>JAHRHZ010000056.1:12217260-12338618 GCA_024137785.1 Ginglymostoma cirratum | reverse complement strand
TTCTGAAGAAGGGCCTAGGCCCGAAACATCAGCCTTCCTGCTCCTATGATGCTGCTTGGCCTGCTGTGTTCATCCAGCTCTACACTTCGTTATCCTAAAATGTACTACCGTCTATTCCTTCAGCAATAACCTTCTTTATGAAGTTGTTAACTTTATTGAGGAAGGGAAAACTAAGTCAAGATGAATTAAGTTTGGCATTTTATGTTTCTTACAAGCTAGTTTACGGTGCGTAGTTAAAATTGTGAGAGAAGTTAGATTCATTTGCACTTAATAGCTATTTCATTTGTGGAAAATCAAACAATTCATTCCTGTTTTCATTGATCTTTAGGACTGCGTATTTCAATCCTTCTTCAGGTGCGCATAGATAAATACTGTTATTGTCAAATTGGAAAAGCTTGGAGTAGGGTCCCAACTGCCCTCTCCTGCTTTTATCCTTTGTATTCCTATTAACAAGGCTGTATGCTGTGGACAAATTCGTGCAAAGTTACATTATATACACTTATTTACAACAACTATGAGTCGGGTTGTTATGCTACACATTCTTTAATACGTAAATTTTTATTGTTCATCCATGATCGCCAAACCTGTTCCATAACACTATAAGGAGAGGGTGGACTACATTGGATTGTTTTTTTGCTAGAGCCTCAGAGGCTGAGGGATGACCTGATTGAAGTACATAAAATTATGAGAGGTATGGATAGGGTGGACAGTCAGACGCTTTTTCTTGGAGGAAATGTCAAATACTAGGAGCCATAGATTTAAGTGAGAGGGGAAATATTTAAAGGAGATGTGTGAGATAAGTTTTAAACACAGAAGGTGGTAGGTGCTTGGAACATGCTTCCATGGGAGGTGTAGGAGCAGAGATGAAAGCATTACTTGAGAGGCACTTAGACAGGCAGATGAACAGGCAGGGAATAGACAGATTAGGACCATATGCAGTCAGATAGGATTAGTTTAGAATGGTATCACGGTTGGCACAGGCATCCTAGATCAAATGGCCTATTCCTGAGCTGTCCTGTTTTATGTCCTATGTTGTATGTTGTGTCCATAAACAGATTTTTCAAGAAGTCTCTAGCGTGAACCTGAAGGGTAGAATATCCTCCTTTGTGTCCAATAGCCTCTTTCTTATCTTTAATGATTGTATGATTCTACAATCTACTTTTTATAATCTCAATTTGGAGGTCAACCAGTATAACCTGCTCAAACTTAGCATGCCAAGTTTCAGATATCATCTAAATTTTGATAAGATTTAAATGTAATTACTCTAATGTATTCATGACTTTCTAACTGTTATTTTTGTGTCTGTCAGTTATGGAATGATTCTTTCTGTACTGTTTACCTAAGGCTTGTACAGTATTCAATGAAATTAATCAAACCGTAAGGTTGTCATAGTGTCTCTGACACCATATTCACTTTACGGAAAGACTGAAATGGCATACAGGCCTATAAAGCGCACTTATTCTTACTGGGTATCTTTTACTTTGTTTACCCAAAGGGTCCAAGTCTGAATATTTTATTTGTGCCTCTCATCGGTTAAAATTGATGCTTGTAATGTCTTCAGAATTTAAACCCACTCATTCAGGTTTCCAAAGTAAATTTCTGAGTCTCCTGAACCATACTTTTCTAAATAATTCTGTCTCTGATCTATATTGCTCCCGTTAAATGCCTCTCCATTTAACTTATTTGCAAATTTTCACAAGCAGCATCAAAGGACATTCAGACACCAAAAAAGATAAAGCATGACTTAGCAAAAATTCATAAAGATTCATTTGATTATCTGTGCAAAAGATCTACCCCTTACAAGATGTGGTCATGCTGGCTCTCTGTTTATATGTTATTATCAGAACAAGAAATAGTTTACAAGGGTTTGTACTTGAGACACACCCAATAATTTTATTAAATGCTTTTATTACAGGGGACTTGTTTTTAACAAAAAAATGTAATGTTCAATTAAAATCACCGTCAAGTTTGGTATGTATAAGAGACAGTGCGGATCTGAGAATATGAAACCTGTCGCACCCATGACTGCAACCTAATAAACTGCTCATGGGTTATAGCACTAGATAATTAGTCAGATATTATAACCTCTGGATTATTTTTACATGTCTGTAAAATCTATAGTGCAATTTGGGGAGACCTCGTGGTTAAGAATAATCACTTTTTTTTCGAGAGATATATAACATATTAAAAAAAATCAAAACTTTCAGTGCTTTACATGAAGTACCTGTGGGATTTATTGTTTTTGCTTCAAGGTAATAGGATAAAAGCTCCCTGTCAGGTGGATTGAAACTGATGTTGCTTTAATTAAACAATTTGTTTTGATAGATTATTATTTTCTTGCTTTAACTTCAATAATATCAAAAGACTTTGCGCAGTATCACGTCCTGTCACCTTGACAGTTTTATAGGGCATGTGAAGGCCTCTTTGATATCTTAACGTGGAGTAGGAATAGCCTGTGCATCTAAACAAGAAACTAGGAAGCCATTTCATAGATTGAGACATTTTCTATTGATTTAGGTGTTTCAGAGGTTTGCTGAGATGTGTCTTTAGACTACAGCAGCCAACTCCAGAAAAATAATGCTGTGACAGGTTACATCAAATAATACATACAAAAATTAATGCAGTTTTATAAACTTCAAATAAAAATTCATAATTGTGAGCTTTACAAATTTAAGGTTCACATTTCTCCTCAGATATTTCGGAATGATTTTACCAATTTTAACATTTCACCTACTCCTTATCCGCAACCATCACCACCTTCTAATTTTCTCTCCTTATTTGAATGTAAAGCTTCCTTCAGGGGTATTGTTCGATGAATTTCACCTTCCAAAAAGTATGCAGTGTCACAACCAGGTTCACTTGTGTGTATTTTGTTTTTTTTCTCACAGAGGTTGTTGGCAATCAGGAGTGGTAGGGCTGATTGATATTTCTTCCTCTACTTCAGGAGTATGGGTCATCAAGTCTAGGACCATAATCTGCTGCTCCCGACTGTGATCAGCCAGCTCAGTATGGATTGAAGATTAAAACTCCCTGCTCAGTATCATTGTTGATAATGCACTTAACAACTGGGCCATCTGATTTGTGCTGAAGATTTACAATCCAGTCTCCACTGACTTGTTTTTTAAGCAGCACTTTTATATTCGTGGAAATGGAAGCTTAAAAACCTGTACATGAATGCTCTTTATAAGTCTTTACCAAGTGTATTATATGTTAGACACAGTCGCCTGCAGCACTGCTGAAATGTATGATTTATATTTGTTCCAGTATTGAAGCTGTTGAACATCAAAGACTCTGTATTCGCTGAGACCTGCTGCTGTATACCTGAGCACTTTTCCTTGAGGTCGCTCAGTTTATTGCAAATCATGCAGTAAGGCAAGCGTAAATGATGCCCTTTAGGCAACATTGTACTAGCTAACAACCCCCATAGTGCATACCTGAAGAAATCACTAGTCACCTGCTTAAGTCATTGCAGACTTTTCTTTGCCATTGAAGGGACACTTAATACGTTTCTCTTGTTGTTAGCACAAACATCTACAATATGTTATCCTAACAACTAACAACTCATCATGTTTTGTCAGTATGTTGTTGGATCGCTCTAATCTATTTACAGCACCACAAATGCATGAGGAAAAAGAGTTCACAAATCCCTTCTTGTATCAGATTCATTTGAGCCTATAACACAGTTTTCATCCTGTGTGACTGGTTACCAGACTCACTCATAAGAAAATTGAGAAAATTTATAAAGAGGGCAAAATAGTGGGCCACACATGCAAAGTGTAATATTGGGAGAAGTTAGTCTGCTTATTGACCATTAATTGTGCATTTAAGCCTCCTGTATAGTGATCAAAAAGTGCATAATTAGTCTGTTGGCCAAATCCAGCCAGGCTTCTCCATAACTGACCACAGTGTATGCCAAAACTATGGAGAGTAGAGTCATAGAGTTGTACAGCACAGAAACAGACCCTTTGTCCAACCTGTCCATGCCAACCAGGCATCCTGAATTTATCTAGTCCCATTTGCCAGCATTTGGTCCGTATCCTGCTTAACCCGTCCTGTTCGTATACCATCTAGATGCCTTTTGAATGATGTAATTGTACCAGCCTCCACCACTTCCTCTGGCAGCTCATTCCATACACACACCACCCTCTGTGTTAAAAAGTTGCCCCTTAGGTTCCTTTTAAATCTTTCCTCTCTTGTCTTAAACCCATGCCTTCTTATTTTGGCTTCCCCCACTCTGGGGAAAAGACCTTGGCTATTCATCCTATCCATGCCCCATATGATTTTATAAACATCTATAAGGTTACCCCTCAGCCTCTGACACTCCAGGAAAAATACCCCAGCCAATCCCGGACAAGGCCTTGTTACAGAGGGTGGCACGGTGGCTCAGTGGTTAGCACTGCTGCCTCACAGCTCCAGGGACCTGGGTTTGATTGCACCCTCAGGCGACTGTCTGTGTGGAGTTTGCATGTTCTCCCCGTGTCTCCATGGGTTCCCTCTGGGTGCTCTGGTTTCCTCCCACAGTCCAAAGACATGCAGGCTAGGTGGATTGGCCGTGCTAAATTGCCCATAGTGTTCAGGGATGTGTGGATTAGGTGGGCTGTGGGGGGATGGGTCTGGGTGGGATGCTCTGAGGTTAAGTGTGAACTTGTTGGGGCAAAGGGCCTGCTCCCACACTGTAGGGATTCTATGTCTATGTCTATGACAATTCAGCCTATCTCCATAGCTCAAACCCTCCAACCTTGGCAACATCCTTGTAAATCTTTTCTGAACCCTTTCAAGTTTCACAACATCCTACCTATAGGAGGGAGATGAGAATTGCACACAGTATTCCAAATGTGACCTAACTAATATCCTGCAGTCTCAACATGACCTCCAAACTCCAATACTCCATGCATTGACCAATAAAGGCAAGCATACCAAATGCTTTCTCATTATCCTATCTACCTGCGACTCTATTGATAGTATCATGTGCCTGTTAGAGCACTTAATTCCTCTGCTAACATATACTGGGGCTTTATAAATTATGGCACTGACACCTTACAGGTGGAAGCTACATCAACTCTATTTAAAGGCAGAATGCAGCACTCACAGGTACTGGCTGGCTCACAATTTCAGGCTATTGTTATCTGCTGGATGTTTTCTATTCATTCAGGGGATGTGAGATTCGCTGACTGGGCTAGAACTTATGGCCCATCCCTAATTACTCCTGAGAGGTGGTGTTAACTTATTGAATCACAGCCGTTCATTTGGTTTACATAGTCACACAGCGCTGTTGGGAGGGAGTTAATACACTGTTAAAAGTTAATAATTCTCCTTCATGAATATTGTTGCTTTTAAGTTTTATGTCCTTCCAGGTGCTGTTTTCAAGGTGCAGCAAGCAATGACAAATGAGTTTTCAGTCCACCAATAAGTTAAGGAAATCACACTGGCTCTCTACCTCAGCAAGAATACCTGCATGTTGTTCTCAATGGTGCAACCTGCTGTATAGGCAGTTAGTACCTGAAACAGTTAACTGACATCACAAGATAAGCATTGCTGATCAGGGTATAAAGAAAAGTTCCTGGGAGGAACTAAACAATGTCATACCATAATCCATTGGGTTTAGTTCTGGTGCTCAATCAACGTAACTAGTACTAATGTGTACTAACTCCTAAGGGACCCTGATGTCTCAGGAGAGATAGTCATGTATCTCAAATGTAATATAAATAGCTATTAAAAATAATGTGTAATAAACATCATTGTTTATGAAGATTGAGCCCACTTTTTCTGAAAGCTATGTGTGGGCTTTCTTCCCCATGTGGTATCAGTAGCTTACAGGAATACCAACAAAACATTTGATGACAGTAAATTTAACGCAGTCTTCTTAGTCACCCAACTGGATTATGCTTCGATGCCTGGGCATCCAATATTATAAGATGGTGACAGCAGTGAGGATTTTGGCCCATTTCAGACAAGATGGCGCCGGGCTTCATTCATTCATCAGGTTCTCCAGAGTGCAAGATGCACACTCATTGCCTTGCAGGCACCCCATCAGTGGATTGCCATACCTTGCCAGTTAAACGTGATTACAATCTCTCAATATTTAGCTAGTTTGGGACCACTAGCAACACATTATGCAGCTTTGTGCCCTGAGTTTCAGCAACCATCATGACTCTTTCATCCTATATCAGTCATTGGTACTGCTTTGTTCCAATGAAGCAATTACTTTCCACAATGGCTACTTATTATTAAGGCATATCTGCTCAAGCTGCAGGCGCCTTTCCAGCCAAGTAAAAGGAACATGGTTGGGACATGATGCAATGTTTTAAGATTTTGCCTGTCAAATTAAAATGGCTGATATGTACCAGAAGATCTGAGTTGTGGAGGAACAAGGGTCCAGTTGTGCTAAGTGCATAAATAGGGTGAGATGAAGCTTTGTCAACTGTGGTGCAGGGATGGTGACAGAATGAATGGCAGCAAGTGATAGGAGTTTTGTGAGTTTTAATGAGAATTGCCAGTGCTCAATAAAAGCACAATTTTGGTAGCTTAGTGAATCAGGTGAGCTCATTGATCTTTTTGTGGCATTGCAATTACTTCCTTGGAGTTAAGTCTTCTCAATGAATTCTTCTGAGTGGTGGGGAATTGTTGCCTGCAGGATCTTCTGATGCCTGAGAAGGTAAACAATCTCTCGCTCTCTGCCACTTCAGTGTCTATATTCTTCTGTTGCACAAGGTCGAAAATAATTGGAACTGATAAGAGACTTAACAATGGGTTGTTAGGTGAATGGAATTACACTGAGTCAGTCAGGTGTGCTAAGAGTTAAAACTGCAGGAAATCAGGAACTGCTGTCTCTACCAGATAAGGCATACATTTGAAGAAAACACTCGGAATTGCTCATGTGCATGGATAATTCCAAATAGGGCACAAACTTGTACTTGTATGTAAGACACTTGTATGTAAAGAGCCTGAAGAAATCCTTTTGTTCAGCATAACTTCGAAGATTAACATTGTACAAGAAGTACCTACATTAGAAGGTGTGGTGAAGATATCGAACAGAGTTTCAGCCTGGCCAGTTGCGAACTCTCCGTGGTAATAACGTTTGGATTCAGTTACAGAAATCAGGGAAGTGAAAGAAAGTGATTGAGATATCTCTAGTAGTTAAAAGTGTGTGTTATTTGTTTGAGTACTTAACAAATGAATTGAAACAAATGAATCTCAAAGTATCTCTGCGGTATCTGTCTATGTAGGTACTGTTATCTCTCAGAGACGGACAACACTTCCCAAACAATTCTTGCACTCAACTCTAACTATTATCTGCATCAAGATTCTCAAGATAGTGAATCAGTGAACCATGGTGTCCTCTTCATGTTGAGAAATAGTTCCTCCCTTTTGCTGCAAGAGTTCACCTGCTCTTCAAGAACTACTAGCCGGCACACCCAAGCTGGTGAGCAATCAAAGAATAAATAGGTATCACTGACTTCTAATATTGACATATAGGGACCTCTCCACCCACTATTGTGTGTCCATTTTTTGAGCGCAAATCATCTTTTCATACCATAAAACATTAAAATGTCTTAAATGGTTGGAGAAATTGAATCTGAATTAAAGCATATTTGCAGGTATCAGCTGACTCAAATATGTAAATACCAGTGGCAAATCAAACTGCCAACAATGGAGTGATGAACTGTAAAGTGTGATAGTTATTAACTGCAATTGGGCAAAAGGAGATGTGTGCATTTTTTATAGGCCAAGTTGTACACAAAATGTTTTGATAACCAGAAGCCAATAATGGTGCAATAACAAGTTCGTACTATTTATTGCAGAGTCTCTGCAAATCATTTTTAATCTACTATTATGATTGTTGAAATTTCAGTACAACTGTTTCTATTACACTGATCCCCTACTTACAAAACTTACTACTTATGAATACTTGCACTTACAAATGCAATCCCATACAAGGGCGTAATTTTAAAGATCAGATGTACGGACATTTCCTATACTTACAAATGGTTACTTTATATGTGTTATTTAATTTGGAAAAATGCAACAGCAGTCATATTAAAATGATTGCAATGAGAATTAACTTAGCAGACAGAAATATCTGTTAATATTAAACACCATTTATAGACTGATGCAAAACTTTGGGTTGAATTTTCCTATTTTCACTTAATGTTTTGTCTAATGACACTATTTTCTTATGCAATCTTCCACTCTTCACCTCATTAATTCAACAACCAGACTCAGTCTGGTTGAACGTCTTTCTTGGGAATTTCATGATGTTTTTGGCAGAGGTGGAAATAGTCTTTGCTGTATTCACACTGCTGGTGTTGTATTTAAAGCCCAGCTGTACACCATTTCAGATGATAAGGCTCTCTCAAAGCAAAAAAGAGTGCAGTCAATTGTTCATTGCACCTGTGGGAATCCAGTTAATATGTAAAATCTTCTATCTGAGCTGCTTGACGCTAGAGGCTGGCAGTCCTGTTGCTGACCCTATGTGCTAAGAAAGCAATCTGAAGTACACAGAGCCTAGCAGACGCCAAGAAAGTGATAAAGTGAATGAGTGTCAAGAAGGCAAGCTAAGAGCCATAAGATGCATCCTATGCAAATCCAAGTGCAATCGCATGCAAAGCAACCTGACAGAAGCATGGGTTTTCTTACACTTCAAAGTGAAATGTTGAAGTACTGAAGTGGTGTGTGAGTTGATCAGAGAGTAGGAACGATGATATGGTCAGGCTAGTGGATGAACCAAAGGTTGAGGAAGATGGTGGCCATGGAGCACAGAAGGACACTGTCATGAAAAAAAACGGTAAGATAACAGCTGGAACAAGCATTCACTGAGCTGGAGGTGGCAGGCATCTGCTCTGATGTATATGTCAGGAATTTGCGCCATCTAGTTTTTCAGGGAAGGAGAGTGAAATTGGAAGCCCCATATATATAAGGCGCATTGGTCTTCAATGAGATTCAATTAAAAATGGAAGTAAGGCAGTTGCCAGTCAATCTTGATACTGTGGGGTCGCCATTTAAGACTTTGAGGGAATTTTTTTTCTTGATGCCAGAATTCTGATTTTTCCATTTTCCCTGTATTTCACATCTTTCTCACCGTTGCTTCCACCACAAATGAAAGAAATAATAATTCCACCAGTGAGGGTTAGGCTACAGTGAGGGATGTTTTGTCAATTCCTATTATAAAAAACATAGTAGACAATGCAGATTCACCAAGATGATGCCGAAGATTGGAAACTATAGTTATGAGGATGGATATGGGATTCTGAAAACATTTCTGCTGGAGCTGAGGAGGCTCAAAGGAGATGAAAGACTGTTATTTTGTTAATAGTTTTCTGATATTAGAAAATCATTATTTAGATTGATTTGGACGTCATTGAGAGTAACCATAAGTTTTAACTTATCACTAAAGAGGAAATTACACACGATAGTTGTGTTTTCTCACAGACTGCTTGAGATAGAGATTGGTACACCTTATAATAAAGAAAAGATAAATTTGAGATAGAGCAAGATGGAAATATGAGAGGACAGCAGAATAAAAGGATTCATTTTGGGTTCCACCAACTAATTGTCAACACAGACATGGCTGGTCAAATGACTTCCTTCCATGTGAGAAACATCTGTGGTTTTATAGTTGGTTCTGTATCATGACATATGTTGAAAATAAAGACTTTTTTCAACCACAATGATAACATGAAGAGAGCACTAACTGCATTTTTTATGAGAAATTCAGTTCTGGCATATGAGTCAATCAATTTGCTTCTATTTTCATTTGGCTGTAATAGTAAGCGAGTTCATCACAAAATAACATTAAAGTAAAATTTTTTTCAAAATATCTTAAGAAACTGGAGTGGGACGACAATTTTGGAGACAAAATGGTAAATGCAAATGTTACCTAATGGAGTGCAACATTAATTTATTAAAATAGCATTCACCTCCTCCCTGCTCACCATCCAAGGTGCAGTTGCAGAAGGTGTAACACCATGCAAAGCCCCAGACATACCTTCCAGGTGGAGCAGTGATTTACCTGTACTTCATTCAATCTCATCGCTTGTATTTGCTGTTCATAGTATGGTGCCTATGTTGGGGCAATCAAAGCCAGACTGGGTGACCACTTTGTACAACATCTGCATTCTATTCATAAAAATGACCCCTAGTTTCCAGTTAGCTGATACTTCAATACACCACTAAGTTCCCACACCAACATTTCTGTGTCAGGCCTGCTGTAATGTCCCAGTGAGCCTCAGCACAAGTCCAAAGAATAGGACCTCATTTTCCACTTAGGGGCCGTGTAGCCTCTGGGTCTCAAAATCAAGTTCAATAACTTTAGGACAAAAGCAGAAGTTTCTGTAAAAGTTCAGCAGGTCTGGTAGTATCTGTGAAGAGAAATCAGAGTAGAATGGAAGGGTCACCAGACCCAAAACATTAACTCTGTTTTTTTCCTTCACAGATACTGCCAGACCTGCTGACCTTTTCCAGCAACTTCTGTTTTTATTTCAGATTTACAGCATCTGCAGTTCTTTTGGTCTTTATTCAACAATTTTAGAGCCTGATTCCATCCTTCTATTTTTTTTTATCCAACCCACACCCACTCATTTTATGACATAGGTTGCAAAACCAACTCATTTTCACTTACTGTCAGGCCTATTATCATATTACATAGTTTACTTTCAGAACAGGCTACCTATTGCTCTCATCCTCAGCTCTCCATATTACTTATTCAGCTTCTCTTCTGTCCTCGTCTGCCATCTATAATCCCCTTGTTTACCTACACTTTTCATGCCTCTCTCTCTTTTGCTCTCTCTCTCTCTCTATCTCTCTCTCTCCCTTGGTTCCATCTCTGTGTCCACCTATCCACTCACCTCTCCCTTTCCCACCTTGCAATACTTGCATCACTAAAGTGCCTCATAATAGCGTCTCATATAAAAGGAAGACCAGTTGCCTTCCCGTTATTTTTAAGGGAGCTACCATCAAATTCCCCACAATGAACTTCTTGAGGAGGGTACGCAGGCAGTCGTTTTGACCAGAAGCTAAACTGGATTAATGACTAAAGAACAAAGTTTATGTAAGAGCTGGACAGGTACTGAGTAAATGTAATGAATAGATTCCCTGCTGGTCTCTCAATGTGAAGATGCCATTACTGGTGCATCAACTTTGTTTGTTCATCACTTGCCAGCACAAGTGTAGCTGCAATAATACTTGAAGCTTAACACCATCCAGATCCCCCCTTATTAATCGACTCAATATGCAGGATACAATGTTCCAACCCAACCAGATTAATTTCTGAGCACCTCCCTCTCCTATGATTTCCACTACCCAATAGAATAAAAGCAACAATGGTTGCAGCAGCACTATTAATTTCAAGATCTTCTCAAAGTGTGCACATTATTCTGACCTAGACCTTTCTTCATCATTGTTGGTCAGTCACAGAATTCTTTATCTAGCAGTAAGCTCTATTAGTGCGAGGGCCAAAGTGATTTAAGGAGAAGATTCATCCCATCACCTTCTCAGCGTGATAAGTAATGGGCAATAAATACGGTGTTGTTATTTTCACACACTTCAAAAAAATGAATGAGTAACCCATGGTGAGAGATAATCTTCCATTTCAAAATTAGTTCCAAAAAAGAGTCATAATAGACTCAAAGCATTCTCTGTTTTTCTCACCATAGATGCTACCAGATCTGATGAGGTTTTCCAGAACTTTCTGTTTTTATTTCAGAATCAGTGAGCCCCACAGTAAAGCGTATTTAGTAATTTATATATTAATGAAGGATGTCAACACTCTGATCGGGAACATTCTGCTGTTTGGAAATTAAATATCGTCTTAAGCATTCCTAAATCAATTCCAGTATTGATTAGAAAAACAATAAATCCTCCTTTACCTTCCCCTAAAACATTGCATCAGCCTCCATTTCAGAATTTCCCTTCTGCTGTGCTGGTGTTCCAGTTCTCTTGCCTGAATTGTTATTTAGACAAAGAAAGCAATTTAATGCCAGTTGTAGAAGGTCTCAGACGGTCAATTTAAGTCCACTTGGAAATTACTTGTAAACCAATTTAATACAGCAGACTTGCAGCCAGCTTCGAGAAAAAAATTTCATTCCATCAATCTGAGCTGGTTTCAAACCCAGGTCCCAGAGGTTAAATTACATTGTTCCCACTGTGCCACTTTGTCAGCTGCCATGTTACTAATTTAATTAAGATAATTGATGTTAAATGATTCTAAACTTATTTGACAATTAACATTGTGCACACCTTTATAGGTTGAGCTTTAAGTTTTTAAAAGATGTTACATATCAGGACTCAAAGTTTGGATGTAAGTTTATGGTTTTAAAGTGCATGTTGGCATTTTATATGATGGAAAATGTTACTCTGAAGCTGAAAACTTGTCTAGAGAACATGAACAGAAAAGCGTGTTCTCAAAATATGTGTCTTTTAATGAAATGTTTTGAGTCATAAGCTTCTGTCATAAAGAAATACTTCTTCTCAAAATGTCTTATAGGCATTTAATATCTTTCAGCCTATAGTCAAAGCATTCCAAATTTTTTATTTTTTTTATTTTTGTTCCATGGAATTGAGCATATATGGCCAGGCCATCCTCAATTGACCTTGGAAAGGTTGTGATGAATAGCCATTCTGAAATGCTGCAATCCAATGATAAACATACACCAACAATCTTGTTGGGTAGGGTGTTCCAGAACTTTGATCCAGTGACAATGAAAGGGCATTGAGTTAAAAAGTGACCTAGAAAATATTTTTATGTTCCTATATATCTACGGTCCTTATACTTTTGAGTGGCAGAGGTCATGAGAATTTGGAAGTTGCTATCAAAAAAGAATTGTTGCACTTCTACAGTGCATCTTGTGGCACTCTGTAGTCACTGCACACTGTTGGCTGAGGAAACGACTGTTGACAGTAGTGGTTGGGGTGTCAAATCATGTGGTAGTCTTAGTCCTGGATATTGCCAAGATCTTTGAGTGTTATTAGAGCTGCACTCATCAAACCTGATCTGTATCTTTAGATGGTGGATAAGCTTTAGGGAGTTATTGAAGTTACACTCTGCAACACTCCAAGACTCTAATTTGCTCTTGATGCCACAGTATTTATAGGACTGGTCCAGTTACAGTTCTGGTCCATGGTAATGATTAATCCACAATTGGTAGCCATACCTTCAGTTGCCTGGGTCCTAAGAACTGGAATTCATCCTTAAGCATGCCATGTCCCCACTGTACACTCCTCTTTTAATGTGTTCTTTAGAATCTATGCCACCTTTTCTAATCTCTCTTTATGTGGATTGCTATTGAATTTTGATTGATAACACTCCCATAAAGAACCAAGAGATGTTTGATCAATTTAAAGGTGATGCTATTTGTGATTTTCCATATGTTAGTCAACATAACATCAATGCAGATAGTCAGTTTTGTCTTGAGTCAGATGTCTAAGGTTGATTCACAGCGCTGACTATTTACAAGACTATTTACATGATACATACAAACAGAATCTTATGGGGATATGAGCAACATGAATTATGGCAAAGCATGCGGTAGAATCAGACAAGATGTCCAGCGAGACCCATCTTGCTGTTGGGAGTAATTTGTGCATCATCTGTGATATTCACAAACAGCGTAGTGAGTTTCTTACTACGTAGTGGTGGAGTTACCAATTAAGGGAACCAGAATGGATACTTGAAAAATTCAATCTTCAGCTGGCTCTGAACCATCTCTATATTGGTCACCAGGCGCCAACATCATAAGGTACAAACATTGGCATCCAATATGTACTGTACAGGACATTTCTGCATGTCAAAACCTGGGTTGGACCAGTGATGATTTTTGTAATGCTGCAGCAAGGGCACTATGCATTCAGGGACATGGACCCAGGTCATGGCCTGGATCAAGATGCATTCTGGGCTCTTTGCTCACCGTCATAGCATCTAATCACTCTCAACCTATGTGGATGCTCACAGCAAGCCAGCCTTGAATTGTCTTGAAATTTTGTGCTTTGGTCCCAACCAGAAGTAGGAAGCTCATATTATTATTGTCTTGCCTTGCTGTTTATGCAGACAAAAAGCCAGGAAGTTTATCATTGTTGTCAGCAGGTCTCAGTCAAGTTGAGGGGGTCCTGGTAAGGGAAGCCAAGGCAGCCTCCAAAACCAGTCCATGGACAATTTGGACACAGTCCATCAACCACTTGTGGCAGTCAGAGTCAAGATGCTATCTACAAAAGGAGTGAGGAGCTAAATGATGGAAAGCCCATCAGTCCTTCTGCTTTATTGGGGCCACTTTCCTCCTGAAATGAGAGAGATGCAGATATTTAGGGCAAAAAATGGTGGTGTGGTGGATATTTGGAACTGTCTTCCATAAATGGCTGTTATTAGTTTTAAATCAAAAATAGGTTTTGTTTTTAAATAAAGCATTAAAATAAAACAATAAAACTAAACAAAGAACTGCAGATGCTGGAGATAGAGTCATAGAGTCAGAAAGTATTTCAGCATGGAAACCAACGCTTTGGCCCAACTCATCCAGACCAACCATGTTCCCAAGCTAAACTAGTCCCAATTGCCTGCATTTCGCCCATGTTCCTCCAAACCTTTTCTATTCATGTACTTAACCAAATGTCTTTTAAATGTTGAACAGGCAGTTCTGCTATAACACGTGTTTCATTAACATGAATTGGCTGTAACACAATTGATGAATAATGGACGCTGTTTGGATAATACGAACTTTCTGCTACACAAGTATAGTGATTTTCTTCAGTGATTTCCCTATAGTGTGATTTTCTGTAGCTCGATTTCCTAGAGCACAAGGTTGCACAAGAATGCAACTATCATGTTATAAGACGACTACCTGTTCCTGCATCCACTACCACCTCTGGCAGTTCATTCAACACATGAACCACACTGTGTGTAATAAGGTCACCCCATACTATTTTTAAAACTTTCTCTCCTCACCTTAAAAACATGCTCCCAAATGTGCCCCTCCCCTCCTTCCCTAGGATGCAAAGTAAAGCCGAGCAAGATCATTGCCACGGAAAGGCTGCCAACATCATCAAAGACCATCCCACCCCAGAAATTCTCTTCTACAAACTCTTTCATCAGGCAGAAGTTACAGAAGCTTGAACACGCCAACTAGTTCCAAAACAGCTACTTTCTAGCTATTATTAGATTGACGAACGGACTCTCTAGCTTCAAATAATGTTGATCTTGTTAGTGTTAATTTTGCTTTGTACACCTCCTATGCAGTGTAACCTGTATATCTTACTCTGTCCAACTTTATTTTTCATCCTAATACCTGCATGTCTTTGTTTACTATGATCTGCCTGTAATGCTCACAAACAAAGCTTTTCACTGTACTAAGGTATATATGACAATAAATCAAATCTATCAATCAGTGGTTCAAGAAGGCAGCTCATCATTACTTTATAAAGGACAACCAGTGATGGGTAATAAATGTTGGCCCAGCCAGTGACACTCCCATCCATGACTCAAAAATAGCCTTTTTATACATGTCATGTACCATAATGTTATATAACTGGTTTAAAGATCTAGTGCTTGTGATCTGGAATCTGCCATAATTTAATAGAATCTCTTTACCCTTCAAAGAAAACATCCCTTTTCTGGTAACATGTAGAAGTACCCACATGTACAATTGACTCAATACATTCAAATAGCACATTGGTGAATGTACAACATGACCAGGTATTGTTCTTGTACAGTTGTCATGAGCTGGCAGTCTAGCTTCTGGGGTGCATATCGTTTAGTATAGATATGTGGATATTGTCTGGCATGAAACCTGTGACAGATATTTGATGATAAGCAATTCAGATATATCAGCTACTTCTTTGCAGGACTTGATTCTTGTTCATTGTCACATCCACCTAGATTGGATTCAATGATGTCCTTGTCTATCAACCCATGTGGTCATATGACAATCTTGTATTCTTATACCTTGTTCTGGTTCAAGTTAGGATAACCGTCTTCATGGTCATTGATTATGTTCTTGTACCATTTTCTTGCTTCTTTCCGACGATGCATGTTGCACATGTGGTTGGAAGAAGAGAGTGTGGGAGGGAAGAATTGAGTGAATTTGTTTCCCAGACATGAGAACTGCCAGTGAGGGTAGTGACATAGCATGTGGGTTTAGAATGGCTATTTAAATATTTTGGCAAATTGTTTTACGCTTAATTATAATGGATTATACAGCTTTGAACAGGGCATTCTGTGAGAACATTCACCTGAGAGTAGTGAAGAGAGGAGGTGATATGTTGAATACTCCATTGCCTGCACATATTATGGAAGGATGTACTAGTGTACTGCAAGCTGTTGTCAGACACAATTTGTTAAGATATATACATACTAAACATGCTAAATATGACAGTCAATATATCAACAATGGTTGCAAAAATGGTACCTTTGATTTGTCACATGAAAGGGAATCTGGTGAAATAGTCACCAGAATGTAATGGTGACCTTGAATGTTGAATGCTCAGTCCTGTATCATGTTTCAGAAGGAATCTCATGTGAAAGGAAAGGTTCTCTTAATTATTGAGGGTGATGGAATTGACATGCCTCACATGACTTGCTTAGTTGATTAATGTCCTTATTAATGCAAGGACAATATAGGAATTCAGGAACGAATCTCCTGTTTTGTTTTTCCTTTCTCTGTGACCATATATCTAAGTGCATATAGTCTAGCTTGCTTTGGTGTGGGACTTGCAGAATTATGTCTTGCTTGAATTTGAAGATTACAGTCAAAATGAGTCCTACTTCATCTCTCAATGACTCAACTAAACATATTAATTCAGGGACCTACTGGATGCATTCATGACACCCATTGACGATAATTTTTTGAAGCGTTACAGCAGCTCCTTATCTGTTGGATCTTGCTGAATCTGCTTTGCTTAGATATGACTAAAATGTATGAGATTGATGTTGCAGTCTGGAACTATTGGTATTGTAATAAATGAGTTTATTAACTTGTGGTACATAGGGATATATATATCTATATATATTATACACTTAATATAGCAATAACCTATACATATTGGTAGATCGATAACAGATGTCTATCTGTTCCAAAAATGTAGAAGGATTTGCGTTTCTATCCTGAGGATCCATATTGGCACTTTAATTGGATATTAACAATCCTTAGGATGTTGGCACAGGGTGGCATGGTGGCTCAGTGGTTAGTGCTGCTGCCTCACAGCACCAGTGACCCGGGTTTGATTCCACCCTCAGGTGACTGTCTGTGTGGAGTTTGCATGTTCTCCCCATGTCTGCGTGGGTTTCTTCCAGGTACTCTGGTTTCCTCCCACAGTCCAAAGATGTACAGGTTAGGTGGATTGGTCATGCTAAATTGCCCGTAGTGTTCAGGGATGTGTAGCTTAGGTGAGTTATAGTGGGATGGATCTGGGTGGGATGCTCCAATGGTCGGTGTGGACTTGTTGGGCTGAAGGGCCTGTTTCCACACTGTAGGGATTCTATGATCAATGATGATCTATGGATGCTTTGTAAACCATTAGCCTACCTTTTGTGGTCTGCAGCATGATGTGCTATTATCCTGACCACGCCTTGTGAAAAATGCAAAAAGGGATGATTTTGCATTCTCAACAGTATCAGTTTTGGCATATACAGATGTTGTCCATTCTTTTTGGGGTATATCACTTGGATGGAGGTAAAGATTTCAGCTTTTCTGATGGTGTCCATGTGGTGTGTCAGGTTTACTGTTTGTATTATCCCACTAGGATCTGTACAATGTGATGTTACAAGTATCTCTTGTACTGTCTAAGTATTTTTGCACACCATGAATAGAACTTCGGAAGCTAATATATAAAATAAAAGCAAAATGCTGTAGATGCTGTAAATCTGAAATAAAAACAGAATGTTCTAGATTGGCAGCATCTGTGGAGGGAGAAACAATTAATGTTTCCAGTCCAATGTAACTCTTCTTCAGAGCTTTCCTGTGTTTCTGCCCCCCTAGGAATTATATATTTCTAGAAGCATTGTTTCTTAGCTTGTTCGTCATCATGTGCTCTGCATAGCATCGCGCTACACTTTGCGTTTCTCCAAACAATCAGATTGTCTATACATTTTAGCACCATACCCTCTTGTAGAACATAACACACATTTGTCATAAAACTCAAGCCTGTGTATCCTGAACTTGACTCAAAAATTCTGAAACCTGAAAACGTTTAGGTTTTTATGAGGATTTTTGGGAGGATTTTATTCTTCTTAACCCTTCAGTGCCCAAAGTGATAAAAAGTACGAGTGCCTATCATTCCTAATCAGTTACCTGTTGATGCAGAAAACAAAGATCAATGTTTTCTTTAAGTAACTGAAGCACTCAGTCTGTCAAAAGTGTGTCAATCTGTGCTTAGACATTTGCTTTCCATCTTCCTTTTAGACCTATATGCCAATATAATAACCAGTTATTCTATTGCTTTCCTGTGTTTTTGTTCATTTTTCTGTTTTTTTTAAAATATGTATAGTAAGTTGCTGCCCCTGCAAGGACTACAGGTTTCCAAAAGCAGGTTGACACATGTAGGTGGCATTCACATCAACAAAGAAGATATGCTATCATGCAGGTTTATTTTTTTTTACCATTTGCTAAAGGAAAATAATGAATTATACAGAAGTTTGAATACAGGTAGGCTTTTTTTTTAAATGTAGAAAGCCATCTTTTCTCAATGCTTTTAGCCTGTATTTTCTTGCACTGTGGATCTATCCTTTCAGGACTACTTAACATTGTTATTTTTGTTAAAAAAAAAATCAATAGCCTCTCATTTTCCTTTCTTCTTAAGGTGAGAGAAAGAGAGATGACATGGTCGCTGTACCTAAGTACAGGTTTGGAATTGTTAGCTTTGGTTGCATTTGTTAATTTCAAGTTCTGAATTTGGATAGAATATCTTACTAATAAACCTAATTGCGATTCACTTTTGAAAGCAGTTTAAGTTGGAGTGTTGTTTTTATGTACTTAAAACAGCTTCTGAACTGATCAACTGTTGAATTTCCAACATGGGTGATACTTTCAAAGAGCTAATCTGAAACATAAACTGAGACCCCTTTTGATTGTTTATATATTCTTGAAATATTATACAAATAATTTACGTTTATATGGTGCCTTTCACAACTTCAGGGTGCACCAAAGTGCTTTGCAGTCAATTAAAAATGTTTGAAAACCATTTGCTGCTGAAACATAGGGACATTGGCAACTTGTTTTGATTCATCCATAGGATGTGAGTGTCACTGGCTAGCCCAGCATTTGTTGCCCATCCCTAATTGCCTAGAGGGCAGTTAAGAGTCAACCACATTGCTGTGCGTCTGAAGTCACATGTAGGTTAGACTAGGAAAGGATGCCCATTTCCTTCCCTAAAGGACATTACTGAACCAGATGGGATTTTCCAACAATAGACTCTTAATTAGGGACTTTTTGAATTCAAATTCCACCAACTGCCATGGTAGGATCTGAAACTGTGTCTCTGGAACATGACCTGGATCTTTAGATTAAAAGTTCAGTGATAATACCGTTAGACCATCACCTCCCAATATGAGCAGTCTGTTTAATAGTGTTGAATAAACATTGGCCAGGATATCAGAAGAATACTCAGGTTCTTCTTCAAATACTATGAGACTGTTTGCATCTAGTGAGAGGGCAAACAGAACCACAATTTAACATCTGATCTTAATGATAACCCTTTTTCAGTAAAGTGCTTAAGTATCAACCTGGATTATGTTCTCCAATTTCAGGAGTGAGATGTGAACTCACTAGTTATTTACTCAGAAGTGAGAGTGCTACCACTGAGCCAAAGCTGACACCTAAAGTACACCATTTTAAGATCAGCATGAACATGCTTAAAATAGAAAATGTACTTAATAACCAAATGAATGCACTGCCAACAGCAAGTTGCCCATGTGTAGTGCCTTCATTAAAAATGGGATTTAGATCACCTGCTGTTTAAAGTGCAGCAATCTTCTTTGATGGTGAATACTTACCGCTATTTGTTTGGTGCTCAGATCTGTTGGAGTATCTAACTTGGAAAGCTTGTTAATGGATAAACACATCTGATAAACTTTACAGTATAATTTGATTCAGCAGAGTTTGCAGAATATTCATTGTTTACATTGTACAAACCAATGAATCCTGATTTTTGGTGGAAGGAGAAACAAACTAGTGTGACATGAAAGGGAACCTGTGGTTGTAACAGTGGTATGTGCCATAGATACAGTAACTTAATGTACAAAATAAGATCAAATTTCACAGGCTGTACAGTAGGGCAGCAAATATGCAACAGTACAGTGTGCAAATGTTGATTGTACTTAAGCATCCTCCAACAGCAAGCTGTTGTACGAAAGGCGTTGTAGGAGTAATTAAGGGCATAATGTAAAGAAAAACACTCGATTTTTGTAACGTAGCCTTTGAATTATTTTATTTTTAAATGTAGACAAATACAGGGAGAATTTTGCCACTCAACCAAATAAAAGTCAGCAACAGCTTTTGTTGTCATAGTAAACCTGAACTGCTAGAATTAATATAAAAGCAAAAGTAGCCAGTGCCTACCATGTGTTCACCAATAGGAAGAGCTGCCAACAATTGTTGCCTCAAGTCACATACAGAGAGCAGCCTTAACTACCAATGGTACATAGCTATCACTGGACTACACCCATACAACTGTATAATGATAAGAGAGTTCAAAGAGGAAAGCAATTAGGAGATGGGCAAGATTGTGCTATGAGAGCTACAGTAGAAATTGGGCAAAAAGAAAGCAAACAGAAAACTAACTTTCAGCTATGCAACTCATCTTTCTTGGAAAATGTTTTTGGCAGTCTCTTGTGGCGAGCAGAATAAATAAATCCAAAAGTAAATAAGATAGGCCACCATAGCTTAGCCAATATTCTAAAGTTATGGAGATGGCCTAGGGGGCTTTTGTTTTATCATGGGATTCAGCTGTTAATGATAAACCACTGCAGCTTTGCATTCATGGTTTCTAATAATGTCTAAACCTCTTGAATGAAATTACTACTTTTTAATCATTCCCAGTCATCCTTTATTATTCTGCTGTGTTCTCAACATACAAGGACAAGAGTTAGATTGATTACATTTTCAAATTATTTGCATCAATGACATAAACCTTTCCCAATCATGTTTATTTAACTTGTAGCCCAGAAAACCCTGGGGACAACATTAGCCTGCATATAGGTAATAATTTTACTCTAATTGCATTATATTTTTCTTGCCTTTTACCATGTTTATAATTGCATAAGTAACCCACAGTAGATCTAAAATTTCCAGTATTCGGATGATATTCTTTGTATTTGCTTTATAAGACCGGTGCGGCTAAACCTCTGGGCATTTCCTTTCTAGAATAACGTTGCGATTGAATTACAGTAATTAGTTTGATAGTACTCAAAATTTTGCAACACTTTCATGTTTATAGAGCACTGATGGATTATTGTAAAGAAAATTTAGCATATTTTTAAACACCCGATATGGCTCAGTAATAGCACTCTCAACTTTGAGTCAGAAGGTTACATTCAAGAATCACTTTATAGATTTGAGCATAAAATGGAGACTTAGTGATTGTTACAGGCGCTAACTGTCAGATGAGTTGAGCTCTCAGAAAGTGTCTCAGGATCATGGGTGAACCTACATGATCCCATGGAACAATTTGAGGATGGGCATAAAACCATACAGCATAGGAGCAGAAGTAGGCCATTTGGTCCATTGATCAGCTCTGCCATTCAATGTATTCATGATTGATCTGATAATCCTCAAATCCACCTGCCTACCTATTCCCCATAAACCCTTGATACCCTTCATGATGAACTATCTGTCTATTTCAGCTTTGAATATACTTAATGACCAACCTCAACATCCCTCTGCAGTAAAGGGTTGTACAGATTCACAATCATTTGAGAAAAGAATTTTTTCCTTACCTCTGTCTTAATTGTGCAACCACTTATTCTGAATTTTTCTTTCCTTTTGCCAAGTTTAGAATTAAGCAAATAAACCAGAGTAGCTGGAACACTTCCGGTATTGTGATTTTGTTTTTGCATTTTCCTTCATAAGACTGGTGCTGCTATACTCTGGGCCTTTCCTTCCTAGGATAATGTTGTGATAGAATTTTAATAATTGGTTTGATTCTACTCCTAATTTTACCACACTTTCATCTCGATAGAGCACTGATGACTTACCATAGAGAAAGACACAGAAAATTCTCTTTGGCTTTCTGGCCAATAACTGTTCCTCAACCCAAGTCCCTTTGAGAAGAGGTCAGACCATCTCAGGGTTATTTGTAGAGATTTATTGTGAGACATGTTTCCTACATTATAACAGTGGCTAGAGTTAAAAGGATTTCATTGACTGTAATGTGCTGTGGAATATCCTGAGACCATGGATACTGCTTCATAAATGCAAGTTTTTTTTTCTGCAGTATCAACAGAGGCTGTGAATTTCTTGGTTTATCTCTGGGCAGAATATGCTATAGGATTTTTGTGCTAATCACCTGGTTCCAGTGAAATTGTTATATTTCCAATGGAATTGAGTGACTTGAAACCATTTCCTAATCATCACACGATGAACGAGATCTTACTGAACTAACAATTGAGATTTGATTAAAATTTGATAATTTGTATTTATTTTGCAATATTTCTGAATGTCCACTATAAAAAAGAACACATTAAAAATGGGTTCTAACTAAATAACCACAACCTTAAGAAGCATGATAGTACCTCACTTGAATGTCGCATACATCCAATGAATTATTGGAACAAACTTTTAACATCATTTTGGGATAGTCAGGTTCAAATTCATTGAAAATAACTAAAGGTTGTACATGAATTATTTTGAACTTATCACTATCACTTATGTTGAGTTTATGAAGTTTTAACACTTGCAATGCTCATTCTTTCTTGAGACATCTTGCCAATTATGTGTACATTCCATTATCATCATGGCAATTAAACTGTACAGAGATTGCCATAAACTAACTTCAGTTTTGTCTAGTAGGGAGTGGAGGCTTAGGTTCATTTACCAAGTAAATGCAAGAACTGTGGCACAGCATACTTGGTGGAAATTTCTTCTCCTTGTCATGGCATGGGTGGTAGTTAGATTGCCACTTTGGATATGGTCATTGGCTTTCATCTGTGCGGCAAAAATGTTACTTGCCACCTGTCAGCCCAAGCCTGGATTTTGTCCAGATTTTGGTACATTTGAGTATGGACTGCTTCAATATCTGAGGAGTCGAAATGGTGCCGAACATTGTTCAATCATTGGCAAATGCCCCCACTTCTTTTGATGGAGGGAAGGTCATTGATGAAGCAGCTGAAGATGGTTGGGTACAGGACATTACCCCGAGGAACTCCTGCAGAGAGGTCCTGAAGCTGAAATGACTGGCCTCCAATAATCACAACCATCTTCCTATGTTAGGAAGTCAGTAGCAGAAAATCAATAATCAAGATGGCTAATCAAATGCTGGCCTTTATATCTAGACAACTGAATTATAGGAATGCAGAAGTAATGTTGCAGCTATTCAAAAGCCTGATTAGACCACACTTGAGCAGATCTGGACACTACACTTTAAGAAGGATATATTGGCCTTGGAGGGAGTACAAAGTAGATTTACAGAAATCATACCTATACTTCAGGTGTTAATTTATGAGGAGATATTTTGCATATCAGGCCTGTTTTCTCCAGAATTTAAAAGGTTAAAGGATGACCTAATCAAAGTCTTTAAAATATAACGGGAAAAGATAGGGTAGATAAAGATAAACTATTTTCACGGGTGGGAGATTCTAGAACTAGGGGGCATTGTCTGGAAATTAGGGCCGGACCAATCAGGAGAGATGTTAGGAAGCACTTCTACTCACAAGGGTGGTAGAGGATTTGGAATTCTCTTCCACAAATGGCAAATGATGCTAGACCAATTGTTTGTTTCAAATCTGAGATAGATTTTGATTAACAAACTGAAAGAACTGTGGATGCTGGAAGTCAGAAACTAAAACAGAAATTGCCAGAAAGGCTCAGCAGGTCTGGCAGCGTCTGTGAAGAGAAATCAGAGTTAATGTTTTGGGTTCAGTGACGCTTCCTCAGGACTCGGATTATTTTTTTGTTAAGCAAAGATATGAAGGGATAAGGTCCATAAAAAGTTAGGCAACAGATCAGCCATGACCTCATTAAGTGGTGGAACAGGCTCAAGGCACTGAATGGCCTACACCTGTTCCTGTGTTCCAAACCATCACCTTAACTATGGCAGCATGCCTGTTTTGTCTAACCAATACACCACAACAACCCTTTAGTTCTTCACTTTGAAGTTCAAGGTCACCGGTGACTTTATGCTTCTTAGCTTTCTTTCTTAAGATTCGTTCACTTTTCACTTACTCAGACACTGGCCTTTGCAGCTTGCTTTGCATTTAAGTGCTGAGGGAGAGTTTGGCATCTAGTCAGCATAGGGAGCAATGAACAGACAAGGGGATGGACATGTTGCCATATAGCACCATATTGTGTCAATGTCACACCTGTCAGCAACTTACACAGCAAAAACATTGTGCTTCAAGCAGATAATTAAAAGTCAAGGTGAGAAGACATTAATGGGATCAAGGGGACTACAGTCAGGCAGCAGGTCCTGCCATAATCAAACAAAGGGCACATCTGATTCCATTCCAGGAGATTGGCTTTGTGAGCTGCCATCTAGCAACATGTCCATCCTTTTGGTTATTCAGAGGTCTTCTGTGTTTGATTCTATCAAAGTTCAGGGATATAGGTCCTTACAATCCAGGGATTGGGCCATAGTCAGTCCTCCATGTCAGTGCAAGCTGTCAGGGGATTATGGATAGCTTAGTCGTCATGCTATGAAAATACCACTTTGGTGATTTGACCATTTTTTTTGTGAAATGAGTCAAAATAAGGAATTGAGTGTGATGGAAGTGGATGAAAGAGCAAGTAGTTGTGATGCAGGGGCAGAGAGGTGGTGAGGTGTCCCCACTGAGAGAAGAGAAAATAAAGAGCAAGGTGGGTTTATAGTTTGGGAGGATGATGCAGTTAGAGGACACGATGCATGCAATAGTGAGAGTAGGACCCCATGTATCTTGGTGTGATGAGTGTCCATTGGCAAATTTAATGTGAGAGATGGCCCTGTGAGTGAGATAGCAATGATAAAATGGTGGCATTTATCCTTGCAAATTGAGAAGTTGTGGAGTCAATGTTGTAGTGGTAATAACACTAGCTTATTAATCCAGTACCACAGGCTAATGTCTGGGGACATGTGTTCAAATCCCACTATGGCAGATGGTGAAATTTGAACCCCCAGGAAAATCCAGAATAGAAAAACTAAACTCATCTTAACCATGCAAATCTTTTCGAATGTTAAAAAAATCCCATTTAGTCCATTAATGTGCTTTAGAGAAAGAAATCTCTTATCGTTACCTGGTCTGGCATACATGTGATTCCAAACTCAGCGCAATGTGATTATCTCTAAATTGTCTTCTGGGCAATTAAGAATGGACAATAAATTTCGGCCTTATCAGTAATGTCAACATCCCATGAATGAAATTTAAAAATCCCTGCAGTCCCATTGCAATAGGAATGGTGCGTGGGGGCTGGGTGTGGGGTTTGCAGTGGGGGATGAAATTGGGCTGTTATGCCCTTATTTGTTACCTAAAAGAGAAGGAGCCTGCACATGAAAATGTGGGAGTCAACTTTGGATATCCATGGCACACCCAACAAGTGGCCTATCTACATTTGAGGCAGGAGCTGTTTAAATATGCCATTCCTATCTCTTTGTTACTGATTTGCAACTTTAAATTCCAGTTGAAAGCATGCATTCCTTGTGTACTGATCAAAATGGAGCCTCACCATCAGTCAAAAAGGGCTCCCAACTTCTAACAAGAGCAGAAGTTGGAAAACCCTCTCATATCTACATAAATTCAGGACATGTCCTTAAGTAACCCTGCATAACCACAGCTTTAAAGCTGCTGCAGTTGTTGTGATTTTTTTTTACGAGGTGGAATGAATGTGTTTTTCAAGGAAGTAAATAACATTTTGAAAAATAAGGCCTAAGTTTGTTCACCATAATTAAAAGTCTAGATGTCTGCAGTTAGGATTTGCATTGATCTAATAATATGTTGTTATCATATTATAATAAATTTCTCAGTAAATTACTTGAAATGTATAGACGTGAAACTAATACTGATGGAAAAGTTAAAGCATTTTAAGTCATCTAATTCACTCCTCTAAAGGCCATCGTATCAATTAAATTGTATTTTAAGGTCAACTTGTGATTAGAATGATTATTCAGTGCAATAGATTGCTCTGCAGGAAATATTTTTTAGAATGAGTTTTAGCCTGATTTTGTTTTTGTTCCAAATTATTACCATTTTAAAGAAAATCCAGTGAGCAAGAATTAATTTGTTTTTAATCGCAAAAAAATGGTGACAACACAGCTAAATTGTCACCAGGACAACATCCCTGAATCTTATTTTGACTAAAATTTCACATCTGTAATGAAAATTTTATTTGAACCAATATGGACGATGTTTGTCTGTCGGCCTGAAATGTTAGATTACCCACAGACAGCTCTGGCCAATTGTTAAGGTCTTGTGAAGTAAACAATAGTGCTATTTAAGACAGCGGACTTAGTGGGGACACCTTTGCAGTTGCTACAGGGCCTTCTGATGAAGGAGGCAGAAGGGTAATAGTCCTTATCGGTGAGCAGTCTGATGTGACATGAGTGACATAGAGATAAATGTGTGTCCTTCATCACATTCTTCAATGTGTAACAGAGCAGAAAGGTTTAATAGAGCTCAGCAGGTGACCTGTCAGTCAAACAGAGCATGCTGGGAGATGCGAGTCTTGTTTCCAAGGCAACTTCAAACATACCATCATTGTTCAAAACACATGTTGTATATATAATGTGATAGATGTCTACATGCTAAGAGTATGCCAGAATGTGAAGCAAAAGAATAATAATTCATTTATTTTTTAAAGTTCCCTCAGCAAACATTCTTCATATACTAATATCCTTATTTTTATGTCTGTATGGAAACATTCACACATCTAAGATCTAAGTGCCAAATCAGAAAATGTCTTAAAGGGCTGTATTTATAAATAATTGAAGGATGTTAACTTCATAGTGCACTGCAAAACACCTACTAACACAAAAATATCTTAATAAGACACAGAAATTCATATTTGCAAGATGATTGAGACTAACTATTAATACAGAAACATTGCTTAAAATTTTGATTCACTGTTGTACTCCCGCTTATCAGCTACAGCACAAAAGCTATTTGGATCTATTGAATGTTCACCTTGCTACATGTATCCATGGTTACCTGAGAAGCTTCACCCATTTTTCAACTCACCGTGTGTGCTATTATGCCTGACTTTTTTTTGTTTTCTACGAAGGCATTTTCTATATGAAAAACTGTGTTAAACACCATCTGTTTTCAGATTGAACTCATTTGTTAAATGTTGCACAGATGTGAAATACTGCAGATCAAAACAAGCAGTAGAAATAGTGAACAGCACATCTGGTGATACCCTACTCATGAGCCACAGCTCCAAGTATCCCATAGCAAGATATTATTCAATTGACCAGTAGACTTCTTAGCAGGAATTCTCATTGTATGAATAGAAATTTAACAGTGCATCTTAACAACAATGATAAATTGTCTTAAAAATAGCATTATACTTTATATTTTAATTTTATACAGGTCAAAGGGAGAAAAGAGTCTATGAGGGATGTCATACATTTTAACCAGTCGTTTCAGTATTCTAATAGAGTCACCAGTGCTTCAAACAGATCTTTAGCTCTTTAGCAAGACTAACTAAATCACACGTCTTTTCTTTGAACTATGTAAAGGCAAAAAGTAAGGTTCAGAAAGTGTTACATCATGAGTGACTTTCTCTTTAAGCAATTTCATGTTTGCATTCAATATCTGATCTCTTGTGGGTGAAAGGAGAACAATTCAAAGCTACATCAATGGCTCATTTGGTAACCATAAATATCAGAGCTATACAAACCAAAAATATCATAGGAATATGAGGTCATGCAAACCATTGAGCCTTTTCCATGCTTCAATATCATCATGGCTTGTCAAAAACTTCAATATCTTTTACCCGCCCCAATCCCATCCCCCGTATGCTATTGGAAATCAGAAATCTATCAACACTACCTTAAACCTACTCAAGGACTGAGGTTCCACAGCCCTCTGAGATAGAATATTCCAAAGGTTCACAATACCTGACTGAAAAAAAAACCTCTTCATCTTGGACCAGAGTGGCAACCCACTTATTTATAAGTTCTATCTCCTGGTTCTAGACTTCCTAACCATGGGAAACATTTTACCTGCATTTACTCTGTCTATTCCTTTCAGTATTTGGTAAGTTTCAATGATATCACTTCTCAATCTTTGAAACTCCAGAGAATACAATTCCAGTTTGCCCAAAATCTGTTCGCAGGACAGTCCCATCATCCCGGGAACAAGACTGGTAAACCTTTCTTGCACTCCCTCTATGGCAATATTTCTTTAATGAGATAAGGAGACCAAAGTAGACATAGTATTCCAGGTGCAATCTAACTGAGCTCTGATAAAATTAAAGCAAGACCTTACTAATCCTGTATTCAAATCTCTCATGATCAAGGCTAACATTCTATTAATTTTCCTGACAGTTTTCTGCACCTGTATGTTAGCCTTCAGTGACTTGTTGACAAGGACACCTAGGTCCCTTTGTACATCTGCAATTTTTAACCTCTTGCCATTTAAGAAATACTACCCACATTTGTTCCTCACAGTTTTCCACGTATTATTTCATCGGCCAGGAGGCCTGGGCTCAAGTCCACCTGCTCCACATATGTGTAATAAGGTATCTGAAAGGGTCAATTAGAAAATATCTATCAGAACTGCCATGTTCTTGTCCATTCACTAAGCCTGCTGAAGTCCTCCTGAAGCCACTTTGTACCATCTTTAGGACAAATATTCCCACTCAGTTTTTTAATCATCTGTAAATTTAGAAATATTACATTTGGTCCCCACCTCCAAATCATTGATATATGTTGTGAGAACGTGGGCCCAACTACAGACATTTGCAGTACCCTACTAGTCACAACCTGCCAATGCAAGAATGACACATTTATTCCTACTCTTAGTTTTATGTCTGTTAATCATTAATCCATGTCAATATTTACCTCCTATCGTACACGTTTTCATTTTTCTACCAATCTCCTTTCAGGGATTTTATCAAAAGCATTATTACATTCTGAGTACACTTCATCCATTGGTTCTCCTTCATCAACTTAATTTCTAACATTTTCAAAAAGCTGCAACAAATTTATCAAACACGGTTTCCCACTCACGAAGCCACGCTGACTGTGCCCAATCACATCATTGTTATCCAAGTGTCTATTTATAACGTCTGAAATGACAAAAGCTAAACAAAATATTGATCAGTTTTTGAATTGTTCGTGAAGAGTGGACAGTTGAATGTTGTAGCCATTGCATTGGAGGCTACCATTAACATTGATTTTGGTAGTTGCACAGTTGATTTTAAAGTCCTGGTTTACTAGTTTGATTGAAACTATTTTGTCCTGATTCCGTTCAATCATGGCTGACTGGCAGCAATCAGACTGAGAGAAATTCTTTTCCCTTTCTATGCCTGCAGGGCGTAAGTATTTAAATGGATGTTATCAGAGCTGTGACTCTCATATTAGCCCACAAACCAGGAATCAGCCTATTACTGCACACAGACCAGTGCTGCAGTCAGTTTTTAAACCTTTTTTGGATTTTGTGGAAGGCCAAAATATAACAATTCTGGAAGAGATGACTTTCTGCTGAAAGAGGGTGATAATTAGCCTCCTTGTTATCTATTCCAGTTGTGGTTATTTCTCTGTTTGAAATTTCCCTAATATTCAACAGGTTAATAGGCATTATATGGGTCCCCAACACAGGACGTTGACAAAGTGCCTGAATTCGTATGAATGGTCAATTTTCAGATGCAGCAGCTTCTTTTAAAAACCACATTTTGGAGTTGAAAGTTAAAACGTCCATGGTACTTTAGGGTTCTAATCCCATCGTCATGACAGTTTGCTCATTTATTTTGATTTCAGCACTTTGTTGCTCAGGAGGTTTTATGCCAAATATTTTAACAATTCTGTTTTGCGCAGCATCCATGACGTTACAAGATTATAACTTAATTATGAATGAAGAATATTATTTTGCCTATGTTAACTCATCCAGCCAGAATGATCCGAAGCCCTCAGTTATAGCATTCAAGTCTTCTCTGAATAGTTACAATTCTAGCTAGGAAAATATGCTAATAACAATCCTGAAATGGCCTTTGATGTGAGTGGACATGTGCATTGTATTTCACAATTTAATTTACGTTTACTTTTTGATTTCCTTGAAAATCTCATAACATTGTACACGGTCACCTCGACGATGTCAGGTCAGCTTTGAGAAAATAGAGATTAAATTCAAGGTTCTTTGTGCTGCATGCCACCTCCTTTGTTTCCTGCTGACAGTATACATTGTCGCATGGGCATTTAATTTTAATCCATGCCTTCTTGATGAAAGAAACAGAGGAGCAAAGTGGGTTGCCAGCAAGGGTAGGCTGCCCAAAGGCAGACTGAACAAAACTGACTACATGCATACTTTTATTTACACACAAAGCCAAAAAGCCATGCTAAGTTGGATTTGGCAGAGGAGCTCAGTTTGCAGATGTTCTGAATCATCAAGAGAATAATATACAATCTGCTGCAAGGACACCTGCAGTTAACATGCATCATAAGGTTGGCATTTGTAGTGCCCATTCTATTCCATTGTGATTTCAGCAGTAAATTTGCAGTGATTGTGTGATGTTTAATCCTCCCTTCAACATTGACATTATTGTATATTAGTTTTAAAAAGTGCACAAGCTACCATGTTATCCACTTCTGAAAAATTGCCAAAATAATCAATTAATTTTGTCGAACAAAAATAATCATTTCCTTGTGCATGGGACAGATTTTGAGTTGGTAATTTCATCCCAGGTTTTGGATAGTTTTGCTGCTCATAATCAATGGCATCAAATGTGCCATTTTACGGAATTACAATTTTGCAATCATGATCTGTAAGTGCATTTCTGACTTATCAAGTTATTTTTTTATTATTCATCTCAAGTAGTTGCTGTGGTGATATGATGGTTTTAAGAGGAGTATTTTGTCCTTTTTTTTGTGAAGAGAGGTTGAAACAGGAATATAGAGCGGTCTGCTCAAAGCCAATGAAGTAAACAGCTTGTGGGTCCTTCGTGTTTTTTTAAATTTTGGACCAATAGAAGGGGTCAGAGGTAAATAGGTAGGGTCAACTCACGCAGAACCAGGATTTTTAGTTTACTTGTCACTTGCTGTTGCTGAGGTCTTGAAGCTGGATGTGGAAGATTTTAGTCCTCTCTCAGTTACAGTTAATAGCTGAGGTACTCTTCCTGCTGCTAGAATTGCATGTGAAACAATCTATTTTGCTGAATTTGTCTTTGTCATGGGTGTGTTTATGGGATGTTGCTATATTGGAGCAGTTGCTGTCTAGTAGTTGAATAATCTATCATTCTGTTAAGTCTTCCAATAGAGTTAAATTATTCCAATCCTTCTTTCTTTTGTTTGTATTACTATAGTGTATGCTTTGCTTCAATGCATTAATACTGCCCCCTCCACACTTCATTTCAGCTCTTATGAAGAGTTATCTAGACTTGAAACGTTAGATTGAATTCTTTCCATGGATACTGCCTTATCCACTGTGATTGTCAGTATTTTTTTTTAGTGTTTTGCTTCAAACCTGGTAGTTTGACCAATCAAATTGCATCCAGAATGCAATGCCTGGCACTTGCTTTTAAAACAAGAAAGAGTTAGGGTCTAGGCTACCTCCTTGACATGTTTTAAGGGGTTTTGATCTGGTCCATAATGTTGCCTTATCTTGCTTATGCCAGTCCTGTGCAGGAGAGGAATAGGAGGACCAACAAGAGCAATTGCATACTTGATCCAACTGCAATCTTAACCTATTCCATACGTTAGTAATGACACAGCAATGAATGTAAATAGGATCACCGTAGCATCAGTCATATCGGCAGATCAAATGGCATTGCACCAATTTATTTTAGGAGCTAAAATACCTACACCGCAAATTCATTATTTAATATAGTCATGGTGTTTTCATCGATTACAGAATATAATCACTGGAGAGGAAAATAAGCATTTGTTCCAATATTAATAAATTCACTTCAATCAGCTGAATTTGCCCTCAATCTTTTTAGAGTCTTAGCCTATAAATGTAGATGTGTCAACTGTTGATATATATTTTGGATATAGTGCCTGCATCAGAATGGTGAGGCAAGAGGAAATGCTAGGACTGGATCTCTGATCTCAGTTTTATGGAGCCAGTGAGCTGTACAGAAATAAAATGGATTTTCCATGGATGACTCAAATGAGCAATAAAAGAAAGTTTAGAAACTCATTTTGTGTCCAAAATACAAACATATTTTTTAGGTTTCTACATCTTGAAGCCAGGCAGAGGTCTATAAAACTGAAATGACTGAAGATTGTTGGAGATTATTGGAATTGTTTGGCAAGAAACATAACTTTATAGCCATAACAACCCAATGAGGGAACATTTGTGACATCTAGACCAGTAGACTAGATGAGTAACATTGTATCATTTGTTGCCAAATGATAAGGGATAAGCCAAAGACCAGTTCATGTCTCCTTCATCTGTTGAAACCATGTTTTGAATAAGTAGGCAGATTGAAATGGCTTGCTTGTCACTTTTTAGAGCCAATTCTATTCTTGGTATAATTCTGTGCAGAATTGGCTGCTCAGAAGTTAGTGAATGTACGTCAGAAGTGTCAGAGTTCAGCGTAGTTAGGTAGGAAGAAATGGTTCTAACTTAGATTTGGTGAAATGTCACCTTAGTTTCCTGCCATATTTTAAGCATCTGGTCCATTTGGATGACATGAGACATAAAAGTGGTTATCTTTTTATGCTCCTTTTTCTGAGCCATCATTAGATTTCTGGTGAAATTTTATCAAAGCCACGGCTTTCTCATGCTATAATGAAATTCACTTCTCTCTACATTCTCAGAGCTGGCACTGTATGGGGTGAACTTTATCAATTTTTTTCATGTCACTGGATGAAAATCTGAACACATTGGATTTTGCTTACAATGGCACAAGAACGCTTTACAACGATCTTCCACTTTTTGCTACTGAAAACCATTGAAAAAAGGTTGTGAGTTACAAAATCTAAATAATAGAAAACTTTAAAGTTACTCATAACATCAACACCTGGCAGTGTCCTTCCTTGTCAACTTTATAAATGACAAATCAGATTAATTGAAAAGTCTTATATTTTGAAAAGACTTTGGATGCTCATTTCTGCATCAGTTTTGTCCACATCAAATTGATGAAAAAAGGCAATACCAGCATATAAAGAGCAGTGAATATCTGGGAGACTGTGCTCAAAGGAATCAGTTGATTTGCAACCTGCATGAGTGAAGAAAGTCTCCCTATAGGAGTTATTTCGGTTTCAAGGTGAGATTACTGTGTGGGAAATGCTCCCATTTTTTTAAGTCAGTGGATGGCAGTTTTATTGAATTTGTATTGTTTCCTTTACCCTCTACATGTGGAAGTAGACATTGCTGCCGTGGCACTCCTGGCCACTGAATTGATTGAATGATTAGGTTTGTGAAGTAATCACAGTTTAAGTATTCAAATAATTACTGAGACAACTGATCTCTTTTTAATTCATTCTTTGGACGTGAGCTTTGCTCACAAGACCAGCATGTGATGCCCATCCTTAATTACTCTTGAATCACCTCTTGAACCATTGCAGTCAACTGCAGTAGGTATACGTACCACAGTGATGTAGGGAGAGAATTTCAGGAATTTTCTCCCGTAACAGTGAAGGAATGGCAAAATGTTTCCAAGTCAAGATAGCATATGACTTGAAGGGAAACTTGCATCTGCTGATATGCCCTTGTGTTTTTTCTTCTTGTTCTTCTTGCTGGTCGTATTTGTGGCTTTAGAAGGTGCTATTGAAGGACTATTGGTGCATTGCTGCAGCGCAGTTTACCACAAAATAAGATGAATAGTTTTAAATCAATGAAAGAAAAACTTTATAGTTTTATACAGTCATTGTTCTCTTTTGCATTGATAATAGCCATTTCAGTCACAGTATATTTGAAAATATTTCCTTGGTTTTCTAATGAATCAGTAAAATGATTGACAATAAATGTTGGCCTTCTTAGTGCTGTTACTCCAGAGAATTTGTAGATAAGATCTTACATTAATTAGGCTCAATTCCATGAGAGTGTGTACCCAGAGCTTGAAAGCATTCATTCCAAACAGCAATTCTTATTTCTACTGTATCGTGGAAATTCAGAATCCACAGTCCTATCAACTGACAAAATTAGCATGTGATAAAGCCTTGTCGGGTCTCCACATTGCAAAGCTTTCTTTGTTCTTTATATTCTATTCATCTCCACGGTGAATCAAGTTGTAGCTGTACTGTGCTTGTCTTCAATCCAAGTTGAGGATTTTGTTCGACTGTATTGGCAAGACTAAAACTTGGAGATTCTATTGTAATGGATAATATAGGCTCCATTAATTTTAAGCAAGTAGTGTATGAAAACAGGGAATTTTTTTGTTTCATCACTGTTGTTACACATGAATGCAGGATCAAAAACTGCACAATTCAACTGCTGATTTCCATTCATGTTCCAGCCATTAATTCTAATGGACCAAAAATCACAGGCTGTGCATGCAAATTTCAACCGTGCAACAGAAAGTCTCTACTTCGGTATACAGAGTGACTGAAAGACTTTGATTTCCAGTGACTGTTAATGTTCCTTGTGCTTTCTCTTTTCCCTTGAAAAATGTTAGACAATAGCCCCCAGATTACACAAAGTTCAGCCAGAAGGGGAATTTATTTAAGCCAAAATAAAAAATGAACGCAATTCCAAGAAAGTTTTGAATTTGCTGTTGTTGCAAGGTGGGAAAACTGGAAGAATTACTCGGTTAAATGTAGTTTATAAACTTTCAAGTGCTTACATTGTAAAATTACCCATCTTCGTCAAAAGCTAAATTTGGAGGGAACTTAAAGTGAATATGGCATTTGAATTAGTTTCTAATGTGGTCGTAAATTAGTACTTTATTGCTGTCTTTTGATGTTTAGCAGTGGCTCAACAATAGTACTCTTGCATGAGTGTGAAGGTCTTGGGTTAACGTCCAATTCCAGAAGGTGGAGAACTTATAAGCCACACTGACAATCTGATAGAGTACTGCACTTATTGAAAGTGCCATCTTTTGAACAAGACACGAAACCCCCATTTGCTGTCTCAGGTTGGTCTACAAGAATCATTTTTAGAAAATAATGCAAGGGCCTTTTAGTCAGTAATTTTTCCTCCAATCAATGTCACAAAAATTGATTATCTAATGATTGCCTCATCATTATTTGTTGGAGCTTGCTATGTGTAAACTGACTGCCATATTTCCTGTGTTACAACATCAACAGTGAATACTTTATTGAAGATCTATAATGTTGTAAAGACCTTTAAAACACCTGAAAAGCAATGAGGGTTGGTTAGCTCACTTGCCAGATTTGCAATGAAGACTGATGCAAATAGTGTTCAGTTCCTGCTCTGGCTGAGGGTACGGTGAAGGATGCTCTTTCTCAATGTCTCCCTGTTGTCTAAGGCATAATGACCCTCAGGTTAAATTACCACCAGTTGTCTCTCTTTCTCTAATAAGCAAGCAGGACAATGATGAATATCTATATAAATAAATATACTTTATTTCTTTAATCTTTTAAACTATTGACTAATAAATTAGAAAAGTCTCACTCTCCCATTTGAGATCTTCATTAAAACGATTCACTTTGCATCATTGTCTGTTTATCCTATTCACTAATATACTAAGTCTTCAAAGTTGTTGATATCTTGCTGGAAACTATTCCATTGGGATATCAGGTTGCTTCCAGCCAGAGCTCTTCTGTTCCACCCATTCTTTTTCTTGCCCCCCACCCCAACCTTCTTTTCTTCCTTTTCTGTGCTTTTCTTTTCAATTTTTGACCTGGACCTAAATGGAGGAGCTGCCGAACTCCGGGGTGAATCCTGGAGCAGACACCGGTACGGGAAGCAGTCCCAGAGTGGAGGCTGTGTGGGGAATCGAATTCTGGAGCGGAGGCTAGTACGGGGAAGCAAGTCCTGGAGAAAACTTACCTTAGAACAGCTGAGAGAGTCGATGTGGAATGGACTGGAGGCTTGGAGTGGAGCGGACACAGTTATTGGACTGGAGTCTGGCATGGGTGGTCACAGCATGTGTGGAAGCCCCTGCGCTGAGCTACTGCAATGTAATGTTTATTTGTAATTTGTTTATCTGACTCTTATGTCTACTCTCTTAACTATGTCATACTTCTAACTTATACTATGAACTACTGTAAAGTAATGCAACTACTTTTCTGTTTTAGTCCTCTTTTGTATCTAAGATTTGTACCGAGGCACCTTAAGAGGTGATGTTGTAAAACTTTTCACTGTACTCTTGTACTTCTGTACTTGAGCACACATGACAATAAAGGATATTCTATTCCATTCTATTCTATTTTATTCATTTGTACACCTTAGCAGAACATTTGACATTAGGCAATTTTAGGGATAAGTTTGATCTTATTTCTGCTTTTATTCAGTTTCAGGAATTTGTATTCGCAGCAAGGATAGGTGAAAACTAATAACAATTAAGAACTGATAAATAAGAATCTTATTTATTACATGACCCAAGTGGGAAGTAGTCAGCTCTAGATCTTTCTAGTTAACGTTAATCATCTTGAGGAACAGTCGCATTGCAAAGTAGAATTGTTTTGAATATCCTTTCAAATAATCTTAGCTGTGTATATATCAAAATTTAGAGTACGTTTCCCTGCTCTGCCCTTATAATGTATTAACCTTGATCTCAAAAGATTAATCAATGTGACTTCTGCATTACGAGCACTAGCCATCCACATAACATTGCTTAATTGATTAGAAATTACCAATGATGCCGAACAGGTGGTGGTATGGTGGTAATGTCACTTGTCCAGCAATCCAGAATCCCAGGTTAGTGAGACAACAAGGTGTAGAGCTGGATGAACACAGCAGGGCAAGCAGCATCAGAGGAGCAGGAAAGCTGATGTTTCGGGCCTAGACCCTTCTTAAGAAATTTCTGAAGAAGGGTCTAGCCCCAAAACGTCAGCTTCCCTGCTCCTCTGATGCTGCTTGGCCTGCTGTGTTCATCCAGCTCTACACCTTGTTGTCTCAGATTCTCCAGCATTGGCAGTTTCCACTATCTCAGGTTAGTGTTCTGTGGACATGGATTGACATCCAACGATTGTAGATGCTGAAATTTGAATTCAATAAAATCAGAAATAAAGTACAGGTTTACTGGCAACCATGTAATCATTGTCAATTGTCATTAAAAAAAAAATCCACCTGATTCACTAATGTCCTTTATGGAAGTAAAGGGTCTGGTCTGGGCTATATTTGACTCCAGTTTCACCCTTGACACTTGACTGCCCTATGAGCTTTAGAGATGAGCAATAAATGCTGGATGAGTTAGTGATACCCACATCTTGTGAACAAATACAAAGAGTCACTGCCCTAACATTTGTACATGAGAGAATCATGTGCTCAAAAAGGTATGTAGAGTAACTAAAAGAAAATTCATTTGAAACTGTCTCTGTTGGCACAGAGAAGACCCCTCACATCAGCACTTCAGTCTTATAGCCCCTTACTGGGTATTAGTTCAGTGGTATTTTTTTTCTGTATTCATTTGTGGGATGTGGTTGTTGCTGGCTGGCCAGTATTTCTTGCTCATCCCTTGAGAAGGTGTTTGTGAGCTGCCTTCTTGAACCGCTGCAGTCCACCAGCTGTAGGTTGACTCACAATGCTATTAGGGACGGAATTCCAGGATTTTGATCTAGTGAAGGAATGGCAATATGTTTCCAAGTCAGAATGGTGAGTGGCTTGGAGGGGAACTTGGAGGCAGTGGTGTTCCCATATGTATGATGCCCTTGCCCTTCTGATGGAAGTGGTCGTGGGTTTGGAAGGTGCTGTCTGAGGATCTTTGGTGAATTTCTGCAGTACATCTTGTAGATTGTATACACTACTGCTGCTGCTGAGTGTTGGTGGTAGAGGGAGTGGATGGTTGTGGATGCAATGCAAATTAAACGAGCTACATTGTGCTGGATGTGTCGAGCTTCTTGAGCGTTGTTGGGGCTGCACTCATCCAAGCAAGTGGGGAGTATTCCATCACACTCCTGACTTGTGCCTTGTAGATGGTGGACATGATTTGAGGAGTCAGGAGGTGAGTTACCCGCCGCAGTATTGTTAGCTTCTGGCCTGCACTTGTGTTTACGTGGTGGCTCCAGTTGAGTTTCTAGTCAATGATAACCCCCAGGAGATTGATAGTGGGGGATACAGTGATGGTAACACCACTGAGTGTCAAGGGATGGTGGTTAGATTGTCTATAATTGGTGATGGTCATAGCCTGGCATTTGTGTGGCATGAATGTCACTTGCCACTGGTCAGACCAAGCCTGGATATTATCCAATTCTTGTTGCATGTGAACATGGACTGCTTCAGTATCTAAGGGGTAACAAATGGTGCTGAACATTGTGCAATCGTCAGCAAACATCCCCACTTCTGACCTTATGATGGAGGAAAGGTCATTGATGAAGCAGCTGAAACTGGTTAGGCCGAGGACACTACCCTGGGGAACTCCTGCAGAGATGTCCTGGAGTTGAGACGATTGACCTCCAACAACCATTCGGGGTGGCACAGTGGCTCAGTGGTTAGCACTGCTGCCTCACAGTGCCAGGGACCCGGGTTCAATTACACCCTCAGGCGACTGTCTGTGTGGAGTTTGCACATTCTCCCTGTGTCTGCGTGGGTTTCCTCTGGGTACTCTGGTTTCCTCCCACAGTCCAAAGATGTGTAGGTTAGGTGGATTGGCCATGTTAAATTGCCTGTAGTGTTCAGGGATGTGTAGCTTAGATGGGCTGTAAGGGGATGGGTCTGGGTGGGATGCTCCAAGAGTCGGTGTGGACTTGTTGGGCCAAAGGGCTTGTTTCCATTCTGTAGGGATTCTATGAACCATAAGCATCTTCCTATTTGTCAGGTATGACTCCAACCACCAGAGAGTTTGCCCCGATTATCATTGATTCCAGTTTTGCTAGGGCTCCTTGATGCCACACTTGGTCGAATGCAGACTTGCTATCAAGGGCTGTCACTCTCACCTCACCTCTGGAATTCAGCTCTTTTGTCCTTGTTTGAACCAAGGCTGTAATGAGGTCAGGAGCTGAGTGGCCCTGGCGGAACCCAAAATGGGCATCACTGAGCAGGTTATTGCTGAGCAGATGCTGCTTGATAGCACTGTTGATGACACCTTCCATCACTTTACTCATGATTGAGAGTAGACTGATGGAGCGTTAATTGGCCAGGTTGAATTTGTCCTGTCTTTTGAGTACAGGACATATTTGCGCAATTTTCCACATTGCCAGTAGATACCAGCGTTGTACCTGTACTGGAACAGCTTGGCTAGGAGAGCGGCAAGTTCTGGAGCACAAATCTTCAGTACTGTTGCCGGAATGATGTCAGGGCCCGTAGCCTTTGCAGTATCCAGTGTCTCCAACCATTTCTTTATATTATGAGGAGTGATCAAATTGGCTGAAGACTGGTATCTGTGATGCTGGGAACCACTGAAGGAGGCTGAGATGGCTCATCCACTCAGCACTTCTAGCTGAAGATTGCTGCAAATGCTTCAGCCTTAACTTTTGCACTGATGTGCTGGGCGCTTCCATCATTGAGGATGAGGATATTTGTGGAGCCTCCTCCTCCAGTAAGTTGTTTAATTGTCCACCACCATTTACAACTGGATGTGGCAGGACTGCAGAGCTTAGATCTGATCTGTTGGTTGTGGGATTGCTCAGCTCTTTCTATCACTTGCTGCTTTCGCTGTTTGGCATGCAAGTATTCCTGTTTAGTGGCTTCATCAGGTTGATACCTCATCTTCAAGTATGCCCGTTGCTGCTCCAGTCATCCCCTCCTGAACTGTCCATTGAACCAGAGTTGATCCCCTGGCTTGATGGTAATGGTTGAGTGGGGGATATGCCAGGCATTTGAGGTTACAGGTTGTGCTGGAGTACAATTCTGCTGCAGTTGGTGGCCCACAGCACTTCACGGATATCCAGTCTTGAGTTGCTAGATCTGTGCGAAGTCTGTCCCATTTAGCACGGTGATTGTGCAACACAACATGATGGAAGTTATTCTCAATGTGAAGGCAGGACTTCATTGCACAGTCCTTGTGGAGATGGCCACCCTTACTGATATTGTCAAGGACAGGTGCAACTGCAGCTGGCAGATTGATAAGGATAAAGTGAAGTACGTTTTTTCCATCTTGTTGGTTCCCTCACCACCTCCCAGAGACCCAGTCTAGCAGCTATGTGCTTTAGGGCCCGACCAGCTTGATCAGTAGTACTGCTGCTGAACCACTCTGGGTGGTGGGCTTTGAAATCCCCCACCCAGAGTACATTTTGTGCCCTTGCTATGCCCAGTGCTTCCTCCAAATGTTGTTCAACATTGAGGAGTACTGATTCGTCAGCTGAGGGAGGATGTTATGTGGTAATCAGCAGGAGGTTTCCTTGCCCTTATTTAACCTGAAGCCATGAGACTTCATGGGGTCTGGAGTCAATGTTGAGGAATCCTAGAGCAACACCCTCCCGACTGTATACCACTGTGCTGCCAACGCTGCTGGGTTTGTCCTGCCAGTGGGACAGGAAGTATCCTGGGATGGTAATGGTGGCGTCAGGGATATTGTCTGTCAGGAATGATTCTGTGAGTATGACTGCGTCAGGATGTTGCTTAACTAGTCTGTCAGACAGCTGTCCCAATTTGGCAGTAACCCTCAGATGTTAGTGAGGGGGAATTTGCATGGTTGACAGGTATGTTTCTTCCGTTGTCTTTTCCGGTGCCTAGGTCAATGCCAGTTGATCCATCCAGATTCATTTCTCTGAGACTTTGTTGCGGTTGGTACACTGAGTGGTTTGCTCGGCCATTTCAGAGGGCAATTGAGAGTCAACCACATTGTTGTGTGTCTGGAGTCTCGTGTTGGCCAGGCCAGGTGAGGGTGGCAGATTTCGTCCCCTGAAGGACCGTAGTGAACCTGATAGGTTTTTCCGACAATTGACAATGATTTCATGGTGATCAACGGATTCTTAATTCCGACATTTAAAAAAAAATTTTGAATTCAAATTCCCCTATTTGCCATGGTGAGATTCCCCTGACCCTAGAACATTAGCTGGGTTTCTGGATTAATAGTCTACCGATGATGCCACTAGGCCATTGCCTACCCTATGTAGACAGGACATAGAATATGTTAGGTGGCTAGCCCACTATCTTCCTGCCACCCTTTGCAACCTTTAGCTAGGACACCCTCCAAGCTGCCTGCCCATAAGCCTATTGATTCTTTAAGTAGCTTATTGTTGCCCGCATAAGGGCTTAAGTCCAACTTCACTGCCATAAAATACTGCTGGCAAAAGACTGGTTCGGGCATTTTTCATCGACTTTTACGAAAAACTGGAAGAAAGGAGTTTATTCCTTTGGAGAGTGTACTGTGTACATTGGAGGCTCACCCTCTACAACCCTATCTCCCCTAACCTTCACCTTTGTATGCCTTCCTGTCTAGCCTTTAAAACCTAGAAATCCCTTCTATCTCTTCTCTTCAGTTGAATCCATTCGGCACATGTTGTATCTGCAAGGTATCCCTGTTTAGAGTCAATTCACTCAGGGCCAACTTTCCTTTCGGGGGCGGTGGAATCGAAAATGGAATGGCCCCCTGTAAACTTCAGCCCCATGTGTGATATAAATAAGAAAGTGCTAGATTTGAAAGGTTAACTTCACTACTGAGACTCCTAATTTGCTTGATATATGAAACTGTCAGCTACAGGCATGAATCATAGTTCTCAGCCAAAGTGTAACAAAACCATTCAGAATGGTAAAACATGTTACTTTAGAATTGCTGAGATACTTTTCATTGTTAGTCATTGAACATATTGGCACTCTGCCTTTATAAATAGATTATGATGATAATAGTGAAATAATAGTGATTTAATATAGTATTATCAGACCCTCTGGATATAGTTAACAATTCAGTACATATATTGGAGATGACAGGAAAACTATTGCTTTAATGTTCATATTTGTCAGACTTGGGAACACTACATTACAATTTGAATTCCTGCATTTCCTGTTTGCATCCAACTTTCTCTATTGTGTTTAAATCCCATTTAGGTATTTGACTCAAGGCTAATTACACAGAATTGACTTTGGCTGCTCCACTATTGTTAATCTCTGAAGAAAATGCACCAGCCAAAGCAATTAGGATGATGGTCAATATTATTTCTGGTGGTGTGCATGTGGAAATTTGTTCACTACATTTTAACTGGCAGGTCCATGGATCCTGGCTTTCATGTTCTCCGTGACACAATTAGTTGCTTGAAGAAAGGATCCTGAAAGATGCACAGATCTGACGTCACGTCTGATTTTAAAAAATAATCTATTGCCGATTTGTAGGTGCCACCGGGAAAGTTCCAGTTATTGGCCATTTTTAGTTCTTCTGAAATAGTGTTTGGTCTTCCAGAATTTCAGTAGTTTTGTAGTGATGTTGTTCCAATATTAGATTTGGGTGGGGAGTTGTATGATATTGACTAAACAATGATGAAAGAATGGTAATATACGTCCAAGCCAGAATGGCATGTGATATGGAGTGGACTCAGAAATGATAGTGTAGATGCTTTTCATAATCCTTTCTATGGTAATGTTATGGGGTGAGGAAGTGTTGTTGAAATATGCTTGGTGAGTTCCACCAGTGCTTGCTGTGGATTGTAGATACTGTGGCTACAATGTCCCAGTGTCAAAGGAATAGGTATCAAGTCCAACAGTAAGGGTCTCAATATAGCACAGTCTTTTGTCTTGGATGACATTGTGCTTCTTAACGGTGGCGGTTGTAACTTTACAGAAAAGTAGTCTATTTTCCATCACACTCCTGACTTTAGCCTTTAGACAGTGGAGAGGCTTCAAAATATGAGTCAGTCATCAAAGTAACTGGTCTCAGCCCTGCTGTTGTAACCACAGTGCAGACATGGCTGGACAAAATAAACTCCAATCTATAGTTTCTACTAGAACGTTGACATATTCAAAATGCAGTAAAAAGAATTATTATTTCTGCTTTTGTCTTTTGCTTTAACACTACCAAAGAGTTGCTCCTCTATGGTAGGTAAATCTCTGTAGCCTGAGATGGACTCACCTCCTGAACTTTTAAAGTGGTATTCTGGCAAGCATGTCTCTGCTTTATCTTCTGCTATTAATTTATAACCTTATACATGTGTGACATGGCATGCCAAATAATTCATTTGAACATTTGTACAAACTTGAGTTTAAGTAGTAATTATGCTATTATCATTTCACACCGTGACCACTTCAACTCATCTAGATCACAGTTAATGATGGTCATCCATTGTTCAGTAAACAGCAAAGCATGTGACAGAATGAATTGGCAGATTCATGACTATCCATTTTGCCTACAAATTAAGGCATTTAACTTTATTTAAATGTAAACTAAACCATGTAAACCAGCAAATCCTGGCTCCGATTCCCATTTCTGTGCTGATCTCCAATGAGACCAATATTGAATGTGTATTGTAAGCCACTGGAAGTAGTCTTCCCTTCAGTGTGCTATGAAGGATAGATAGAAAAACAGTGAGGGTTTCCTATAATGATCCAGTGAGTCTTAATTGCAAAGTGCATGTGTGACCTCCATTTGTGAACAGCCTCACAATACCATCTGAGCTCCAAAAGAAATGCTGGCCATTTGTGGAAGTGTAGAAAAGCTGCCAGAATCCATGCATCCATACATTAACAAGGATAAGAACCTTTATCTAAAAAAAATTGTACAGCAGGCCTCTTGTTTGTCCCTATTGTGTAGCACATTTGGTATTGATGCAGTGTGATTTCTGGCTTCTCACAGATGCTAAATTAAAGAACAAGGCTGCCAACTTCACAGACAAAGGGTGTTTAACTGTAATAGTAAACATTCAAAAAGTTCATTGCTTTTAAACTTATCAATTTATCGGTTTTTCTTAAATGAGAAAGCTGAAAGAATATTGTTATTGTTCCAATTCCATAATATATCAACAAGGATGATCGATTGTCAATTCTGTGGGCACCTATTCTACAGTGAAATAAAGCATTGTTCCAGTCTTCAAGATTTCACTAGTAATTTTCAGAAATTAAATCTTTCAAGATCCGCCAATAGGAAAAATTTGTAGGACAGCGGCAGAAATAGCGGACGTGTGAGATTAATCACATTGCTTTTCCAAAAAGCTGGCACATGCAAAATGTGCTGAATGCTCCCCCTCAGTATTGTATGATTGTTGAATTCTTTTCTGTGATTCTAAGTCTATGCTTGACTAACCAAATGGTTTGTTAAAGGAAAAGCTAAGCAAAGGACATTAATCCTACTGGAAAACTAAACAGTACTGATACTAGCAACAGATAACCCAAATTATAATGGTTAAAATTCTACTTTTCCAGGATTTGCAACTTAAACCACATTGACAGGAATAGAAAGATTGCAGATATAGTGGGAAATACTAAGATGGGTAAGTGAGCACTTTGCTTATTATGTGCGATTTCCCATCCGATTGATGGAATTGATGCAGGCAGCACACAAATGTCAGTCATCCTGAACACTTCCATGATTCTGGTGAGCAGTCCAGAGTTGCTGAGAAGGAATAGATAGTTTTAATTAGCCACATATTATGATACATGGAGAACGTTGGAAATGAAGCCTGGCCTTCTGTTTCAGAAGTTGCAACACTAGCACTGGCACTGTCACGAGCACTAACACGAAAATAACAGTCTGAGGTCTACATGAGGTTAGCACCAAATAGAGCTATCCTTCAATTCTCAAACTCAGATTGCATCTTTAGAAGGAGAGGTCCATTCCGACTGCAATGGTTGCCCGAAGTTGCTAGAAAAGACTTTCTGAGCAGAAGAAAAATAGAGAAATACATCATTGGCAAAGATTGTAAACTGCTCCACAAAATTCCATGTCACTGCGTGGCTGTCATTGTAGCAATAATGTCCATGAGTAGTTGGCTGGGGAGGGAAGTCATCAGCCAGTTGCACACTGAATACATCTTGTTTCCAGCAGCCATTACCCTCCAGGTGAATAAAGTAGCTCAAAAATAGTTGGAATGGAAGACTGGCGTGGAATGAAAGAATTGGGACTGCTGCCAGAATAGCAATAATTCACCAGTAGAATGGTCTGAGCATGGACACAAATCAAATGTTTTGCAGTTGTGGAATATCTCCTCATTGAGATGTGGTATCTACAGAGTCATGTGAGTACAGTCAATGACTCTCTGCACCATTAGGAGTCTTTTTAAATTGGTAAAGCCACATGCATTCTTCTCTTATGTTTCTTGGCTTAGAGAAATAACAATTAACTTCTTTCTTCTGGTTTACAGGAATTAAGTGTCTTCCGAGTTGCAGTGCCAACTCCAAGCTGCGAGAATCTGCTGGAATAGGAAGTGAGGGTGACAGTGACCCTGACAATGGCGCTTTCAGCCTGCACTGTAGCGGCAAACCCAGATTGACAGGACTATAATGTATAATGGGATGCCTGCGCATTCATCCTTCAGAATACGGCAAGCATTGTAAGTCTTGCTGGAAGGCACTGGGAGAATTTACTGTAACATTTTCTTGGCACCCAGCTTCCTGATCCCCAAAACTAATTCCACTGTGGAGCCAAATTTTGCAGCCAAAATCTGCTATTGACAAGTATAAACCGCTTTGTATGAAAGACAAAAAATTTTAAAAATGCTCTGTGGTTATGATCCTCTTGATTTGCAAGATAATTCAACCAATACCAAACTATGGTGCTATCATATTATATGATATGTTTGAACATAAACAGACTTTTGGATGGTAAGGTATAAAACATGGAATTTATTATAATCATTGGAACCTGAAATGGTTGCGTGCAGCATCTCACTCAGCCTCAAGAAAGGCTCTGTGTCCAGTATTCTGCTTGTTTCTGATTGGAAAGCTCATTCTGATTACTGTTCCATGATGAAAATACCCCAATGAATTTATTTTCTGTCAGTCACTTTACACTATGCTGGCCGCCAATGAGATCGAATTGTACAATCAGCTTTAGGAATGTGTGGAAATTGTATTAGGAACTATAATGTAATAGAAAACATATTCTAAGCTCAGCCTTTAATCACTTGCCTGCCCAAGGTTATTATATTCATTGAAGAGGTTGTCTTGACAAAATGGGTGAATTCCAAATGTTGTTGATTTGGAGAAGAATGTGGGCTGCACAGCCCTTTTCAAAGCAACTCATAAAATGCCGAAGTAAAAAGGATTCTTAGAAAAAATCAACTAACTCCAGCAGTTACATAGTTAAGGGAAAAGTTACTGTACATACAGAAGTCTGGAAATTCAATATACAGTTAAAATGGCTCTCTGTTTTAACAGGATGACAGGTTTCCTCAGGGGCTATTTACGAATGTATAAATATACTATTGGACTAGAAACTCCAATGTGATTTGACAAGACACTATCAAATAACAAAATCGTTTTTACTCTTGCCCTGTACATTGTATGATTGCCAACAAAAGACAGTGGATCATAGACTTTTGATGTGTGATGTCCCAGATCTAATACTTTACGCTGACATAATGAAGCCTGGAACAGGCAATTACCTTCTTATTATGGTGTAATGCAAGTAACATTCGCTATTAAATGGATACACAGTCGTCAGAAGAAATAAAATCAAGATGTTTTCCTGTATATGCAGTTTGTTTTACCTTTGCCAAAGATTGTAGCATGATATTAAGAAGCTGGTCCTACTGCATTCGGATCTGCCAAATTCTCATACAGCAGCAGGACTTGATGGTGCAGTTCTTAACCACTCAAGTGATTCATTCTTCCTACAGTCAATATCATTTACTATCAGGAGAAGTTTGATTTTACTTTTGCATACTACAGCATGATAAAGTTTGGTCTCTTTAAGAACTTTGTCTTGTAACTTTTGCAAGTAAAGGAAGAGACTATTAGAATATTATTGTTTCTTGCGAGAGGAATTGGACACAAATGTAGGGACATTATGCTTTAATTATAAAGGGCTCTGGTTCGACCATGTTTGGACAATTGTGTACAGGATTGGTCTTCTTATTTATAGATGAAAGTAAAAGCATTGGAAGAAGTTCAGAGGATATTTTTTAGACTAGTACCTGGAATGGGCAGTTTGTCTTATGAGGAAAGGGTGGACAGTTTAAGCTTGTATCTACTAGATTTTAAAAAAGTAAGAGGCAACTCGATTTAAACATATATTCCAACAGAGCTTGATAGGTTAGAGAAAATGTGGAGAGAACATTTGCTCTAATTGGAGAATCTGGATCTAGAGTTTGCTGTTTATAAATAAGGTGTCAACCATTTAAAACAGAGATAAGGAGAATTATTTTTTTCTCACACAGAGCCCTGAATCTTTGGAACTGTCTTCCTCAATTGGCTTGGGAAGAACAAGCTTTGAATATTTTTAAGGCAGATGTTGATAGATTCTTGATAAACAAAGGAGGGAAATGTTATCAGGTATATGTGAAATGTTGAATAATGAGATCCACCATGATCTCACTGAATGGATGTGCAAACTCACGGTGCTGACTGGCCTACTGCTGCCTCTAATGTGAATATTAATATTATATGAAGCTTCTGATATAGTGTCTCATTATTGTCCATTAAATGTTATCTCTGCCAACAATGTTGTTGCATATTGATACAATCCCAATTCTTTCTGCTTCAAAACAGGATAACTCAGCTACATTTTACACCATAATCGATCAGACAAGTCAAGTAAGAGTAGATAATCACTTGTACAGTATCAGAGACTTGGTTTAAGTCCTTCAATCAACCAGTTATTCTCATTTCCTTGGTCTGATTCTAATTTTCATCTATTAATACTGCTTGATCATGTTTTCTGTTTCTGTTGGCGGCATCACAATTTTGGATTTTTACAGCTTTCAAAAATTGCTGCAAAGGTCAAGTAGCAACTTAAAATTTTACTTTACAACTGATAAACTGCAGAGAAATGGTGAGGGAAGATCAGAAAAGAGGGAGCTGATATTTTAACCATTGAGAATTTTTTGTGAGAATGTTCAAGAGAAGCCTAAAATATCTCCAAACTAATTTGAATATGTCAGACTCAGAGATCCAAAACATTTGATATTCAAGTCCTGTAGTTAAAATCAAGCAACAATCAATTGGTAATCTTTATTAAAACAAGATCATATCAATGTTTAATCATGGCAACTTCAAAGCAACAGCAGATTTTAATATGTCAACAATTGGTGTGTTTGTAAAAGAATACTTAAAACAAATAAAACAATCCGTGGTTAATCTGTTAATTTTATCTCATTCCACCTTTTAGGGGAATGATTGGGATTTTTGACTCTTTAGCATGGAAATTGTGAGCTTTTGCTATTATATAAAAGCTAAATATAGCTAAATACTTGAAGGTGGGTATCTGCCATTTTACTGCAGGTATTAGCCCTTTTATTTCAAATACTTTATCATATTGATTAAAGCAATTAAAAAATTGAAATATTTTGAAGCGTTCTGTTGCAAATGACATTCTTAATCATTTGTAGTCATTTCTATTCAGGTGAGAATACAGATCTGCAAAGCCAGGAAATGTGAATATTTAACAAATAGTTTTGCTGCAAGTTAACCTTTAAGGGAAGTCTATTGATGACCACAATTTCTTACAAAGTAAGTTGGCATTATAAGTGGACGTCAACTCAGAGTACATCAAGGCTAGTTTACACAGCAATCTAAATGTCAACCAGTACGATGAAACTATCAAGGCTGTTTCTTTGTAAAAGCTTCTTCTTACCGTACAGGTTTTTCTGCAATGCAGCACAAGGAGTTGAAGCCTGGATTATACAGTCAAAACTTTATTTGGTTACTTCCATTATCGTCAGAACCAAGACACTAATTCGGAACAAGCCAGACATCTTTCTTTTCAACTTGAGGTTGTGTCAGTGTTTTCCTGCAAAATCAATGCCTGTCTGAAGAGAACTTTTTGTAGGCAATAGTGCAAATATCTGAAGTATTGAGAGTCAGGAAATTACCTTTAAGTAGCTGAGCATGACAGCCTAATTGGAACCAATTTCGTAATAGCAGCAATGCTCTTAATTGATTACTTGGTGTTCTTGAAGTTTAAGGTACTACCTGAAGTACTTTATCCATAGTCAGGGTTAAGGGTGACCTGGGGGTTAACATTTTGGATGGCTATACCCCAAGCATGTTATTCCAAGACTGACATCATCCCTGCATTAAATGAATTCAAAATGGAGCTTCTGTTCTTGCGTTGACACTGAAACTCTAATTATTAGCCTGACTGATTGATTAGCTGGATTAAAGGAAAAATAAGGGTGGGATCATCTTGTCAAGGGGTGCAATAAATGAAGATTTTGTGCTTGATAATTATGACCCAGGGTGGATTAGCAAGAGTTAATTGTAGCATTGATTTGTCAACATTGTACTTTAATTCTGCATTTTCACAAATATTGTTTTGGCATAGTATTGTTTGGAAATTAACCACACAATCGTGTGCTTATCCATTTAACTTCTGGTGCTCTTCATTTCTTTTAAGTGGAAGTTAAAATAAAAATTTGCATTTTCACACAGATCAGTGACAGAAACAAGTGACATAATGGAATCTACCAGGTGAATTGATAGAACTTGCCTTCAGGCACCCTGAGTTGTCAACTGATGTTCCTAGTTATCGACTGAAGCAGTACAGCTGAGATATCCTGACCCTGTATTGAAATATCCCTCTTATTACAAAAGCTTATCATATTATTGATATAAATCTCGCTCTAAGGCATCCAAAGTAGTTGACTCCAAATTTAAAGTTTTGAGATTTCATGTGTGAGAGCCACCTGTCATTCGAAATAATTTCTTTTGACTAAACCCCTGTGCTTGGACAACTAATGTCGAGTGTAATTGCTCACAATATTCTTGAAGTAATGAGCAACCAAACACATTGATTATTTCAATTCTGTCCTTAGAACAGAATGACCAATCACATAAGTAAAACCTAAGTCTGCATCTCAAAACATTCTAACCTTCCTGGTAATGATCTATAATTTCCATGCTATTGCTATTGGAAAATGGAACTAAATCCTTGGGGATATTTTATGAGCTGATACTGGTAGCGCTTTTGTGGTACAGTGGTAGTGTTGCTACCTCTGGGCTTAGAGGCTGGGTTCAAATCCCACCTAATTCAGAGGTGTTTCCCTCTCTAGGCAGATTTATTTTCAAACCATATGAACTTACAACACAATATTTTGAAAAAGAAAATGCGATTTAATGATAGATATAGACCCAACATGAAATGTAGTTAAATTAAGTAATCGTTCTGTCGCAGACGTGTTCTTTTTCAGGCTTAGAGTCCAAGCATCTACTGAAATGTTAGACTGTCCAGAGAACCCAAAGATCAGTCATAACTGATTTCTAAAAGACCTCCAAAACAGCTTTTCTGAATTTACATACTTTACTCTAAGAATTAGATTCAATGTATTTTCAAGTTTTTGAGCCCTGGGTTTCAGTTGTTGCGATGAAAATGTATGACAACGACCTGCTGGTCAGAACGTGTGGACCATTGAATTGGGTAGGAGGAGAACTCATGCTCACTTTCAGGTTGATATTTTTTAAACTACCATTTTGTTGGTGAATTACAATACAGTCATTGAAGAATTAATGGCGACATCCTGAAAGCAGGCCAACCAATGCTGGCAACATTCACGGCAAACGAATTCAGGAAGGTATCCTAGAAATGTTAGGCATTCAGTGCACATAAATAATGAGAATACTGCCTGTTTCAAGTACATGTGAGAGTGCCTATATTTCAGCCTTTTAACATAGTGTGTGACACACTTCAGATGCTTGGATTTCTGTTTTAGACCCATAATATCTCAATAATATTGAAGAATTTCTGGGGCAGTCTAATATGTTTTGCATAGGAGGAGTGTCAGTACCCTAAGTTGGAGAATGTTTCTTTTGACCCCCTTTAACTTGGATGTTAACTAATTTCCAATTTCCTTCCCTCTTCTGAAGGCAGTAATTCATGGTGCATGTGGCTCTGTGGATACCAGATGCTTACACATGTCTATACTTCATGTGTGAACCTGGCCAATAAAATGAGCATTTGCCCCTACTACGAAGGGTAACCCTCATGAATCTGATTCATGCCCACACACACACGCTTGCACAAACTCTCACACTTTAGAAAAGTGAATTAGCAATTAGAAATATTGGGAAAAACACAAATGATTTTAATTCTGCTATTTTTGCTGATACTAAAGCTTTGTCCTGAGTATAATGGTTCATTGGCAATCATCTCTTAATGCTTTAATTTTCAACATAACGGGGTTTAAATATCAGATATTTGATAAGTTAAAGTCTTCCATGTTTACAGCCAGCAGCTGTTTTATTTTAAACAGCATCTCTAAAAATATTTTTGTTCAATTAAATTTTGAAAGATGCAAGTTCTGAAGTCTGCACAAGGTAAAGAAACAATTCTTGAAAAAGATGCACAGAAAAGACATCTCAATCCTCATGAGTTCAAGTAGAATTGCAAAGAGCGCCACATGTAATAGAATCTTATTCCATGAATGGCAGTGTTTCAAGTTCCAATTTGGTTCTGATGAAAGGTTTGTGACCTGAATGTTATCTCTGCTTCTCTGTTCAGAGATGGTACCCTTTGATTTTGATCAATCCCCATTTAAATTCACCCCAATTAACCTTATTCTGTTTTAATATCACTTAATAAAACTGTAAATGAAAATGTGTCGCATTTAATGAGGGGAGATTCATTTTGATGTTATGTCATGTCTTGATGCTGACACAAAGCCATGTGACCCAATTGGTGCTGGTTTTAGAAAGGCATCTCCTGCCCTACCTGGACCTTCCTAGTTGGCAAATAACCCTCTTATTTGCTGCTGACCTTCCTTTTCATTAACCTACACTCTTGCAACCTCTCCAGCTTGTCAGATTCCCTCTAAAACCCTGCAACCCAAAACTCCTCTTCCTGCCTCTCTTTTCTCATCTTGCAAGCTTTGCCGCAAGGGGCAGATGTGATAAGATGGCAGCATTGGCAAGAGAAGGAGACAGCAAGTAGGACGTTCAGTAACCATGATAGAGAGCTACTGGGACTGTCGGACAGAGGTGGTGAAGCAAAGTGGCAGCCAGCTGGAGGGCTGGTCAGGCGAAGAACTGAAGGTAATTAAGTAAAAGTAAGTACATTCATTCTTTATTTTTAAAATTGTTTTTTTTAAAAAGCTATTTTAGTTGTAAATACAGTAATTTAACAATGTAAAGTATTTTGACTTACACTATATAATGTTTTAATGTTTTATTTCTGATGACATAGGTCCTAGTTCCAGCTATAATGGGAAAAACTGACTCACATAAATGTTTCATTTAAAGTTGAGCTTTTCGGAAGTACACCTATGATATTAAATGAGGACTCAGTTTGTACTTCAAATCTGCAACACCACAATATTTGGTTTGTGTCCAGTTCAGTTCTGTTGCTTATATGGTATTTATTTACTTCACCACCAAGCCAGTGGTCTGCTACAATGGATTGCCCGGCTGTCACACACAGGAATTAAATTAAGGAGTGTTCTACGTCCATTGAGTGTAGCTGTTACTAAATTACAGTCACACTTACAAGTAGAATAAAAAATGCTTTAAGCACGTCTAATCATGCGCATTCTGAAGTACTCTGAATGAATGTTGGGTTTCATTTTGAATGAAATGTGAATGTTTGTCTCATCACTTCAGCCCCAGCCACACCCCCACTGAAACTCTGTTGTCCAGTAGATACTGATTTTAAAAGATACGAACCTCTACTGAGTAACGGTTACATGAATCTTGTTGCCTTCCAGTGGATTTTCTCAATGGCCATTATAAGGTTGGACATTGTAGGCTAAAATTATGATAATTAAAATGATACAGTAATCCATGAATGGATTCAAATAGCACTGATCTATAAATTCCGCGTGTTTTCCAGTGTTAGGCATCACAACAAAACATAATGCTCTTGTCAATCAGAATAAAGACTATTTTGATCACTATCATAACAAATGGGTTTTGATACCTTTGGGAGAAGGGGGCATGAGGGAAGTGGGAATCGACGAGGGAAGATTCATTTTGATGTTATGTCATGTCTTGATGCTGACACAAAGCCGTACTACAAGCTGATGTGAAGGAAGAGGAATCTTCTTGAGGGTGCCCTGATGGGCATGGGCACCCACCAAAGGTAGCACCCTTTTCCATTCTGCCTTTACAAATAGTTTGAAATAAAAATGTTTTGCCTACACCCACTTGTCTGTCCATGCTAATAATTTTACAGTACAAGCAGCATTTTATTGGAGATAACAAGGTGTGGAGCTGGATGAACACAGCTAGCCAAGCAGCATCATAGGAGCTACTGCATCCGCTGTACCCGTTGTGGCTTCCTCTACATCGGGGAAACCAAGCGGAGGCTTGGGGACCGCTTTGCAGAACACCTGCGCTCAGTTCGCAACAAACATCTGCACCTCCCAGTCGCGAACCATTTCAACTCCCCCTCCCATTCCTCAGACGACATGTCCATCCTGGGCCTCCTGCAATGCCACAATGATGCCACCCGAAGGCTGCAGGAACAGCAAATCATATTCAGCCTGGGAACCCTGCAGCCCAATGGTATCAATGTGGATTTCACCAGCTTCAAAATCTCCCCTCCCCCAACCGCGTTCCAAAACCAGCCCAGCTCATCCCCGCCTCCCTGACTTGTTCTTCCTCCCACCTATCCCCTCCTCCCACCTCAAGCCCCACCCCCATCTCCTATCAACTAACCTCATCCCGCCCCCTTGACCTGTCCGTCCTCCCTGGACTGACCTATCTCCTCCCTACCCCTCCACCTACACTCACCTTTACTGGCTCCATCCCCACCCCTTTGACTTGTCTGCCTCCTCTCCACCTATCCTCTCCTCTATCCATCTTCTATCCGCCTCCCCATCTCTCCCTATTTGTTTCAGAACCCTCTTCCCCTCCCCCATTTCCGAAGAAGGGTCTAGGCCCGAAACGTCAAGCTTTCCTGCTCCTGTGATGCTGCTTGGCCTGCTGTGTTCATCCAGCTCCACACCTTGTTATCTCGGATTCTCCAGCATCTGCAGTACCTATTATCTCTGAGCATTATATTGGAGTTGATTGAGCTTTTCACGAGCTCGACTGGATCTTAATTATTTATTTACATCTAGCGGTGTTCTGCTGATTTTGGTAACCAGCCTCAGTGTAAGGAGATTAGGTGGGTGACAATATTGTCCTCCTTACATTGGGCTGTAATGAGACATGCAAAGTACACAAGGTAGGGGCATCAAATATCCAGATGGCGATCCAGGTTGTAGATATCACTGCTTTTTGTGGCATCTTATCTGAAAATTAGCTATTGTGGCTCTGTATATTACAACAATGTGGCACTTCAAAAGAACTTTACCCAAACCACGAGGCCATGGATAGGGTCAATAGACAATATCTTTTCCCCAGGGTGGATGAGTCCAAAACTAGAGGGCATAGGTTTAAGGTAAGAGGGGAAAGATTTAAAAGGGACCTAAGGGGCAACTTTTTCACACAGAAGGTGGTGCGTGTATGGAATGAGCTGCCAGAGGAAGTGGTGGAGGTTGGTACAAGAACATCATTTAAAAGGCTTCTGGAGGGATATATGAATAAGAAGGGTTTAGAAGTATATGGGCCAAATGTTGGCCTAGATTAATTGTGGATATTTGGTAAGCATGGACAAGTTGGACCAAAGGGTCTGTTTCTGTACTGTACATTTCTATGGCTCTATGATACTCTAAAATGATTTGTGACATCATAAGATCATGAAGGCCACCGTATAACGAGAAGTTCTCATTTAAAAACACAGTATTTCATGTATGCGATAATCCTATTTCATTTTGAGTTTTTAAAAATGCTTACTTTTACCTGGACCCACAACCACTTCCATCTAGAAGTACAAGTGCAGCAAGTACATGGGAACACCACCACCTGCAAGCTCTCCTCAAAGCTACTCACCATTGTGACTTGGAAATCTATCACCATTCCTTCACTGTTGCTGGGTCAAAATTCTGGAATTACCCCTCTAACGGCATCATGAGTCAGTGCATAGCGCATGACTGCAGCAGTTCAAGAAGGTAGCTCACCTTCTCAAGGGCAACAAGGGAGGGGAACTAAATGTTGGCCAGCCAACGATGCCCACATCCCACAAATGAATGAAAGAAAAAATTTAGCCACCTTCTGCTAAAGCAGAAGTGATTTCTGTTCGTTATGAATGAGTTCAGCAAAAAATATAATGTCTCAAAAAAGCAAAGAAGTATCATAATTTTAATCCCATATGTCGATAGAAAAATATTTCTTCCACAAATGTCCTATTCATGTTTAAGTAAGCCTTTTTATTCATCATGTATACAATTTTGAAATTACCCTCAATTATTTTATTATTTGTCATACATGCTCATGAAATCCTAATTATTAGTCTAATTCCTGTTAGCAAGTGTTGCTTTACATTACCAGAAATCCTCACTACAATCTTTTACCTCCTTATATAATCCTTTGAGTGCTTAGAGACTTCAGAAACTTCCAAAGGTTGCACATGGTTTCTATCAAAAGACATCTGTCAAAAATGATGTTATTTTTACTATAGAGAACACACAGATCAGGGAACCTGTATTTCTAAAGACTTTTTGTAATGTTTCCTATTTAATCACCTTCCCTTCACATAGGCCTCAGGTGGGAGAGTGAGTTAGCTTAAATGAAAATTACTTCCCTAGATCCTGTCAGTCTTTTACTCTCCAAGAAAAACACCTCAACAATGCTGTAAGGATTACTTTCTGTCCTGCATAAACAGTTTCCTCTTCTGTACCGGAGACACCCTCATGATAGGCTGCACAAGCCAACCATGGGAAGAGTGAAACAAAAACCATTTGGCTTAGATTCTGACCTATGTTTTCCAGTTAAGAATGCAACTTTCTTGGCAATGAATTAGATAAAGCTGCAAAATATCTTTTTGCCTAGGCAGACTCAGCTATCCAGCAAGATGTCACATATCACATATCACATATTACCCAAAAATGAACAGCTACTAGCCTAATAGAAATATATTTCACTTGCTGGCCACCCTTAAGACCATAAAATTGGAAGAAATAGGAGCAGGAATAGGCCACTCAGACCCTCAGACATGCTCCACCATTCGACAGTATTGCGGCTGATCCAATATTACTCATGTCCAACTTGCCTGCCTTTTCCCCAAAACCCTTGATTCCCCACTGATCAAGACTCTATCTCATCCTTAAAAATAATAAAGAACTCTGCCCCCACAGCTCTCTGTGGCAAGGAGCTCCAAAGACTCTCAATCCTCATAATTCCTCCTTATCTCAGCTTTAAACGCATGCCCCTTTACTCTGAGGTTAAGTTTTCTGGCCAGAGACTCTCCCAAAAGGGGAAACATCCTCTCAATATTTACTCTGTTCAGCCCCTTAAGAATCCTACATGTTTTAATTAGATCACCTCTCATTCTCCGAAATTCCAGTGAATAGAGTCCCAACCTGTTTAGTCCTTTGCTCATCTTTCCATATCACGAATCAACTTAATCAACCTCTTTGAATCACCTCCAAGGAAACAATAACTTTTCCAAACTAAGAGAACCAAAACAGCACACAGTACTCCATACATGGTCTCACCAGCACCATGTATAGCTGTAGTAAGATTTCCCTACTCATATATGCACACTTGAAATAAGGGTTAACATTCCATCATGTTTCCAGATTACCTGCTGCACATGTACACTAGATTTCTGTGTTTCATGAACAAGTGCCCGAAGTTGCTTTGTGTTGCAACTTTCTGCATCTTTTCTCCATTTAAATTAATAATCTATTCTTTGGTTTTCACTTCTAAGGTGAACAATTTCATATTTTCGCACATTATACTCAATTTAGCAACCTTTTGCTCATTTATTTACCAACCATTATTTCGTTTTTAATTGTTTATATCATATCGCAAATTGCCATTCTACATTTGTCTGAAAAAACACTCCCTGACATTAGAATAAAAACCAAAAGAAATGCGGATGCTGTAAATCTGAAACAAAAACAGAAGTTGCTGGAAAAGCTCAACAGGTCTGACAGCACCTGTGAAGAAAAAGTCAGAGTTAATGTTTTGGGTCTGGTGACCGTTCCTCAGAACTGATGGTAGCTAGGAAAATGTCAGTTTATATGCAGAAAAGATGGAAGGGGATAGGGTAGTGAGTAAATGATAGGATAAAGGATAGAGCCCAAAGAGAGAGAAGAACAGTTGGATAGACAAAGGAGTTGATAATGATCTGGCTAGGAGGGTGACGTTAGCCCTAATTTGAACCTGGATTCTCTTGTCCTATTTTTCCTTGAATTGTGTATTGCTTCCTCTTTTCTGTACTTGTTGCAAAATTACATAATTCTAGTAGTAGGATCAGGTCAACATTCAAGCGAGTGGATATTAATAGATTTTATTGAAGGTAACTAAATGCAAGCAAGAATGTATTGTGGTAAAATGTATTCTTCAGTTAATAATTCACAGTGATCTTTGCGTTCTGAATATTTCAGTAAGAAAGAGACTTTCTGTCTCAAACAGGATTTGTGGAAATCTTCTGAAAAAAAAAATTTTTTTTCAATCTCTGAAGCTTTAAATTCAAAAGTCATCTTCAGTGAATTAGACTGTACAAGTAAGCAAGATTTGGTACAATGTCTAAGCTCCTTTGGATGCTCATCTTTAAACTTTCCCAAGGTCCTCCTCGGCACTAATAGCTGTTTGAGCCTCTATCCATTTACTGAAATAGACCTTGAGCGTTTCTAAGCCGTTTTATGACTTTTACGCAGATTATTAATTTACGAATGTCCGAAATAAGCATGATCCAAGTAAAGCTTGGAAGTATCTTTTTCACAGGATAGCTTTTCATTAGCTGCCTTCTGTTGTTGAATTACATCTTGTTTGCCTGTCTCCAAGGTTGAAAGCTTTTCTTGGAAGGCATCTTCATCCCAATGTTGTTCGTATATTGTTGCAACAATGTGTTTCACAGAGTTAATTTCTGCCACTGGAAGTGGGTAATTATCCACACTGCCTAAAGATAAATAATGATCCTAAATCTACATTGATGTCTGTTGATCCATGTTAAGCCTCATTGTAGATCCCTTTCAAATTCAAATCTGAGAATTCTTAAATATCATGGCCATCTAGCTGACTGTAGAAAATTCTAAAGCTTTGCTTGTATTCACTTATGATTGAACTACAATAACGTCTTCACCATTTACCAGGCTTTTAAGTGTTAGGACATCTATCATTTGAACCTGTTCTTTGCACTTATTCTATAACTCCATCAGGTCCGTTACCTTCAGGTGAGATATTGTAAATTTGCCAAGGTCCTGTTCGTCTGTAGCAAGTGTAGAAGTACAGCAGATAACAGCTGAGACTCCGGATATGGATCTGCTTCTACCTCCTGTAGTGTTCCAATCTTCACTACAGGGAGGAATTTCTTAATCTAGTTGTTTGCTGCTGCTGTTGATGTATTTGCATGACATTTTTGGGTTAAATGGAATAAATAGAGAATTTTGTTATCTTCTTAAACAAAAGGATGATGCTACAAAACAAAGACAATGTGGACCTCACCAATAGTGCCAGCCAAGTCTAAAAGTACAGTCAAGTCCTGGGCCTCTACTTCCACTAAATGGACCACATTAGCGTTAGGTTCATTCTCTGTGTTTGTCATGAGAGAGAAAATAAAGCTGTGAATGCATTCATATTGCAGGTCACCCTAGGCTTTGCTGTATTTTTTCACCCTATGGCTCTTGGAATACTGAGACAACTTCGGTACCAACTGCATCTGTTAGTAAAGGAATATTTCTCTTATCTTTCATCCAGTATAACAAAGCCTAGCATTCTTCTGCGCTCTCACTCTCATTTTAATACCTCCTTTGCCCCAGAATTGAATGGAGGATGGGTCTAAGAATTTCTTTGCTTCTACCATAACAGATACATCTTCCTTTGTATCCAATTTAACATTAATTTTCTTGTCATTAACCAAGAAATATGCACGAAAGAAATTGACTTGAAGGTGTACAAAATGAAAAGAGCTGAAAGCTTTTCAGAGACCTGTTATATCTCTCAGAAAGAACTCATCTTGCTCTTCAGCATCCTTTAATGCTTGGCCACTTGCAGACTGCTGACGTCCATTTCTCCTTTTATACTTTGCTGACTTAGCTCTGAAATGTTACCTCGCTTGGCACTCCTGACCCTCTATAATACTGACTGGGCCCTGCTATGGATGGTAGGGTTTCTTAATGGCATTAATGTGCCATTTCTTCAAACACTTTCTTCTGGCAAGCTTTCTGCTATTTTCTTCCCCATCTCTGCAAAACAAAATCTCAATCTAAAAAGGTTTAATGAATTTTCTTGCAGCTTGCCACATTCTCAGCTGTGAGCTTTCACATGTTTTGCCCTTCCCTGGTTCAGTGCCCAAATGGGCCTTTAATTCCTTCACCCACAGCAATATTTTCCCTGGCTTTTCTTTTACCCTTGCGGCCTGTAGGCTGGGAGGACATCAGTCTCTTCCACTAGCATGCGCTGTCACTGGGCTTCACTTAAGGTGTCTGTTTCCACTTGCCTCCAATTATATAGGTCTGTTCACTATTGCCACCATGTTGTAAGATCAGGTCTGAACACATAAAGGAAAATTAACAGGCATTGATAGACATAACTATATGCAAGGCATGGTAACAGAAACTCTACAGACTCAAGTCCCAGTTCCATATGATCTGACATCACTTTGATATTCCTCCTTATGCACATGCTCAATAACTATTCTTAGAGTAAGTGTATAGTTAACCCTTTCCCCCACATAGACGGTCAACTTTCATTTCTCTCAATTTTTTTTGTCTATTCTTATGATTTAAGACACAGTCTAATTGTTCTCCTCTGAACAGTCTAAAGGGGTTTGCATGTTTTGTCATTTCGGTGGCCGGTCTGAAAGTGGTGCTTAAGGTATAGCCTGACCAGATCTTTGTGCAATTGAACATGACTTCCCCCACTCCTAGTCTACTATTTAGGAATGTTCAACATCATCAATTACATCAGTTACATCACTTTAATCTTTACTCTTTCATATTTCTACAGTATTCAGGCAGCACGTATGCTTCCTGTTTCCGCTGTACAATAATTTATCTGTTAGTATTCTTCATGTTCATACAGCCCATCTGATTCATTGTATTTTTTCTAAACTGCCTTTTCAGATGTCTTCTCAACTGCACGATCTCTATGGCTTGGTGCCATCTGAAAATTTGACCAGTTGGCGTTGAACTGCTGAATCCAAATTTTTGAGTTTAAGGTAGCTGGGACCTGGTCCAGCCTCCCTGACATAGCTTCTCCAAATAATACCTTCAGCTGCCTCCTCCTCAGATAAGTTTCCCAACGTTTACTGTTGAACCCTCTTTGCTTTCAGCTCAAACAGTAGCCTTTCACGTCAAATTGTCAAACGCATGTTAAAAATCAAGTTAGTTCCAGTGACAGTGGTGTTCAACCACACAGCATACTTCTATTTATTGTATTCTTTGAATAAGGAAGTATGGTTACAAAGAGTGTAAACCCCTGAGATGAAGCTATAGCCCTCTGGGCAAACTAAAGTAATTATACATGTTTGATGAACTATCCTATAAAACTCATGGGACTGTCAGCAGTGTGTATCATCCTAGATGCTGATAACAAGTGATTATCTTTCTGGTCCTCCATGACTTATATTATCCACGTTGAAGGTTGACCAGTAGAGGTATAATCAGTAATGACATTTTTTGCGTCTCCCAGAAAGGTATGTTGTTGAAGGTTAGATCAATGATGGCTGTTGATTGTATCATATTGTACAGGTCTGCTGGTCTTTCCCTCTGTTCCATTGCAGATGTTTGCTTTGCTGTTTTATGTTAATCTGGAATTATTTGGGAAAAAATTATTTTTCAGTCAGCAATATCTGAAATATCAGTAAATACTAAAGCATGGATTCACTATGAAATCTAAAAGAGTTCTTGTTTTCATTGATTTTATTTTAAACTCTCAGATTAGTTATTTGCATAATGTTGGTAAAGAAAATCTTTCCACTCCATTTGTTTGTAAGAACTGATTTATTGAAGTCTATTAGCAGGAGTTCAAACATTAGATTCCTGGAATCTGGTGAATCATTCTCTGTTTTCTTATTTGGTAAAGACCAATTATGAATACATCAGTTAACAGAGTTTCAGCTATTGGGCAACTTACGTTTGGAAGGAATGTTTGTTCAGGTATATCTATGTTCTGTGATATTTCAGAGCAAGTTAAACCAAGCTTGCTGCTGTGGACTAGAATTGCTCCAAAACGTTTTGCAGCTTTCGAAATGAACCCTGACAGACAATGTAACTAGCAAATGAACTTCAGTGGAATTTGCTGCTCCTGGTGTAAACTTTAATTCCGTTAACCTCTTGTGTTTCTTACACTCCAGACTAGAAACTCAGTCTATGATGCCAGCTTGACCACTACGGAGGGTCTCTAAGTCTGAATTAACTATGGCAAAATATGCCCAGGGTTTTTGTGTTTGCGCTTGCTGGAATTTGACTGAGACTGTTCTGTTCCATGTAATGGGAAATCTTTGCAGGTACTTTCATTCCATCACCACAGTTTGAATTGAGTCTAGATTCTAGAGGGGAAATGATCCAGGAGTAAATTTGACCTAACTCATCCACTAGAAAATTGCCAGAATTGGATTAATCATCTATTTAACAACTCTATCCCTTCACCTTACTTTCCTCTGGCTGCACTGAAAAGTACCATTGGGTGTAGCATAAAATGGACATTTGATCCAATTTGGTCAGATTGCCCATTTATGAGTTACATTAAAATTACTCCTGGTGGTGCTCCAAATGCTCTTGTAAACCAGTCTATTTGATCTCTAAAGACACATGTAGCAGTTTATTAAAGGCGGTGTGATGCCTTTATTTTTGTGATCTGGACATTTAACTATAGATCGTGCTGGAACCCTGAGAGCAGACTGAGCAATCTTTACAGTGTCCACCTGAGTGTCCTTTCATTTAATCAGTAGAAGGAAAACTAAGTGCTACCATAACAAGAAAGCATTTGCCCAGCTAGATTTTCACTATTGCTTTGCGCCCAGATGATGTTTAATAATGAGATGGTGAAGATAATGTTCTATACCAGGATTAAGTACAGTATAAATACCTAATTATTCAACCAGAGCTATCATGGTATGGTATTCTTGTGAAGTTATAGAGTTTAGTCTGTAGCAGATGCTGTTTTTCCTTGGCAAATGGTGACATTATGAACTTCACTTATAAGTAAACAGCATAATGCTTGAGCTCCAAACACTTTTCTCACAGTAAGTCTGAAAGGAGACGGACTGAGGTGAAATCTGAACGATGGCCTGCATTAAACTGTCTGGATTTGATTTGATTTCTCCTGTGGGTAAAGCGCAGCAGAATCCACCTCCCACCTGGTGCCAATATACAGAAGCATGTCCATGGGGAAAGTTTTAGAGGACTGTGCAAATTATGCTTCAAAATTCTATATTAATATTTCCTCTTCTAAGTATTTGGCACATGCAAGTATGTTGTTCCATTGAAGGTTGATTAAAGTATAACTTACTTATATTTTGATCCAACTTACTTCCCACTTTTGCTTCCTTTTCTCCTTTGATCCCCTACCTTCCTGTGCATCAGCCAAAGTGATCTGCTTTCATGTTTGAAAAGGTATTGGCAATCCATTTGACAGCAAAAAAAGGCATTATGTATAGATATTGGCTGAGGATGGAATGAACCCCTGCCATAAAGTTTCCCCATTTCCCCAATCCCCTCCATTAAAATAAACCCTTGCTGAAAAAACTTTAGAAGATATAAGGTGAGCAAATGAATAAAACAGTGAATGGTGTGTGGGTGTTCAAATCTGAATATAAAACAAGTCACAAGCAATTTTTGTTGATGTCAATATATTCAAATTGCTTCTGAGTCTCAGCTTTGTTTCTTGCTGTGTAAATAATAGCATGCTCCATGTATCTGTGATTGTTGCCATTTTTCATAAAATTAGAGAGGACCGAATTTTTCTCTCTGTTCAAAAGACATTTTATGATAGTAATTTTCCATCTTTTAACAAAATCACAAATGTGTGCAGTTTGGAGGTGGGATAGCTGAGAATATGATTTTGTTAGCCATATTAAAAAATAACAGCCAATCACAATGCATCTGCAATAATATGCCTTTAAATCTTCCCAAGCAGTTAATGAGCCACTTACCTGGTGTAAATCTCAAATAGATGTTAGTGTAGCAGTATGCCATGTAATGTTTGTGTAGAATGGCTCTAGGAAACTGAGATAAGCTTGATTTAGTGAGCAGGTATTGTGCATACTAATAGCCTCTGTGGTATCATGTCACAATCAGATTATCTAGTGGGGAAGGACAACCTCTAACTACGCTAAGTACAGCAATTTGTCACTAAAAGAGTGAACTCTGTCAACTATTCAGAGGTCTTAGCAGGATGCACAACTTAAAAGAAAAGCACAAAGACCAAGTATGAATATTAGGGTAAAACTGCATTAGTGACTCATATGTACATAAAGACAAAGCATGCATATTAGCATGTAGCAGTAGTGACTCATATGGAGCTGAAAGAAAGGCATAGTTATTAAACATGATTTCAAGGAATATTGTGCCATCAGGAACATTAAGAAGGATGCAGCACTTCAGTAAAAGAGAGCGCAATGTTTATGCAAATTATATTACATGCGCCTTGATGGAAAAAATGTACACCCGAAAAGAGATTTCACCAGCATCTCTCTCAGCCTCTGGCCCTCTCTTACATTTAAAGGTATTACTTGAATTTAACAGGAAATGGATCAGTTCAAAATCAACTTACCACATAGGAAATGCTTGATTTATTCAGGAAGGAGCATTTGGAAAACTTTGCAACTGCAGAGATTGGAAGAATCTATGGAACTACTAATATGTACCTATTAATCACATACTGTATATAATTTGTTCAGTATGTTAGGTTGTGTCCAAGCACTTATTGTGCATAACAAAATGGTAGTGAATAAAAAATACCCAAAACAATGAGAATGGTTAAATAGTTACAATGTTCAATTTTCTCTTTTCATAGAGCAAATATTACCCACAGTTAGTTGATCTCACTTTCTCATTTATAAAAAAAAAGACATGCATATTGTAATTTGATATAAATAGAGGATCTATTCAATTCAACTTCAACAGGCTCATGTGTTCACCAAATGTTGTGTCACATCTCATTTTCATCAGAGGATATGTGTGTTTATCTGGGCCTGATTTATCTCTGGATTAAATAAAGAAAGAATTTGCATTGATACAGCACCTTTCATATCCTGAGGATATCCCAAACTACTTCACAGCCTTCATGTGCTTTTGAAATATAGTCAATGTTTAAATGTAGGCAGCACAGAGACCAGGGTTCCACAAACAAAACAAAAGATCAATGGAGAGATAGTCTGATTTAGCGACATTCGTTGTGGAATCACTTTTTGCTAGGATGTTAGCAGAAACTGCCATTCCCTGACTTGAATACTTACAAGGGATTTTTCCTATCCAGGTGGAGAACCACACAAGATTTTAGTGCCTAACATGAATGATGATGGGCAGAATTTAAATCCTACAGAAACAAGTTTGGAAGAGAGTGAGATTGTTTGGTTGGGCACGAGGGCAGAGGATTTGGATCACTGCAATTTTATAATCCTACCTCACCCCCACTTCGATTGCTCTCCGGCTTTTGAAGGTAGGGAGCATCCTACTGCCTGACCACCAATAAGGGCCTTAAATAGTCAGGTAATTCTGCATCAGCTTTTACTCACCGAGCAGCATGCAGGAGACTGAGAATCATAGAATCCCTACAGTGTGGAAACAGGCCCCTCGGCCCAACACATCCACACCAACCCTCAGAGCATCCCACCCAGACCCATCCCCATATAAACCACCTCAGCTACACATCCCTGAACACTACGGACAATTTAGCATGGCCAATCCACCTAGTCTGCACATCTTTGGACTGTGGGAGGAAACCAGAGCACCCGGAAGAAACTCACACAGACACTGGGAGAATGTGCAAACTCCATACAGACTGTCAACCGTGGGTGGAATCAAACTTGGGTCCCTGGCATTGTGAGGCAGCAGTGCTAACCACTGAGCCACCATGCCACCCTAGATGTGTGGGGAGATCACACAACAAATTCTGTAGGGTTTGTCTGCAGGGAGATCCCTTATTCTCAGGTATTCTGTGCCCAACTGAAGACCCAGTGGAGAGAATGGAGGGCCCTGATTAAAACCATTCCATGCTCCTCACGCATCTAATTTACAAATCACCAGCATTCAACTGCATTGACTACCCTATACTTGTGATTCCAATTTCATTCTCGCTCACATTTAACTGACAAATCTGTAGTCAGCCTCAAGTTGGACATTAGTGCAATACTAGCAGCAGCCATCATTCCTACCAACACGACAGAACCACCAGCTTATGACTGGTTGAAGATTTTGTGGGCAGCACCTCCATTTTACTAGGAGCTTGCCTGATTGCATGGGAGTCCTGGTGCTGTCCAGATAAGTGTCTGCTTACTTAATAATATCAAGCCTCTGAGAGAGAAATGATGCAGGGTTCCCAACAGTTCTCCAACTACCTGCTGGGGCCCCTATTGCCAACACTAAATTCAACCTGATATCACTAGCAACCCAGCACTCCTTCAATACTGCACTGAATTGTTGACCAGCATCATTAGTTCAAGTAAAAACCGAAAGAACTGCACATACTGTAAATCAGGAACAAAAACAGAAGTTGCTGGAAAAGCTCAGCAGGTCTGGCAGCATCTGTGAAGAAAAACTTAGAGTTAACATTTCGGATCCAGTGATTCTTCCTCAGAATTGCAGAAGTTAACTCTGATTTTTTTCTTCACAGATGCTGCCAGACCAGCTGAGCTTTTCCAGCAACTTTTGTTTTTGTGCATTAGTTCCACTCTCTGGAGTTGAGTGGTGAGATTATGATCGGCATTTCTTTTTAATTAAACCCTCTGACTCCTAGTAATTCATATGTAAGGCTAATGGACGTTGAATCTGAAATTTATATGCAGATATTTCCCAATCTGAGTACTGACAATTACAAATTGCTCCAATGAGTGCTGTTGCGTGCAAATTTGATTTTGTGTTAGTAACCTTGCCTGTTCTTACCTTCTTTATTTCAATCTCACATTTTCAATTCACTTTTAACATTTGAAATTTGTTTCCCTTCAATAAACCAGACTTAGCTTGACATGGAATAGGATCATTATTTGATAAAACAATTTTTAGCATACACTGGAAGAAGGCAGAATAAGGAAACCTCTCCATAGGACACCATTCTAAGTGTTGTCCATGGCACAGATAACACAACTTCCAACCAAAGATATTGCAGAAAACAATATAACTGTCTGGAGTACTTGTCCATTTATGAATAATTGTGATTATAGACTCAATCATGCTACATGCTGTGGTCTTTGTGAAAATGGAAATACGATTGTTCTCAGAGTGTAAGTGCTTTAGAGACTAAGAGAAGGTACTACTGTTTTACACATCTCATTTTGTGTATAGCTATAGTGCATTCACTCATTTTCTTTACAATGTTGAGCTCTTAATGCTAAATAGTTTTTATGTATTTACATAAATTATGAATTGTTGCATAACAAAATCTTCAAATTAAGTACAGAACAATTGCAACAGTGCTGTTGCAAAATTTTAAGTATTAACAGGACAATTTAAAAAAAACAATTCGTGGGTTAGTACTGATTTGCAAAACAGCTTTCATGCTGTTTGTAAATCATTGGTCTCTACTTCAAAGTGTTCCTGCATTTATGCCTAAGGATAGTCTAGAGAAACTGGATTGTTCTCCTTAGAACAGAAAGATTCAGGGGACAATAAATAGAGGAGTTCACGATTATGAAGGGTTTTGATAGAATAGATAGTGAGAAACAATTTTCAGTGGTAGCAAGGTCTTCCATATAGATTTAAAAGATCTGGCAAAAAAATTAGGAGGAACAGTGCCCTGACTATTTTTAATGCGATTTTTTATATAATCTAGAATGCACTGCCTGAGAGGATAATGAAAACAGATCTAGCAGTAACTTTCAGGATGGAATTGGATACATATGTAAACATAAAAAAATTCCTAAGGGGAAAAAGCAAGGCAATATGACTATTTGAACAGATCTTTCACGGAGCTGGAATAGGATTTATGGACTGAATGATCTCCTTCTGTGCTGCATGATGTTAATTGACTCTTGAAGAGACGTAAGACAAACCTGAAGTCTTCATTATCCTCTTGTTTTATCGGAGCTGATAGTTTTGAGATTTGTTTCTCCTTAAATTTGCCCCAATAATTCCATAAGCAAAAAGTGAAACCTTCAAAAGTGCTAAATTCGATTATTCGCCATTTAAATGAACCATGTGACCAAATGTTAGTGCTGAATGCATTTGCCATTCATTCTGTTTTATTTCAGAATTTCAGCCCTGATAGTGCTTTTTTTTTTGCTTTTATTCATACTGTAACATTTGTTCCTGGGTCATCAGAAGAAAGAGTGGATATGCATTACTTTGGTACAGGCTGAAAATCACATTTAATCTTTCTTTTTTAAGAATGGAGTTAACACCTGTCAACAAAACTCATTAGGCACAGAAATGTTTAGCAGAAAGATTAGCTTTTGAACAGATTAACCTATCATTACATGTGAGTTGTGTGTGAATGGGTACAGCACCATGTTTAGTTACCATCATAGATTTTATGGCAATTTACAAACCATATGAACCATATTATACAGTCTGGGAGGGGGCAGAGGAAGTAATATTGCTACCACTGGTCTTAACTGTTGACTCCCACTTGAAATAAATTTGCTGAAAAAGCAGTGATCAACTTCATTGTTGTGAAAAAATGGGATCTGTGGCCTGTTAACATTTTTTACTTGATTTTCATCTCTTCATTCCCATTCTGTTTTGAATCTGGAGGTTTCAGCAAAGTTCCAGTTCATTTAACTGGCCCGTAGTCAACTTGACCAAATCAATGAGTGTTGGAAGCTATTTAACTGTGGTCATTATCAAAATGGTACTTGATACAACTCATACTTAGATTTTCCAGTAGTTCTCATCATATTGCAATGAGGTGATAAATGTATTTATCTTCCTTCTCACTCTGCTGTGACAGAAGAATCAATTGTAGTAGACCACCACTGTCATCCCTTCCATCTGAGAACCGTTAACTGAGAACCAGGAATATTGATACTAGAGAAATTAATATATATAATAAAAAAACCGAGTCTTTACCTTTATTGGAGAATTCCAAGTGCTGGGTATTAACCCATATGAATTTGGGCATTCAGTGCCTCTGGATTTCAAAATGGTCTCAACGCACAACTTTCAAGGTATATCTGGTCACTAACTATTCAAAGACCTGAAAGCTTCTACCCATATCTGTATCATGCTCCAACAAGTTACACCCATCTACCGCAACAGCCTTTTAGAAAGAGAATTGCTCAGCAATGAAAAAGTGCTTGTACAGGTTTCCTCTGGCCAATATTGTCACAAAATTGTATGTACATTGTGAAAAACACTTGCCAGGCAAGATTTTAATAAAAGCACTCATGATGACACCATACATTGTGACGAGAGCAACTCTTGCCCAGAAGTGCAAAAAAAAGTGACACAAATTAAATCTGAGAAATAACACTGCAATTGCACTCTTCTGTAAGTTGATCATGCAACCTCTCAATTATCAATATTTTCCTGGCAACATGCACTATTTTCAGTTGTACAAGCATTGTTTTATTTTCCTTGGAAACATTCACATCTTTTATTAGTACTCCTGTTGTCTTGCATCAGAATTTTCTCAGGTCCTGCACAAACATTATCTGATTACATGACTACTTTTGGTTTTGTTTCTCCCCATCCTATTCTATTGTTGAATAAAACTGCACAAAGTTTATTTTAATCTGTGTATCTTAGATTTCTCTTCATTTTCATGCCTATGACATTATTCTATATGACTAATAAGTATTAGTTATGCATCAACATCCTTCAAACATTTGTGAGGAAAGGGGGTCTCCATCAGAATGCTGAACCATTTACCATGCAGTGCCCACTGAGTCACTACGCCTGGATATTCTGTCAGACAACATGCAGCTGTTAAAACTGAATTTTTAAAATTTCTTGGAGCTGCAACTGGCTGTCTGACAGGGAGATAGCTCCCCTTTACCTTAATACAACTTCTGTTGCAGACCAAATGCACAAGTCTTTTCATAAGAATCTTTTTCGCCTGGGTTATTGTAGATACTGAACACAATTAAATGCAAAATCACTCCACTTTAAAAAAATAATCAAGATATACTGAAGTCTTTTGTACTCTACACACGTGCACTTGGCACACCACCTGTGACATTAATCTTCCCTGGAAATTGGGGATAGCTGCCATCTGCAATAAAAGAAAACTGTAATTGTGAAAGTGGAGGAAAAACATGTAGTTAGGTGACATATGGTCATTTTGTGGAATGCGCCACCCAGACAAAGGTCCCTCAATTCAGTGCCCTCTTAACTGGCCAGACAGAAATAGCAAACTCTATTTACTGGGTAGGGATGTAGTTACCATTACTGCTCTGTCTTCACAGCCTCTGCTTGTTTTTCTTACCATGTTGCCTTACAGAACCTTTCCCACCAGCCTTGTTTCTTAAGTTGCACCTGTTTGGATTTTTGTCTCAGCTGTACGGCAGCAGACGCCTGTAAAATTTCTCTTGTGTCAGGGTAGGTCACGGGTGATTTTTGTTGTTGTTGTCATTCTATTTTCTGTACAAGGAATGACCTCCTGAATTCCTTGCCCTATTTTTTGCCTTTTTCCTGTTGCCCTGTATGACCTAGACATAAACATCTGGGTCGCACTTTAGGCTATCCTCCAGCTTTCTGGCAATGGAAAAAGTCCCAAGAATTCATGCAATAAGAAAAACCAGGAGGAGGGGCCTTTGTGGCAGAGACATGTTTTTAGACTGAAACACTGGAGCCCTTAATGGATGCTTATAGTGTGCCTGCTGCTGCAGCACAATGCTATAGTTAGACGAAGAGGATTAGATGCCAGGGTCACATTTTATTTACACTATCCACGTTGACTATGACACAGACAACAAGGATGATTTGACACGTAGTGTATCAGGGGAAAACTCTTAACTTGGCTTAAAATGAAGTTTAGCGATGCTGACTGTGAACATATAATGTTCCCTTTTTGTTGATGTTGTGTTTATTGTGAGAACTGTCAAATTTTTGGAGAAGCAGCAAGGGATGCCTACATGCAGACTATTTTACTTCAAAAAGAATGCTTTGAGAAACTTCACATCTGCATGACTCAAAGACAGATTTATGCATCTTAATTTTACATTAAATTGTACTTGTTTCAATTGAAAACAAGACAAGAAAACCTCATCGCTGTAACACCATTTTTCACCGTTCAGTCTGGAGGCAATTACATTACATATCAATGTAATACGTTGTGGGATTGCTGTTAAAACTGTGCTAAATTTTGAAAAAAGGATTTTATTCCGACATTTCATCTAACTTTTAAGAACAAAAGCACAAAATCTATTATAAGACCGATTCCTGTTGACTACATAGTTATCAGTTTGCAACAACGTATTGGTATAATCTGCATAATTTTATCTTTAAGAAAGCACATCAAAAGATCGATGATGTCATATACTGAATATACTCAGAAATGCGAAGCTGAGACCTGAATCAGCATGGTGGCACCAGATGTAACTCAGATGATTACAGGGTGCACACCGTGAAAAGAAATAAGTTAAAAATATACATATATGTACTGAATATAAGTATCGTTTACGTCATGGCCAACAATAATTAGAATAAGTGTCTTCACAAGACACATTGACTGGATATTTAAAGCAGTCTTGTAAATTGCTTTGGTCCGCTGTGAAAAAAGAAACAAGTTATCTTCTTGAAACAACTGTTAAAAAAGAACACTTGTTTCGTGGCTGTGGGCAATATTGGCTAACGTCCATCTCTAGATAATCTGTGAAGAAAATGGAGAGCTCCCTATCCAACTGTTACAACACAACAGTTTTCACACAATGGTTACAATATATAGCTACAAGAAAATTACTTTTATTTAATAACGTCATTTTCAAAAGCATTTTTCAATTTGCATCTCTGCTTTTTTATGGAGGGAGAAATGAACATAAATTCATAAATATGAGAAGGTTGGGAGACATTGAAATTAAAGAACCAAAAGTTGTCCACATCTGAGGTTTTCCTTGCGTTATTGTGTATGCATCAGTTGTAAACTAATGGATAGAAAAAAAAATTCAATTGTGATGAAAATCATTTTTTTCTCCTGCAGCCATTCAAACAGAATAAACAGACAATCTGGAAACTCGTAACATTCAGTGAATCTGTGATTCCAACATTAATTACATTTAATTTTGCCTAGCCACAGGGGCTGGTATTGTTGCAATATTTTCCCATAGACCACCCAAAACCATTGGATTCAGACACATATTGACAGTGATAAAGAGGGTGCACCAAGAGGAAACTTTGTGCAGGAAATGTACACTTAATCTGAGCTGCTGAGAAAAAATTTGAGGACCACTGATCCAGTGTAGTTGGGACTCAGGAGGAAGTCCCAGGAACTGTTTATTCGCTCTGTTCAACTAAAAATCAGGAGAAGTTCTGTGAGCCATTTAGAGTTTGAAGGAAGCCTGTGATCAATTATTAGCTCAGTAGAGTAAAGAGTAAGTTTGAAATTAGTGCACAAGCAGCATTTGCCTGGTGTAGCTGAGTAAGATTAAAGCTCAAAGAAACCTCAGAGCAGTACTAGCTTGGTGAATGTAACTGACTATGAAAAGCTGGGGTCAAGCCCATGGATAGGTACTCAATTTTAGTTCCAGAATCCAGACTGTAGTCCCGGTGAGGAAAGTGATCTATCTGAACATGAGCAGCCATTGATGTAGCTCTTTAAGGGCCAGCTTTTGAGGGAAGTCCATAGCTAAGTCTTCAAAATGGAAGAATTAGAACTTCTTGTATAGCTTTAATGAGGTTTGGTGACCCACGTTGTCATAAATAACTGGATGGATGTGGTTGCATGGATTGCTGAGAACTCCATGATATCTATTTTGATTGTGCTTGCTATTTGATGTGTTCTATGGGTAGTGACCATGGTTTGTCTATTATACATATTTGCCTCATGTTAATTCTGAATGTTAGTTTTATAACTAGTTATTTTCATAGTATAGTTTTGATACACATCTTTGCACAATCTAAACATTTCTGTTAACAATAATTACATGTTCATTTGAGTAAATTTTGTTTATAATAAACTAATTGCTATTTGTTAACTTTAAAAAAAGTGGATTTGTTTGTAATACTAAACTTAGTTCAGTCAGACACCCACATGATTAACAATATCACCAAACAAAGAATTAAAAAGACTGTGGATGCTGGAAATCAGAAACAAAAAAAACAGAATTTTTTGGAAAAAATGATCAAGTCTGGCAGCATTTGTGGAGACAGATCAGGCTTAACACTTCAGGTCCAGTGACCTTCTTAGAGCTGGAGTTCAGAATTTCAGAACTATTATGAAGAAGTGTCACCAGACCTGAAACGTTAACTCTGATTTATCTCCACAGATGCTGCCAGACCTGTTGAGTTTTTCCAGCAATTTTTGTTTTTGTTTTTTGTAACAATATCACCACACTGATTAAATTCAAACTTTGTTGTGATCAGTGAAAGAGTGGATCTCAGAAAATAATCAGTGCACCAGATCTAATTGGATCATAACACCATATATAGTCAACAACTCAACTATGACCATCTGCTGCACTCAGCAGTACACAGAAAGCACTCACCATTGACACTAAGTAAACCTCTACACAAATAGCCTCGAGTTCCACAGTGAGAATTTTGCCTGCCTTGAGCAAGGATTCCTTCCCAGCCCATGTGTAATGCAGACTCATGCAAGTGGAAATGGCAGGTAGTTGTGGACATGGCTTACAATCAATAAGCCACAAAAACTGAATCAAGGAGGTTTCTACTATAAAAAAAGGCATGAGAAAATCATAACAGTAGAGGACATAATTGAATTTACAGGATTCAAAATATTCAAACATATTTTAAAAGGTATTAAATTGAATCAATAAACGGCAGATGCCAAAGATCTGAAACAGAAACAATCTTACTGGAGAAACTCAGCAGGTGTCGTGGCATGTGTGGAGAGAAAGCAGAGTTAATGTTGTAGTTCCAGTGAGCCCTCTTCAGAAGTGTTAGTAGCTGTAAAAAGGTGATATATGTTGAAGACAGTGGGTGGGGGTAAAAAAGAGTAAGTAGATAGATGGTCCTGTCATGACATGGGCTGCTTTCAGCACAGCCAAGCCATTTTCACCTACGTGTGGTCCCCATTATCAGCTCTTCTCCTTATCTGGCTTATCACTTTCCCCAAACTACTATCGGCCCGGAAGAAGGGTCACTGGACTCAAAACGTGATCTCTTCTTTCACTCCGCAGATGCGGCCAGAACTGTTGGGTTTCCATTTGTTGGGTAGCCATTTTTAGTTTTGGTTTTAAAGGTGTTGTTTCAGCATTTTGGCCAGGAGTCATTTTAAAAAGTAACACTTAAAAAGTCTAATACAAAATGTTAATACTTCATCACTTCTTATTTTACAAGATTAGCCAGACTTTTTAAAGGTTCTATGTTTAAAATGTGATCAATTTTAAATTCTTGAGTCTTTTCACTGTATGTCATGAATTGAGAGGAGACATCTAATACTTGAAAATAATGATGTAAAAGTTTAAAGAGTTATTACTATGGAATTAGTGGGCAATTAGCCCAATTTGGCACTGGATTCTGATTTGCCTTTGATGCAGTTGATCTCCTGCACTTTTGGATTAGCACACGAAGGCACACATGTACAATTCTACAAGTTGCAGGCCCCCTCTGGCATCCAGGTGCTAAAATTCATCCCTGCCACTGACATCACAAAATGCACCCTATTATTGTTCTCTTATGTAAGCAGCAAAATGTTGGAAGGTAAATTACATGAACCGTGGTGTGTTTTTTTTTGTTCAGCGGTTCTTATTTTGCAATGTTCCTGAGATCGAAAAGCTTCAAACTTCTCTTTGTTTATGTTGTTGTTTTTATGCCCTCCAGATTGTGAAAGTTGGTGTTTTCTCAGAATGAATGTAGCTTGCTTAGAGACCGTTGTCAAGGCTACACTTCAAATTGTGCAGATGGCATACTTTAGAATCTTGTTGCCCTTGACAATGGTGGTTCCACATCACACCAACGGATCATATTGTATGAGCTGCATTACCCTTTAACACTTTTTGTGGCTGCTGTTTGTTTTTAATCCCACAAGGGATTTTGACTGTTACTGTTTCTTGTCACTGTCTTGGATCACAGAATGTATCTAAGTGGTTCTTTTCGGATTTGGTTAAATGTAGTTAAGAGAAGGCTCAGCAATAGCAACTTGCTTAAATACGAACATTAATTGAGTAATAAGAGAAGATGAAAAAGAAAGGAACATTTGTTAAGTAAATAAAAAGAATGAAAAAGAGGGGAAAAAAACAGTAAGCCTCATGCCCTTCTGCCCATTGGGGACCTCTTGATTGGCAGCTGGCCTGGAGGCTAAGGTTGTTCCTCACACCACTCGCGATGCCAGTCTGAGCAGAAGCCTGACAACTTGAAACGAAATTCTCCCTCTAATACAGTGTAACGAACAGCCAATACAGAAAACAGTACGGAAAAGCAATTTTGATTATGCCATCTATGGCACATACGGGAATGTTCACAGGACCTATTCAAGGTCATGTGGTTGTTGAATACCATCAACAAGTTTAGCCCTTCAGCCCATCCTATACAATCCACCCCAATACTACTTGACAGTGCATGTTACAATTGCAAATGCAAATGCAAATCAGCAACGGCTATGCAAGAAAGTATAATAAGAGAATGTAACCTACACTAGAAGATCGAAACTACAATGAAAATAACTAGCATCAATATGAATAATATAACAATAGAGCATATCATCAAATTAACGATCACAGTGGCCTTTGGGACCCAACCCTTAAATATATATCCCACTCTGATATACAGTCAAGGCCATGATGGAACCAGCGCATCATGCCACCTGACTGAGGCGATCAGAATATCTTCTACATTTTTTTCAGTTGATCTATTTACACAATTTGCTCTAAAGTTCAATATATTCCAGATTCAGGTTCCTTAATTTCTGTTTTTTTTTTAAATTCTCCAGTTCCCTACCCACAGATCACTTTCACTCAATAACAGTAAAATAACATTGTGCACGGACTCATAATTTCTCCAGCTCTCTTCATCTGTATCCATCTTGAGGATGCTTCTCTAATATGTTTCCCTCCTTGCTGATTTTATGAATGATTGTATGATTGAGTGGTAACAACCTCCAAATGCAAGTACCCCCTTTTGAGTTAGAATGTACATGTTATCAAACAAGACAGGTCTAACATTCATCTAGCTTTACCTTCAGCTTATGCTTCCCGCCTTTTATTTTTCCTAGGGTTCACTTACCACAGACTCCTACACCAACTGAGTCTTAGCTTGACTTTCTTTCACATACACTAACTGTCCTAACATATTACAATTTCATCTATTGGTTTAAACACTGGAGTACATGTATCATACAAATGCTCAAGATGGGATACCTGTATATCATTCGATGGGCCCTTTCACTCAGTCCACGATTACTCCTTCCAGAGTCCATATTTTTTCATTTCTGTAACATTTTGTCATAATAACCAATCATACTCTCTATTTTGATTGTAATTCTTTTTACATGCCTTTCAGTAATACTACTTGAATTGTTTTGAAGTCATTTTCTCTCTGGATTTTCCGTCAGTGTTTTATCATTTAAATTATGTTTTTGAGCTCTTCTAAGCCACATTAATCTTTTCATCAAGTAGAGGTACATGTCTGGGATCTGTTCTTCAGTGCAAGTTTTTTACCATCTCATGTTTGTTAGCTCCGAGGTGACATTCACTTTTGCACATTTTCATCGGTATCCAAAGAGCATGTCACACATTCTTGACTCCCAAATGATCTTATCAAATGGTCTATGAGGTTTTACTTAACGCTCCATGCATGGTCCAGATGCCTCAGGTAGTGTCTTGATCACTATATCAATTGTATCAAAAGGAAAGACAAGGACACAAACATCACCAAGAGAAAGTTTCCTGTTTCATAGTCTCATCTAAACCTCCATTTCACTACTATAACACTTTAACCTGGGTTGCCGCTTCAACTCATTATTCTAATTTTTTTTGTCTTTGGCCATCGGCCTCCATCTTTAACTATTTTGTCTCATCCAATTTTACAACTTAATGTTACCACCATTTCTAATCCCAGCGATCCATAGAAATTTGTAATCCATGGAACATAATCTTATAATATTATAATACAGAAATCAAACATTTCTGTTTGATTCAGGCACAGCATATTTTGTTTGTTCTTTTTCTAAGTTGATCCACATTTTTTTAAAGTTACTTGATAACTCACTTAGATAATTGATATATCTCTATGTAAATTTGTCCAAATTCAATATTCTGTTTTCTTCCTTAAAGTTAATAATCATTTTTGTATGCATTGAAACCACGGAGACTGTGTGCATGCACTTTATCATTTCCCAGAGTCCGTTTAAATTTTTAGGTAACTATCCTATTTAAATGTTTTAGAATACCAGGTCAAGCGAGTCTTAATTAGTTATGTCATGATATGTTTAAGTATATTCAGGCTTAGTGGTTTTGAGATTCCTGACATTCACTACAATTAATATTTCCACAGCACTCCCCCAGCGCTGAAATATGTTATTGATGAATGACTTGATAGGTTGAGGGTCCCTCATTCATCACTGTGTTGCAATGTTGAAATTCTGCAAATGGGTTCAGCCCTCAGTGTCTCCAATTTCTAAAAAAAAACGAACAAGTTCCATTTACTCGAAGTCAAGAGAATGGGTTAATTAGTATTAATCTACCACAGATTCAAAAGGGGAATAGGGTGTAAACTCCTGCATGCAATTACATCATCTGTCTCTCCTCCTCCTTAAAGAAACCAAAAATCCCACCCTTTTGTTAAATTTGCCTTTCCTAAACTCCTCGCACACAGGGAGTTGCATTTTCAACATTCCAATGTCCCTATCATTTGGATATTAACAATGAGTCAATCTTATCATCCAGAATCAAAGATTCTATTGTTTTAAAACAGTATTTGGAAGTTCACTCTGACTAGAAAATGAAATTCCAAATATGCTAATTTCTGGAATTAAAATGTACCCAGTCCAAACACAACACGGAGACAACTCCAAAAGATAAATTTTTCAACCCTTACGAACCAAATTTTTGAATCAACATTTCACAGATATTTTCTTTACACTACCACTGATTGTTTCTTCAAAGGATATTGCATTAATCATACACAAAAGACACTTTCAAATCAACATACATTCCCAAAATGCAAACTAAAACTTCAAAGTATCCCCAGATCTCAAGTTCCAGGGAACAATAAGACATAAACTGTACAGAATGACATTTAGCAACCAACAAACAAAGGTGCAGTCAAACCAGGCCACAAAGAGTTAACACTTCTACAAGGTTCAGTGCACTTGCACAGCACAGAAATCTTGTCTCCAGTTCTCTCTTTTTCTAGTTATAACTGCTCCCCATCCTTTCGGGGGTCCTAACTGTGCTAACATATTAGCTACAGACCGAATCCAGAGTCTGCTGTACCCCGCCCTGGAATACGGAAGGTCTCCGAAGAATTGAGTTGCTTTTCCCTTCACTTACACATGTTCCCAAATCCCATCCTAATCGCAAAAAATATCTTGGATCACAGAGTGTATCCAAGCAGTTCTTTTTGGATTCAGTTAAATGTAGTTAAGAGAAGGCTCAACTACAGCAATTTACAAACATTTATTGAGTATTAATAAAAAATGAAAAAGGAAAGGACATGTATTAAATAAATAAAAAGAATGAAAAAAAGAGGAAAAAATAATAAGTGTCATGCCCTTCTGCCCATTGGGGGCCCATCGATCGATGGCTGGTCTGGAGGCTGAAGTCGTTCCTGGCACCGTTCATGATCCCAGTCCAGGGTGAAGTCCAAGAACTTGGAACGAAATTCTCCCTTTTATACAGTGTAACAAACATCATATACAAAAAGCAGTACAAAAAAGCAACTTCGTATATGCCATCTTTGGCATATACGGTAACGTTCACAAGGCTCATTCAAGGTCATGCAGCCGTTGAATATCATCAACAGTTTTATCCCTTCAGCCCATCCTACACAGTCACTTAAAATATCACATTTAATATAAATGTGTAGCAGTTAGTCATGAGTTTCTGCTCCAATTTTGCATGGTAGAAATGCGTATTAGTTAGCATTTTTTGGTTTTATCCAAAGTTAAGAAATGACAAACATTTAAAGTAACATTGCAAATTTTGCATTTGTCTCAATTACTTTTTCCATCATGTAGAGAGCAGAGAGAAGATCTGATTCTTCTCATTAAAGCAGCAAATGTTGAGGACAGGTTGAACAGACTATCAATAATTGGAAAAAGTTATGATGGCATAAATAAGGAGTCACAGGACAGCACATTGTGGATTACCAAGGGCCGGGCATGTAATTACAAGCTGCCAGACGGAATGCAATTTTTTTCTATCATACTGCATTCAATTTCATGGAGACACAAGGGTTATCCAAATGTAAGTGGCAGATAGTGAATTGGGTATGTTTAATACCAATTATCCAGATTTATTTATTTTAGGGGCCTACAGTACCCCTTTCCCTCTCCCACATCCAACAATGATTCTAGGAAGAAGCCAATTGCCTGTGGTGTTCTCTCAGTGACAGGCAGAAGGTGACAGTGCTTCAGCATGGCTTTGAGACTCTTCTTTCTTTGTTGGCTACATCTATGGTCACAGGCCACCAAGTGAAGTGACCCCCTGACTTCTCCACCATGGTTCAGTTAGCCCCATGTAGATATTTTTAATTATATTCGTTAAAGTTGCTGAGAGGATAGAGCAATACAGAAGTGCTCATTTTCTCCTTTACCTGCAACAGCCCCCTGCAATTCCAACTAACCCCTCGCCTTCTAGACCCCATGCACCATCTTTAATTGGACAGTGAACATGATCTCTAGGTAATTGGCCAATCAGGGAAAGCTCGCAGTCAAATGCCTGCTCTCAATACAGTGTAGGGTTGCAGACGGCATTTTCCCATGTGTCCCAGGGTCACAACCAAAAAGCGAGATCCTAACCATTTTTTCCAACAGTGGAAAGATTAAAACTGTGGTGAAAGGTGTGTAAGTTACATATACTATCATTTTTAGAGTTTAGAATTTAAAGCAATGGTATATTGAGTGGTTACTTTACTGAAGAGTTTTTAAAAAACTAGGTCAGACGCTTCTTCCAGCAAGGTGACCTAATCCAGTATGTGTCAGAGAACAGGGACACCTTGGAGTATTAATGGGAATTGTTTATACTAGGGTGATTTACAAAGGCAAGGCAAATATTAAAAGCTATTAGTTTGTTTTTGCTTCAAAATAATAAAGGATTGATTTTAGCTTAGGAAGCTCAGATTTAAAGTTTCAGGATAATACAGTCAAGATCTGATTGTGGTTCGAAAAAGATAAGTTTCACACTTGAAGAGGAGTATAGGACAGTTCAAGGCAAGTACAGCTATCTCAGTACAAAAGTTTCTTTGTATTGACAAAGTTTGGAATTACAAAGTATGGTACTTCTCTGGCATTATCAATCAGCGGAACTTAGAGTCATAGACGTTTACAGCATGGAAATAGGCTCTTCAGCCCAACTTCTCCATGCTGCCAGTCTTCACAATTAATCTAGTCCCATTTGACTGTGTTTGGTCCATATCTCTCCATAACTATCCCATCTATGTACCTATACAAATGTTTCTTCAATGACAAAATTGTACTTACTTCCACCACTACCTCTGGCAGCCTGTTCCAGAATTTCCCAATATTCTTTCAGCAAGTCAATTTTGGTGATCAAATCATGCATGTCCAATTATTTCAATAGAGTCCCCCAATCATGGAATAAAATTTGAATCTGCTTCTACCTTCACATTGATTTCAGGATAATCAATAGAGAATTTTTGAGACCAATTTAGTTTCTGTATCATCATGATAGATGAACTCTAGTACTATGAGTCAGTATAATTTTCCATCAATGAGATGCATTGTGTAGTCATCAAGCTGTGTAACAAGCAATAATCTCTTAATTGGTAACTCACTGTTGCTGAGCAAGAAACTCACCTTACCACTTGTGAAAAACATACAAAGTGAAGTAAAATGCTCCCAACATTGAGATAGACTGTCAATTTTCCATCAATCTCATTCCATAATGAAATTATTTTTTATGAATTGGGTCTGTAATTGTTTTTTTTTTGCAAATAACATGATAACACCCTTCTTCTACATAAACAGTCAAAGATTTTTTTCTGGGCTTGTTCACACAAATCAATATATGATCCTCAGAGATGGTGGGAACTGCCGATGCTGGAGAATCTGCTGATGCTGGACCCTTGGGTCCAGACCTGAAACGTCAGCTTTCCTGCTCCTCTGATGCTGCATGGCCTGCTGTGTTCATCCAGCTCTACACCTTGTTATCTGTGATCTACAATAGCTTTTGCAAGTCTCTGATAATTTTCTGGAAAATAAAATACCATGCTTTCCAACCTTATAAGCACATCCATATTTATTTCAAATGAAAAGTGCAACAACAATATTCCAATGATTAACCAATAAAGTCTTTGAAAGACTACGTAACCGCATGGTTTAAATTAATAACTTATTAAATTCGGTAAAAATTCGGTAAAATGGGAAGGACAATTATATCACTTTACCAAACTGTTTTGATTTGTTACAAATAGAGCATTTTTGTCATAAATCTGACACAAAATGAATTTGCCAATGCAAAAATGATTTCTTTCAGCCACACTGTGGGACAAGGCCAGGTAATATCTAGATAAGTGAAAATAATGACTATTTTGGACTTTCGCATAACCAGGACAATATATGAAATTATGTCATGTGTCAGCATGAATGCCTTTTATTGGAAGTTTAACCAGGACATCTGCACTATAAGTGGCTCCTTTGACAAATGCATTAATTGTTTGGAATTGCTGAGTTTTGCCAGCAATTCCTATTTTTATTATAAATTGTTTGAATGAACGCAAGAATGCCAAAGTACCTTTGACAACAGAAAACTGTGCTGACAATGGTATCAGTTTTAGCAGCATTGAGTTATGAGAAGCCATCTAATCTATTGTTGATGCCAATGGCATCAATGTGGGGTGCTGCTTGAATACAAGAAGCCTAAATGGAGATGAAATGGTCTATCAGTTATGTTTTGAAGAAATGAAATGATGACAACATGAATGATTGAAGGTGGAGAAAGACAAGTAGGGAGAAATCCTATGGGTATCTGAGCTCCGTAGGATAAGGTAAGATTTGTGCCAGGTTCAGATGAGAAGTCCAGCACAGTCTATCTCAATGTTGGGAGCATTTTACTTCACTTTTTATGCTTTTCACAACTGGTATGGTGAGTTTCTTGCTCGGCAACAGTGAGTTACAGATAAAGGGATTATTGCTTGTTGCACAGTTTGATGACTGCACAACGCATCTCATTGATATTGATATTATTGTTGTCACTTGCGTCATGATATAGTGAAAAGTGTTGTTTTGCATGCTACACAGGCAGATTGTGCAATGCAAAGTGCATCAGAGTAGCAGAAGAGAGAAGATGCAGAGAGAGAGGTCAGAATGAACATTTCAGAGGCCATTTAAATATTTGATAACAACTGGGAAGAAGCTGTTCTTGAATCTGTTTGTGTGTGAATTCAAGCTTCTATATCTTCTACCCGACAGAAGAGAGTGGAAGCGCATATAACTGGGGTGAGACAGATCTATGATTATGTTGGTTGCTTTCCTGATGCAATGGGAATTATAGATGGAGTCAATGGATGGAAAGCTGATTTATGTGATGGACTGAGCTGTGTTGATAACTCTGTAGTTTCTTGCAGTCTTGGGAAGAGCAGTTGCCAAACCATGATGTGATACATTCAGACAGAATGCTTTCTATGGTGCATCTATAAAAAATTGTAAGAGTCCTTGTGGACATGCAAAGTTCCTTAGCCTCCTGAGGAAGGAGAGATGTTGTTGTGTTTTTTGACTGTCGCATTGACGTGGGTGGACCAGGACAGATTGTTGGCTCCCAGGAACCTGACGCTCTTGATCTTCTCCACCTCTGCACCATTGATGCAGACAGGGGTATGTCCTCCATTTCACTTCCTGAAGGCAATGACCATCTCCTTCATTTTGCTGATGTTGACAGAGAGATTGTTATTTTTACACCATGCCGCTAAGTATTCAATGCCCTTCCTGTATTCTGTCTCGTTGTTGTTTGAGATCTGATCTACAGTGGGAGTCATCTGGACCATTGAAAAAGCTTTATATGGAAACCAATTCCGGTATCTGATGAATTCAGCTCACCATTTGCTCCAAAGGACATCCATGTTGGATACCATACACTGACATTTCAAGACATACTCTATACCTACTGGCCGCACAGGCCTCACATCATGACCATAAGATATAGGAGCAAATTAGGCTATTTAGCCCATTCTCCTGCCTCCTTCCTGTAATACTTGATTCCTTTATTAATCCAGAACCTATCTATCTTTGTCTTAAATACACTCAACCACATTGCCTCCACAGCCTTCTGTGGCAATGAGTTCCACAGATTAACCAACTTCATGATAAAGAAATTCCTTCTCTTCTCAGTTCTAAAGGGTCATCCCTTCACATTGAGGCTGAGGCTTTAGGTCCTAGTCTCTTCTGCTAGTGGAGACATCTTCTCAATATCCATTCTATACAGACCTCTACTATCCTGTAAGTTTCAATTATCTCCCCGTATCCTTCTAAACTCCATTGAGAACAGACCCAGAGTCGTCATCTGTTTTTCATTTGATACCCACAGACATCGCCATCCAATATGTGCTCTTGTTCACTGTCACAGTACTCACTCTCACTGAACCTACCTGAATGCTTATAGCATCCCTGACTTGCATGTCCGTGACCTGCCTTTTTGCACTTGACAACACATCCAGAGATACCAGGGTCATATTCGTTCTGTCTCACCTTGCTATCTAGCTTTGGCACAAAGTAAGTCAACTTGCCCTGATTGCTAGTAGGCCTCAGTCAAGTTAAGGGGGCTAACCTTTGCTCAGGTCACCCTCGCAGAATGTCAAGGGCTATGTCTGATTCCAATCCAGAAGTTTGGATGTGATCAGTCAGCCACTCAGTGTGGTCAAGAGTGGAATTTTCACCACATAAAGCAGGAGGAGCTGAATGTTGGCAGCCCATCACCTGTCTTGACACTTTCTTCCCTATTGGAGGCTGTTTCCTCCTGGAATTAAGAAGAAAGGTAGGTATTAAGGGAGGTTGAAGTGAAAGACATAGCTTTACTTTTAGTGCAGTTGGAGAGATAGCTCCAGTGACTAAGTAGGCAGCCCATGGGGTGTCCAAGATTAACGCTACCAGGGATTGAAATGGGTGAAAGGTAGAATGCAACATTGAGAATGATAGCGCATGAACCTAGATAGGTGGTGGGTAGAATAGCAGAGATAGAATGAGTGTGAATACCAGAGAAAACATCATGGCATTTAGGCGGCACAGTAAGTAGATTACTGACTGTCTTTCTACAATGCTGTACATTCCTCCACAAAGCTCAGACTGATTTAATCCATTTGCAATCTCGGACCAGGCTGGCAGAGTATGGTGTAGTGGCCTCCACCAGGATCCTAGGAAAAGAGCAAGTCCCACTTCTGCACTACCCTGTCCATCAGGACCGCCCGCAAAACTTGTTGCCAATTTCCCTCTGTTTACCATGTGAGGACCTACACAGGGCAACTTTCGTCTGACTGACACTGCTTGTCCAGATGCACAACAGCTTTTAAAGCTGCTCTGGGTGCAAGAGATACAGTGAATTTCAGTACCCATTTCACAACTTGTTTCTCTTTGAAGGAAAAATGGGGACGTCAAAACAGATTGGACTGTGATCTCATGTGATGACAAAGATAATGAGAGGCTGATGACCTGCTACTCATCAGCAAGCCCCCCTGTGATTATATCCAACGTTGTAAACTATATTTTTTGCCCTGAAGAGCACACAAGGACAGGGGTTCAGGTCTACTAAACTTTGCTAATGGGACTGAAGGTTCTCACGTGCAACGCTAAGGATCATGAAACTGTCTGTTCAACCACTACCTCGACCCAAGAAGTAATCTCCATTGCAAAGACCTCTTTGTGAATAATTCAGAAACTGTTCCTAATATCTCATGTAAATTTATATTTTTTGGACTCACCTCTTATTGCAAATCTATGTTCATGTGTGTTGCATCACTAACTTGTATTACACTTAACAATGATTAAACCCCAGCTTTTTCTGAAAAAAACCTGATTTAATTGGCTCTTTTTAAAGCATCAGTTCATTTGGGTCTGGGTGAAAGATGTTTACAAGGGAAAGGATCCTTGATATATTAACTCTGTGACCAACTGAGGGGGTGGTTGAATGGAGGAGGGGCATCAGTTCATCCTTTCTTGCCTGAGAGCTTAGTGTTTTGGGACATCCTGTCTGGAATCAGAGCAGACTGGGGAATCTCACTGGGGTCTTATCGTAATAATGGATTGCGTCAGGCAGCAGAGTGAGACTTTGTTTTGCTATGTGTTTTAAGATCTTTCAAACTGTGATCTATACTTACTTAATATGGTTTGGTTTTTTTCTTCTGTATAATGAATGTCTGTTCTCTAATTAATGAAAGTGTGACTATGTTTCAGTGAATAACCAGCAGGTTAACTAAAAATTTTGAAATATGTGATCTATCAATTCCAGGTTTCGTTTTGGGATCTTACTTGTCCAGGAATACCATCAGCTGGGATCACAATACAACCAAAGGACACAGATTTAAGTTATTTGATAAATGAGCCAGGGGCAAGATATGGAGAGTTATTTATGCAATTATGATCTGGAGTGTAGTGCATAAAGTACAGTGGAAGAAGAAGCAATAGAAACATTCAAAAGTGAATTGGATACGTGCTTGGAAAGGAAAATTGCAGGGCCTTAGGGAAAGGACAGGAGAATAGGGCTAATTTCTTAACTGTTTTACCCTCTTCAATGCTATATCATGCTATAAAATTATGACTTGAACATTCCACGTTACTATTGAATCTGAAATAGTTTTCTGAACAGATGAAGAACTGACCACTTGAACAGAAGAAAAGCAACATCAAAGACAATTTAGCACAAAAACAGAAAAAGTGGAAATTGTATAAGCGATGGAGAAACATCCCGATGCTGACTCAACCTAACAAATTGTATTTCTTTGTAACTTCCAGTGCCAGAAGCTTAGATAGCTGGTGGAAACCCAACATTGGAATTAAGATTTATATATAAAAAAGCAGTGATTGTGTCATTTGGCAGAGTCAATGGATTTCACGTTGGCTGACTTGTCAGACCACATAACTCCCTAAAATGTGAAACTTGTGAAGATTACAAGATTTGCTTCTAAGAATATCATGCCTTTGCTTCTCTTCATTAACATTCCTATCTCTCATACCTGGTAAGATTTACTACAAGGCTAAAGACTGTGACATCCAGTACTCCATAATTTAGAATTGCATCTCTCGACTACTGAAATTATATACTGATTAAAAAGAAGTTTAATTTATGTCCCTCAAAACATCACACAATATGAGTGCAGTTCTTCATCTTTCCTCTGTACCTGCTAGTATTGGGCATGTTCCTTTCCACTGAATTATGTTGATTTAAGTATGTTTTTCAAGCCACATTCAACATATTTTTTCCAGCCCTTTGTTTCTCCTGCCCTCGCCCTGTTCTGAAGATATTATCTCCTTTTAAGTTTCATGGAGATCTTCAGGCACTGTCATAGACTCCCTTGCTCTAACCTAGATGTTCTGTTTTAAGTCCCACTTCAGGAATTCATTATCAAAGATGACATGTACAGAACCTAGCTGAACAGCTCACTATCAGCTTTTGCATATATGCCAATGGCAAGTGGTGAGAATGGAAAGATTCCTGATCATCATGAAATGGAAAGAAATTAGACCCTCTAGCATCAATATCTATAGCTCCAGGCTACGAGGTGTAGATACACCTAAATGTGCGTGTTACCCCAGCAACTCAGACTGTTCAGGGGTGGGGCAAGGATAGTTAGTTGGTTGGATGACCAGTGTTGATCAAGTTGGTGCTACCAACACAGGATTTGATTCATATTCCAGTTCAGATAGATTTGAGACCTGTCTATTTGCCCTGTGTTCAATGTCATGATGCTATAGGGCAGACCTGCTTTTGGATAGAGAACTCAAGAAGAACTTCTATTATAGTTGACAAGCCTTCCAGTATTGTACATGAGTTGGCATTATTCATGTAAACAAAAACTTGTTGTCAATACTAGAAATACTACTGCCCATTATTGATCCTCTTTACACTTATTGACATACATTGACAGCTGCATCACCACTTTGAATTGAAAACTTTGTCCCAGGTTGAAATTTTAAATAGATGTGGATATAGAGTCAAAGCAGATCAGACAAAACTTTCCACCAGCAGCTGATGTGCTAGTTTGGTATTTTCTTTTCTTCACTAATTCCAAGCATGTCTGTTCAGGGATATTGACAGATACTTGCCTCAAAGTAGTGGGTATCTGTTTAAATCCGTTATTGGGCCCTTTAGGAGCAGTATGCACACCCCAAATGAAATTTTCCAGCTAGTAATTGGGCCCTGACTATAGCTGAATTCCAGCCAATGAAGGAGGGAGGTCTCTCAGTTCCAAGTTAGATTGTGTGGCTGTGTGGACAGCACTTACCCATCATTTTTAAATCCTCCTCTCCATTGCTGTGAAGATAGCTGTGTACTTGGGGCCTTTTCTATAGTTGAGGAGCCTTCAAAAGGTACTTTTGTCAAGGGGCTCCCCTCACAATCTCTATCTTCCTGCAGATCCCACTTCTGTCATTGCTGGTGTTTCTCTGATTAGTTCTTCAGTCTTGCTGGTGTTTCTCTGATTGGTTCTTCAGTCTTAGGAAACAATCCAAACATGAGTTCATACCCTGGCCATAAATTGGTTCACACATCAAAATATGTATCAGCTGTCAGAAGTTAACGTTACTCAACGACAGAACCTGCAAATCCAAGTAATGTGGAATCATGGTCCCAGAATAAAATTAAGTCCCTGGTGTTGAAATCCCAAGCTGTAATCTTCACCAGTCCAACATCCCAACCTGCATTTCATGTTCCTCCAATTTTTTCTGTTTGTTACATTCCTATCTAAGTACTTTGATGCCTTTAGGTTATTCCTATATTCTAGATCTCTTTCCTTAAATCTTATAACATGCCAATTTTTGTTTTGACTGTTTCCTTCCAAAGTTCAGTATCAGCTTTTTTCGATGCTCCTGAAAAGCACTTGTTGTTGGGGAGGAATACTGATAAGCTACTCAGCTAAAGAAACATCACTTCCAGAGGAAATCCTGTTCTGGCCTGACATCCATTCACCCTACATGAGGTTTCTGGATAGCAATAAGTTTAAAAAGGGGAATGTTATCGGAACCTGAATGATGCAGGCAATGGCAAGAAATGTGGAAGAATGGTATGAGAAATTAGATGAGGCCTTTCTTCATATAAATGCAACTCCTTGTATGTTGAAATAGAGTTCTGCGTATTAGGAAGAGATTTCCACCAAGGAACAGTGAGATGCCTGTTGATGAGGATATAGCTTATTGTCAGCTTCATTTGCTGTAAATCCCACCTTACAAAAGGTAGTGTCCTGTCCTACCATCTGACCCAAGACATCAACATAAAAGTCAGAGTAGTACCTGATGACTTCAACTCACCGCTTGTTCTTTCAGTCAGCCATTTTGAACACTTAACAACAAAGTCATAGGGCACGGTCCAGAGCACTAATCACATACACCCCTCAGACACTCGCATCTGACACCTTCCAGCCTCTCAGGACCCACACAGAACCGTTCCCATCCACTTACAGGACACTACTGCACTTTAAAGCTTCACTTCAGAGTGCACCAGCAACTACAGTTAAAACACTGGTGCATTTGCACCATGTACATGGGAAAGAGTACCTCGCTAATGGACTGGACCAGGCTACAACTCAGGGCTGTTTGCTTGCACTCTTACTCATTTTGAGCCTCGCTGGATACTCACAACCACACTGCCATGTCTCATTGTTGTTTGTTTTATACTTTGTCCTCCCAGATAGAGCAACCAACCTCTCATTGCTTCTGTCTTGCCTTGCTGTTTAGCACAAACACAACATCTGGATGTTTGCAATGGTTTCTAGCAGTCTTCTTCAAATCAGTGGAGAAAGCCTTCAGATATGCGGTCCCAGTAAAAGGTTAACAGAAAATCAGGGGTGACGTTTGATGTCATCTGGTGGCTTGGGTACAGTCTATCAACCTCGCGGGGCTGTCAGCATCAATATCATCTCCTCATAGAGAGTGCGGAGCTGAAAGGCAAAAGCCGTACTCCCATGTTGCCTCATTTCATGTGATCATGGTATGTTTATTTCTTAAAATGAGATTAAACTGGGTGCGCAGAAGTGAGTGCTAACAGTGCTGAGGGAAAGATGGTGAGGTGTCCTTGAGTAAGTGAATCGGCAATGCAGAGGGCATGCAGGGTTAGGTGTGAGGGACAACGGAGTGTGTGGGAATGGAAATGGGAAGATGTTGCAAGGAATAGTGAGAGGGATAAACAGTGAGCCTTAGGCTGGTGCGAGACAGGTACAGGAACAAAGATGGAGTGAGTGTGAGGTAGCAGAGAGAATACTCTGAGCATTTATCGTTTGCTTTCAATGTTGGGCATTCCTCCAATCAGCTGAGACTGCACTGACCCTGGTAGCAACCTCAGACAAAGCTGGCAGGGTGTGATGGTGTGGCATCCTCTGCCAGTCCTGGGGGCTCTGCAACACTCTATTCTTTAGAATCTCCGTATGCCAATCTACAAAGCAAGGTGCCAATTGCCTCTTATTTGCAAGGGCAAAACTGTGCAGGGCCGCTCCAGATTGACAATGCTGAGCATGACAGGTTTTTTAAGATGGCAATAGTGCCAGGGATGTTGGTCTATTTTGGCACATCCCAACAGTTGTGAGTTCTTCCACGTAGAGTAAGATGGTAGAATTGGACTCGCATCAGACAAGAGGAGCTCCCGAGGGCCATGGTAGGTAATTAATAAGGCAGGTTTGGGAAATTAGAATGAGAAATCTCACACGCCATCACAGAGAGAAACATTCCATGACACTCAACAAAATTACCACTTAGCCAAATTTTGTATGATTCAGCCTATTGTGATTGGTTATTTCTCTTTTCCTTAACTCAGGAACATTAAGGAGGTTACAGTAATTCATCAGCTACCCCTATCCAGATCAATTATTTCAAGTGAAGCTAATGAGGCAGGAAATTTACTAAGCCTGTTAATAAATTTTCTTTTTTTGACCTTGAGTGAGCAGGCCAGTATTAAAATGTTATTGAAGGCGCAATGAAGATCAAGAAATTTTGATGTACTGTCTGTGCTATTCTTAATTGTAAATTCATCCCTCAAAACCCCCAAACTATTTAATGTAATGAAAGGAGAAACTTTTTATTACATTATATTTTTCTAAAGTTTTCAGGGATGAAACAGTTCCTGTTTTTACTTCAGATCACCAACATCCACAGTATCTTAGATAACAAGCATGGGGCTGGATTTCACAAGTTTCAAAATCTCCCCTCCCCCAACCGCATCCCAAAACCAGCCCAGCTCATCTCCACCTCCCTAACCTGTTTTTCCTCTCACCTCAAGCCACACCCCCATCTCCTATCTACTAACATCATCCCGCCCCCTTGACCTGTCCGTCCTCCCTGGACTGACCTATCTCCTCCCTACCCCCCTACCTACACTCACCTTTACTGGCTCCATCCCCGCCTCTTCGACTTGTCTGCCTCCTCTCCACCTATCCTCTCCTCTATCCATCCTCTATCCGCCTCCCCCTCTCTCCCTATTTATTTCAGAACCCTCTTCCCCTCCCCCATTTCTGATGAAGGGTTTAGGCCTGAAACGTCAAGTTTTCCTGCTCCTATGATGCTGCTTGACCTGCTGTGTTCATCCAGCCCCATGCTTGTTATCTCGGATTCTCCAGCATCTGCAGTACCTTTTATCTCTCATCCACAGTATCTTGCTTTTTAAACAATATAACGTCTTGCTTGTAAAACGATTACAAACAAAACTGCTAGTACTAAGTCTCGAAGAAGAGAAATCTGCAAAAACGTGTTGTTTTATCCAAGCTTGAGTATTTTTTGACCAGCATTCAAACAGTTAATTTCAGTAACTATTTACAAACACCCCAATCTTCCTTTGATCTTTATCATAGGTAACTGTTTCCTTTCGATCTCCTTGGTCGGAATTGCAAATACTTTAAGACTCTCAGATCAAGCCCCTGTCTCTTGGGGCCAACTTGTTTGATTATTGAAGCGTGGCATGGTAACTGTTACCATCCACTCAAACCTGTTTGCTCTTACCTGTCCTTTGTTGTGTATAGTGATGCAAAAATCAGCCGTCTGTCTTGTAATTACAGAAAATGTGTAAGATCTTGAGTTTTATGAGGAATCATAGATTACTTAGAATGTAAAGTGCAGCAAACTTTATATACACACAGGTCTAATTGAAACAATATATTTATTTATTCATGCGCTCTCTCTCCCCATCAGGGAGTAATGTTACAAATTATTTGATTTGAAATGTTTGGAGACGGTTATAAGAGCACAAACACAACACTTACCAATCTCCTGATTTCTTTCAATACTTTTACAGCAACATTTTTACAGTGGCTTGCACACCTAGAGAGAAAACAAAGGAATTTAATAACAAACCTTTCCTCTGGTAATAACGAAGCCACAAATAAATTTGAGACATGTCACAGAATGCTGTAGTGAAGAGCTGTTGTATTTGAACATGTTTGGCGGCTGAAAACAGCTCTGCAGTTTGATGGTATGTGCAATTTTATCTATAATTTTGTTGTGTTCATGTGGTAGAGAACAATGAGCAAGCAGTATCTCTGAGGGAGGGCAAAGGAAGAAAGATGATCAGAGAAGTAATCACTATTGGTTAGCTGTAATACTTCCAGCATCTAGGTCAGAGCTGTATTGCCAGACATCTGGAAAAATAACTTATTTACCATTCTGCACACAGCTGGTGATGTGACCTAGAATGATATAGTAGTGGAAGGGGTTTAATAACTTCTAAAAATAGATGAAAAAAGTCCTTCTGTAAGTTTAGCTGTTTAAAGGATATTGGCCTGAATCTTACGCTTTTTTGGCATTAGATTTCACTGGGCATTTCTCCCCATTGAGGCTTAGAGAGATGTTTCACTGTATCTTACCAAACTTGCTTTGCTAACCACCTGCTCCACCCCCATAATATCCTACTCAATTGATTTTAATGCCATTCTACCACTCAGAACAATTCACCACTCACTGGCTATCTACCAAAGGACCAGAATTGCTGGTGCATGTGCCATCTTTAAGAGACTGCTGTGTACCTGGACAAGTACTGACACTCCAAAGCTGCCCAACTCATCAAAGGACAGTTTTTCCAATGTTTTCTTAAAAGAGGAAAAAGGGATGCAATTCTCTGACAGGGAACTGGAGGTTCTAATAAATGGAATGGTCCAGGGAATGGCCATCTTCATTCAGGAGGACTGGCAAAGGAGACCATGTCTCCAGAGCCTGGCAGCCTGGTCAGATGTAGCCACCTGGGTCACTGCAGTCTCCTCAGGGTGGAGGAATGGCCAACAATGCGGCGACAAGATCAATGATCAAGGACAAGCTCCATGAGAGTAGGATGCCTCATTCTTCTCTCTACTACTTTACACTCACTCTGTCTCTGCTACTGTACCCAGCTCCAACCAAGGCTCTTGTTGCATCACTCTTCAACAGCTTCTCTCATTTGCTCTCATTCCCTCCCCAATCTCCCATACTACTACCCTTGAAAACCTTCTGCGCTGCCTACCTGTTCGCCCACAATGCTTCACCACCATTCAACCATCTGCACCAGCAAGAACAGCTGCACCACCCATATTCATCTCAGTCAACCCTTCCCTCTGTCTCATTCCAGTGGAAAATAGCCAACAAGGCAGAAAGAATCAAGCTTTCCTGATTCTAAGCTCCTCGCAGAAGAAGGCTGGGACAGCTCCTGTGGGGTTGCTGAAATATCAATGTCCTGACAACCAAGTAAGCACAATCCTTCATTCCACTACAACTCTCATGATAACCCCACACTCAGTATCATTCATTGGACACCACTTCTAATCAGTCTCCAGGGCTCCTTCTCTCCCACGTTACCAGCCACCGTGGAGAAATGGGTTGATCCACCAGAAGCCACGTCCTTGGTGGATCAGCAGCAAAGCCACCTACCACACCCTCTCACCTGCTCAGATATCGATGCCTCAATAGGAACGCCACATTTTTAGAGAATACGGAACCACAATCTGGTGCAACCTTCACAGTGACATCTCCGCAAGTTCGAGCTGCAAAGGGTCCACTTTCCTCTGGCAAGAACACCCTCAGCATGTCTGGGCCATCCAAACCAAACTTCCAAGGTCAACGGCTTCACTGCTATGCAGGCTCCTTCCACCCCAGCTGGGATTACACTGAGATGTAATGGGAGGGAAAGAAAGATAAAAACCTTTTTGAGGGCACTCTGATCACATGGGTGACATCATACTGTCACATGTTTGCATAAATTTTAACAGTTTTGTAACAGAGCAGTTTGCTTGCGCCTCTGTGTATCACCAAATGTAACTGAGCCAGCATGCTGCTAAACTTCATGTCACACACAATGTGCCATTGATCAATGTCTGTGCAGAGAATGTGCTGCAGCATGTGGAAGCAAATGAATCTGCTGACACTGTTGCCTGCTTGGTCAAACATTGCTATTCTTTTCCTGGGATTGGTATGAACGCATTGGTCAGCAATGTCTGGAGTGGGGAGTTGTACACCACACAATTGTCAATGCATTAGACTCATCAGCGATTGGGGTCCCGCAGGTCTGTGTCCTATACAGTACCTGAATTGGTACCTAATGTTGTGCGTACCCTCATAAGGCCTCCAATCTGTGAGCTTTGCAGCTCCCTCTGTCACACGTTGAGACACTCCATCCACTCCAGCTGTGGTTGTAGCCATTTTCTTTCCCGTGCCATGGTCTTGATTTACAACACGACAGAAGGTGACAGCGAGAACTCTTCAGGTAGTGGTTTCCAGCATCTGACTCTTTGTGTTGATGAGGGTCTGAACATCCGGATCCCCTTCCTGAAAGCACTTTCCAAGAAGTCCATAGGCTTCACATCACACCAAGTCCCCACCCAACTCATTGAAATGATCCTACACTCATCCACCACTCACTCCCCCAATCCTCGGCATATTAGGTGACCATGCCAGGTGTGGTTCATACACTGAACCCTCTTGAAGCAAGGGTGCTCTTAACTGTGGATGGATTCCCCTCTTGCATTGTCCCCATTTTCATCCATGTTTTACTGTATATCCTTATCCTTAAACATACAATTGTCTCCTTTTCTCCCTCTGCCTACAGCCTACAGTCTCAATCCCCAGGAATCAGTTTCCAAGCCTCCCCACATGGAAGTGGTCCGCCCTTGTTCCACCCACCCCTTCCTCTAATTTCATTAGAGAGACGCATCAAACTCACTGTCTCCCCACAACCTTAAGCAACCTAACTGGCAGTCCTGGACGAGAGGTGCTCAGATCTCTGCTGGCACTACATCTCTTTGACTACATTAGCCCTACCTCCAGACTGGCCACTGTGAAGCCACAGGACTTACTGTAACCCATTCACTAGACTCCAGAGGTACAGGCGCCCTGACAGAAAACACACTCACCAAACATCTGATAGTGGCCAAATCCCTGAACTGATATTGGAGGATGCCCCTGACTACCAGTAGTGAGATTTGTCTGACAGGTTCCTCCATGGCCTTTGGTGAGAACAACTCCTGTAAGACTTTGAGACATGGCTGCTGAATGCTGTACATGCAGTTTGTTTACCATGTAAGCTTCTGGCATATGGTGAATGTGTGAGATTGACACCGCACACAGCCATACAGCAAGATGTCCACTCCCTTGACCGAAGCTGCCTGGTTGTCTGACTGTGGTATTAGCCAACACTAATGAAGGCAGAGGTACTACAAGCATCCAGGAAGGAGTTAGGTGAACAAATACTAAGAGATCAGGTGAGCAGCCCTGATATGTAGCCTGGTGTAAAGTATGAGCTGGGTACCTATCCCACATACAAATAGTCAATTCCGCAGGCTTGCAAAGCCTCAAAACCTGAATCTCAATTTTCTCGGCATCCGGAAAGTGGATCAGAAGGATGTTATGAAGTTCCTAACAGGTAGGTGATTATTAAATGGCAATGTCCATAGACAAAGGGTGTGGGCATTTGGCGCCTAATGGATTATGCTCTGAGATGCAATTTTGTGGTAAGCAACATGGAGGCTGGACACAGGCGGCAGCGAGCTGAAGTTACCAGGTACTCGCTTTAACTCTGATGTCAAGAATCTTGGCATATAGTTAGCTCGTTGTTTGTGACAGGGTAGAAAGTTCTATTAAAATTGAGGCAATACATGCAATTAATAAGGCCATTAACGAGGAATACCTAACAAGAATCTCACCTCAATTCCCAGAACATAGTGAAAAGATGCAAGCGCTTCTGATATCAAAACAACCCTCACCAGAGATTTTGTACATTCTTCCACATTTCTTGCCACAGCCCATGTCCTTCAAGCTCCTATAAGATCCCGCCAACTTCTGTCCCATAGCATGATCTCATTATTTTTGTGCAAAGTCATTACAGAAGCACAAACATTTCAAGAAATAGTTCAATTTATGAATGTGTAGAACGGCCTGAACAAAAAGTTTAAATTTCTTATAAATTTTCTTAACCATTTGCAATTATAGTCTGACTGCCTTTGTAATCACTATGCTTGATATAGCTATTCTATTCCTTTTCTCATTTTTGCATCTGTTCATGGGAAATTCTCTTATCTAAAAATGCAGAGCTGTTTCGTTACATCTGTAGTTCAACATTAAGGTGTAAGAATGTGTAAATGCACATGAGAATACATGTTTGTTGTATCTAAGGATACTTTTGCTTTCAACCTCCTCTTCCATCACTGCAGAATGTTCCCTGCCCACAATGGTCATCACTTCCTGGGTGGGACAGAATGTTAGGATTTCCCTGTAACAAGCATAAACATGTCCACATTTTAGAAACCAAGCTGTATTCACTTAGGAAAATATGTAGAATGGCAAAGTGCCCTTGACTGTGAAGTTACTGCTGCATAAATATAGTCCACATTCAAGCTTCAAGAGCACAAAAAAATCCAAGATTCATAACATTAAAAATACCAGCTGATAATTTCCTTTTGTAATGTCTGTTTTATTAAATTGTGGTTATTTTCTTTATGATGTTTTAATGTCCATTTTGCTCCACCAGCAGCAGTCCATGTCTGAGTTAGGCAATTATGGGCTGAAGTCAGTCCTAAATCTATCCATGCTGTCTCTCTAATGAGGCACAATGGGACACTAGATTGCCCATTTTCGGATGGAGTGTTAACCCAAAACCTTACTTATTTGCTTCAGTTGGATCTCAAAGATTGTTATTCAAAAATGAGCAAAGAAATGTTCTGGAAGACATACAGGAGGCTGGAAGAACACAGCAGGCCAGGCAGCATCTGGAGAAAAGGAACAGTCAACGTTTAGGATATTACCCTTCCTCAGGACTGGAATTGGGGATAAGGGGAGCTGCAGATAAAGAGTTGGGGGCAAGGGGTGGAGGCAGAATGGAGATAATAGGTGGACATTTGTGGTAGTTACGACCGAGTTGGCCGATGGGAGGGATGAATCAGGTTGATGGCTGGAAGGTGGGGTGGGGTCAGAAGGTGCAATGGGAGGGAGGGGGTGAGGCTAGAAGGGGAGGTGGAGTATGGGTCACAAGATTATTTGAAATTGGAGAACTCAATGTTGAGTCCTCCGGGCTGTAGGTTGTCCAGGCGGAAGATAAGATGCCGTTCTTCAAATTTGTGTTCCGAGTCACTGCAATACTGAAGGAGGCCAAGGATGGAATGTCGGGAGGGGGAGTGGGATGGGGAGTTGAAATGGCCGGTGGTCAGGAGGTTAGGCTGGACACTATGGGCCAGGCAGAGATGCTCAGTGAAAGGGTGACCTAGTCTGCGTTTAGTCTCACCAACGTAGAGATGACCACATCGGGAACACTGGATACAATAGACTAGGTTGGAGGAGATGCAGGTGAAGATCTGTCTCATTTGGAAGGGCTGCTTAGGGCCTTGAATGGAGGTGAGAGAGGTAGTCTATGGGCAGGTATTGCATCTTTTACGGTTACAGGAGAAGGTACTGGGCGGGTTGGAGTAGTTGGTGGGGAGTGTGGCATGAACTAAGGAGTGGCGAAGGGAATGGTCCTTGTGGAAGGCAGAGATGGATGGGGAGAGGTAGATGTTCTGGGTGGCGGGGTCTGATTGGAATTAACGGAAGTGATGATATGTTGGATGCAGAGGCTGGTGGGAGTGGAAAGTGAGGACAAGGGGGATCCTATCTTTATTATGTTGCAGGGAGTCATGGTTAAGAGCTGTAGCGTGTGGAATGGAGGAGGCACAGTGGAGGGCGGTCTGGATGACAGAGGGGGGAAAAGAGCATTGTTTGAAAAAGGCATCCAGGATGCTTGGGAGTGGACCATCTCCTCATCAGAGCAGATGTGATGGAGATGGAGGAATTGGGAAAACAGGATGGAGTTTTTGCAGGACACAGGGTGGGAGGAGATGTAGTCTAGGTGGCTGTGGGAGTCTGTGGGTTTATAATAAATGTCAGTACATAAGCTGTTGCCAGAAATGGAAACAGAGAGATCAAGAAAGGGGAGGGTTCTGGGAGTGGGGGAGGTGGTGGGTTAACGGACATGTCTGAGATAGACCAAGTGAATTTGAGGGCAGGGTGGAAGTTGTTAGCGAAGCTGATGAACTGCTCCAGTTCAGACTGGATGCAGGATGCAGCACCGATGCAGTTATCGATGTGACGGTGGAGGAGTTGGGGAACAGTACTGCTGTACGTACTGAAGGGGGACAGTTCAGCATGACCAACAGACAGGCAGGCGTAGCTGGGGCCCATGCGAGTGCCCATGGCAAACCCCTGGACGTGGAGAAACTGGGAAGAATTGAAAGAAAACTTATTGAGGATGAGGACAAGTTTGACGAGGCAGAGAAGGGCATTGGTGGGCGGGTGCTGAATGTGTCTGTTGATGAGGGAAAAACTGAGGGTCTGTAGGCCATCCTTGTGCAGTATGGATGTGTATAGGGATTGAATGTCCATAGTAAAGATGAAGCACAAGGGGCCAGGGAACATGAAGTTACCAAAGAGGTGGAGGCCATGATTTGTTCTGGAAGCCCGATTAGTATCCCTTACTTAATCATGAGCACAACTGATCATTCACCTCACATGTTTGTGGGATCTTGCATTGTGTAAAAGACCTGCAAAACAGCCCAAGTATTTTTTTATTAAAGGAACTTAAAAGGATTTTCAGACTTTAAGATGATAAAGTGCAATGTAAATATTATTTTGGTAGATCCCATTGTTAATGCAACCTACTATCTGTGCTGAAAAGAGGGATATATTGCTGAAACTATTGTTCTTACTCTTAAAAGGACAAATGCAAGAGCAGTAAATTTCAAACAGTCACAGCAATTTATGCTGCAGGGAAAAGAGCACTGATTAGGTGACAAGATCACTCTGAGTGGGTGTGGCATTGCCTTGCTATAAACAACAAGGAACTATAGGAAGGGTTTAGGGCCGAAACGTCAAGTTTTCCTGCTCCTATGATGCTGCTTGACCTGCTGTGTTCATCCAGCCCCATGCTTGTTATCTCGGATTCTCCAGCATCTGCAGTACCTTTTATCTCAGGAACTATAGGCTCCCTGTGTTTCTAGGCAGTTCATGAATGTGCAAGGCTTGGACATAATCCTTTGCTTATAGACAGCAGGTCCTTGCACCATGATCTACTAATACTATATAACTCCTGAAACCTTGACAGCTCCTAGGAATGTCTTCTCATTGTTTGTACAAATTCATCTTTTGATTCTCACCCCTTTCATATTGTCTATTGTTCAATATAAATGCAAATTTGGCAATTTATAACTGACATTTTTATGGATATATTTGGATTCCAAATCAGATAACCTTACTACTATCTCAGAACAGGAGTGTTTCTTGAAAACCAATAGAGATGCATTACGTAAACAATAGAGCTTAAACAGTTAATAGAATAGGCAAAATCAAGTGTGCATTACTCAAATTTGGAAATGCCAACATCCTCACTCTCTCTTAAAAACAGCGACGATATTGCAGGCAGATTGGTTGTAATGAGCATCAACTTGATTCTTGGAGAATAACATTCCAAGTGACATTGATTGCTCCTGTTTTCACAATGTGCAGAACAAACTGCTCTCCCTGTTGACATTTCACGGGATTTGTGGTTCTTCATTCCGAGTGCAGACTTGTTTTGATGATGTCATCCTCCAGCTTTCAGCTCACTCTGTTGTGAAAGGATGAAACAGGATTCACTCGACTTTAAAGATTAGCCTTTAACGATGAGTCCTTTGATGTTCAAGCTCTTCCAGACATGGGCAGACAACCTTCTGCTTTGAGTGTCTTAAAAGTTCTGAGGGGAACAGGTACAGAAGCATTTCAGTGCTCCATAACTAAATATGATAAGGCTAAATAACACCTTTCAGATATTCATCTTGAAAGTTAACCCTTTAAAATGTAATTGCAACGTACGCACAGCATTCGTTAGTTATGGGTACAGAGTCTGGTGTATAAGTCATTTGTCTCAGGCCACTGCGGAAGATGGGTAATTGTCTGCCAGTTATGTGTCCTGCTTTAGATACAATTCCCTAACCCCATGCTTAAGTAAAACCTATTACTAAGCTTACTAATTGAACATTTTCCAGTTCTAATAAAAGATCATTCACTTGAAAGTTTTTATAACTCCATACAGATGTTGCAAGACTTGTTGAGAATTTTCAGTACTTACCATCTGCATTTTAATAGATATTGATGTCAAGCAAGCAAAAGTTAGTAGCTTTTGTATGTATAGTATTCATTGCCATGCAGGCCCTTGGATCAATGTAATTCCATTGCGTGCTTTATAGTTATTGTGATTGTAATGAGGTCAGCCAGCTGGACCTCATACAATATGAGATCCCTGATTGCGGATCTGGTCCAATTGGAGAGCCCTTGCTGACATAAAAAGATTGAGTGGCAAGGATAATGCCTGACTTTGAATGAGGCAGTACTATATTCAAGGACTGTTCATGTGTAAATGAATGGTATGTTGATGACAGAATACCAGCCTCTGTGGAGTTACTTCAACAGTCCAGGAAGCAAATTGTAATATACTTGGTTCTGCACATTTATTGGACAAAGCTGGTCGAGTATACTAGCGGATTGAATTGATGAATATTCTGACCACATTTTGTTTTCTGTTTTCCTTAATCTTCTAAAACCACTGACTCCTGCTTAGGTATGATGATGTGACACCTTCCAATATCTCATCTAAATGGGTATTCTTGATGTTGGCCCAGACGATGAGGCCTGGCGACTAGTTGAGCATGGAATGCATTACAGCCAAGCCCAAAATATGGTTTCCCAACATCAACCAAATACTTTTCAGTGAAAATCACTGATGAGCAATTGGAAAGGAACAAAGTCTTGTATCATATAGTGACTTTATGGCCTCCAGACATCCCAAAGCCTATCTCACTTTGGGATTATAGGAAAAATAACAGTCAATTTGTACAGCAAAATCCCAATAGAGCAAACAACGAAGAAAAGCCGAGATGAGTTCTGCACTTCCACTGCATCTCAAGCCCCTCCCAAGCCCTTGAATCAATTGTATAATGCATACAGTCACCTCAGATAAGATCAGACTCAGCTCAGAATGGGAACTGAACCCAGAGCCATTTTGGTCTTTATAGTTCAGTCCCAAGTTAAGCATCAAAGTTTACAATAAACAATAGCTGAAGCTAGAATCTGAGTTCAAATTGTAAATTTTTGCAGTAAATGTATGAATGTAAGTTGTACGAGAATTAGTTTATTAAAAGTCAAATTTATGTATTTTTGGCATATGTCCTTAGGTAATTATGGTGATTTGGTGACCAAATGAGGTGTGCAACTATGTCAAAATGCAATCATTATCTTATTAAAATGTATTACAATTTATTCCTACCAGGTATAGAAAGCCAAATGATTTTACACAATATTCTGTTTATAAATATGTATCTTGTATAGGAAATATTTATTTGGATAGAAGCAGGAAAGCAGTTCTGAGGGGGGAAATGATTGATATAAAGCTCTGCTGCCTGAGCTGTTGATCTATTTACATTACTTGAGAAATTGAAATGTGATTCCTCCACTTAATGTAAACGTGAAAAGTACTGCAATGAGCGCACTGGCAATATTATTGCATCCATACGTACCTGACATTTAACTGATCCCAGGGAGCTACAAACGCCTGTACAGCATTTCTGAGTCTAAAACCATTTCTTCAGCTAGTATGAATGTACTGAGAGTGTTATACTGATTTCTGTCTTGCTGTTGGAATTTATTGGTCTCCCTTTAGCATTTTATTTTAAGGCCAAAGAAGGCAGCTGTAGGTAGATTGGGAATAGGAAGAGTTCCAGACATGCCAAGAGGTTATCAGATGCAGATGGTGCACCAAGTTCAGGGGAGGACAGATGGTTACTTGCAGAAACCAGGATACTTATGTAAAAGTTTGCAATTAATGGAATAATCTACCTCCTTCAGCTTTGATAGCTTAGAAGACTGAGCTCTTGTGGGATTCAGTCAGAACACCATTCCTTACCGCCTGTAGTCCCACAGAGCAACAGTGGTGCTGAATGACAGCCCAGCAAAAGGAATAGTATGTGAAAGGAGTGGAAATGGCTGAATCCTGATGGTACTTCTGTACTCAAAATGACAAACAGTGTGCTGACCTTTCTAGAAGCTTTTAATAAACCACCCTAAGACTGGCCAGAGAGTCTTCATCTCCAAACAGCTTTTAACATGCAGGTTAACAGCAAATACTTGAAAGGATGAATCAGAAAGGCAATAAAACATAATAGAAGCTGCTGGGAAAGTAAATACAAATCTGTATGATGTACTACTGTTCATCATACACAAATTGCACTTTATAAGGTGTTTAATCTTTGTAAAGATGAATTTGCATTGTGTGGACGAGCTGACAATCAATGAGGCCCACATCGAGGCAAATCCTGTAATCTGTGTGCATGCTTGCACCGAGTAATGGAGTGAACCTATTGGTTTATATACAGGAATTCAGGAGCTTCATGGTCATTTCACTGGTACTAGGCTTTTATTTCCCTTTTCTTTAAAGTTATGAAGTATATTTTTCAACATAGTTGTGATTAGAACTCATATTCTCTAGAATAATCATACAAAAATGCAACCACTGCAGTACCATGTTCATGATCAGGCTGGTTATTTCATCTGTGGCAACCAGGAATTATTGCACCTCCTCAGATAATTTAAGCAAGAACAGGATAAGACTATTTCAATCTGCAATGTCAGCAAAGATTTGACTTATCTTGAAGGTGGCACTACATTTGGAGGCACCTACAGCAACCATTGTCCAATAACCACAGCATGCAGCAGCACATTGCATAGTTCGCTTCAGTACCACCATGAGGGGCATTGTAGATAACAATAGTATGATGGAGAAAATCGAATAACCAAATCAATCAGCATGTATGCCAACACAGGGTGAACAGCAGAAGAACTTCTGTCTTATAATGGAAATGAGTTAACACTGTGAATAGGTGTTTTCCCCAAGTTCAATTTTTTCCCAGTGTGTCCTGAGAGCACAATGCACTACACTGTTTACTTTGATCACTCATAAACCAATGTAAGCAAAAACACATTACTCTCCAGGAAATATTTCTCTTACTGTGTTTTAAAAGAAACCACCATGGCTACAGAAATGCCATGTTGATCTTTAAACCACTGCAGATACACAGAAAACTCATATGCCACTAGTTTAGCATTCAAAAATCCTCAAAGAAATGATGTTGAAATATGTACAAATCACACACCTTACATCACATGAGCAAATTGTTGGAGCTATCAGCTGACATGTCCCTGGGTCCTGATGGACTTCATCATTGGGTCTTAAAAAAACTGGCTAGTGAGACAGTTGATATGTTGTTCTAATTTCATAAAGTTCCCTAGATTCAGGGAAGGCCCTATTAGATTGGACAATACCTGATGTAGCTCCTTTATTCAAAAAGGGAAGGAGACAGAAAGCAGGAAACTACAAACCAGCTAGCTTAGCATGAACAAAAACAGAAGTTATTGGAAAAGCTCAGCTCATCTGGCAGTATCTGTAAAAAAAAAATCAGAGTTAACATTCTCGGTACGGTAACCTTTCCTCAGTATTGTCATGTGGAAAATGTCAGAAGCAATTATTAAAGATGTTTTAGCAGGGCATTTAGAAGTGTTCATGGTAATCAGGCAGAATCACCTTGATGTTTTGAAAGAGAAATCATGTTCAACCAATTTTATTGGAGTTCTTCGAAAAAGTATCACGCACTGTGCATAACATGGATGTCCAATACTTAGATTTCCAGAAGGTATTTGATAAAATCCCTCAAAAGGAAAAGGTGATCGTAGAAAATAAAGACATATTGTGCAGCAGTTAGCATGTTGATATTGATAAAAGATTGGCTAACCAGCAGGAAACAGAATAAGGTTGAATGGGTCTTTTTCCACTTGGTAAATTATAGCAAATGGTGTGCCAAGGGGATTTTTGTGGGTCACTCCCAAATATGTATCATTTATACATATTAGATGAAGGGACCTAAGGTATAGTTGCAAAATTTACTGATGACACAAAGATAGGTAAAGTAAGCTGTGCAAAGGGCATAAGGATGTTACAAAAGAATATAGGCTAAAGGAATATGGTCTGTGTGGAGTTTGTGTGTTCTCTCATGTCTGTGCGGGTTTCCATGGGAAGCTACGGTTTCCTCCAACAATCCAAGGATATGCAGGTTAGGTGGACTGACCATGTTAAATTGTCCGTAGTATCAGGGGGTGTGTGTGTCAGGTGAATTAGCTACGGAAAATGTGGGATTATGGGGATAGGTGGGGGGTGTGGGGGTCTGCGTCTGGGTGGAATGCTCTTCAGAAGGTCAGTGTAGACTTGATACACTGTAGGGATTCCATGATTCTATGATTCCAAGTGACCGGGCAAAGATCTGGTAAGTAGCGAATAATATGGAAAGATTTTTAAATGTCCATTTTGACAAGAAGAATATAAAAGAAGTATATTATCTAAATGGGGAACAATTGCAGAGCCTCAAGATTTAAATGGAACTGGCTAACCTGGTTCATTAATTGGAAAAGGTGCAACTAGTAATACAGGACACTAACAGAATGTTGTCATTTTTGGTGAGGGGAATTGATGCAAAGGTGAGGAGATAATGCCTCTGTTAAACAGGGCACAGGTAAGTCTACATCCAGAGTACAGTGTGCAGTATTGGTCTGCTTATTTAAGGAAGAATGTAAATGTATTGGGAGCAGTCTAAAGAAGGTTTACTGAATAAATACCTGGAGTGAGTGCTTTGTCTTATGAGGAAAGGTTGGACGGGCTAGGCTTGTATCCACTGGAGCTCTGAAGGGTAAGAGGTGTCTGGATTGTAAGTTAAAAGATCATGAGGGGGTTTAACAGCATAACTGTGAAAAGGATGTTTCCTCTCATAGGAAGATCTAGAACTAAGAGTCACCATTTACAAATATGTGGTCGCCCACATAAGACAGATGTGAGAAGAATGATTCTCTGTCAGACCACCATGGATCCTTGGAACTCTCTTCTTCAACAGGCAGTAAAAGTAGAGTCTTTGATCATTATTAAGGCCAAGATAAGTCAATTCTTGCTACAAAGGCTTGAAGGGTCACCAGATGTAGGTGGAATGCAAAATTGAATTTACAATCAGATCACCATGATCTTATTAAATAGTGGAGCAGATTGTCGGAACTAAAAGGCCTCTTCCTCCTGCTGATGTGTGAATGTGTTTTTGTATGTATGGTAGTATGAAATAGAATCAAACCACTTAATAAAATAAATATCCGGGAAAGAAAGAATGTGAAACAGTAATGTGGTGCATTTTTTTTTGCCAAAAGTTACCTCCAAAGCTAATTAGCTCTTTCAGTTTATCTATATATTTGTATCAGTGTATACCAGTCTGATCCTGCACCAGATTAATTCTAGGGTGGTGCGCTAGCACTGGGCTGATTGTTTTGTTCTAGACTTTTCAATGACATAACCGTTTGTATAACATGAGCTAAAACATTTCTGGACAGCTTTTTAACCAGCCTTCCACCTCAATGCGGTGTGGCCAAGATATAACTTGCATTATAAATGGATGGAGCAGAGTAAAATTCCTGCACACTATTAAATGGTGACCAAAGATCATCTTCTTAGTCTGAATTAAGGCACTGAATGATAACTGGGTGTTACTTTACAATGAGCAGGGGAGAGTCATTTGAATCATTCTTAGGCTTGCCTTCACCAGTTATGAAGAGCTGTGAGCAAATCACCTCCGTTATTTTGACTGAAGATGGCGTTACACATAGAAGAGAATTGCAAAGAGAAAGAAAAGCAATTCAATCATAAAACATTTTGCAACATCAATCAATTTTACAACTATTGCTGTTGTATTGCTTTTAACTTTAGCTTTCTTTTTATTTTTAATTTGTGAATTTGTATCTGATCTTGATCAAATTGATTTAAAATAAGATACAATTGCTTGACATGCAAAATCACACATTGTGGCTGACAGGAGATGTGCTTTATTTTGAATTTCAATATTCTCCCGTTTTTGTCGTGAAGACTGTTATTGAGTATATTTCCATAATTGCTAGAAATATTCCTCATGTGCCTATCCATTTGTCACATGTGAGCCTTATATAATGAGTGTTCGCAACCACAAATTACATTGCAGCCAAATCTGAGTCCGTCCTCAGCCTATTGGCCACATGTGTACAATTACTAGTGGTGCTTAGAAGATAGCATTTGGAAGCAGAACACTGGACGACATTTATGTTTTTCTTCCTGATTTCACTGTCATTGCAACCAATCAAATCATTGTAAGAAGATTTTGAGTAATACCCTAACAAGAATATTTATGAAGGGCAAAAGCCAAAAGTTTTCACTTTAATTCCTCATTAAGTAACTGTTTGCAGTTTACCACCAGTTCATTTTTTAAAATTAATGAGTTGAAATTTGGATCAATAGGTTGTCTTGCACTAAACAGTTCAAATTATATTAGCATTATACTGCCAATCTCCCACCAGGATCCTCAAAATACTGAGTAAATGAATTAACATTTTCTTGCCCATTAATAAGGCAGTGAGAGAACAAAGTCATAAACTAGTAACGAATCATGATTAACAGCACTGAAACCTAACACTAAAATACAAAAAAAATTGTGGATGAGTCAATCTATGAAACAAAAGTTTAGAAAGTTATGTCACAGTAATTCATCAATGGCTGCTGATTATAAATTTACAGTTGACGTCAGTGTTTGAGATTAGTCCAATTAATGTAAGATTAACCTCCTTAAGGAACTGTCAAGTGAGTTGCATTAGATAACTAGTTCACTGAATAGTTTGGTTAGCAATGTTTTTACAATTTATGTATCTTATCCAAATGTGAATGACTAGTTGCCTTATCTTTCTCTGAAATGATGGTGTTAGTCTTTTTTGAGATGTTTGCTTGATGTGCTAATGCATCTTCAGGGGAAGAAACAGTTATGGTTTATGTTGTTCTTGCCATGGTAGGACTGGCCTATGAATAGATTGGGAAAACTGTATTTTTTAGAGTTTCAAAAAATGAGAGGTGATATCATTGAAACCTATGAAACATTTAAAGGGATAAACAGAATAGAAGCACGTACAACGTTTCACATTATTTGCAAAGGCTAAAACCAGGGAAGGGGAGTGCAGAAAGTAGTTTAAAAATAAAAATAAAATAAATAAATGCAGGTTGGAGATGAGGAGAAATTATTTTACTTAGCGTATTGTGAATCTTTGGAAGCATTTCCCATAAAGAGCTATGGAGGCTCCATCTTTACATATGTTTAAGGCAGAGATGGATAGATTTTTGATTACCAGTAGCATTTATGGTTATTGGGATGGGATGAGTAAAGGGAAATGAAATGTTGATCCGCCGTGATCATATTGAATGGGAGGGCAGGCTTGATGGGCTGAATGACCTTCTCCCATTCTTATGTTGAGGTGAGAGAAACCCTTTGGTTTCTTACAGAGATGGTGTCCAGTAACTGATCATGTGACCATGTTGCCTTCAAAGTAAATAATGTAAAACGAGTCAAGATGTGCAAGGGCAGTATTTTAACAAAATTAAATCTTTAAAATGTAGTTATCAATTTTCATCTTCCTTAAATTTTGTGAAATAAAATTTTTTTAAACCTTGTACTCCACTTCCTTAATAAATAACTGGAGTTTTAGATTAAAAGAAAATAAATAAATGTTTGACTGATATCTACTGAAATCGTAACAACGATGGGCTTCCATCCGCAGAGCTGGTAACCATTTCTTTTGGAGCCTTGGCTATCGAACCAATTTGAGATATATCTGAACTTGCCATCTTTAATTTCATCTACTTTGTTGCTAGGAAACTTGTATTTCTAAGTATTTCTATCAGACTATACATACTATTTGGTCCTAACCTCTATATCCCTTTTTGTCAGAGTTGCACTTCCCAATTTTACAAAGACGCTTTTCCACATATAATAAATACTGAATTAAAAACAGACAATGCTGAAAATACTCAACAGGCTTGAGAGCAACTGTGCAGTGAGACAGCTGACATTTCAAATCTATGACCTTTTATCAGAAATCAATATCAAATTCCTACCCTTGAATTATAAGATGACTAACCGATTGGAGCAAAAGTAAAGGCTGGAGGCTGAAAATTGTGATTCAGAACTAAGTTTAGAGGATGAAAAAACAATGTTGCATTTATTTAATTTCCAAGTATCCTTCCAATTATATTGAGCAATCTGAGTGGCATGTCTTAGCATAGTTTAGTACTTCTGCTGTCAGTAAACTCACACGTCGTTGTTGATATTTATAAAGACCTACAGATCAATTGAAATACTGGTACCTACACAGGTCAAACTGCTTTTTAACAAACCTTCTTCAGATTTGTATTTTGAATGGTTTTCTATTTTATTCTTCAAAATGAATGCTTTGTTTGTAGAATAAGTGAGTGCACAAGCATACCATAGACTGATTGAGGAATCTCTGTAATTTTTCTATTGCCCTCAATCATCTGATATTATGTATTCAAAAGTTCAAGTGGTTAAGTACTGGCTGTACCAGCCTTCAGTCTCTTGTCCTTAGTGAGAAATGTCCAAAAGTCATTGTGAAGAAATGTCAGCAAAATCAACATCTCCTCACTAGAGCTCTACAATATTTTCTTGATTTGTTCATAGAATGTAGGCATCTCTGGCCAAGTCAACATTTATTGCCCATGCTAATTGTCCATGCAAAGGTGGCAGGAAGCTGCCTTCATGAACCACTGCAATCCTTAGTACAGGTACGTCCACAGTGCTGTTGGGAGGGAAGTTCCAGGATTTTGACCCTACAGTGAAAGAATGATAAAAATATGGTTCCAGGCCAGTATGTTGTGTGGCTTGAAAGGAATTTGCAAGTGCTGGCGTTTCCATCGATCTGTTGCCCTTGTGACGGAAGTCATGGATTTGGAAGCTGCTGTCGGAAGACCCTGGGTAGATTGATGCAGTGCACCATGTTGATGCTATGTACTGCCACTGTGCATCAGTGTGAAGGGAGTAAATGTTGATGGTGGTGGTCAAGGTGCCAATCCAGCCATGACATGCCAATGAACAGGTCAGCGGGCTAAATCTGTCTTTGTACCATCATGAGTTCGCAGCCCACTTTAGATCTCCACCGGTTTTTATTTCCATTGACATCCAATCACTGTTTCTCACATTACATCATGTCACAAAGCTAAGATCTAGCTCAATTAGCTTCTATGCTTGCTGCAGAAATAAATTTGGAAATGAAAACTTCAACAAACATATGAATTAAATAAAATCCATTATTGAAGTAATTTCCTTAATATCATGAACATTTCATCTGTTATTAGGACAGCTCAAAGAATATTGCTAAAACATTATTCCTGATTTCAGAAGATAAACAAGGATTAATTTGGGTTAGATATGTATATTAGCTGCTCAGCAACGACTGTGAATGTGTGATCTAGAGCTATTCGATATTTGTTGTCTTATACCTAATGCCTCTCAATCATTCAACATTATATTTGCGTATATTCATCTGTCTTTTTGTCTTTGCTTTGCTGGCAAAATGAGTCACAGTACCACTGCAGAAGTTGTCAAAAATCAATAATTGGCTGTTATAGGTGTCTGCACAAGCTTTAAAACAGAAAAAAAGATGGAAATATAAATATATACCATTATGTCAATCAACATTTCATTGAAAAATTATCTTTAGCTAATCTGAAAGTGTATTTATAAATAGGCAATGAACTATGTGTTTTTCTTTGTATTTTAATCATTTTATTACAATACTGTTATTTAATTTCAACATGACTTAGCATTCATCCTGAAAGAAAATTACCTTTTAGATTGGTTGAGCATTGCATCAAGAATAGTAAAGCCAAGGCAGTTCTTTTTCTCCTATGATTATAAACACGGTTAATCATTAAACTGAGAATATCAAAACTGAAAACTACAAACAATGAATAGAGATAACACAGCGTGGAGCTGGAGGAACACAGCAGGCCAGGCAGCATCAGAGGAGCAGGAAAGCTGATGTTTTGGGTCGGGACCTTTCTTCTGAAATTTCTGAAGAAGGGTGCCGACCCAAAACGTCAGCTTTCCTGCTCCTCTGATGCTGCCTGGCCTGCTGTGTTCCTCCAGCTCCACACTGTATTATCTCTGGCCCCAGCATCGGCAGCTCTTACTACCTCTAAACAATAAATCGATATGCGAACTTTTGACTCGGGGACAATTTATCAGATAATGTAAGAAACCGGAGACCAAATCATGTTCAATTTAGCTATAAATGAATGATAGGTCAGTGATAAAATCTAAGCATTTTTTTGAATGTAGGAGTCCTCATGGAGAATGAGAAAGTGATGGCCTAGTGGTATTTCTTGTTGGCACTGTTAATCTATAAAGCCTGGGGAACTGGGTTCAAATCCTGCCATGGCAAATGACCAAATGTGACTTTAGTTTTAGAAATATCTGGAATTAAGAGTCAAATGAGACCACAAATCAATTGTTAGAAAGACCCACTTTCTTCACTAAATCCTTCAGGGAAGGAAACTGCTATCCTTACCTGTTTTGGCTGATATGTGACTCCAGATACACAGCAATGCGAATGACTGACTTTTAATTGCCCTCTGGACAATTAGGGGTGGGTAATAAATTTTGGCCCAGCCAGTGACACGCTCATCCCGTCAATGAATAAAGAAAAAGAAATGTGGATGAGATATTTGCCATGTGAATGCACCTAGATATTAGCAAACCTATTCACTAGGTATCTATTACATCGGAAAATATAACTGCATTTTGTATCTATTTGGCTTGCTTAATGTTGTACATAGCTTTTCAAAGTTGAATGCATAGACTGTTGCTAATAAAGAACAACAGCCTATGACACTGGAGGTTTTCCATCACAGTGCTCATCAATGGCCTTCTCGGTTAAAGCTTTAAATCTTTGCATAGTAATGCATCATAGAAACAGTTTCTCTTGGAATGTTTTTAATAAATAATTGAGGCTATCAGTTCTGATGATAGTTACTCCACATGAACCCATATCCAAGCCAACACTAATGAGTGGCCTGATTTTTTTTTACTGCATATTATACATAGAAAGGAACACAGAAGTACTTAAACAGCACTTCTCACAATCTTGGTGTGACACAAAATGCAGAACCAACCAAATAATTCTGAGGTATAGTCTTTGGTGTAATAGAGGGAAGCATGTTACTCTGAGTATGTATTGCTGTACTTATATTGGGTTTCGATGCAAGATATGAAATGGCTTTAAGTGGCTGGGTGAAACAACTTTAAACTGTAGAACTCCTCAGTGTTTTTTGATTCCTATAATCTACAGGCTTTTAACTCTAAAGCCTACTATCATGTGCCCACTAATTCTAAATTTATCAATTTTAAACCTTTTAGCTCCTGGCCTCTGACAGGTTTTCAATAAAATTCAGTGGAAAATCAAAGAAGAATTATCCAATGACTGGAAAGTTTTCAACTTTGTACAAAACCTCAAATCTGAGGATAATTCTGAAAGAATCACAAAATTCTGAAACATATATATTTGTATAGGCATATTTTTAATTTTGCATGTCTGTTTGTGTGTATATATGTGTCTTGGGAAAAAACAGCACTGAAATAGTTAAACAAGCATTGTTTATGCATTTTCTGCATAACTTATAGCTCCTCCTTTCAAAAACATAACAAAGCTTCCCATCTCAACTTTCACGAAATATAACGCATTTTTATTTTCATTGTCTTGATAAGTGAGCATTCAAATTGAGGCCAAACTCTTCAGTAAAACGAAAATGTGTTCTCAATGGCAAGCATATGTAAGTGAGGGGAATTATTTTGGCAAACTGCATGAACCACAAGTATTAATCTAAGTCAAAGTTTTGCAGTTTTCTTCAGAATGACAGTTAAAATAAAGTGGATGGAAGCGAGGAATAACCAATGTTGTCACAGGGGCCAAAGTGGTTTGCCAGAAAAAACATTACACCTTCCTCTATAGTATTTACATGCTGTGTCTAGCAACGGAGAAACAAGGAACGTGTTATGTAGCTTCTGTAATTTTATCTGCAGGCAAGTGAAAGCTGACAGGCTGTGTTTTTTTTTGAAATGTATTGATCTGTACAGCAAGAAAACTTGAGGCTTTTTAGGCAGTGCTGAAAAGAGTGAAAGCATTCAAAATCTGAGTATTGCCATTACAGTGTATTTATTACAATGATATATGACTGCTTTTCATGAGATGAGTATGAATTGATGAAAATATACATTAAATTGTTTATTTAATATTTGATGTAATTAAATATTAAGTTACTCTTGCATCCAGAATTTTTTGAAAAGAAGTTACTATGGTTCACTCACTTTTGCTGCGACTCTAGGCTGAATCTTAACTTTTTTTTGGCTAAGTACAAAATGTGTTGAGTATTTTTTTGGAGGGGTTCTCGCTGTGTGGCTTAGTGGGACTTCTCACCCCATCTTGCCAAACTCACCTCATTAATTATCTATCCTGCCGCAATCATACCCCTCACATCCAATTCTAGCCCAGTCTTATCATATGCCATTCATGGGAATAACTCAGCGTTATTCAGATCAGCATCCCTTGTGCCCATGGAATTTTTAAAAGCATGTTGTGCAGCCTGTCAAATATTTTCAGTCCAGAGCTGCCTCACATGGTTCCTGACATCTGCCCTGGATATGGCACACAGGGGAAATTTGGCACCTTGCTTTGGGGGCAGGGACCTGGACGTACTGCTGGATGAATGGGGTAGTGCAGATACAGACCTCCTCTTCCGCTAGGACCAGCATTGAAGGCCATGATTGTGGCCCAAGCCAGCCTGGTTCAAGGTTGTCATTCGGGTCAACACAGTGCCAGCTGTCTGAAGGAATGCAGACCGTAGAAAGAAAGTCAATGACCTTCTTCACCCCACCAGCATACATGTCACCATATTCTCGCCAATACTTCACACTCAGTCTATCTCTGTTACTGCACTCACCTCCCACGTAGGCTCATGCTTTACAACTCTTATGCACTATCTTGCCCATTTACTCTCACCCACGCCAACCCTGGCAGTACTAATCCTGCAGGTCCTCTGTGTTGTCTATTCATTCATTTGGGATACCTCTCCACCTACACCAAAAGTAACAGCCATACACCCCCAATTTCATATCCTATAATATATGCCTCTCTCTCATTCCAGGAGGAAAGCAGCCCATAGTAGGACAGAATGAGTTGAGATAGGGAGGTGGGCTGCCCAGAATTCAGCTCCTCACCCCTTATGTGGAAAACATTTTGACTCTGATGGTACCTTGAGTCAGACTGATCATGCTCAAGCCCTGGACTGATATCGAAAGCTTACCTTGACATACTGTGCTGGGACCCTATAAGTGAAGGTATCTCCTATGAATTGACTGAGTCCTGTAGGCAACAATGACAAGCTTTCTGCAGTTATATCTCCTCAGAACAGCAAAGCAAAACAGAAAAAATATGGAGATGGTATCTCTAGTTGAGGGGCAAGCATGCACAAAGGCAAAGCAATGCAGGGGTGCTTTGAGTTTTCAGGTAGTGTTAGAGTGAGTGAGCACTAAGAGATGAAAAGGCCAGAGATGAGGCCTGGTCCAGTTCATGATTTGAGCGCATGTCACTAGTGCACAATGTCCTTGCTGTAGCATTACAATTATAGTTGCTTTGCAGCCCCCGATGTGTCTCTGAAGTGCAAAAACATACTATAAGTGGATCTGAAATGTGCCATGAGGGTTCTTAGAGGCTGGCACATGCTGAAAGCCACTGTCTGCAGACATGGGATCTGTGTGATTGGTGCCTATAGAGTGTGCCTTGAGATTTTGGTACCCACAATCTGAAATGGAGGTCCTTTGGAGGTAGCAGTGAGCTGAAGTCAACAAATACCTGCTCTGACTTCACTGTCAAGCATGTTCTACATCTAACTTGTTTGGTACATTTGGTCAGATAGAATGCTGAATATTAATTTGCAAGTTGAGTCCTTAATAAAGTGATTATGAGAAATACCCCCATTAACTGGTAAATCACAGCTGCCTTGCCACCCAGCAGACACATAAAAGATGAAGTGAGATGCTCCTGACATCGAGGTAGGCCTCATTGAACTTCTCACCTATTTGTGCTTGTTGAGTTAGGAATTTGAGAGGTATAAAAATTCATAATAATATTAGCAAAACCTACACACCAGTTGTGGAAAAGCATTAGATGGAACATTGTTTTCTAGATATTACAAAAATATCAAAATTCTGCCATTACAAATCTACTTATTTTATTTAGGAGGGTTTTTTTGCATGTAAATTAAACTTAGTTTATTGATCCTCAATGTTTTCATGGAATATGAGTGAAAAGGCCACAGTAATCATCCAACTGTCATTGTCCTCAAAAGGTGCTTACAGACCTGATAGGTCTTTGATTTTATAGTTTAGCAGGCTGTTCAATTATAATACAGAGTCAAGTTACATAGTATAAGCCTGGAGTCATTTGTAGATCAGGCAAGGTAAGGTTTAGGATAAGGATAGAAGTGGCATTGAAGTTCATGAACGAATCAGTTGGGCATTGATAACGGTTCAGCACATTCATAGCCACTTTTTCCTGATTCCATTCCACAAAATTATTAAACTCAATTTGATAGATATATGTGGTTAAATTTGAACTCATATCCCCGGAACGGCATAATGAAGTAGTTTAAACACACCACTACTCAAAGTGATATAGTTTTCTCTCCTGGAATATCTGTCTCCTTCTTGAATATGGTTCCCAATGTGCCAGTAGCTTTCTATACTCAATCATACTGAATATTCTTTGTGAGCCTTGTTGAGAACACAGAGGCTACGTGATTGTGAAAGCACCACATACAAAGTTGAGATCGTCCTCATGTCATGTGTGCCCATTCACATCATGGGCAGTAATCATCGGTTACCAATCAGTTACCATCCTGTATTTAACTTCAAGTAATATCCTAGAATTTGTGCAAATAAAACCTTTGAACACAGTAAGGAAATCATGGGTAATTGTCCTGTTTTTTTTTAGTTTAGAGCTTAAATCAACTCACACATGCATTTACCCTATGTTTTAAGGCCAAACAGTTTTATGCTGCAGATAACTATGGTGATAATAAGATCCAAAGGTGAATTCCACATAGGCAATAGAGACATTAGTGTGGAAGTGTTACAACATTAGCACCCTTTTATGCCTGGATGAGGTATCTACTCTTCAAGTTTGTTTCAGAATCACTCCAGCTCCCTCATTTATACAATTCCAAATTCACTCTAAAGCCGGCCACAATTATAGGAACAGTCTGTTTTTTCTGGGGCTGAGCCTGTAGACTCCAGTAGCATTTACTCCAGTCTGGATTTACTCTAGAGTTACAAAGCACCATTGTGAGCTCAGATGTTTGTAGAATGTTGATAAAATTAGAAGCACATGCATATTGAAACTCTAAAAAGTTTATTCCATGGATTGAATTAAAACTACAGTTCTTGGTTCCCACAAAGCAATATAATTGTGATTTTTAAATGTAGGCTTTCTGACAATGTGCAATGCTTGTGGTTGCAAACATATCTGTGGGATCTTTTTTTATGTTCATTCTACCAAACTAAGTGTGGTTGCAATCAGGAAATCGGAATTAACATCCCTTACAGTTTGAATAGGCACATTCTTCACTCCACTTTGCATGTGTAAAATACAATGAGAGTTCATTTAACTGTAGTCTTATGTCAGCTTCAGTGCACTTTTTGTATAATGAAGGAGAGCTTAATTGGCTGCATTTCAAACTCATGCACTTCAGTATTTATTGACTGGAATAATCCTCACTTGAATCCAAAGAATTGATTGCTCTTACAGAAATCATTATTGATCCATCACCAACCTCCTGTTGCTGTGTAACCATCAGGTAATAGTCTTTTGAATAAGTCTGTGTGTCTCAGGTAACAATCCTGCCTCAGGCTGTTGGCTTTCTTCTGGGCCCAAGTGTCCGCTTGGGTACTAATTGTAAATAGACAGTAGCATTAATTGATCTCCAGAAGACTCCAAATCATTTTGGCTTTGAAATGAAAAGAAATGGCATGACATTTTGCTTTTGGAATAATCTCAATATTTTGCAAGTTAAGCAAGTACTAGAACATTAAACCTGTTTTTAATCACTGTACTTTTATTCAGGTTCTAGCCGTACAAATAAACCAGCGACAGTAAGTTATCTTATGTTGTTAAGTTTGCATTTTATTTTTGTTTATTGTTAATATTCAGCCATATATTTTCACTAAGTTGGGGTATGCTATTGTGGAAGATTTGTTCAGTATAAACTATTGATTCTTGCTAGTGAGATGGGTCAAAGAAAATGTAAAATTGCAAAGTTTGAGACACCAATCAAAAAGGGTTATTTGTATACTCTTGTATTTTGTATATGCCTAATGAGCTATCTCGAAATATCATAAAAACTAGTCATTCCACAATTTACATTTGAGTCACTATAAGGAACTGTAAATTAAATTTAGGAAAATAGAAAGTGATGTATGTTACCTGACTTATGGCATAGTCTTTTTCAAATATAACGAGAGAGGTGGTAAAATAATCCACCACATTTGTAAATTAATGCCTATTACTTCCAAACAGTTTGTTAAGCATCTTGTATAGATGCATAAGTACAAACATAGTTGTATGAAGAGTTGATTGTTTGGAAAGAAACCAAGCATTGCAATTTGAGGAAGCTGAAAAAATGTTTTACAAAAGTAAAAAATCCCACTTATTCTTTGGTTGATAAGGTAGGAGGAGGGTGGTGCTGAATCACTGAATGGGAAGTAATCTGATCTGGTTTTGGCAGTACAAAAGGGGAAAGGGAACACATGAGAGCTATCAAAGTATATTAGATATGCACGTTAGCGTGTAAATATACAATATGTACCAAGATATGCTTTTTTGTATTACTGGTTACATAAGGTTAACAACAAAGATATATGATGAAAAATTCCAGAATATTTTGATATAAAGCTTTTGATACAACTATTTTTAAAATTAGGCATAAAGTATTTTTGCTTTCTTTGTGATTCCAATCATGCAAATTCATGCTGGATTCAAGGAATGTGAAAAGATTTGAGTGAAATACAAGTGAGCTAAAACTAGATTCATGTGAAAGTGAAGACTAGGCATTAAAGTTAATTAACATTAGGATTTCCTTTTGAAATCTTTCACTGTTAACAAGTTTATTAGTGAAGGGAATTTGGGATTGCTCTCCAGCTGTTATTTCACACTAGAAATGGAATTTCTTTTGTATGTAAGAATATATCATTTTATTTCAGGTTATAACAGCAAAGTTTTAATTACTTGTTTTGTTTTATCTTCAAAATTCTAATCTAGAAAAATAATGATTCGAATAAATTCTAGGGTAAGTAAAATCCATAAACAACAGATTGAGTTGATTTGCGTACATCTAAAATAGGTCATTGGAGCAAGTAGTATTATTCAATTCAAATAAATTGGAATCATGGAGCGGGAAAGTTGAGATCAGCAGTAAAGTGATAAAAATGTGTGAGAATCTGATTCCAAGGCTCTTGGCAAAAGTCAGACTTATTTTCTGTTTGTCAGTTCTAAAATGGTTTTCTTTTTTCCCAATCTTATTAACACTTACTCCTTCCCTGCAACAAGACAAAGCTTGCTATAGTGTCCTAGTTTCTGCTTCTGTTGCACTGTACTCATTCCAAGAAGCCGCTCTGTTTGCCAGGTTGACTCACTGTTGTGTTTCCTCCCACTGCCTCTCCTCCATTACATTGCGGAGGTCAAATACGCACTGCGCTATAGATTCAAGAAATCCAGTGTTCTTCTGCTCTACAAAATAACACATTGGTAGATCAATCAATCATGCCACAGAACATTCTAAAGCAATCATTCAAAAGGAAACCCTAATTGTCAGTCAGTAAACTATCTTCCCATTAACTATTATTGATTGTTTCAAGAAAGAAAACAATGGATGTCAGAAATTAAAACATGCATGTAAAAACTGGCATGAAGCAATTTTTTTTATTTTTATGAGTGTAATTTTGATTTGTTATTTCCAACGACATTGTGAAGGAGTCATATTTTTAAAATCACTTCCTATGGTAAAACCAACCACAACTCTCATGTAATCAAGAGCTAGATTGCAAATTTATCTTTGATGCTCAAATACATTCTTTGACGTGGAATGATCTATATTCATTTACTAAGTGTGTATGATTCTTTGAAATTATAGAATGACCAAACAGGTTATACCAAAAGCCTAATATCTAGACAAAATAAATTTTGGTTAGTATGTTGGTACTTTCTGTTGTTCAAGAAGGTTTATATATTTGGTGAAAATCACAAAGGTTTCATAAATAAGTAAAATTAAAACATGTCTTTGTTTTCCTTTTGTTTAATTGAAATGTTTACACTTTAATATTTTAAGTGCACATTCAATTTTCCTGATTGTTCTCAAAGGGAATACAATTTTTTATTGTAATTTGCATCAGCACTTAGCAAGAATCTAAATAATGCCCTACCATGGATCTCTGTGTTCTTTTTAATTACTAGGTAAATCATTCAGGACAAGAGAGCAAATAAAGAAATTCATTGCTTTTTTTTAGCAACTTGCGGTAGACTAAATTCCCATTAGTTGTTGAATCAAATTTAAGAAAGTACACATAATCATAATCTAAGAATTTTCAAACAAAAGAAAAATGAGTAATTTTATTAAGAATGGATGTCTTCCCTCTCCAATAATAGAATTAAAGTAACATAATATTTCTTTAGGGAGGAGCATTCGTCTTTGTGCAGCAGTCATGTTATTGTATTGAAATCTGTTCTTGATCAAATACAATTAATCTCTCATATTAGAGCAGATAAATGTGAAACTTCTAACCAGGAATTACACGAATAATGGCCCAGAAGGCAAATCAGAAAGTATGGGTGAAGTATTCCCAGCATCTGTAGGCTGGAGCGAATCATTTGAAAAAATATGGTGAAGTCAGAAAAATGAGACTATTGACATTGAGAAATAAAATGTGGTTTTGCACTCAAGGTTTGAACAATGAGACAGGAATCATGGCAGTGAGTGGTAAGAACCCAATTTGCATGTATTGACCACCTAGAAATCAATGTCCATTTCAAACCCACTGACTCCCACAGCTACCTGGAATACACCTCCTCCCACCCACCTTCCTGCAAAAATGCCATACCCTATTCCCAATTCCTTCGCCTCCGCCGCATCTGCTCCCAGGATGAGACATTCCACTCCTGTACATCTCAGATGTCCTCATTCTTCAAGGACCGCAACTTTCCCCCCACAGTGGTCGAGAACGCCCTCGACCGTGTCTCCCGCATTTCCCGGAACACATCCCTCACGCCCCGTCCCCGCAATAATAACCAAAAAAGAATCCCCCTGGTCCTCACGTACCACCCCACCAACCTCTAGATCCAACGCATCATCCTCTGACACTTCCGTCATCTGCAATCAGACCCCACCAGCAAAGACATTTTTCCCTCCCCACCCTTATCTGCCTTCCGGAGGGACCACTCCCTCCGCGACTCCCTTGTCCTCTCCACACTCCCCTCCAGTCCCACCACACCCGGCGCTTTTCCCTGCAACCGCAGGAAGTGCTACACCTGCCCCCACATCTCCTCCCTCACCCCAAACCCAGGCCCCAAGAAGACTTTCCACATCAGGCAGATGTTCACCTGCACATCTGCCAATGTGGTATACTGCATCCGCTGTACCCGTTGTGGCTTCCTCTACATCGGGGAAACCAAGCAGAGGCTTGGGGACCGCTTTGCAGAACACCTGCGCTCAGTTCGCAACAAACATCTGCACCTCCCAGTCGCGAACCATTTCAACTCCCCCTCCCATTCCTCAGACGACATGTCCATCCTGGGCCTCCTGCAATGCCACAGTGATGCCACTCGAAGGCTGCAGGAACAGTAAATCATATTCAGCCTAGGAAGCCTGCAGCCCAATGGTATCAATGTGGATTTCACAAGCTTCAAAATCTCCCCTCCCCCAACCGCGTCCCAAAACCAGCCCAGCTCATCTCCACCTCCCTAACCTGTTTTTCCTCTCACCTATCCCTTCCTCCCACCTCAAGCCCCACCCCCATCTCCTATCTACTAACATCATCCCGCCCCCTTGACCTGTCCGTCCTCCCTGGACTGACCTATCTCCTCCCTACCCCCACCTACACTCACCTTTACTGGCTCCATCCCCGCCTCTTCGACTTGTCTACCTCCTCTCCACCCATCCTCTCCTCTATCCATCTTCTATCCGCCTCCCCCTCTCTCCCTATTTATTTCAGAACCCTTTTCCCCTCCCCCATTTCTGATGAAGGGTCTAGGCCCGAAACGTCAAGTTTTCCTGCTCCTATGATGCTGCTTGGCCTGCCGTGTTCATCCAGCCCCACGCCTTGTTATCTTTGCCTCAGGGATGTGCAGTTTCCTATTCTCCAATGCAATGGGGAGAAACTGGACGTTAATCATTGCAGGTGTGAAAGTCATTGCAGACCTGGTGGTCCTTGAGCTCGCTGCTTGATTCTTCAGGCCTTAGCTAGTAGCCCACAACATTTCAGAACATAGTCTATAGCTAGCAACTGCTTGCATCCTGTGTCTACAGAGACTGTCATCAGACACTCAGTATCTCCCTACATCAGCATTGCACATTTCTGACTCACTTAAAATGCAGATATCTAGTTCATCACTGCACTTTGCACTACAGTGACAACTTTCATGGTAATTCTGTTAGAAAAAAAACAAATTTTGCTCAGGAACAAGCACCCAATTCAAAAATCAGGGCAGGGTCCACCTCACAGCTCCTTGCTTGCTTTCTTAACAGTCACTCACTGAGTATCTACATGCATGCTCACAGCGTCTCTGATTTGCCTTACTTTGCACTTTGCATGTAGCCACCTCATTCAGAACTTAAAGTCTCACAGTACTTGGCAGTTAGTGCAGACAAAAGGCCAGGCAACTAGTCATTGTTGTCAGCAGTGAACAGTAAAGAGGCTGGCAAAGTTGCTGTCTGGCACCTTGCTACATCAATCTCACACCTCCAGCATTGTGCTAGCAGTTGACATGGCAAACACACTGCACATTCTTCAACAAATGACAATGTCTCAAACCCTAAGGGAAGTAATTTTCAGTTAAATAAAGGGGTACTGTTGTCAGTCAGGGTGGTCCCACAACAGTTAGTCAATAGCAGCGTCTGATCTCAATCCAAGGGCTTGGACACAGGCAGTCAGGGTCAGGGATCTCATATCAATACATTCCAAGGATTGGGCCATGGTCAGTCCTGCAGGTCTGGTGCAGCAAATCCCCAGAATTAATGGTTAGTTATATATAGAATTATAGGATTATATAGAATTGTAGGGGTAAATCAGGGGTATAGTCACACTCAGTCAGGGCAGTCCTTCCAAGTTGTTCAGGGGTCATTACTGTGGTGGAGAAGTCAGTTGTGGGGATTAAAATCTGCATGGTGAGATGCAGGGGGGCAGTAATTGTGACAGAGGGCAACCCACACATGGAGACAATAATACAAAAAAGGAGGGTTGCTGTGGTGGATGGGCTCACAGAGGGGCTGGAGTGGACATCGGTCACCACCAGCCGGGGACAGTGCAATACTTGTGGACCTGACTAAGCTACAGGCCCAGGGTCCAGCATTAATATTAGGTAACAAAGGCTAAAATGAAAGATGTGTGTTGAAACATTTGGAAGTCCAGGCAGAGTGCACTTACATCACCTTTACATGCTGTGTTATGCGCAACTGGTGCTGGCAAAGGGCAGATATGATGGATGCTGAAGAAATGGCAGAGAGGCAGCAGTATTCTGACAAGGAAAATTGGGACAAAAGGAAGTACATCACCTCCATCATGACAGAGTGGTAGAATATGAGGCACAGCAAAGCAGTCAGGACTTAATTGACATCCAATTGCAATAGATCTGAGATAGTAGGAACTGCAGATGCTGGAGAATCTGAGATAACAAGGTGTAGAGCTGGATGAACACAGTAGGCCAAGCAGCATCAGAGGAGCAGGAA
>JAHRHZ010000056.1:12192587-12216860 GCA_024137785.1 Ginglymostoma cirratum | reverse complement strand
CTGAAGAAGGGTCTAGGCCCGAAATGTCAGCTTTCCTGCTCCTCTGATGCTGCTTGGCCTGCTGTGCTATCCAGCTCTACACCTTGTCATCTGCAAGAGATCTGAAGTGGATAAAGTGATCACTCATTGACTGTAAATCTACTGTTGCTCAAGAGTCAAGTAGACACTGTTTATTTCTGGAACCAAATGTGGGTTTTATTTTTTTTTCCCCTTTGCTTTCCTTTCTGTTCATTAAAGTAATATTTTTTAACTGTTTGAAAGCTTTCCAACATGTGATGCTCCTGCCTTGAGAAGTGACAATATGTTACGCTACACTGGGGTCTTTTTTTGATTGAGTTATTGTCATGTGTACCAAAGTACAGTGAAAAATTTTGTTTACGAGCAGTACAGGTAGATCATAGTAAGTAAGGATGTTTGATCAAAAAGACTTAGACAGAGGTATAGAGGTCACATTGCACAGGGCATACGCTAAGTGAGATCAATGTTATAGTAAGTTCAGAAGTATTTGAGGTTAGAGAGTCCATTCATCAGTCTAATAATGGCCAGAAAGAGGCTGTTCCTGAAACCGCTGGTGCATGTGTTCAGGCTTCTGTATCTTCTGTCTGACAGAAGAGATTGTAGGAGGTCATTACCCAGGTGCGATGGGTCTTTGATGATGTTGGCAGCCTTTCCACAGCAGCGAGCCATGTAAATGGAGTCAATGGATGGAAGGTTGGCTTCTGTAATAGTCTGGGCTGCGCACCATCATCTGTATTTTCTTGCAATCCTGGGTAGAGCAGTTGCCATACCAGGCTGTTATGCATCCAGACTGTATGCTCTCAATGAAACATCTATAGAAGTTGGTGAGGGACATTATGGACATGTCAAATTTCCTGAACCACCTGGGGAAGAACAGGCGCTGTTGTGCCTTCTTGACTGTTGCATCTAGATGGGAAGTCCAGGACAGGTTGTCGGTTATTGTCACTCCAAGGAACTTGACCCTCTCCAGCCTCTCAACCTCAGTTCCATTTAGGTAGTTCAGGGCATGTTCTCCTCCTTTCTTTATGAAGTCAATGATCAGTTCTTTAGTTTTGCTGATGTTGAGCAAGATGTTATTTTCATAGCATGATGTCATCAAGCCCTTTATCTCCCTTCTGTATTTGACACGTCATTGTTAGATATTTGACCCACTGCGGTGGTGTTGTCAGCAAACTTGTAGATGGCATTCGTTTGGAATTTGGCAACACAGCTGTAGGTGTACAGGGAGTACAGAAGGGGGCTAAGGTTGTTATGAGATATGCCACTAAGGATGGGTAGACTGTTCAAAAACAAAGTTGCTGGAAAAGCTCAGCAGGTCTGGCAGCATGTGTGAAGGAGATGAGTAGACTGTTATTTGATTCTTGTTGCAGTACACTATGACAGTCAATCAGAAAGGTGATGATGTAAAATGCAATTTGTTACAAATATGAGCATCTACTTCCAGTGAAGTGTCACCTGTACCATTCATAGATCCTTAGAGGCTTCTTTTTATTTCCCTTACCAGTACATATACTGTAAAGGACTATTCCTGGCTGGCAGTGATTGAGCTGGTTTAGAACTGAGTTTAAATATGGCATCACAGTGGAAATCCTCAAAGGACCCAGAACTCGTGAGTATTTTCACCACTGGTGAGTTCAAGATAGTGCAGTGTCATAGAGATGTTGTACATGCGTAATGAGGTGAGCATAGGACAATTGTGTGAAATACTTCATTCCAATTCACAGGAGGAAACTTTCCAAGGAGCTCCCTGAAATTGAAACTTAGCCAATTTTTTTGGTTAAATGTGACCCACAACAATTCTGTTTCAGACAATTAAAGAAAAATGTGGCTTCAATCAAGATAAAGAAAACAAATGTAAACTGGTAATTCAGTCAATTTCTTTAGCAAAAAGGTCATTATTAGCATGAGACTAACAGGTAGCACAGGCTGTAAAGAAAATTGATGAATTTCAAAAATGGAATGGAGAAATTTCTAATTATTCGAGAGATTTGTTGTTTTTATATTTTCTAAATAATACGTAACTACATGTCCCTAATAAAAAGGTCATTAATTGAATAGGCACGCGAAGTCTGATACTTATCTAAGTGCAATGTGTTATTGTGCTGCTGTAATTCAGCATTTGTGCAAGTGTTTGACTTTAACAGGCCTAGTTTCACACATTTCATTCATTGACATTTTTACTTTTCATAGCACCCATTTTTTTTGTATTTTCCTCCAGTACCTCAAAACTTTTGTTTTAAGAATGAATAGCTGGAATTTTCCCGGTCCTTGAGTGGGAAATGGAGAATGGCAAGAAATGTGGTGAAATATGGCAAGATTGAAAGAAAGCTAAATCTCAACATTGCGAAGAAAAGTTCCAATTTTCCTCTTAAGGTTTAAACGGCAACTTCTGAATCTCACTAATGTCATAATTGTAACTAGATCAGCCAGCTGGACCTCATAGAATATAAGCTCTCTGATCGGACGCGATTAACAGTCCCAATCAGGGATCCCTGGCTGACATCAAAAGTGATACTCACACTCCGGTGCCTGACTTTGTATGGGGCAGTAATATAGTCAAGGACTGTTCATGCGAAAATAAAAGATGACTTTGTGATGGGATACCTACCTCTGTGGAGCTATTTCAACTAATAATTGCAATTTTGATGTCATTACTCACTAAGCTTGTCTTATTTCTATGCACCTTATAATTCTCACCTCCTCTCCTGAGAAACTAGGTGGTGACAATTTCTGACTTCAAAGTCAGAGTGGTTACCTGGTGGATACCACTTGCTTCTACAGGTCTCTATAGATTTTAATGTTTCTTCACCAACATGTCCTTGAATACTCCATGGATTACGCTCTTTTCTCATTCAGCCACTGACGTTAGCATCAGCAAGCCATTAGTCTCACCACGTTTTAACAGCTGATCTCAGATCAATTCCAAATACACCTCCACCCATCAGGATTTGATTTAGAGCTCAAAACACCCTTGACCGGCATGCTCCTAACAGGTCACTTTATGCACAGGGGCACAGCCATTTCATACATATATCCAGGGTGTAACACAAAGTTCTTAGCTTCATTTCTGAGCACTCATTTACTTTGCAATTGTTTGGAAGCCACCAGCTTCTGTGGATTGCATAGCTTTTTAGAAACAGGGCAGGAAGTGTTGGTAATTGTGGAGGATGAGTTGGCTGAGAGCTGTTGAGTCGAGGTGCTGTATGCTGGTAATCCAGAGGCATTGGAAATATTTCTGTGAAGTGACAGAGGTAAAGTGAGGTAGAAGAGAGAAGGTGGTGGCACTTACCCTTGCGAAGATATGCATTCCATCTGACCCTGGAGACAGTACTGACCTGGGCCTGCCATGTGGAGGTTAGCCTTCTTCTTGGTCACCCCATCCAGCGGGATTCACCCCACTGCAACCCCTCCCCCAAGTCCCTATCTATAAAATGGTGTGGCAGCTTTCCTTTCTGAGACAGTTTGGTCTCCTAAGAGGACAACGTGAAAAGCAGCTTCTGGCTTGCAGCACCTGAAGTAAGTACCATGCCAGTGGCTTGTATGCCAGAAGATCCTGGCAGCAGTTGAATTTCACCTCTTCTGCCATACGATTGCAGAGAAGGATACCAAGCAGGTCAATTGTATAGTTAATAAGGTGAGGAGTAAATGAAAGTGTGAAAAAAGTCACTGTGAGCCATGACAGAATACTGCCATGAAACTCCTTAAAAGCAACTCAGCACAAAAATGGAGAAATGCAGCTCAATAATTATTCCAGTGAATCTGTGAAAAATAAAAGTAAATTAACAAAATAAATGTAAAATATGCCCATTAAACCCAAGGTCTTGCATAAATCAGATTGTGTTGAAATAACAAAGCACCAGCATATATTTTGGTTGGCAACCCCATCAGTCTTTTTTGCTCGTGAGATAAATCTACATATCATTCTCAAAATATCATTGAGAAGAACCTTTTAAGATTCTAGAAGTTTCTGCCACTTTCATGACCTCACAGACAATTTGAAACGCAAGCATATAAATTTTTTGTGCAAATTTGTTGAAGAAAACATCAGCAAGGAACAGTATGAGAAAAGCTTGGGGCAATAGTTAAATAGCTAACATGTGTTGTATAAAGCTATTGGTATATGAATAGGTTAACTAACATCATCAAATAATCTCCACCCACCAGGATGTAATGGACTGTTCCTGGGAGGAGTTGGCGATTCCAGTTGCCCTAGTTTGATGATTCATGTACCTAACAGTAAAGTGTATTTACCCTTAAGTCTAGCCTGACATCTCACATATGGGTATCATGTAACTCAAACGTGATGTAAGCAGCTACCATGTACTATTTAAGAAATCTAATCAGTTGATCAAGATTGAGCCCCTCTCCTGATGCATCCAATGGGGCATTGTTTCCCGTTTGATCTGAGTAACTTATAGTAATAACAATAAGATGGATTCGTGACAGTGAATCTATTGAAGGTTTCTCAGATAGCTCCATTGAACATGACAACAACATATACTACTCTGTCACCAAGGCAGATTTTGTCATTTTACTAATGTAGACTAAAGGAATGAGAAAGAATGACTAAATATGACTAAAGCAAAAGCAAAAGTAGTATCAAATTAAAGTACTGAACCATGGCTCAAGTAGTATTGAACATATGAAGCTATCATTTTGATCCCAACAAGAAGTGCCAGGAACTTGAACTTTCAGTACTTAAAAGTGATGGTACTCTTGGTCAAGCACTTCTAATAATTGCTGACATTGAAACGGATGATCAGCGGCCCAGAATTCTTCTCAGGCTTCTGCTGCTTAGAGTTCATGCTTGTCAAATCTCCAGTTGATTTTCTGAATATATGGCCAAAGAAGATTCTTCGAAACAGATTGGATGAGATTTGAACCATCTGATCTGCAGCCAACCTTGAGACAGCCCTGAAACAAATGTCAGCAATCTACAGTAGAAAATCAGTTAAATAAATGGTATCCAACGTTAATTAAAAACTGTCACCACAATTTGGTGCTTTTGGATTTTTGTCAGTATTTTCTGCTCAAGTATGTGTTCCACATGTTGCTTTAAAAATAAACATATGGTGTTGTCTAATTCTGGAGCTGTGAGTGTGGCCCTTGAGCAATTTGTTACGTAGAATGTGGCTGTCAACCAAACATTAATGAATGTCCTTTGCTTTCAATGAATCAAATGAATCAATACCCTCTTAGTATTCTACATAAAAATCACTCGTAGATTTTACTTCTCTCTTCAGATGTTCTGTTGATCATGATTTATTTTCATGAATATGTTTTACATTCAAACCTCACTGTCTTGTTTGAGTTACATATCATGGGTGATACCTAAATATACAATTGCTTCAACAACCTTGGCATGTTGTAACACTGACATGTATTCATTCTTTCAGGCATTTTCAGTATGCTTCGGAGCACCTCTTTTACTGGAGACTTAAACTTTCAAAACAGTAAACTCCTCTTCTCAGTAGTAAAGAGCTGTTGAATGGTAAATGATCTGGCAAGATTGGTTTTTGAGGCAAGATATTAGGTGATAGTGTCACTAAAAACATAGAATTTCACACAAAAAAGGATAGAAGTTGAAAGTTGCTTATCTTCTTAAATTATACTTGTAGCATATATTGTGTTATTTGTCTACCATGATTAGAAATGAGAACTAAATTTACAAGAAGTAAAGGATTAATTACCCAAAGGATTTCCTATGTTCACAGACCATGTGTATGGTTCTTGATGTGAACTTTATTTGGCATTTAAACTCAGGAGGAAAGTATGGCAAAAATACTCTGATCCCAAAATTAATCAAAGAATTTAGGAATTTTCATCCATCCATATCTCCACTATTCAATCCTGGCCTGCTGCCATCCAAATCCACTGCACACATGCTCTGGCAATTCGAGTATACTTGCTTGCAAGGCGTCCCTGCTCAAGTACTATGTATTCTTATAAGAAAACATATTATTGAGTGAAGATTATTGTGCTTAAACCGAATTTAAATCAAATGTGGAATAACTGGGGTTAATGTTAGCAGTGCCTGTGTTTTGTTTCAACGAATTTTACAGAGATATTGAGAAGTCTGTGTTTATTGAGCAAATATACTTTATGTCTGTGTCTTCAGGTGTAATTAATTAAGATCCATTTACACCTTGCAACAGGAACGGATAGTCAATTGAGTCTGAGTGCAGTTTGAACACTTGATTTATACTGCTTTTCAAAACCTGATCCATTGCTGAAATCAGTTAAATCCTTTTGGATTGTTATTACGCTGCTTTTTGTAACTGTCATTTCAAATTTGGAAATAGCTGAATTATTCCAAACTATGGGTTAGTTTAATAATTCAGTAGTAAAACTTCAATGTCACATATTCAATGAGAAATGTAGGCAACTTCCTCGCAGTCTGCATTTTAATCTAACCTGCAAAGGACTATAGGCAAGAATTTCCACTGGCTCACCCTGTTCTTGCACAAAAATTTCTACAGAAAATTGATAGGTAAAAAATATAATCAATAGTTGAATCAATAGTTTGCCATGTTCCTCTGGAGGAAATGCCAGTCTCTTATCTATGAATATTCAAGTTTGTGTTTCTGTCGTAGTTTGGAGTTTCACTTCCCACTGCTTTTTATGTGATCACTAATAATTTTCCTTTGCTAAACCCCTGCTTACATGTAAATTTTAATGTTGTAGGAGAAAGGAACTTCATTCAATAGCAAAGTCAATGTGTAATTAGGTGAGGATTTTTCTGACCCAGTGCCATATTGCATAGTGCCAGACAAAGAGGCAAATTTAGGTAAGGGAAGCTTACTGTTATTTCAACAAGCCATATCCTCAATTTCCATCCTTCACTTATTTCCCTTCCATTTGCACCTGATCCTACCACTTCACAGGACCATAAGGTGTAGATTGGTTATGGTCTGATATAATGGTGGGAATGGCCCCAGAAACAACAAATGATGATAGATGATCTAATAGATAACACCTCCTTGGGTTTGTCCCTGCTTATCTACTGAAGGACTCAGTTTTTGGTGAATGGCTTGTTTCATTTGTTTAGAATTTTTGATTCTTTTAGTTGCCGACCCAGCCCAGCAGGGACAGCATCGCTGCAGCATCGCCTATAACAGACATAGGACCATTTCAGACCTCCTTTTGACTGCCAGAAATCCTGCAGTGGATGAGATGAGACAAATCCATGATAATCTAATCTCAGGCCAGTTACTGTAAGTATGGAATTAGATGGCAATAATTTTCTTGATAAGAGGTTTATTCACAGAATGCCAGATTATGCATCTTACCTACCAACAACACATTGCCCCAGTGGTCTATCTTTATATTACTTCGAATAAATCCAGTTGAAACCAAATCAAACCAAATTAAAAAGTGTCAGCCCTTTAAATGACTAGTTGACAACATTCAACTCACAAATTAAATTTACAAAGTTTAAATCAAAACTTGGCTAGGGAAATAGTGGTGAGAGTGTCTCTTTATAAATGTTCTATGTACTTAATTAGTCAATGCCTTCATTCATTTATTTTAACACTACAACCAACATACCTATAACAACTTATTCTGTCTGAGATATAATTCATTGGATGCCTTTCCACAAACAAGCTTAAAACTTTGCCTATAAGTGTATCAGCAATACTGTTAACTCACAAATTTCAACAATGTTGCAATCCGTCTACACTTCTGCGAGTCGATGAAAGGTGAACTTGTTAGAATATGTGTCTGCCAGAGAATGTAGTGTGATGGATTATTATCCTTGCAGAAGATAAATTGGAGTGATTTCACTTATATCATTCAATGGTGATCTGGAGTTTTGAGCACTGGTGCATGTGTTCCATATGGCATATAACAAAAAATAACCACCACGGTGGTTGCATTAAACCATCCTCCACACTGATTATAAGAAGGGATATAAAGTAAGTACTGAAAATGGGCATTAAGCATATCAACAGTTAGAGATATGTTGGTACTTTGAGTGCAGACTGTCGGCTCTGCTCTCTATTTTCTACAGTACAATAACCAGATATTAGACCTCATCTGTAGAACTGGTATTTAAGCCATGACTCTGTCCACCAGTGTACCAGGAGAGACTGGACATGGAATTAGCCAGTTTCTGATGTACATCACAGTTGCTGAATCAGACTGTTGACAGGAAGTGACAGGCTCCAGCTATCCCTCATTAGCCAGCAGCTGACTTTTATCACAGGCCATGATACGATTCAAATAGAAAGATATTTCTGGTAACTGATAATTTGCAGTAAAGTGGAAATATTAATTTCTTCATGACATTAAATAAGTCCTTTGATATAATCAGACCAGTTTCTGCCATTCTAGTTCAACTTTGTGACCTATTTTTCTTCATTGTTTCATTCCAGTGTGCTGTAGAGGACCTAGATGCAATAGCAGTTGGAATAACAGGTGTTTGAGATGTGTAGCAATACCAGAATGTGAGACACTGCAGATTACACTCATAATGTTATTGAGTTTTTTTATTGTGTTATTTATATCCAGTCAGTGTTTGATTGCTGCATTTGCCTCCTCGAGGGTACATCTTGACAATTGCATGCAAGAATTGATGCAATGTTGATCATTTGCAGGTATGAATCACTGAATAAACATCTTAATGCCTGCATGGAGTTTCTCTAAACTTTAAGAAAGGATGCCAAACAATGTACTTTACTGAAGCAGAAATAAAGCATGCTTTAAGTGACTTGAAACAATAAATTGGAAGCTAATATGCAGATACAACAGGCACAGTTTAGCAAGGCATTCAGGGACAGGATTTGACAGTGTATGGGAAACCCCAGAAATATATTAAGTGCGTCTGTCAGTGGTTTTTAACGCAGCCAACTCATTATCATTTTGCTTCTGGGTTTTGCTTAAAATCAATTGGAACAGACAAGATGTGAATTCACTTGATGCAAACCCCATCTCTAGTATTTAAACAGACAACACTAACATGCAAATTAAACCAGCTGGATTTGACTATCAAAGAACCGGAAGTGTTTCCATGTAGTTAAGATGAGCAAAGGCTGGACTCTACTTCACAAACGCCTCCCTGGATATGTTGCTGAGGTTTGTGAAGAGGCAGAGGAATGTAGTTTTTCCTAGCAACAGGGAGACAAATCCTGCTGCTGAGACCAAAAAGGCTGGTCGAAGGTTTCAGGCGAGGTTCATAGCAGAAGTATGGGCCCACATTCCTGAATTCAATGGAGAAAGCTTTCATTTTAATTACCCAAACCGGCAAGTAATGTAAATACAGTAACATATTTACCTATATCCTTCTGTACACATCCCCCATCCTGTCACCATATCTTCTAAGGACTACACCTGTCTATTGTTTCCCTCATCCACTTACTTACAGATCTCTCTGTTTCCCACATCCCCACCTAACCTGCTCCATGTCTACTTACTGTCATCCATTTGTAATGCCATTCTTCATCATAATCGTCCTCAAAAAAGACACTTAATCTGTCAGTTGAGCAAAAGCCATCACACTTCCTCATGTCTTTTTATTCTCTCCTTACAAGTAGAAAATGCACAGAATATCAGATGGGAGAAAGAACTTGAAGAAATCTACCATAGACCACAGTATGACAAATAGGGAGGAGGAGCTACTGAAGATCAGACGCCTTGGCTGTGGAAGCTGGAGATACTAACCACAAACTTTAATAAAAGCCACATTATCAAGAAAAATACATTCATCTTTATCATAACTTGCAACATTCTCACTATGCCATGATGAATCATGTTTTCTATCTCCCAAATGGCTTTCAGGCATACTGTAGAGTAATAGGTTGTGGTAAGTGACAAGTCCTCAAAGGAGCACAGTCATTTTGAAGCAGAAATGTCTCAATGCCTCAGAAATACTCAAACAGACTGTGCAGTAACTCAGATATTCACACTGAGATAAGGCCAATCTGATGGATATTTGGGTTTCTGCATGGTGACTCATACTTTTACAATTTACCACTGATTCATGAGGGGTGAATTGACTTCCCTCCTTTCAACTTTTCCAATTATCTGGGAGAAGATTTATGTTGTTTTTAGCGTAAGATTAAGCCTCCTGCTAATTAAAATGTAGTTAGCTAGTGTCATTTGTATCAGTAAGGAGTCATTACAGTGAAAGGAAGAACAATTCTATTATCTACTATCTCCAAGAAAAACAATAAAAATTGCAACATCAAGCCTACATGCACACAGGTACAAAGGGATGATGTCTAGTATAAAAGGAAATAGAAAGGAATGTACAGTTTACCATCTTGGCAGTGTTATTGAGGTGTAGAATCTCATTGTGAGACCATATTTGTTTTATTGATGACTTGTATCCACATCAGTAGGAAATATTTGGTTGTCTTTTGAGTTCTTGGGGTATTGATGTTTCTTTTTTAATCAGAAACAAAAACGGAAATTGCTGGGAAAGCTCAGCAGGCCTGGCAGCAACTGTGGTGAGAAATCAGAGTTAAAGCTAAGGATCCGGTGACCCTTCCTCAGCTGTTCTGCGAGAAGATGTGTTGGATAGATTGTTGGTGTTTAAAGTTGATAAGACGCTGGGATCAGGTGAGATGCATTCAAAGATTTTGAAGGAAGTGAGAACAGAGATTCCAGAGGCACTGGCCATAATCTTTCAGACTTGCCCAGACTTGGGGAAAGTACCAGAAGACTGGAGAATTGCAAACACTATGGTCTTGTTCAAGAAATATTCTATGGATAAACCCAGCAATTACTGACCAATCAGTTAACTTAATTGGTTGAAACATTTCCAGGCAATTGCTGCGCATAGAATCAGTTACCACATGGAAAAATGTGGCTTGACTAGGAAGAGTAAGCATGGATTTCAAAAAGGGACATCATATTTAACTGACTTGCTAAGTGTTTTTCAAAGAGGTAATGGAAAGGCTTCGTGAGGAGACTGCTATGATGTGGTGTTCATGGACTTCCTGAAGACGTATAAGACAATGCCATTCAACAGACTTGTAAAGAAAGCTATGCGTTATGAAATAAAAGGGACAGACACAACATAGGTATAAAATTGTTCAAGCGTTAGGAAACAGAGAGCCATGTTCAATGGATTTTTCTTTGGATTGGAGGCAAGTCTATCGTGGAATTTCCCAGAAGTCGGCAGTGGATTCCTTGCTTCTCCTGATGTATTAATTATCTAGAACTTAGTGTGAAGAGGACAGTTTCAAACTTTGAAAATGATACTAAACTCGGGAGAATTGCAAACTGTGAGGACAAACCGTAGAACTCCAAAAGGACATGGACAAGTTGGTGGAGTGGGCAGATAGTTGGCAGACGGAGTCTAATGCATAGAAGTGTAAGGTGCAAACCTTTGGTAGGAAGAGCATTGAAAGGTAATCTGAAATACCAGGTACAATTCTAAAAGAATTGCAGAAGCAAATGGATTTGTGTGTATTTGTGCACAGATCACTAAAGGCAGCGGAGTAGGTGGAAAGACCAATTAATAAAGCATATGGTATCTTTGCCTTCATTGATGGGGCATTGTTTTACAAGAGCAATGAATTGATGTTGAACTTGTATAAGGCACTTGTTAAACCTGTGCTGGAGTATTGTGTACAGTTCTGGGTGCTAAATTATAGGCAGAATGTGAATGCATTTGTAAGGGTGCGGAAGCAATTTACAAAAATGGTTCCAGGATAAGAAATTTGGTTATGAGATTGAAGAAATTTGGACTGTTCTTCTTGGAGACAAGAATGCTAAGAGGAGATCTGAGAGAGGTTTTCAAGAAAATGAGTGGGCTGGATTGAGTAGATAGGGAGAAACTGTTTCCACTTATAAAAGGATCAAGAACTAGAGGGCACAGATTTAAATGATTGCACAAGAGGCAAATGTGTTGTTAGATTATGTAAAGAAATGCAGTGGAGTAAGGTTCAGTTGAGGCATTAAGAGCATATTGGGTGAAAATTTGGATAAAAGTAATGTAACTGTACAAGACATGGGGAGAAAGGATAAGACTGGTAATCGGTGATGGTGTACACATGGTGGATTGTATGGCACTGTAACATTTTTGTGATTCTGCACAACTCCAATCTTCTTTATTACAATGACAAACTGGCCATCACATTATTTGAGTTATTGCTTCCAAGCTTAATATTGCAGGTGATGTCTTTCATCTCCAATATGTGAAACTGATCATGCAGGTGTAAATCAAAATTGGAGATAAGGGTTTCATCATGTCTTGTCTAGTTTTATGTATTTTAATAAAAATGTTAATTTCACTTCAAATGATTTCATTTATTCCATGTTAGCTTCACAAAATATAGCCAATTTAGTTAACTCTGTTTACTGTGGTCATCTTATGTTGGTGCGTTTTCCTTTTCAAAATCATTTTGGTCCATGAAAATCCCAGGTATCAAAATGGTATGACTGGATTTACAAGACAATTATCCACATTTTATTACTATTATGATGAAGTGAACAAGAGTAGATGCTGAAATCTGTAGTGCCTGCATCACTCTCCAATCTCTGGTAAACTAGACGTAAATGCTGTACTTGAGGAGTTGCAATGATAATCAAGATCATTGAACAACACCAGGCAAAGTACAATGCACTCACAGGCTTTTGATATGGAGAGATTGGAAGAGATAACACCAAGCATGAAGTGGTTGATATTGGAGGCCGTTGGGATGGTGTCTTCCCTCATTGACAGAATGGCCAGCTTGATAGGCACTCACATGTTCCAATTAAAATAATATATGAGCACCTTCAACACTACAATGCTACAAGGAGAAAGATTTTAAAATCGCGTGAGGAACAATTTTTTTTACACAGTGGGTAGTTCGCATGGGAATGAACTTCCTAAGGAAGTGGTAGATGTGGGTACAATTACAGTGTTTAAAAGACATTTGGATAAGTACATGAACAGGAAAGGTTTTGAGGGATATAGGCCAGGATTAGGCAGGTGAGGCTAGTTTAGCTTGGGGTTATGTTCGGCATGTTGGACCAAAGTATCTGTTCCCGCATTGTATGACTCTATGGCTTTATCTGCCACCTGAAATAGATTGGCACATATTTTAGCTTTTGTATTACAGTATCACACAGATCTGCATCAAAATAGTTTTCAGCACAATCGTAGCACTGAAGTGTGTAGTTGGGCTATATCAAAAATAAATCATCTTCTCACACACAGCCTGCCTGTCATTTAGTTACCTTTGTGTTGCTTTGTCTAATTCTACCCATACCAGAATGTGAGTAGCATATCATTGGCAGGATTCCCATGGATTCTAAACCTAAAGAATAATCTCAGCTATGATCTGAAATCTCTGCTGAAATCATGGGTGGTTTTATGTGCCTCTGTCATGTACGTTGTTGGTGGGAAGGCAGCCATAAAGTAGGACAGCTGCCTATCCACTGTATTCCCACCCACTACTGAGCCCACTCCCGTTACACAGTAATACAGTGGGTGGGTAGACACTGCAATTGTCAGCCACCCACCATTTGTAAATAACTAGTTAAAGATCAATCGAGGTTGTTAAAGCATCCACTAGTGACCTCTTGGTGTTGCTGGGACTGCAGGATCTGCCAGGTAATCTGGTTAGTCGGCAATTTCTGAGAGAAAATCCCCAGTCTGTCTTTATTAATGCTGTCCAGCTAACTGTTTTTGCTGCAAGGACAGATTTCCCAAGCAGCTCCAGAGAGGATGTATCATCTCAGAGCAACAGAGATGGATGATTAGGTTTTGTAGCTCCATAAAAGCATTCACACGGGTGCCTGTATATCAAAAACCTGAGATAACAAGGTGTAGAGCTGGATGAACACAGCAGGCCAAGCAGCATCAGAGGAGCAGGAAGGCTGACGTTTCGGGCCTAGAGCCTTCTTCAAAAATGGGGGAGGGGAAAGGGTTTCTGAAATAAATAGGGAGAGAGGGGGAGGCAGATAGAAGATGGATAAAGGAGAAGATAGGTGGAGAGGAGACAGACAGGTCAAAGAGGGGATGGAGCCAGTAAAGGTGAGTGTAGGTGGGGAGGTAGGTCAATCCAGGGAGGACGGACAGGTCAAGGGGGCGGGATGAGGTTAGTAGATAGGAGATAGGGGTGGGGCTTGAGGTGGGAAGAGGGGATAGGAGGGAAGAAGGACAGGTTAGGGAGGCGGGGATGAGCTGGGCTAGTTTTGGGATGTGGTAGGGGGAGGGGACATCTGTAGTTCCTACTATCTCTATCACAAACCTGATATTCTTTTTCACCACCTTTCCATTCTTAGTTGCTGAGTGCTGAGTAATTGTTTGCTGATGAATGTGAAAACATGAATTGATAGATATCAATTGGGGATCATTGCAGGAATGGTTGGATAGTTGTAGGATTGTTTTGTAATTGTGGTGTTGGTGCAGGGGTAGGGAGCTGGGATCTGCATAGTGTTGTACAACCCTCAATCAATCTGAAGTGTCTTTCTCATGAGTGCTTAAGGACAACTCTGAAACTGTCCAGACATCTGAAACACTTTCAGCATAATAAAGGTCTAGTCAATCACACACCTGAGGGTCTTTAGGCATTCTTTATGGTAGATACTGTAAGGCTTCAGTTACTAAATTTCTAATGGATGCCATGAGACCAGATTATAGTGGAGATCCTTTGTCACCTCATTGACAGCCCTTATGCTTCCTTCCAGCTCCAAAGAGATCAAAGAACTTGGACTGCTGCAGAATAAACCATCATGGCAGCTAACTAAGAACTCATGTACACCAGCTCAAACTTGTCTCATGGCTGAAGACAAGTTCCATATTGAAGAGCAGTTAACAAATACTCCCAGTTTTTCTGAGTCCAAATTATGATGAGTGTGCAGTTGAAGCTACCCTGCATTTTTGAGAAAATTTCCAAACATACACAGCTGAGAACTGGCATCATGGCTGGCAAAGTTACCATAGTTGCTGGACCTGACAAACGAAACAGTCAGTCACTTGGCTATGGACAGGATCACGTAGGGAGATCCTGCATACTGCAGTGATTGTAACAGGGTCAGCCAGGTGGCCCTCATAGAATATGAGTTCCTTGATTGGGGCTGTTAATCTGGTCCAATCAGGGAGCCCCGGTTGAAAGATAAGAACAAGAGTGTCAGACATCCTGTTCACTCTGAGAGCTGGGTCTCAGGGAGCTGGATCAGTGTCAAGGACTTTCCATTTGTATATAAAGGATGACTTGGTGATGGTATACCGGCCTCTGTGGAGTTATTTCAGTGGCGATGGGAGAAAAAATATTCCTAAAGAAATTAAAGAGTGATCTTTAAGTTGGGGTAAGCATTTGTGGCCTCATGTCTTATTTGGGAAGCTTGACTCATTTGATCCTGCCATCCTGCCAATATGTGGAAAAAATGCAATGTCTTTTCCAGGAAAATGACACTGGGATAGATGAAAAGCAATGAGTAATTCTTCTGACAGCTTGTGGATTTGCAGCTTTTTTGGTTATTAGCAGCCTAACTTTCCCTGAGGCATCAGATACTAAAACCTTTCAAGAGTTGACAGATTTAATTAGGGAGCATTATGACCCCAAACTTGTAATTCTGAAATGCTATCAGTTTTACTCAGCAGTTCAAAAAACAGGGGAATCCACATCAGGACTTTTGACTAGGTTAAGACGACTGGCAGAAGGATGTGACTTTGTTTAACATTTAATGAGATGCTGAAAGACCATTTGGTATGTGGCATTAATGACATAACAATACAAAAGCACCTATTAGCTGAAGCCCAAGCAAACTTCAAACAGGCACTACAACCGGCTTTGTCATTGGAACTTGCGGCAAGTGGGACATATGAATTGCTGGGTATTCTGATGGAAGTAGACATGCTTACCAGTCTGACTGAGCTTGGTGAACATCACTTGAGTGAAGGTAACCACAAAGCCTCACTCAGGACATATCTTGAACAGAGGGATTTTAGGTCAGCCAACTTAAAAACCCTAAACTACACCGAGACTCAGCCAAATGATTAAAATTTTCTTCAGGGTCTGGGCCAGCAAGCAATTGTAGTTGTATGCTGGTATGTGGACCCAAGACAGCAAAAGAGTCTCACTAGACCTAGATTAAGTTAGAAAACTCATAGACTGGTATCCAGGACAGTGCACGCGCTGGAAAATCCACCTACATCAGGTTTGGAACAGTTAAATTGCTAAGCGACACCCAAATCAGAACCAATCAAAATAAATATCTGGTTAAACGATCACCCAGTTCTAATGGAGGTCAACACCAGTACAAAGTTTGGTCTGGACTCCAACCCTTAAGTTTGGGCAAGATCTTGGCTAGACTGAGAACCACTGGGGGGAACTATTACAAATTCAGGGTATATCTTTGGTTCTGGTCTCTTTTAAGAAGCAGTTGGTTTAGCTACCACTGAGTGAAGCCCTAATTAAATATTCTAAACTCTATCAAGAAGGTCTAGGGACTATCAAAGGAGCCAAGTCCACCTTGCATGTTGATCAAGAAGCAATTCCAAGCTTCTGCAAGGCTCACCCAATGCCATTTGCCTTACGGGGAAAAGTACACACAAAGATCAGAAGGCTGGAATGCAATGGAGTCATCAAACCAGTTCTATTTTGCGGAATGGGCAGCACCAGTCAGATCAATTATGAAGCCTAACGGGTGGGTTCATCTTTGAGGGGATTTTAAACGAACAGTCAACCGTATTTCAGAGCTGGATAAATATGCAATCCCTCACATAGAGGATGTAAATGCAAAGCTGGAAGGGGGTCTGTCTCACGAAGTTTGACATGAACCATGTGTATTTGCAACTGTGGTTAGATAAGGATTCCCAGAAGTATGCTACAATTAATACTCCAAAAGGCAGTCTTGTATATTGGTAAAAAACCTTATGGGTATCGTCAGCCTGTGCAATTTTTTGGTGGATGATGGAGAATATTCAACAAGGTCTACCCCAGATCGCCATTTATCCAGATGACGTGCTAATAACTGGAAAGACCAATAAGGTGCACTTAAAGACCTTGGACATAGTCTTTAAACATTTCTCCCAGGCGGGCGTATGCCTTAGAAGCGAAAATTGTGTGTTCCAGGCACCCCAAGTGACCTACTCGGGCTACAAAGTTTACAAGACTGGGTTACGCCCATTGGAAGATAAAGTGAGAGAGATCAAAGATGCCCTGGTTTCCAATGTATGTACCACAGCTTAGGCCTTTCCTCGGGCTGGTGAATTGTTATGGAAAGTTCATACATAACCTGGCCCCCATCTGGCATCAACCCCTAAAAAATGGTCAGCCTTGGAAATGGTTGTGTTGCCAAGCCATAGCTTTTAGGGAAGTGAAAAAGCTCCCTGTAAGGCATCGGGGTGGTATTAGCTCATTGGTGGCCCAATGGAGAGGAACGCACTATAGCATATGCAGCCAGGACTTTGGTTAATGCAGAGTGTAAAAATGTCCAGATAGAGAAGGAGGGTTTGATGGTCATATCGGAGTCAGGAAGTTCCACCAATATCTTTATGGACAAAAATTCATGATGATAACAGACCAAAAACCTTTGTTGGGTCTACTTAAAGAGGGCAAGGCTGAATTCAGCAGTGGGCTTTAATACTGAGTGTGTATAATTACAAGATGGAACACCATCTGGGAGGCCAATTAGCAAATGTGGATACATTGAGCCACCTCCCACTGGCAGATACACCTCCAGTGGTACCATCACTGGAAGAGTCCATAATGGAATTAAATTTTCTTGTCACACTGTCAGTCACAGCTGACAAAATCAGACTTTGGGCACAGAAAGATCAGATCCTGGAAAAACTGAAACAGCTGGTGGTGATGGGGGAAACCAAAGGGCCATCACAATCAGAACTGTAACCTTTTAGGACTCAGAGAGTCCAGATCACAGTAGAGAGCGGCCTATTATTAGGGGGAACAAGAGTGATTGTCCCAAGCAAAGGTTGCCACCACATACTAGTTGAACTCCACCAGGGACTTCAAGCGATTTCCAAAGTGAAGATGTTGGTGAGAAGCTATGTCTGGTGGCCAGGGCTGGGTGCAGAAAAAGCCGTGTTGATGGGGCAGTGCCCAAAGTGCTAACACAGATACAAATTACAGCCAGCAGCTCCGGCCACATTCACGGGAAAGGCTGGGTAAACCTTGGACTCAGTTACATATCAACTGTACAGATCCTTTCATTGGTTCTTAGTCATTAAGGACACCCACTCAAAGTGGCTGGATGTGCACAGAGTTCATTCTTTAAATACGGGGACAACGGTACAAAAACTGCATCTTTTGCAATGCACGGACTCCTGGAAGTGGCGGTCAAAGATAATGGACAATCGTTTACCAGCAGGGATCTTGAGTATTTCCAAAAGTTGAATGATAATCGACATATAAGTTCAGCTCCATACCATCCACCATCCAATGGCCTGGCAGAGTCAGCAGTCCAATCTTTGAAAGAAACAGCCTACAGCTTCATTAAAAACCAAACTGCCCCGGGTCCAATTTGATTACAGGACCAACCCTTATGCAGCTACAAAGATAGCTCCAGCAGAGGTGCTAATGTGGAGAAGACTTCGCACCACATTAAATCAGATCTTCCTGGACCTGGGGGGTGGGTAGGTTGAAATGGCACCAGGTATGCTAATAACGGGCACAAGACTCCACCAAGAGAGTAAGATAGTTTACTGCAGGGGACAAAGTTTGGTGTAGCAACCATAAGAATGGCCCTAGGTAAGAGGTATGGTCAACATGAGGTTAGGTCCAGGGACTTATAAAGTTCGGCTAGGTGGAAGGGTCCTGAACCATACAAACCATATGAAACCTTCAAATTCGCAAATAGTGTGGGAGCACAACATGCCTGGCTCCTCAAAAGCTGTTCTGACGATTCTGGAACCCGCAAGTTCTCCCTCTCCATCAAGCATTGAAGATAGCTCAGAATCTGAGCTGGGCACGGCAGATTTTGCCACCTCCACGCTTTTGGCACCTGAATAAGGGAATGAATTTCTTCCAAAATGCAAGAGGTGAGCTGCTGTGCGTAACACACCACCTGTATGAGAAGCAGAGTTGGAGGAACCTGACCTGGTGCTAAAATGCCTCAGGAGAAGCTACAAAATGAAGAACTGGCCTATGTCCTTGGACTCAGAGGGGGAGGGATGTAATGATTGTAATTAGGTCAGCCAGGTGGACTTCTTAGAATATGAGTTTCCTTAGTGGGGCTGTTAGCTTGGTCAAAACAGGGAGCCCTGGCCGACAGATATAAACAGGAGTGTCAGATATCCTGATAATCTGACAATCTGAGAGCTGGCTCTGCAGAAGCTGGACCAGTGTCAAGAACTTTCTAAGTGCAAATAAAGGGTGACTTGGTGATGGGATAAAAGCTTCTATGTAGTTATTTCACATACATCTGCAACAAATGCCTAGAAGGTTCCAGAGCCCAAGGCACTAGAGAATAGTTGTGACTTCAAGAGCTACTAGCAACTTGTGGTCACTGTGTTCAATAGACAACCAAGTCTACTTTTCATAGAATCCCTACAGTGTGGAAACAGGCCATGTGGACCAACAAGTCCACACCAATCCTCAGAACATCGCACCCAGACCCATTCCCCAAATCCACACATCCCTGAACACTATGGGCAATCCACCTAGCCTGAGCATCTTTGGGCTGTGGGACGAAACCCACACAGACATGGGGAGAATATACAAACCCCACACAGACAGTTGCCCAAGGGAGAATCAAACCTGGGACCCTGGTAGTGTGAGGCAGCAGTGCTAATCACTGAGCCACCATGGAGGATGGAATGGTCAGCTTCCATCTGACATGTATATCTAAGCCTAACAAGATATTGTTGTTTAGAAGTGCCAGCAGCAATTAGCTTCCAAATGTAAGCCTTGTTTGGCAGGTTTGTAAAATCATTTTTATATAAAAAATTAACTTTAATTTAGTGATGGGAAATTACCATTAGATTTTTTTAAAAAAGACTAAAACCACATTTCAGCCACGTGAAATCACAGTCAAAGATGTGTGAATATTTGCGTCACTGTCCCTTCTACATTCCAAGTTATTGAAATAGAGGAAAAGACTACAAGGCTTCACCTGAAACATTTACACTGAAGGAGCATGAATGGAATCATCTCCTATCCCATGAATAAAAAATCAGCGTTATAACCTGGATAATGGGACTTAAGCAATTAAAGAAATGAACCAAGATATAATTCAGTCATGTAAATCAGGCAAGTGGAATCCACTAATGATGACTATATTTCTGTCCCTGAGCAGTCAGTGATTGAGGGTCATGTGGCAATCCATTTGGGTGTTTAAACAGTTGAATTGTCTGTACACCAGAACAAAAGAAAATCAATACAGAACTATCAAGATCCCTTTGTACATCTCACGCTCTTTCTCTCTCCTCTCTCTCTCTCTCTCTCTCATTCTTTACCCAGTTTTATACACTTGGAACCTGTCCTTTCTGCTAAGTTGATTATTTATAAGCTGTAAGCAAAGAGAGTAATGAGTCAACCTAGCAGCTGCTGTTACTGGAAGGAGAGATAAATCAAACATTAACATTTTCACTACATCAATGTCAAAACCAGAAAGAGCACTTAGTTCAGTCTGATACCAGGCAAGTCACCAACCCTCATGACCCATAAATGCCTATAACTTTACTGGACTTGAAATTCCTTAATCTATCTTCCACTCTATAATCTATTTGTGTGAGTGTGAATTTCAAGTGAACTTCACTCAAATTGGGTTAAGTACTATAAATACAGTTCTCTTTTCTTTTCAAAAACTCTTGGAGACCTGTGTGTGCATCTTTTACAGCATGGCATACAGTCAATTAAAAAGGAGAGGTAGTGGCACTTCTGCTCTCTCATTTCTTTTTGATTTTAGTTTGAGCTTCAACTCAGTTGACCCTCAACCTCACCCTAAATGGTTCAAGTCCATATTGTAGTTATACAAGTCACCAGGTCACTGGTCCCAGCATGGTTCAAATGAAGTTAATGCAAAGGATATGGAATCCATTTCCCCCTCATCGATTTTTGAGCCACACATTTACTGCTTTAAATTATTTACCTTTGCCCAACTTGATGTGGCTCAGACAGTAATCCAGACTAGTTCCTTTTTTGGATCTGCTTTTTACTTTAGCCCTGAGCTGCTCAGCAGAACCTGTTTCCTAGTTCTACTTATGAGGTACCTACGAGAACCATGACAACTGATCCTTCCCCTTTCATTTCAGGTTCCTCTCCCAGCCCAGAAAAGTTGTCCTGAATATTGACACCGAATATTGGTAAGGAACATAGTTTTTGTAATTCTGTGTCTCATGCAGGTCCGCCGCTGGTCTTTCTGCATCTCTGCAAGGATCCTCACCGCGTCTGATTCTTTCAGTGAAGTTGACCGACTGTCACAGGATTCTCACTTGCCTGTTCTTCTCAGTAATACTGATTGTCTGAAACAGGTTCTTCACCTTCCCCCCTCCTCTTGCTGACCCTGACTGCCTGTCATAGTGTCCTCACCTTGCCTGTTCCTCTCAATAATACTGACTGCCTGTCACTGTGTCATCACCTTGCCAGTTCCTCTCAGAGTTGCTGACTGACTGTCACAGATTTCTCACCTCACCACCTCTACTCAACATGTGTTCAGCACAAAACTTTGAAATGTCGGTTGTGGATGATGCGTACATTCCCAAATCTCTCACCTGTTTGTCTTTCCAATTTTCTTTGACCATACCTTTAGGCTTGAGGGTTATGCTTTCTGGAAACTATAGTTTCATTTCTGTAGGCTGTTACTTTTGTGTCTTTAACTACAGTATTCAAACTTGCAAAGCAGTAACGCGCCATATAGTGCTTAAAATTAATAAGTGTTCCATTGAAATAAACAAGTTCAGTCAAACTTAAGTCAATTGAATCAATCATTTATCTTAGGAATGCTTTCAGCGTCTTCATAAATAGTAACGTTTCTATTGCATTAACAACTTTAGATGAGTGAGCATTTGACTTTTTAACTGTGTTGAAGTTATGTCCTTCTTCAATATATCTTCTGAAAGTGTCCCATAGCTTTATAGACGCAGCATCAATTTGTCATAGATGTGCACTGCTTGTGTTTATGAGGCTTTTTGTTTTGTTGAACAGCACTGACACTAACTCTTTGTGTCTGCAGTTTGGCCTATACTTCTGTTGCCTTCTCACATTTAGCTTTAGAATGTTTGTAACTTACAAAGTAAATGGATTATTTTGCTGTCCTCTGGTAAGGCTGTCTTTTTCCATTCAGGATTTGCACTGTGAATCTTCCTGATTTTTGCTTCCAGCATAATTTGAGAGGATTTCTCCAACATCAAATTTTCTTCGGAATGTAATAGATCTGGCAAAGATTCTTCAATAATTTCAAGACCAAGTCTATCTCTGAATTCTGATTGCAAAATTTCACAGCCACGGTTTTCCATTAATCTGTAGACGTGATTAATGAAATTGTTTATGGATTCCACTGGATGCTGAACTCTTCTGTTAAATTTTGGCTTTTTTTTAGAATTTTATTTGTTCTCAGATTAAAGATACTGGGCATGATCATTGTTGACTTCAGAATGGGGTTCGACAAATTTCTGCATTGTAGACTGGTTAGCAAGGTTAGACTACATGGAATACAGGGAGAGCTAGCCATTTGGATACAAAATTGGCTCAAAGGTGGGAGCGAGAGGGTGGTGGTGGAGGGTTGCTTTCCTGCTGTGGCCCTGTGACAAGTGGTGCGCCGCAAGGATTGGTGCACTGCTTTTGTCATTGACATAATTATTTGGATGTGAATATAACAGGTATTGTTAGTAAGTTCACAGCTGACACTGAAATTAGAGGTGCAGTTGACAGAGAAGAAGGCTACCTCAGAGTACAATGAGATCTTAATCAGATGGGCCAATGGACTGGTGAGTGACAGATCATGTTTAATTTGAATAAATGTGAAATGCTGAATTTTGGTAGGGAACACCAGTGTGGGACTTATACATTTAATGGTAAGGTCCTGGGGAATGTTGCTGGACAAAGAGACCTTGGATTGCAGGTTCATATTTCCTTGAAAGTAGAGTTGAACATTGACAGGGTAGTGAAGGTGTTTGGTACACTTGCCTTTATTGGTCACGACATTGAGCATAGGAGTTGAGAGGTCTTGTTGCGGCTGTACAGGACATTGATTTGGCCACTTTTGGAATACTATGTTCGATTCTGGCCTCCCTACAATAGAAAAAATATTGAGCAATTTGAAAGGGTGCAGAAAAGATTTGCAAGGATGTTGCCAATGTTAAAGGCTTTGAGCTATAGGGAGAATGTGAATAGACTGGAGTTATTGTCCCTGGAGCATTGGAGGATGAGGAATAACCTTATAGAAGATTATAAAGTCATGAGCGGCATGGATGCGGTGAATAGTCAAGGTCCTTTCCCCAGGGTAGGGGAGTATAAAATTACAGAGTATAGGTTTAATGTGAGAGGGAAGAGATTTAAAAGGGGCTTAAAGGACAACTTTTTCATGCAGAGGGTGATGCATGTATGAAATGAATTGCCAGAGGAGGTGGTGGAGGTGGGTACAGTTAAAACATTTAAAAGGCATCTGGATAGGTATATGAATGGGAAGGTTTTGGACCAAATGCTGGCAAACAGAAACAGATTAATATAGAATATCTGGTCAGCATGGGCAAGTTGGGTCGAAGGGTCTGTTTCCGTGCTGTACATCTCTATGACAATGACTCTATGTTGGTAATGTATAAAGTAGCTGTAGGTCCTATTGAACACTGTATTGTACTTACTTGTTCTAATTAAGATTTAACATTTAATTTTGAAGCAATTCTATATCTTAAGCACAGTTTTCTCCAGGTTGTCCAGTCCTGTGTTCCATGTGGCCCATCTCTGGCACTTAATCTCTGTGGCAGCATTATTTCATTTGCTACGTCTTCTTAATGAGATTTTATTTTCTTCTTCTTCCTGTAAAGTTGTTTTAACTTCTACAATATCTAAAAGCTGCTGTATTTGGGCCTCACAGCGGTCAATCCTCAGGAGATCAATGTTTCTGTAATTTCTTTCTTTATTGCTTTACTAGCAATGCTGTCACACTTTTTCTTTCATTTTACAAGATTTGAAACTGCAAGATAGCAATACTGTGTCATTTTTCTTGTTTGGATTCTGTATTTTATCAATGCTACATTACGTTGATCAAAAAAAATGAATTCTATATTAAGGCAATACTGTATCATTTTCTTCTATTCAAGCTTTAAAGGCGGTAAAATAACAATGAGGTAATTCTGTTACAGAGAAAGTAGGAACTGCCGATGCTGGAGAATCTGAGATAACAAGGTGCAGAGCT
>JAHRHZ010000056.1:12145345-12192187 GCA_024137785.1 Ginglymostoma cirratum | reverse complement strand
GCCAAGCAGCATCATAGGAGCTGCTTGGCCTGCTGTGTTCATCCAGCTCCATACCTTGTTATCTCGGATTCTCCAGCATTTGCAGTACCTATTATCTCCAGACCTGAAACGTCAGCTTTCCTGCTCCTCTGATGCTGCTTAGCCTGCTTTGTTCATCCAGTTTTACACCTTGTTATCTCATGAGGTAATTCTGTGCTGCTTATTGTGTAGCTACTCACCTTTTACAGTCAAAAAGATGGCTTCCTGTCTTATGTGGGTAAAATGGTAGTTTTCCTGCTTTCTGCATCCATAATAAATGTTTCCTACATTTTTGCAAGCAAAGTGGACATTTTTCTGTTTTTTTAACAGCCTAAATCATGATGCTTCCAAAACATTTCAAGGAAGTATTATAGTTGAAAAGTAAATTATCCTCGCATTGAAATACTCCTTTGAATTATTAATGTCCCATTCTTGGTATATTTTTGAAATATTCTAATTATTGCCTTCTGTTAGACTCCACCTTCTTTATCATTTAAATTGTCCTTTTGTCACTTTAGGTCTTCCTCATGACACTTCCAATGTTATGGCTTCAGTATAAAATAAAACCATGGTCCTTAACTTCGTTACTATGGCCGTGCCTCACACTCTGCACTTGCTATATCAGTAACACTCATTATGAATAGTAACTTCTGCTTTCTTGACTTCAATTTTTCCCAGCTAGATCCTTTGCACCATTACTGTTTCATTTCCAAGCTTAAGAGGGACTTTTAACTTTATTCACAGAGATCCAAAATAGTTACTTCCCAGCTAAACCCCAAATCAAGAATGCACTAACAGATCATTTTACTCCAAGATCTCTTTAACTACCAAGGGTGACTAATTTTTTAAGCTCTCATTAGGTCACACTGTCCTGCACTTTTTACCAGGTCTGAAGTGAATGTTTTAGCCTGCAGTGTTGTTTCTGCCTTGTTGTCTCACCCATAAGTTCTGCTGACTGCTTGTCTGCTCAAACTCTTGCAGTATTGACCCTTTGAGTATTCCTACAGCCATAAAGTATTTAAAGTTATAAATTCACTTTTCTTCTGACATTTTCTTTTTTCCTAGGTCCAAAAAAATGTTTTCACCATTTTTATTGTCTGGTATTCAAGCGACAAAGTCGCGTATTGTGATCATACTTTATATGTTATGGAACTAACCATTATCTAATAGTCGTGGTGAGGTACTGGCACCAATCTTCTTTTCTGTACTGGCACTATCTGATTCACAGTGGTAGAGGATAAAGCATAGATGACTCTTAATGAGAAGAGGTATTTGTCCTAACAACATGGTCTATTGCATGATAGCATGATACAAGTAACAATGGCTAGTTAGGCATAACTAAGATTATCAAGAGATAGTGTTGACACATCTGTCTCCATCAGGATCTCAAACCAGACTCCCCGTTTGCCCACTCAGAAATGGAAGCCAAGATCAGTTTGGGTGGAGCTTCAGGCATTCTCCAATAGTAACCTTTTCAGAATAATAATCCAATATATCATCATGAGATCAGAATTAGATAGAAATTCACTTCAGCAAATGAACATTTTAGATTTCTATTTGTCAACATTACCTACTGATTGAGCCTCTAAGTCCACTATTTTCCCTTTTGAGTCTCACATTAATCTATTAATATTTTCCAAAGCATAAATCTCTGAGCTACTATCTAAGTATGGTGGATAATGGTCAAAAACAATTAGTCTTGAAGTATTCTTTCCATATCCTTGACTTGTGGTATTTCCTTAAAAGAAGTTGATGTTGCATAGTCATGAATTTTGGGATGATGGAGCTTGCGTGTGTGTGTATATATACGAACTTTAGCACATAAAATATGACTGACTGAGAATTCACAGGCAGAACAAACTAGGTGGGAACAATTGCTGGGCTATGACACAACCACATGACCCCTCAGCCGCACCCTTTCCCAACTGGAAGAATTCCATTTCATTCACATTTTCCCATTTATATTCCCAATTAAATTCAGCATGTAGAGTCACTCGTTATGAACTTGGCAAGGTTCAATCTGTCAGATTTTGTACTTGGCAGATTACCTGAACAGAAGGGATCTTTCAAGCCAGCATTTATCTGAAGGAAATGAGGTCTCCTACCATTAGCTTTTCTGTCTGGAAATTGGCCAGCCTATCAATTTGATTGACTGAATTAAATTGGAAACTAAATTAAATTACATTGCATTTAAAATGATCATAAGACCTTATCACTAAACAGGACCTTTAATTCCTCTGGATTTCTGGACTTCACCTTCCTCAGCAACACTCCCCATCTGTTTTCTTGCCTTCCCACAAGTATCAGAGATGCTTTACTCGTTGTTAATGCTTTCCCATATTTTCTGGTTGTGTGTCATTTATGGAATTCACTTCAACCCAAAACAAACTGTTGCCTTTTCCTCCTGCCACCTAGGACAATTAGCAGGTTCTAGTCAATGATGCAAACTGTTTGCAATATTTTTGTGGATGTTTACACGTTGGCTGTCCATGACTGGATGATCCACTGCCAAAACATTTTATTGATAATGTTTTCATGTCAATTAGTTGATTAACAAGTAATTCACCAACCTCTTTGCAGTTGTGTTTGAACTGACCCTGCAGATGTACACCAGTTGTAATGTATACATCTTCACAGAAAGTATACATTCCTCTGAATGCATTAAAAATGGAAGAGAAAGTGAATTCTCGTGTAGTGTGCAATTAGAGCACGAAGAAAAAGTTCATCTTTAAGAAATAGCATGAGGACCGTTTTATTGTTTTTAAAAAAAGTGAAAGAAATGCTTTTACAAAAGGCATCAGTTCCTTTGCCTTTTGTTTTGATTCTCGAAGATGCCATCAGCAACATTTGGTCATATTTTATCATGTGCGAGATGGAATCATATAAAATGTCATCTGTAAGCAAGATGAAATCAATGGAAACTTTAATGGTTGCAGCTGTAGATCTTGCAAGTGATCTCATTTTTATGAAGATGTAAGAAATGATATGAGCTGAGTTTTTATTGCTTCTCCCCAAACAGAGCCAAACCATTATTTCACTGTGGGATTAATGGTCAGATATAGTTCTAGTTATTTGGATTTGAATAGCTTCCCAGCTTTTCTGGGTAACTTTTGTGCCAATAAAACTAAAGGAGAAGTTTGACATAGTTGTGGTATGGCCCAGATTCTTTTGTACTTAAATGTCAATTGCAGAAAGAAAGGTCTTGCATTTATATAGCACTGTTGATCAACTCAGATATTCCAAAACACTTTACAACCAATGAAATACTTCTGAACTATAATCACTGTCGTAGTGCACAGTTCTTGTACTCCATTTTCAGGAATTTTTCTGTGATAATACCAGTAAAATTGATCTCTGATTTTTTTTGTCTGTTCTCAACTTTTCGGCAAATTACTGGACCTATATCAACTGCACACAGCTACTTAACCTAAGAATGTGGTAGTTAAATCTCTTTAGTATAGTATACAGTTTAGAACAGAGCAACTTGCTGGGGCATACCTTATAAACTCAGGGGGTCTATTCCTTCAAACACTTTGAAGAGTTATTTTCTCAATATAGTGTGCATTTGCTCAATGTTAATGTTTTGGTACAAAAGGGATTTGCTCAAAGGACCAGGAATTGTTCAGTGCAGCACTTCACCATTCCATCACTTGAAATAACAGATAAAGAAATCAAGTCCATATTTTCCAATGAAGAGCAATTATCTTGTTCTCAATTTAAGAAGAGATCCATTTACTCTAAATTTCTTCAACTTGAACTCTACATTAACTTGCATGCTGACCACAAATACTGAACAATCTACTTCAGTGTAAACATTTACTCACTGAATTAGCAAACATTTCATTTATTTGAAAGGTGGAGGGAATGATTTTCATAGGCTTTTTAAAAATGCCTGAACCTATCTCATGCAGTACGGATATTTGATTCTTGTAACAGAATTTTTTTTCTACTGTTATAGTAGAGGTTTAGCCTATTTTAAATAAATGACTTAAGCCCTGTGACAGACTAGTGGAGGGAGGAATTTCAGGTAAAGAATTTAAACACTTATATGCGGGTATCCTTGGCATTTTTTCAGGGCAACAGATTTACTACATAGAAATGATTGTCAGGTATACATCGACTAGAAGACATTGTTGTAGAAATTGTTTCTGGAACTGGTTCAAGTATGTATCCAATAATGAACAAACAGCGAGCCACTGAACCAGGAGTAAAGAGGCTCAGCCAAAATTTCAGATGTAATACACTATGTCAGGTTTTGCTTAATGCTTGTTTCAGTGATTTAGTTGGTTATGGGCCAAGCAATGTTTTGATTTAAATGCCATGAATAATAAAGTACAGTAATCATGAAGCTCTGAATATATTATTACATGTGGAAGAAATTCTAATGTAACAGTATGGTTTAAGTTCAGTCGACTGCAATACTCTTGCTAAGTGAATATCTGATATGCAAAATTTTCCATTGACTGAAAATCAATCTAGTTTTAAATCTTCTCCTAATTGGTGCTGTTAACAGAATAAGTAGATAATTATGCAAAGAATACATAGAAGTGTAATCGACCCATGCTGCAAATTATAATATTTTTACATTTGATGTCTTTCCATTGAAGATTTATCTGGGCCAAAATTTGACAAATTTAAACTTGTTTCTGTTAACTAGTGTTTGAAAACAGTTTGTTCTGTCCTTTGGATACATATTTTTTTTGTGTGAATGCACACAAGAAGTGTTGCTTATTAATATTAAATTAAAACTGGTTTCTATAAACTTATTTCTGGAAGGAATTTATGTCGTCTTTATTTATGTGTGCGTGTGGGATAGACAAATATGCAAACTCTGTCTGGAATTATAAGTATTAGCTTCATTGAATAACCACCGTCTCTTCATTGTTATTGTTAAAAAGCAAACCCATATCAGGCCAAAATCGGTTTAATTAAATACTCAGACAATATTTGCACATTGCAGCAAGAGAAAGAATCATTTGCTGGCTAAATGATGAAGAATATCCTGCTGACAAACAAAGTATTTTTGAAAAAAATAATAATTGCAACATCCAATTAGGTAAAGATTCATTGGATGAGAAATTTGGCCATACAGCACTTTTTTTATTCAAACTCTAAACAATTTCCTGGCTCTCTGGCAGCAGGAAATTCAAGTGGATTGATTGCGAGTAGGAAGTTCTCCATTAGCCATATTGTGAAAGGCAAAAAAAAGTCACAAACTGATGCTTGTACTTGAACAGGCATCAGCATCATTTGTAAATAAGGGCCTAACAATTTTGAGAATCTCACTGCAAAATTGATTCATCCTGAAGCACCCAACACCTGCCAGGTAGAATAACAGGCCTACCTAAAACTTGACCATTCAAAACTTGTCAAACTGTAATTAAAGATATTCGAAGAAATATCAATATTTCTAACTGAATGTGGAACAAACGTTTCTTCCCAAACCAACATTGAAAGACTGCTGTCAAACCAATACTCTAACTACTAATTCCTTAACTCCTCACTCCAGCCCACCACTTAAATGGGCCATCTTTCCTCCCTACTCCCACAAGCTACTAAATCCAGTAAAGCCACCTATGGTCAACCGTCTCCATCACTTGCCTGATAGACAATAATAGTATCACGATGGCTTCACTCAGGCTTCAACCAAACATTGACAGCCAGTCTCAATATTGCAATCAGAAAACTCAATTTCTTTATTGAAATGAGGCCCAGGGCCCACCATGAAAGATGTGAGAGACCCCAAATTTTTTCATAAGACATGAGAAGACCTTTATACTTAAATTACTTACTCAAAAGTACACCCTTGTAACATGAAATGCTTAGCCATAGTAGAGGCAATATCTGCTTATCTTTATTTCATTGATTTCAACCATATATGAAGGTCACTGGAGTGAAATAGAACTCCATGAATGCGGCAATATACATCTAAGCTCATCAAAAGACTTTCTTCTTTTGGTATTTGAAGTAGTGTTTAAAATTGGAGAATTGGAATTAAGGACTCATGTTTCATCTGCTTTTTTTAATTTGAAGCTGTCAATTTTTCTCTCTTACAATAGTCAGACCTTTTATTTCATCCAAAAAATGTTAACCATTTGCAGAACGCTGTCCCACCTAGCGGAAAAGTCAGGAACATACCACTGGCAATTGATGGTTTGTGGAATGGTGCAGGACTTGTGGTGCAGTTGTAGTGCTCTTATCTCTAGGCTGGAAGCTTCAGGTTCAAGTTCCTGCCAGGACTTGTTGGCCATGGAAGGAGTATTCACAATGAGGTTTAAGGGGCAGATAATCAACTTTGGAATCCTTCTGCCTCCTCCCCACTGTTTCCCAAATAGAAAAAAAAATGTGTGAAGATATATTTAAAAAGTCACTATATGCTGTTCAATCAAGTACAGGACTACTGCCTTTTTAATCCCCAGTCCCAATTCAATTAATGCTCAAGTTTGCATTTCAATTTAAAGACACACAGTGGCCCTTAAGTAGTTAGCTTTTGGTATGTGATACAAATAATTGTGACCATAAATACACCAGATTAATATATATTTTCAACATGTTTTTCAGGTTTCTTTTTCTATAATTTATTCAACATAACAAATTAAATAGAGCAATCAGAATATTTTATTTTGAAAATAAAAGGTATGCAGAGTAATTCATTATTTAAAGAAAATGTACACTTGAACATGATGGAAGAGAAAGTGGCAATAGATTAATTGATAGATTGACATGAGTGGAAATTGCTAACAATGACCTATTTGTTCATAATGGTTTAAATATAGCTTTACAATCTAGTATTTGCTACAAATGTTTTACTGCATTTTGAACTTTAATATTATTAAGCTGTCACTAGAATCCTTCATACAGCAAAACAATGAGTTTATTGCACCTGGAAAAAAAGGACAGAAACATGGATTACATATTTCAGGAAATGCCTCTCCAGTCCTTCCACCAAGATCAAAAGAGTTAGAGTACTTCACATCCAAGGATATTGAAAATATTCTAACTTGCATCAGAGTATAGACTCTACATCCCTGCATTGTTGCACAAGGTAGCTAAGCATAGTTAATCAAGCAGACTGACACAGTTATCTTCTCATGGCACGTCCCTTCCACCTACTACCATTTTCCGTGCCACTTAAAGAAATTTAAGATTTTTGTAGGATTGTTGGGCTAAAATTATAGATCTTTTGAACATCGCTGATCTGATTTACTTTCTTGAGGCTTGATAATAAAAAGTCGCTTCTTTCACTTCAGTGTCCTCGTTCCAGAAAACAGTTACCATTTCAATATAAAGAATTGTCAAAGAGACAGTGCTTTTATTTTTGCTTTATGCAAAGGTCTGGTAAATGGTCGACGTGTTCTGTTCCTTAATATACGTGCTTTCCTATTGCAAAAATGGATGACAATATCTAGATAAAGTTATTTATCTAAACATGTCACTGCTCTTTTATGTATGATGAATGTTACAATATAACACAATCGGTCACCCATGTTTTAGTAGTAGCACCCTCATTGGTTTTGGAGTTCAGGATTTGGGGTTCAAGCCCTACTCCACAAATTTAATCTTTCAATCTTAGCTGATCCTCCAGTATAATACTGAGAGAGGTGTCATTGCACTGGGACTCCGTCTGACTGCCAAGAAATAAGCAAAAACCCCTTGGGACTTTTTGAAGAAAATAAGGTGGCTCTCCCTGGTGTACTGGCTGGTGTTTATTACTCAAATAATGTCACTAAAATCGAATAGCGTGGTGTTGATTTCATCGCTGTTTGCGGAAACTTGCACCTAACAAGTTGGCTGTTGCATTTAACTGCAATGGAGAAGTGACTAAACGCGAAAAGTATTTGTTGAGCTGTGAAGTTCTTTGGGGAATCCTGAAGTCTTGAGAGGAGTTAGATAAATTCAATTATGTATTTTCTTAACTAACAGTATTCAGTTTGCGATGCCTCGCTTCTCAATGCCCCCGAACTTCTTGCATTATGATCAGAAGTTCTATAAAACCTAACTACTTAAGCTTACTTGTTTTAGAAATATTTGTGCCGATTGAAGTGAGAAATTTTCAGTTGAGGAATGCATTTTTTGCAAATTTGTCTTTATTAATTATTATTGCAAAACAGACTTTCTAATTTAGTGTAGAGTAAAGGACAACCTGCTAAGAATTTTTTTTCACACAGGTTGATTTGGCCCTGTATGTCCTAAACAACCTGTCTGATTCAATTTTTTTGTAGTGGACAGGAAGACCCAGGAACGTCTTTGGCTTCATGGGAGTGTAATTCCCTGCTTTACGGTGTTAGATTACCTGTTTTATGCCACACCGGTCCTCCGGAGGTCAGCGAAGGATTAGAAAGCTCAGTTCTATTCAAGATCATGTGTTCATTAAATGGGTTGATCTGTTCAGGGAATACAGACAAAATAGTATTTGGTTATACAAAGTAAAAACATTCAGAAAACAGTTAGCACCATGGAAAGCCACAGAATAGGTAACTCTTGATGGAATATGTCAGTGCACAATACTTGAGAAATCCTACAGTGGATAAAAATGTCAAAATCGCTGATTGCACCCCCCAGGGAGGATTTGTGATTATGAATCTAACACCATTCATCTTTTCACGTGATGTAAATATATTCTGCCATCTCTATTTTGATAAATACCAACATAATTTTCAATAAAATAACGCCTGGACAATTTAAAATGTTTTATACCTGGTGGTTATTTTTGTTTTAAAAGCCAAGGTTTGTTCAAGTTGATCAATTTCAGTGAAAAAAAAATGTCTATTATCCCAACAGACCTATTGCTCTTTTGTGTTAAAATATTACAAGAGAGAAATTGTAGGCTGTTCATTCTCTTAATGACTTTAGTTTTTGTTATGCTATTTAATGTTCTTTGTGATGCAAAGTGGATTGTATTTTGACATGATAGTTGTCAGCTATCAACTATACCATTCACTCATCATATTAATGCTATCTTTTTTTAATGAGATATGAAGTCCAATGGACAAATATTTGTAAAACAAAATGGCAATGTTTAGAAAAAGCAACAAGAATGTGCTTTCAAAATATAAAAATGCTACATTCAGAAATTTCAATAACACAGTCCAGTTTGTTTGGGTAACTATGGTGAATGTGCTTATAATCACTTGTCATTTTCTTTTACTTTGGATTGTTATCAAATAAATAGAACAGATGTAAATTGCTAGGATAGTGTTGAGGAAAGAACCCTAAAGTTTGCTCCCTTCACCTATAGCTTTCCTATACCATAACTGAACTGAAACACTTCCACTGCCATTTTAATTCTTGACGGACATGTTATGAAATAATTAAGAAACTTGATTAGATTGTGTTTTTTTATCCGCAAAGAAAGCTCTGTTACAGATTTGTGGTCTTGAGGATCTATCATAGAAATTCTGTTGTACATAATTTTTCAAAACAAGACAAGTGGACAAGTGAACACTAAAATTGTTGCTAATACATCGATTACCAGTTCCTATAATTTAAAAAAAGTGGGAAAATGTAGTTTGTCTAATTTATGATTTTTGGAGAGCAGTGCAGAAATTTGGAATGCTTAGTAGTGCGTCAAGCAAAAGTAATTTTGGACAGATAAGAGTATTCTTTCAATTGCTATTTCTTCCCAAAGGTTCCAGAAGGCTATTATACACTTGGAGAGAAATTTTGAATAATCAACACTAGTGATAGACAGAAGGGAACTGACAAGATTTATCAAGAGCAGAAGATTAGCAAATAACTGAAGGTGAGAAACTCAAATACAAATTTGATTGTGCTTCCTTTGGAAAGTCATTAGTGTGTTTATTTGCAATACAGTTAATTTGTGTTAATTTGTTTGAAAATATGTTTTTATGTATTATAATAGTTACATTGATTCCCTTTTGCCTCAGTTAGCATAATGCAGCAGAATAAAAATTAGAATTTATCAATTTATTTATGAAATAAACACAATCGATGAAGACTCTAAATATTGGGTGAATGTTGAAATAAACTTAACTAAGCATCCTTAAAGAAACATGAAGTGATGCCTTCTTACGTGCATGAAAGGGTTGTGTAATGTTTATAATGAACCCCTAATCACTGGTGTGATGGCAAAAGAGAATCCAAAGGAAATACTCACCAAGCCATCTATTTCACTGGTTGTTATCAGGTTGTAGGTTGTGTCTTAAAAACTATATAAACTTTTTTTTAGAGATAAAAAGGTACTGCAGATGCTGGAGAATCCGAGATAACAAGCATGGGGCTGGATGAACACAGCAGGTCAAGCAGCATCATAGGAGCAGGAAATTTGTTGTTGACTTTCGATTCATAAAATTATGTACTTGTCAAAATTGATCATAAATAGAATCTCAATTTCTTTTTTCATTCATTTACTACTTACCAATTATACATGTATATATGCATCAGTCCAAAACTGTCAAAGTAAAATACTGCTGGAAAGCCATCAAAACAAAAGTTGCTGGAAAACCTTGCCAGGTAAGGCAGCATCTGTAAAGAGAGAAATAGTAAACTTCTTAAGTTGACTATGACTTCTTCACACAGCGAGAAAGCATCTTCTATGTAAATTTCCAGTTTTGACTGATAATGTCATAGAATCACAGGTTGGTTACATATCATAACATGCTTCATTGGCGTAGTGCTCTGGAAACCAAGACTTGCTATTCACAGACTCATCAAAAAAGTTTTAAATCATAAAGAATCCCGCAATTTAACTGTTTTATAGATCTAGGTTGACAGAAAACATGGACCAGGTTTCTTTACTTAAACAAGAATTATATTTTATTGCAAATAAGTAGATTCTAACTGCAGATAATAAATTATGAACTATCAACACGTAAGTGTACTGGTTAAAACTCTAACTCGCTGATAAACTCACCCCTCTACTTAACTATACAGATACACAAAATTAAACATGTATGTCATGGGGGGAGAGAAAGACTGGAAAGGTAATTTAGTGGTCTCTGTCCACAGTGTTTGCTGAGATGATCGTTTTGCTGATCAGAATGCTACTTCCCAATCTTCCTTCTACAGATACATTCACGTTTTTTGCATGAAACTCAGGGTGGCTACTTTACACTTATAAAGGTCTCTGACTATTAATTAAAAGTTATACCCAACCACAACTGGTGAGGGAAAATTAACTGGCTATCATCAGGCTTAAGATTTTTTGTCCTGCAGAATAGAAAAAGTTCCTTCCCTTCCAAAGGTCTGATGGTTTCAGCCCAGAACATTCATATCCACAAGCTGTCCACCTAGCTGGGACCCAGTCACACAGATGTTGGCGGACAGGAGGCCTTTTTCATTGATGACTGGAAGCTTATTCAGAAACAACTCAGCTATTTGTTGCCATCCAAATCTCCACAGATACTCAGTCCCTGGTGTCAGCTGGTCTGTAGCTAGGATCCACTGTTTGAACCAGCAGCTATGTAAACAGCACTTACAATGAGGGTCAAATAATTTGTTCTTAATAATGTGCAGCAATTCTTCAAAAATCTTTGACTTTAAAATCCTGATTTTCCCATTATAATCAAAAATGCCACTAATTTTTTTATATAATCAGAAGAAGGTAATTCAGCACATTCTGTCTGTGCTGGTTCTCTGCAAGAGCACCTCAATTCATTTCACTTTCCCACCTTTTCCCTGTAATCCTGCAATCCTTGTCTGTTGAGGTTATTAACCAATTATTTTTGGAGGCCCTGATAAATCTGCCATAGCCACACTCCAAGAAGTACATTCCAGGTTCTAATCAGTCACAGCATAAAAAAGTGTTTTGCTTATGTCTCTGTGTCTTTTGCCAAACCTCACCACCATCTACAAGGCAGAAGCCTGGATTGTGATGGGATAATCCCCACTTGTCTGGATGAGTGCATCCGCAATAAGATTCAGGAAAGTCAACACTATTTAGCAAAAAACAGCTCACTTGATTGGCATCCCATTCAACACATTTAATATTCATTTGCCCACCACCAGCAGTCAGTGATAGCAGTGTGCAACGTCAACAAGATGCAATACACCAATTCACCAAGGTTCCTTCAACTTTCAAAACCGATGACCCCTGCAACCAGAAGGACAAGGACAGCATGGAAACACCACCATCTGCAAGTTGCCCTCCAAGCCACACACCAACCTGATGTGAAACTATATCACCAGTCAGTCTCTATAATTGGATCAAAATCCTGCTACTCCTTTCTAACAATGCTGTACTCGCCTGCCCTTCCTCTAGACTGCAGTAGTTCAGGAAGGCAGCTCACCACTTTCTATAGGCCAAATAGAGACGAACAAAAATTGTAGGCATAGCCAGTGACAACTATTAATGAATTTTAAAAACATTTTAAATTGCTGTCCTCTGTTTCCAGGAAACAGAGGAATCCAGGCATCAAAGGAAATCCTTAGCCCCATCTATGTAGAACAGACTACTTATTATTTTAAATATGTCAATTAAACCTCCTTTTATGTTGCTTTTCTCCAGTGAGAATAGTTTCACCTTCTCCAATCTATCCACCAAATGAAATTCTTTGGAATTACTCTCATAAATCTTCTCTGTCATCTCTCTAATGCCTTCATATCCTTCCCAAGGTATAGTGTCTAGGCCAAAATCCTGGGTTTAAAAATTACTAGTTTTTTAAAAATTGAATTTCAAGCTAAATATCGATATTTACTAAATCACTATGATTAAATTGTTGTCATTCAAATCCCTTGTCAGTCCATGGTCTCTGCAACTTCTGCTGACTTCCTAATTTCTATGGCCAAATGGTCCTTTCTGTGTTATGGACCTCAATGACTCTATGAGAATATTTGTTTGACTGAATACAACTTCTGTTCTTGGTGTCATTAGAGCTGTGCTGACCCAAAGACAAAAAAAATTGCCAGTTTTGTATATCCCAAATAATTTAAGGGGATGTATTTTAAAAATTGTGGAAAGTGGGTAAGTGAATAAGTTTAGGGTTAGAATGGTTCCAGGGTCTCAAAGCAATTCCAAGGATAAATACGACCATTTGAGAAGATTCCCAGTTTACCAGTTAAAAAGATTCGGAACTTAACTTCACACTTGATGCGAACACACTTCATGTTATACTTCATGTAATGTCCAGTCTAAGGGAGGTTTCACATCACTGCACACCCAATCAGATTATGATCCGATTATGCAATTAAGTCGCAACCTTTTGTGACTGCTTGCAAGATCATCTCAGTGACTGATTTGTAACTGTATCATTGAAAATGGTTTTCAATTAGCTTTTTGATGGTTGTAAATTTTCTTTGTTTTTAGTTGGATAACAGGTCCAACATATCATTTTAATAAAAGTTACTATTAATATATACCAATATAACTCTATTTGTTCCTCCTAGTCATAAAATGTAAGTTTTGCTGAACTCGCACTGATTATGCTATAGGCATGAAGTTAGTATCACCACACAGCACTGCACAGAAAGAGGACTCAAAATTAAGCAAAGAATACTTGCAAAATTCATAATATATTAACAGAATAATAAAGTGATATTATATCTAGTTTGAGTGATCGACGTGCTCAATTTTCACATTTGTAGTTTATATTATTTGGATTGCTAAATCACATCACCTTTTTGTAATTGTTGCAAGACATATAACATTCTCTTTGTAGCAAAGTATTCATAACCTAACTTTTATTATTACTTCGTAATTACACACAGAGCTGAGTTTATAATCCATAAGAATCAACTCAGATACTGATTTGATCCCTTACTGTAGGGGAAAAGCAAGACATTGATTAAATTCATAAATTAACATCTGTTTAAATAACTAAAATGATCTGCAACAATCTTCAGGGGACATGAGCAAATATGACCCTATTAATAATATGCCTGGATATAAATTGCATTTCATGCAAAATATGTACAACTAGTATGAAAATGGAACTTTCTTTGAAAAATTAAATAAGCTACAAAAAGCCAAAGTATTTACTCAAAGTCAAAATAGCAGGAATCTTCTGTGTGAATATTTATGTTCAAAAGCTTTTATTCCCTGAGGAATAATTAAGGGAACAGATTAAAATAAATCATGGTGTGCTATATAGTACAGATGGATTAATAAAAGAATGCCTTTTCAAGTTCAAAGAATCAGCACATTGGGTTCAGTTAGCAGTTAATGATTAAAATATCATCAATTATATATCTTGGAGCTGAGATTTTCCTGGATTTAAATGGTTTAATCACAAAGTGGATTATTTTCCTACTTTATGGATTTTATGTGGCTACTGACTTTCTACAATAGGCAGTGTGTAGTATAATATTTGCATAGAAATGTAAAGTATCATTTAATGGGTGATAAAATTTATCTTGTGTACTTCCACTTGGCTTGGAAGGAATGTGAATTCTATGTTTCTAAAACTTTAAGAACTGATGGGCCCAGAGAAGGAAGGGGTGGGAGCAGTGTGGGCGGATTCCCAATAACTGGTGACATCCTCCAACTATAGATATTTTCCTAATCAACATGTTCAAAGATGTTAATACACACCTTTGGAGAGGATGGATCTTGAGCACAGGCCTGTTAGTTCAGTGATGGGGATACTACCATTGAAGGAGGGACACTACTATCTTACTACAAGAGCACCATATTCCAACTCGATGATTGCCTGAACAGCTAACTATTGAACATTCCTGCACTAGAAGAATGTATGTGTGATTTTAAAATAGTATCATAGCATGTGCTGAGAGGAATCAAACAAAATCCAATAAACTGCAATTGGCCATTTTTATTTTCTGGATCCTTTGGGGATTCTTCACAAATTAGTGGCTCCTGCGTTATTCATAGCATGTGATTGTAACATTGGTCATTCCCCACTCCTTTAAGTTGGGGGCAGTTTTGCAACATTAGACAATCTCTCTAAATGTAGAATACCCTCTCTCCATATGTGAAATAATAGACTGTTGGTGTTACACAAGAACTGGTCACAAGTCTAAGGTCAGCCAAGTCTTTGTCCAATCATTGAGCGCAGAAATGAACGGACAAAACCCAATTGTTATTTCTGATTTACCGCTGACCATCTACTACTTTAGGGAATGCAATGTCTAATGTTATACCTGGAAGAATAATAAATGATGCGAAATAAATACGAGACGGAGTGGTGCTCAGTCATGTAAAAACAAGGTGCAAGTAAGTAAAGAACATGAAACCAGGCAGGTGGAGTAAAAGGAAGTTATTCGGAGGCGGGAATCTGAAGTTGAGATATCATGTTCAGTTGTGTGTATGTTACAAAATGAAAATGGACCGATGTGTTCCACTATTTCGGGAGGTGTAAGTGCTACACTTGATCCTACAAAAATAAGCACGCCGGCCGAGCAGGGATGTTCATCAATCATCCAATGTGGCTGAAAGTTAACACAGTGAATGTATATTTCGTGCTGCTTTTGCTTGTTTGTCTGTGGCAGGGACCTTGACTTAAATCGGCTCCCCCTTGTTATATCGACTGAACTGTGCACCAGAATAGACGTGCGCGAAAATATTTCTTTTGGAATTGGCACATATAATCTGCTCCCCCTTTCTTGACAGAGTCAGTGAGAGATGCAAAAACAGTGGAAGGAGGACCCAATTTGACCTCTAATTGCGCTTTAAATTCTATACGGCCATTTTTACGTCATTCATTGCTTTATTGTACTGATCAAAGCTTTGTTTTTATTTGACCGTTTCTGCTTTGCACAAGATTTTGTTGAAATTGTTTGCTTTCTTATGTGCATGTCCTCATTTGCACTGTGTGAAATTCACCAAAGAAACATACATTTAAAAAATGTTTATTGATCACTTTATTTACCCATTTCTAAAACAAAATCACCAATTACACTGATTACAATCCCTTTGCAACGTGATAAACATAGACATAGTTGGGCCATCCAACTGACAGAACATCTTACAATAATTTCTTTTTCCTCCAGCGAAGATTTACCTGTGATCACCAAGAGCAACTAACCCATTTAAACATTTTTTTCATGTTTATATTAAAGGTGATGAAACTGGCAGTAATCCTGGACACTAGTGACCAGTAAGCGAATGTCACAAATATACGTGAGATTTAATTTGGCTTTTTGGAAAAAAAATATTCTAAAATCATTAAAGACCGGTAAGGATAGAAAACGATTGGGACCTTAAGCAAAGAAAGAGTTGCTGAACGAATTCCATTCCTGCCCCTTTCATTGCTGGCACTTCCACTTAGTAATGATACACTTCATCCTATTTGTGAACAGCATTATGTTGGAGGAGAGTGTGAATGCATGAAAATTATCAAGTGCAATATCTTGAAATGTTAACGTTTAATTGCAGAGTTCGCAACAGGTTACTCTGGCATTAATTAGGGTAGACTATTTGCTGGCCATGGCAAACAAAATAATTCACATTGGCCAAACCAGTGTGTGTATATCCGGGCCTTACTCCCGCGAATTCATTTTGAATTGCCGAACTTCTCGGCCACTTGTCATTCACTTACACGGCAGCCAAGGCAACAGGGTTATTTCGCCTCCTCAAGAGATAAATGGCGGGAGCGGAGTGGTTCTGAAACCAGAGGTGGGGGGTGGTGAATGTGCGGAGCAACCGCAGGATTAGTGCCCTTCCTGTCCTCTCTTAACTTGATGCAAATTCTTTCCAAACCTGCAAGCTTAAACACATCTAGTGGTTATGTGATAGTTGGCCACTCTCCAGTACCACAAATGGAATAGACATAGCACTGACTTCCCAAAGTCAGTAGCGAAACAAAAACATGTTCATTTTTATTTGCGAAGAGGCGCGAGTGCGTGCTCATTTACAAGAGGACGCTCTGTTGTGTTTAGATTCTTTTGCACGAATTGGAACTCGAATTTGATTATATGTTTGCTTATGGGCTGTTATTTGTAAACTGCAGATCAAAAGTGCTGATTAGGAGGTGAACAATACATTAATGTTAATAATACGTTAAGGTTAACAAAACCATTGTGAGCGCTCCGTTATTTGAAGTAGAAAATTAAACATTAAATAATAATATGATTTGCTGAACAGCAATGTTTGTGGTCTTTGGTGTACTGCTCGTGTTTGGTGTAATTAAAAATACAAATTAAGGTTTTAAAATTTGGTGTGACGAAATTACCAACAGAAAACTGAAGTGATGAGACAGCAGGGCGATGTAATATGTCAAACAGCGTATCTGTGATTCAAGGTGCTCTGTACATAGGTTCTGTGTGAAGATGTAACAAAACGATTATCTGTGCATCCATCTCGGGGCATTTTTTTTTTTGAATGAATTGCAAACCGCCACAAGCCAAACCTGTTTCACAAGATGGGGACCGTCATGCCAATTGAATTTTGAAGAGCTTTGTAAATGTTTTAATCATTGGAAGTGCAGCTGCTTTCTGTTTACTGCTGATAAAGAGCTCAAACCGATCCAGTCGCGATTATAGTCATTTTTGTGCCATCAGAAAATGTTAATTGTAGCTGAGTAACACTGGCGAAATTCGAAGCATCACAGACGAAGAATGGGTAGCGAATTAATTTGAAAATTGGGCCTAAATCCACGGCACACCCCCACTCAACCCCCCCAACCCCGTATCCCACCGCCCCCCACTAACTCTCCTCGCTGCACTCCTTCCAAAAACAAACGACTTGCCCATTCAGCAATCGGTGTCTTTGCGGAATTCTCAGATCGGGACAGTGTCTGTTCTGCCGGTGTTAAAACTCCGGTGAACTAAGTGATGCCAATTGAAAACTGATAGCAATTCACCGTCCCAAATCACCAATAAGAGCTCTAATTAAATTTGTTGTTTCGTTTACAAGCAAAGACTCAGCTAATGATTCGAATAATTGGATTCTATTTGTCAAATTCCAATTTGTGTTTTCCGCTATTCTCGAGAGAAAAGTCCCCAATGGTTTCGGACCTAATTCTGTGATGAACAAACATTGCCACCCAAACCGGTTCAAACCTTTGGCTTCTGTTTTGTGTTTTGGCTGGCTAGTGATGTGACTGGACCGGTCGCCTGTACAGTCTCTCATTCCTCTTTCAACTGTGGAAAATCGACATTTTAGGTAAATTTGTGTTAACTGCATTCGTTAATTTGAAAGGGTCTGCCCAATGTGTCTTATAAGCCTACTGTCCAGTTATTAAATTCTGTAATGCATAAGGGCAGTGCTTAAAAAAAGCTGCAAGAACCCATTTTAAAAGATGGTTTTAGTATTACAAATTTAAAGTCTGCATTTCACAACAAGCCAGTTAATAGGTTTTACCAATGCATGTGATCGATCCGTATTGGCATTCCTATTTGATAAATTAAAATGGTAAAGTCGTTTGAATTAGAGAACGCGTTCCAAAACAAAAAAGAATTGTATCGACAAAATGCAAGCAACTAAAAGCGACAATAACCGAGTTCCATTTCTGAGACAACTTAAACTTGATTATTCGCGGCGAACGTGTAACTTTGTCTAGGCAGATGGGCATTTGTAAAGTGCTGTTTTCAAGTTATTTCGTGTTGTGTTCATTGTAGGCAACACAGCTAGACGCACAGTGCATAAGGAGTGCACTGCTGCAAAGCCAAACACGGAAGAAACGTTTACAGTTAGAAGAAAGCGGCTGCTCTGCATTTTTCCCCTGTGTCATTATAGTTAAACTCAGTAATTTTCCTTAAGCCAAGGTTGCCCACTTTAACTTGACTCTGGCAATAGAAACCATATTTATCTTGATTAAAGAGCAGTATCTGGTTATGTGAATTATGAGAACCCTCTCTTGCCCAATCAAAAAGTCCAGTTTCTTTAGTGGATCTGAATGGGGCATTTATTATTTATGCCCATCTTACACCAAGCTTGTTGGTCTTGTTTTTAAAACGTATTAATTCGTTTCGAAGTCGTGCAGTGGGGGTGTTGAGACGCCTGGATGTCTGGTCTGACGTTCCCATGTCTAGTTATTAAAGCTTCTCTCCTTCTATTACTGCACATTGAAGCCTCAGCCTCCAATGCATGGCTCCAGGGCTCGCCTTTGTTCTTGCTTTATCCATAATTATAGCTTTTAAAAGAGGGTACCTTTCCTTTTCTCGGTGCTTCACCGTGTTATGACAACCACTTTGAATTGTCACCAAATGATTTACGTCTTGCCCTGCACGATTTGCTAATCTAGCGTTTAAAACTTATGCTTTGCAAAGCAAAGAAAGTATGTTTCTTTTAAAAAAGGCAAACACACAAGTAAACACAAGCGCAATGTTTTAACTTCCAGTAAGAAAACAATGCCTTCATCTTTTCCTTTCATGCTGTAATGTGAATTTGCTTCTTTTTTGAAAAGTTATGTCCAGCATGTATGTGGGAAATTCTTGAACTTTATTCCATTTATTTGTGCTGGTCTCATATTCTTGGTGAAAGCATTTGTGGTGTCTGACTTGACTACATTATCCCTCACTATAACACGGAGAAGTGAGTTAAAAATAAATTGAAATGTCGATTTAGTAACAAAATTAAAAGCAGTCTGCCTGGATCAGCAAAGGTGACTTTTCGTCCCCACAATGCTGCTTCCAAACCAAGTTTGCGAGAGATTAACACGTACACTTCTTTCGGAATATATCTCCAAGGTAGGGTGTGCTACTGACTTGCCATTAACGAGTCTTGTCGTGTGAACGCACATGCAGCAATTGTCATCGTGTCCAGTGAATGTTAACTTTTATTACAAGTTTGTCTTTTGAAGTCTTTTAAAAATCTCTCTCGCTCTGACCTCCGCCAGAACAGTCCTTAAAGTACAAACTGACATTTCTGGAAGATACTGGTTTTATTATCACTGAGTTTACAGGACCAATTAACATTTTCGGCCATTCGATTCATATCTCAAACTTCAGTGTTGCAGTATTCAGGGAATGGACGTTACTCTTTTAACAAAGGGGCCTGGGATTCAGTTTTCTTCACATCTTAATAAGCCCGTGGTTGGAAGGTGAAATTACGCATTTCTTCTGTTAGCCGTCGATATGTCCAACAACTAAACGAAAAACAAAAGGTGCTTTTACAAAACATAAAGGTCCCAAATGTATCTATCATTTGGGCAGGGTCAAACGTTTCCACAATATTCGTTGTCTTTACCTGAACGCGGGTTTTGCCTTTAAAACGACACGAAAACCAAAACTACAGTGAAATATTGAAGGAACTATTCTACATGGTTCAAAATTAAGCATAATTATTGCAGCTAGTTTGCATTTCGCAAATAGTTTTATTTTGTGTCAGAAATGGATTTTAGAATCAATTCAGCATTAGCCTCTCAATATCATTCTATTCCCTCACACGTGCACAAAAAGCGGGGATTTATTATGTCGCTTTTAAAGGGCACACGTAAGGAAATAGCTTAATTTCCGAATTTTTTCCGCATTTGATGCTTTAGACTGTGCAGAGGGGCATTCGATGTAATAACCTTACGCAAAGGCTGCAATACCGCAGGTCTGGTTTTGTCTGGATTGAAACAAATAAATTCTCAGCGCAAAGAATATGACAACTGTTCTGTAGGAATTACTTTCTATTTAGAAAGGTCCCTTCGTGGTGATCAAGGGCTCCGTCTGGACTGTAGTTTTAAGTGGGTCGAAGCAGTCGAGGCTTGCAATCCACACTCCGCTTTTTAGATTATTAAGTGAATTCTTTTTGCCAAAACTGGACAGAGTCTAATTTTTTTTTAAATACGAATAATGAACTTCTCGCAAAGCTCCTAAAAATAGCTGATGGAAACACATCCTAAATCCAACAGTCTTAGGACGATATAACTTAATACACGTTATTTGGACAATTGTTCTTTGTCGTAAGGACACGGGCATATCACAAACAGCATCTGGGTACAAAGGAGGTATAGGACTTTTGATACTTCTGTAAACCAATCAAGTTTGGGGAATAGTTGCAAAGTGCAAAAAACACACAATGCTGCTTTCGACACAGGATAAAATAAAATGGGCACGATGGATTTGCACAAGGTGGGGAGTAGCATTTCTCAAGTTGTGTGCATGAAGATTACAAACATACGGGAAGGGTTAAGATCTTCTAGATAACTGTCTGTACCTGTTTTGCTAAGTGAACTCCATTCCCCCACCAGAATAAATGTCGTCGAAATTTTCCATCAGATAAATTATCGTTTAAATTTTGCTGATGGTTGTTCAGTCTAAATGATAAATTATTTCAGTCCAATTAAATGAAACACAACCGTGCTTATTTTAACCCCGGATTCAACATATACAAAGGTAAAATACTGGTGATGTTGGAAATCTGAAATAAAATCGGAGAAAAAAATGTTGAAAAAACTGGATAGGTCTGCGAGCATCTCTGGTGAACCATTCCAAAGAATAGTCGTTAAACTTGAAACATTAACCCGGTTTCCCTCTCCACAGAATGCTGTCAGACCTGCTGAGTCTTTCCAAAATTAATTGAAAATACCGCCGGGCCCCCCCCCCCCGGATTAAACTAGTGCAATCGCAGATCACACACCTCCGGATGGGAACTCAAACAGGAATATCAGAGGTCCGAAAAGTGCTTGTTAACATTTAACTAAGACTCCTTCTACATCTTTGCAAAGACTGGTTTAGAAGGTGACGCGTGGTACATACAAAGTAGCAAGTGTCCAACACCAAATTCACTTATTAACAGCTCGGCGCACGGTTCTAAACTAACAAGTCTAAGCCTTGCCACATAGGACATTGAAGTATAGGCAAGATACGGTTGCTTATCAATCTACAGTCTTTGTGCATTTTAATTGACACCACACCAGTGCAAATTTCCCGCATCCAATCGTACTTCATCTAAAAATGTCGCTAGTCTTCATATTACTGACATTATAATAAAAAGCAGAACATCCTGGAGAAACTCAGCGGGTCTGGTACATTTCGAGTTCAGTATGGCTCTTCTTCGGAACACCGAAATGCTGATATCTTTATCACCCGTGTTTCCCAATCAGCTTCCAATTTGGCATGAATAATATTCCAGTTTTCTCAAATCGCCCCGAACTCATTAGTTAAAAGCCTTATGTTTTGTATATCTTTTTTCAAAAAAATGAAAGCAAGCAAAATCGCGAAAATTACCCCCAATTTCCGCAGACTGGTTGCACCTGTTATATAATTAACTATTTAACAGTCCGCTTCTCTCTTTTGTGAGTGCGAATCTTTTCTCTGCCTGGTTTTGAATGGCCGTTCCTGGTGCATTTGGGAGGCTGCAAATCATCTACTCAGCGGGAGAAAGCAAACGTAGCGAACGGGACGGGGGTTTCACAATGAGGGCTTATTCATGCTGCACAGATCGGCAGTAATTACGGGCCGTTAGAAGGCAAGAAATTGTTAAATACTGACTACACCCCGCAGCGTTCTTTTTTTTTAAAAAAAGAAGCCGTTTAAAAGCGGTACTGGAACAACGACAAAGTATACACATAAAGGCAACATGCTTCAAGACGAGGCTGGGAGGGGGGCGGTGGGTGATGGGGAAATGTTTCGATTCACAAAACCCTTGAGTTTTGTCCACACATGTCAACATTCACCTGTTCAAATCGCTCCGTGCTGGAGGTTTCGGCAAAACCAGCCGATATTTGAACAGTGGAAAGCGAGGATTTTAATCGTAACAGGAAGCTTTTTCTCTCTCTCTGCATTGCCTGGATCCACTCTCAAGATGAAAAAACACTTAGGCTACTAAGAAATAATAAACTATAATCTGGACGGTTCGCTACGAGCCTTATAAAGTTACCCTCCACCCCAATCCCCAACGTTTTATTCTGTGTTGGGAAAGAGATATCCCAGTTATTTTAATGGTCCACATCGATAGATACTAGATTTTAAGCAGGGTGGCTATCCTCCTGTGGTATTTACTAATCAGTTTGGGAATCAGGAATTCAATTGTTTTTTAGTTGTTTTTTTTTGGACAAGGCGACAAATAAATGGAATTCAGCATCGGATTTTTTTTGCACTCTTAATAAGACGTTAAAGATCGGTTGAGCGGTTCATATTGTACAGTTCCCAGACCGTCGGAAGATCGGATTTCTTTCTCGCGTGTTCCGTTCCGAGGTTAACAAGCAAAGCAAACAAAGAAAATCTCAGGCTCTCCACATGCTTTCCAGCATCCTTGAACCCTCCGGTCGGTGAAGCGGAAGCTCAGGTAGCGCTTTCATGCATTTCATAGCCGTCACCCAAAGCTGTCACAACCCTTCCCATCATCTCCCGCTGACACGTGCGTCTAAAAAAAAGTTTTTTGTTGGTTTTCCAACAACTCACTGACAATTCGTTCACCCTGTGTGCAAATGTCGTTTATAATTATATCTATATATATAAACCTATTCTAACCCACCATCGCCTTGACAATATAAGCAGCTACTTAAAATCAAATTGATAAAAAAAAATCCGAGCACTGATCCGCTAATCGCCCGTTAATTTACTGACACGCCAGAAGCGAAATGAACGTAGCAGTGGCAGAGAGGAGAGAGAACAAGAACAATGTACAGAAATTAGTAAATGATCTTGACTTGTTAAAACGAAATTCCGGAAACTTGTCCCACCTACATTCACCAAGATTGAATCAAATGATCAATGCGAGCCTTGACTCTGACGGGACAAATACCTGGTGTGGCCGAGACACGAGGCTTCAAGGACGGCAGTGACAGCGCCTGACAATTCGCCGCTTTGTGACGGGACTAAAGATATTTATAGTTGAAGTGGGTATCACATGAGAATGTCATTTACATCGGTGCATTGATTAACAGATAGCGGAAGAGACCAGGTCTAATTAAGGGGTAATGTATAAGGTAAATGTCCTAAATCGCACTTTAAAATGCAACTTCTTTGCGCCTTTTCCTCCACCGCTGAAGCTTTTTACAACGTGATGGAACAGATAGACGAGAGGCCGAGGGAATGCACAGCTACTAATAAGTGCCATTCTAAACACTACGTTCCGTAAATGGTGGTACACTGTTTCGAGGCCATTTTCACCATTTTTTAAAGGAAAAGGCATCCTGCCTCTCTAGTAGATTGCAATTTTGTTGTATTTGAAACACAAACTTTCAGATCGTGGCGGCATCTACACAGTTTTTTCCTATCTACACACGTATTCCCACCCCCAATCTCTGCTTCCCCTCCTCCTCAAAAAAAATTTCCTCGTTTTACTGCGCCCTCCTCACTGAATTTCAAATTCAACCTCGAGTCGCGGTTACTAAACTGCGTTATCTGTTGATGGCTGGGAGTTCGCCGACTCACCGGGTGTTTGTTTATCAGGCCTGTCATCTTCCCAGCCCTACCCCCCACCTCAACCAAACCACACCACTCCCACTCACCAACACCACCCCCCATCTTCACCTCTCCCCCACCCCACAACCCCAAACTCAGCTTCCCCACCCAAAGGACACATTGTGGCTGCCGCCCACAAGACAATTTCCTCGCATGTTTTTGTATGTGTGTGAAAGAGAGAGAGAGATTATCTGCCGGTTATCTGGGACGGACGGGACTGCTCGTTGCTGAAGCTGGAGCTCTCATTAACTGAGTCCTAATTAAAGTTAATTAGGATCGCCGCCGGCGAGGTGATGTAATACGCCCGTCGTCCAATCACACGGCAGGAGACAGCCAATTGGATACGTTGGCATATCAGATCCATATGCATGAAGCAGCCATGCAAATCCAGAAGTTTTCCTGAATTTCACGGGGAATTCTCTCAACTTAAACCCCTGTTTTTTTTCGACTCAGCCGACAAGCGGGAAATTCGCCTCTGCTCGGGAAAATCGAGGGGGAAGACGCCTGGATTTGGTTTTGGCGAGCAGCCCCGGGTCAGTTTCATGTGGCGCGTCAATTCCTTGTCAATTTCCTGCACGCTGGTAATTCCTAGTCAGTCCCGTGCACTTCCTCGTTAATGATGACTATGACCGCGATGGCTGACGGGCTGCTAGCACCAGACTCATCTAAGTCGGCCTTTCTGGAGTTTGGTCATCCCGCTCAGCAGTCATCCCCTGGCATGTCTCATGGACACTACCCGGTGCACGGCCTGCACTCCAGCGGACACTCCCAACACGATGGCTCTTACTCCGGCGCCTCTTCCTACGGCAGGTCGCTGGGTTATCCGTACCCGAGCTCAGTTAGCAACCACGCACCCAATCCGTACATGCCCTATCAGAACAGCAGCACTTTGGGGCACACCAGGTTAGAAGACACAGGTAAGAAAGCGGGGTCCGGCCGGCGACTTCAAACTTATTGTGTAAAGAAAGCAATGTATGCGATCGCTTTCCACCGCAGTTTCTATCGTCACGCTGCAACTCTAGAGTCAAAGCCTTTTGGAGAGAGTGCGCTGCTGAGATTTGAGAGGCCTCGCTGATGAAATTATTTATATATTCATTTTTTAAAATTGCTCTCTTTAAGTAGACAACTGCAATTGGACCAAACCGGTGCTGGGAAAACATGAGCTGGGTACGACTCTCCCCTTTCCTGCCCAAATAGCCATATTCACGGATTAGCGCTACGGCTAAAATTGTTTGCCGAGAGATCCACTTTGGCCAGGAAATTGATCGACCGGGCTGCTTGTAGAAGTGTATCATTACATTGAGCGGTCGACGGAAATATTCATGATTTGGAAGACAATGCAAATAAATGGTGCTTCTTTTTTGTGTGTGTGAGGTAGAGGCACCTCCGTGTGAGGGAGAAAAACGCAGATATCAGAATTGAGTTTCTGCAGCGCGTCCAGCACCAAACTTCGGTTCAAAACATTACTTTCTTATCTCTATCTCCGGTTATCACTCACATTGTTAAACTCTCGTCTTTAATGGGGTCACCTATTCACTGCTGTATGAGTACGAAAACATTTGATATGTTTCTTTTTTGAAAGGGAGTGGGTTGTTGTTGTGGAGAGCGGATCATGTTTTAGAACTGATGGTCCCTAAATTATATTCTTTCTACTTTCACTCCAAGAGCACGAGAAATCGACTGTAATCGAAAATGGGGAAATACGATTGAATGGCAAAGGGAAAAAAATCCGAAAGCCAAGGACCATTTACTCGAGTCTTCAACTACAAGCTCTGAATCACCGCTTCCAACAGACACAGTATTTGGCGCTGCCAGAGAGAGCAGAGTTAGCAGCTTCTCTGGGACTCACACAGACACAGGTAGGGTGCTAGACAAGTCTCCCCTTTTAAAGGGTTGAGAGTCCATTTTGTTTTTTTTTTGTTTGCTTTTAAAGCACAGTCTCTTTGTTCTTGGGTAAAAACACATAGGCCATCCGTGGTGTTTGAAAGCTTGTTCAAATGTAGCCTCGTCTGTCAAACATAGATCTGTCCTCAAAATGTAAAACAAAATCCTCACCCGTCTCTACTGGTGGTTTACTAAAGGGGATGGAATTCGTCTAATTAGAATTGAGTGATGAACTAAATTTTAAAAAGGAACAATAATAAACATGACAGCCTTGGAAACCTTTCAACGTTCACTCCAGATCCGAACGCATTTAAAGCTGTAAGGGAGCTGGAATGTGTGTGGAATATCTCACCTCATGTTCACTAAATGACAGCGTGTGCTGTTGAGATGCAAGAAGATGCGGCATGGTCTGAATCGTGTATCCCTGCTTAAAAAAAAGGCACAGGATCTAATTACAAGACTTTGTATGCGCGATGCTGCTTTAGAGAAGTTTCCTTGTGGGATTTTGTTTTTGTCTAATCTTCTAGAGGGTGTGGCGTTGGAAAATTCTGTCATGTAGAGAATCTTCTGTCCCTTCAAAGGCAGAGATTTTTTTTTGGGGGGGTGGGGGTTGTTGCAAAATAAAGCGTTCATCGTTTATGCGTCAACTTCATGTCGAAAGGTTTTTCTTTTATAAAACGGGGTGCAGCTTAATAACTGTTCTCCAGGAACTTCAATCATTTGTTTTGTGATTGGAAGTTCAGGGCGGAATAGTGCATTTCCAGGGGCCACATGACTGGGGCGCCTTTCTTTCACTGTCACTTCCAAGGGTTTAAAAAAAACCCACATTCACCTATCCAAAATGGCCGTCTGCAATGAAAAGATAACAATTTCCAATACCCCTAATTTATTCCAGTGCATTAGATAAATCCACACTGCAAAGATTCACAAAGGACGCGTCGCTTCCTCCACACAACTAAAATCATCACTTCGTTTCAACGACCCTCAGTATACCAGTCCATTGTGTCACTCTGCCTTCAGCCTTATACAAATACAACAGACTATCCACACATGATTGAGGTATCAACGATAATTTCAACGATGAGTCATATAGACAACCCCTTCAAATTTCTTCTACTGTTATTAATTGGGCATTCTTAAAGCAGACTGCATATATGTAAAAAGGACATTTCGAAACAAATTAATACCCTCCTTCAGGTAATTCATCTGCGTGCAGAAACAAAAATCTAACTTATTTTCGCATTCGGCTGCTTTGGTATTTCTGATGCTTTAATTCGCACATTTGAAAGTGTGCTTTGCTTGACATGACCCTTTCCCGTTTGAATAGGCCAAACGCAATTATCCAGAACTATTATTGGAGAGACAGTTCAAACCTGTTTCAGACAAAGTCTCGCGCACACCATATTGTTAAAATATATATGTCAGCGAGTGATACGGGAAGCATTTGGACTAGGAAAGTGTAAATTATGCGTAGAATTGACCCGTATTACCACAGTCGCTCCAAGCCAAACAAATGCCATTTGATTCAGTTGTCTCAGTGTTTATTTCAATTATTGGTGCATTATTTCTTTAAAATGTCATAGGGATTTAGCGACAGCCTTTTGCTTCAGCTAGTAAAGATTAGCAATCAAATTGCTGCAACAAATTTAGCGGACTTTCAAAACCCTTTACTCAGAACAACTGAAGGAATTATAGCTTGCACACACTTAAGAAAACTGAACACTGCTGTCTTCCAAACTCACTCAGTCTCTGGGTGCTTGTTCCGTGCTCGATGTTTTTTTCTTCTAATCGTCCTGTGGACAATTTGCCCCAGTAGCAGTTGAGCAGTTAAAGCAGGCAGGTAACATGTTCGCGAGCGACACTTTGACATTGGCTTTGTGTCTGAATTAAAAATGCTCCCAGGAATTAGAAATAACCACGAGGTATTTCCAAATAGGAACATCTTCCGAATAACGTCTTTATCCGGTTTATGTAAAAGTCCAAAGAATCTATACATTGTGCAATACAGATCCCACGGCCTACATGGAGGCACCAATTCGTTGGCTAAAGCAATTGATAATTGGACGCTGGATGGATTAAAATAATTTGTAACCAAAATAGTGATTTTTGTGGATTTGTAATGCTGATTAAACGTTCAGAGATGTTGCATTCATTTGTTGACTTTTTTTTATCTGTCACTTCCTTCTCCCTGAAGTGTTGGAGCAAGAGGAAAAATAGACAGTGGTCTCCTTTAGTTTTGCTTTTTTTACAATCTAGTCTTGCCTGAGGACCTAGGGCCTGCATCAAATCGTTTTTCATTGGCAAAAGATTTGAAAACCTCCTAATAAACAAGGACGTGGGGTAACGTGGGATTTTCAATGAAAGTTAACTTGCCATGAGCCAAATTCCTAAAATGCCACAGGTCTCTGCCTTTAAAAAGATACCCTTAACTTCAAGTTAAACTGTGGCAACTTTACTAAGGAAGCAACTTTTTTTTGTTTTTTTAATTAAAAATCGCTATCTGTAACCAAATTCGACGAAAAGAAGTTGTGGATTCTCGTATTTATTGTGGGTCTGCAGGGCAATTAAAATCACCAAATGTTTTGACTTATTACCATCAATCTATAGCTTTTTGATCCTACCATTGCTTGAACGTGTGTTACTTTATACAAATTCCTAAATGGTTTGAAAAGAAGCTGTACTTTTTAGTAGGCAGTCGCATCTCATCTTCATTTGCGTTTAAAACCGCCAGGGCACTCCGTGTTAGCTTATGTCTTTTTGTACTTTTCCCATTAAAACCTTTCATAACGACGCTATCTGAATCTTTAATATGCATATACTCAATTCCACTCAATTGCTTTTGAAGTTTCTGAACGTGAATGCAGTAATTATTTTCTCATGGTCTTTTTTTTAGATGAGGCTGAACATTCGGGCAACAATGGTTTGACGAGATCATTGGCAACCGGCTGCAGTAGCTTATAGTCTTGTGTATATAACAAATTAATCCATTATGAGCATTAACAAATGTGAAACCAGTTTGTTTTTACAAAAGAAACTTAACGCATTAAAATCTAAATGGGAGTCCTTTTGGGGGCGTTTTGGCTAGATGACTTGCGAATGGATAAACACATGGACAATCCATTTTTATTAATGTATAAACAAAACAGTGGGCTCCATGGCATTCTGCAAAAGCCGAATGCGCTGGGTTAGCACATTAGCTTAGCAGTACGGTAAAATGTGATGGGCTTGTTTTTCATTTTATTTCAGGTGAAAATCTGGTTCCAGAATAAGCGCTCCAAATACAAGAAATTGATGAAACACAGTTCCAATGTGCAAGAAGGCGACCACCTGCCCACTTCTGCTGCTTTGTCTCCGTGTTCACCCAATATCCCACCAGTCTGGGACGTTCCCATGCCAAATAAGGGCTCCACTATGCCGCCGAACAGCTACATTAACAGTTTTGGGTCATGGTACCCACCGCCCCACCAGGACACCATGCCAAGACCCCAAATGATGTGATTAACCCAGAGTACAATCATTCCCACAAACTTCTTAAAACACTCAAAATAATCTGTCACATGATTTGAAATAGTCTTATGGACGAGAAAAGGCGACTGAATGGAGATAAAAACAATGACAATATGCTTTCAGTCGTATCAAAACAGGTTTGTTCCAGAAATACAATGGGTATATAGAGTCAAACTCCTCTAACGAGTGCAACACAAATTTGTACGATGTTTGTAATTCTATTGGAGTAGTTTGATGTATCTATAATCTACGTTGTGAATTACAAAAAAAACCCGATTTTATACCTGTTCTACTAAACTCACTTTTAGTATTTTAAAACTGTTTTTTTTAAACTCCAGGATGCAAATCCTTCTTAGTTGGGCAAAGTGCACAGGCTGTATTTCAGGCATTTACCGATAAACTATCCATTCTCTTCTTTGGGCTCTTACCATATCAGCTTTCTTTTTTGTGTACTTTTTATTTAATTGCCGTAATTCAAGCTTGAAGCATGAAAGTGTCATTTACCATATATAGCTTCAGTCAGATAGAGCTGCAAACACCTGGTTAACTGAAGAGTATGCGGCTGGAATATTCAGGTTTTCTCTTTTTTCAAAAAAAAATCTGTTTAAGGTGAAGTGAATTTGGTAAATGCAAGCACATATAACAATCACAAAACCGTTTATAATCGGAATGGTTCAGCAAGTATGGGAATTCACAATGGATTATACGGTATCGCTAAAAAAAATGTGCCCGTTTTGATTATTGATCAGAAATTCCCTTGAATTTCTGGAAAAAAAATCAATACCTCAAACGTTAGCCATTTTCAAGATTCTACAAGAAATATTCTATCTTTCCGGCATTTCCTTTTCTTTAAAGACAATATCCGTTTGATTTGCACTGTAAATAATTGAACCGGGCTAGTCTAAACTTCCATTTGCAGTGAGATCTCCAATTTGTAGAACTGCTCTGGGCAGTAGTTCAGCCTGCGGTGCCATGTTCAAATCTTTCAAGGGTTAAAATTAACTGGAGGCGGAAGTCTCTAGGATGGGTCGTTCTCATCGTTTGCAACAGGGTTCTCAACAGGGTGCACTCTGTGCCCACCCCTCTAGTTTCTCAAGAATAAACAATACTGTTCACAATGAACGTGGCATGATACAAGAGATGAGGAAGAACTTTTTTTTAATTTGAAATACAGCCTATGTTGTGAAATAAAGGGTTATGCTTATCTCTCCCAAGCAATATGAAGGTAAACGATTTCTTGGAGAAAAGAGAGCGAGAGAACATTACGTGTGTATATATTGTTAAATTAGTTGTAAATAGTGCATATGTATTATGTCTCATTATTCTAAGTAAAACCCGTGTCAACGCGTTCAATCGACCCAATTCGAACAAATATGGCTATTCAATTTAATAGTACGTTTCTCAGGATTATAGAAACCGAAGTGTGTTAGCGTTTTTTTAAAAAAAAGCAATGCCGACTTAACTGTGGATTTAATTGTAATTATGTGTAAAGGAAAGGCACAAGGTTTGCATGTAATTGATCAAACTATTCCATTCATTGCACCTCCCGTCACAGTTTCTCGCTTCAATTTCCTTTGGGGTCAAACATAAAGATGAACCTCAATAGAATTTAAAAATATATAAATATATAAAATGTATGCGGTCATGTTAAAAAGTGCAGGAAACGTGGCTTTTTTTTTGCATGACCACATTTTGGATTCGCCAAGAACTGGTGCATTTCTGGAAATGTTGTTATTTGTCTTCATGATTAAAAAAAACCTGAACTTTTAAAATTAAGCTGTGGTTTTCAGTGTGGTCACCGAGGGCCCTGCCTTTGTATTTCTCACAAGCAACGCAGGCTTCCCTTCATATTGTGGAAAATTTGGTTTGATGGAGAAATGAATCGCAATTTGTCTGTGATTCTTGATTTTAAAACCTTAATGTATTAAAATGATTCCGAGACATTTTTTTCCCTTTAAACTAAGTATATATTTTGGGGTGGGATACTTGTAATGTCGGAGGAGAATTTTTTTCTATTATAAAAGGGCACGTCTCATTAAAAAGGTCCTAACGTGAAACAGAGAAAAAATAAAGTTAGTACTTGTCATATAAGGAATAATTGTAGATAATAACACGTTTTTTTTCCCCAATGTGCAGTGTATGTATTGTCTGTTAAATGATTCCGGCGCCTGTACATCATCCTGTACTACCTGTGGCCAGTCGATGTTATCACCAACGATCAGTACTCAATGCTCAAATTCCAACATGTATAGTTAATTGCACTTTTAACATTAATATTTTATCGTGATTTTCATTGCCATTCATCCTGATCAACCCTTCAGTGTATGCACCTCGATGACAGTTATTTAGTTCTCTGCAGTTTTTAACCCCCGCCTTCCTTAAACTAGTAAAATGGTGCCAACGTCGAATCAACAATTCATGTGCCTTTCAATGGCTGCACTACATCAGTGGAGGCCGATCCAAATTCTGTGCTCTGTTCTCTGTTACAATATTCACTGAAGGAGAATAGCGCCATTTGTATCAGGGTCGTGTTTTAGTCTCTCTCCCGATATGTTACTAATCATCCACTGTCATGCCTTTTGGATATATTTCTATACCGAATGAATAGACAGAGTCTGCTGCAGTATTTCTCTGGTTTGCCAAGTGTACCGATAAATCCGTCCTACCAAAGGAGATTGATTAAGGTATGATCCATGCTGTTTGCCAGTCAGGGCTAGTGGCCTTTAAACCTTCGGGCCTGGAAGAATGTGTTTGACGTTTTCCTGGGGTAAAAGAAAATATCTATATTCCCCGTTCAGCGGTCTGACAGATACACCTGTATCTAACATTCCCAATTAAGAAACTCATTACTTACCACGTGTCTCTGATCTCCACTTGTCAGGCCTCACAAACTACAACACGTATTGAAATCCATGGTTTCCTCTCCCAATTTTTTGTCAAAGTCAGTCTACAAGACAAGATAGTGGTGTTTACAGATTTTAATGCATAATAGCTCGCATGTCAAGCCTCCCCCCGTAACATCTGCACTGGAAGCCGTGTGCAAAGCCCACTTCTCTGCTATTTTAAGATTTTTTTATGCTTGTGTGAAAAGGGCTGTAATTAGAGCAATTTTGACTGTAGCTCCCTGAATAAAGCGCTTTCCATCAAGATAATTACCAGCAATTTTCAGTCGCCTAAATGCACTGCTTAATATGTAACAATTCGGAGTGGGGGAAAAAACGCGAATCAGGCAGATGCACCGGCTGCAGTTGGGCAGCACAGATTTGAGTTGTTATTACCTAAATTACTTGCAGGTGTATATTGTAATCAGTAAAATACTGATAAAGGAATATATGTACAAAAGAAATAGGATTGGATCGATAGTTTTTTTAAAAAAAACAGCAAACTAGGAAATCGGCAACACAAATACCGCAAATACAACATCCGTTATAGAATTAGCGAATCGGGCAGACAATGGTTCGCTTCAGTAATAGGCATTTCGTGCCAATGTGAACAAGCCGTTGTATACTATTTAATAGGAAATTGCTAAACAGTTCAGTGAAATTTTATTACCTCCTAACTTTCACTGCCTTGTAGGAAAAATTGTAACACCTAAACACCCTCCCACCCCACCGCCAACTCCATCAAATGATACGACGATGAAGTGAATCCAGTATCATTGCGTTTAAACTGATGGCTGAGCTACAAAATAGTCAAGCCACAAGCCAAGTGAAAGATAAGGTCATCGTTCTGGTGTGTTTTATTTGTCTGTGTAAGTGCACGCACTTTTGTTATTTCATACAAAATATCACCAAAACGCATCCTTTTTGTTGATTATGGCATATTCGGTCTTAAAATATTTTAAATCATATACATGCCCTTCTTGAATAGTAGCATATATTTTCAAATGATCTGCCTGGTGAGTTCGGTTTGGCCTACCCATTTATACCACCAGGCCTGCAAGCAATTTTCATGCACTGGAATACTCAGCAAATACTCTATCAACAAACCAGTTTGGTAAAAGGAGGGGGCGGGGGTGGCTGCAGATGATGCCCCAGTACACCCAATACCTTTAGGGTAAATGGGTGAATGGAGCACACAAGGGAATCATAAGTGGGTGTGGAATTATTTCAAAACATGGATCTTGGCTGATGTAATCGAGGTAGCTTAGTTTCTTTTAAAAAAGAACCTCCATTGACCCCCGCACTCTACAGTTACGTCCTTTGAAAAACTAACTCATCGATTATCCTGCCCGTTGTTTTCAGCGAACTATCTGTGCTAACGGGTCGACCACCGATACAAAAAAAATGCATGACTATTAATATACCGAATCAGGTTGCCAAACGTTAAGAAACGAACGCCTTCCAGGCAAAAGAAACATACCACACGCAACCACAGGGGTGAGCAGAACACACACTCGTCTCCGAGATCGAAACTTAACATGTTGCTTTGCGATATTGCTGGGCATTCTAACATTCCTCCCTTCTATGTAGCAACACCTTCAACACACAGGACGGTATATTTCTTAACTCCACTGGAGCAAATATCCTGTCTAAGAGAATACGAGAAGCATAGACGAAGGCGAGAGCTTACCTGCTGTGGCTGGTGTTTACTCAGAAATTATTTTGCAGCTTGCACAGAATGGCAATTTGTTAGCCTCTTTTATTTTCTTCCCCTGAAATGCATGCGGTAAAAAAAGTGCAGGAAATGGAGCTAACAACGCCGGTGCTGCTAGCTCTGGTTAAAGCTCCAAGTGTGAATTAATTCTGCTATCAGCGTCCTCTTTATATTCTCAGCTCAATTAGCCTTTATTACTGGCCATGTTTACTCATCGAGAGATGGGATAAAATGTGTTGAATAGAGAAATTGCTCATCTTTGCAAATTATAGGTAATTTCAAAGCTTGAGATTATAATAATAGCAGTCCAATCTGGACAGCCTACGTATAGTCTTCCAAACAGCATAATTACTGGAAAGGTTTAGGAACTCCAGAGAACTGAATTCATTATTTACTCTTCTCTTTGACGAACTTGGGGCTGTTTGATGAATACAAATCGTACAGATATAATTACAGTTCGGATTATTTTTTTTATTATTACGAGCCTCTGGGACACATTCTCCAGTAAATCCAAGAAGGATACTGCTTGTCCACAGTGAGGAGCCGAGATCAGACCGGGCATTTATGCCCCCTTTTCTCAGTGTGGAGTAACAGAGAGGTTGGGAAATGGCCTTTTTAAAGGTGAGGTGAGAGATCTTTCAATGGGCTTTGTCGAAATACTTCCCGTTGTAACGGTTCAAACAGAAAAGAGTTGTGAGGTCAAACCGGGCTCCGGCATTGTGAATGAAATTCTGCTGCTCGCTCTGATGCCTAAAGATCAGGGTTTTGAATCGCATATAATAACAATGCGCCTCGCCGGATCTCTGTATTTCTTTTCCGCCGAAAGCGTGAGTGCAGACTCGGGAGGGGGGAGGTTGGGGGGGGGGGTGGGGTGGTGTAGGTGGCAGCCTTCAACTCCCGACCCGAATCGTACGGTATGTTCAGTTGGACAAGGCTGTTAGACTGGGTTTCGTTTTAACTTTCCGCAGACGGCAAGCGGGCAGCTCTGCATAGAATCCTGGCATCATGTTTGGGATTGTCAATTCTTCGCTTTAACTGAATCAACGCTACAGCAGTACAAGGGGATTCATCACAATATCGTAGTGCCCAAGCTGACGAATATAATTGAATGCAAATGGTGCCTTTCATTCCGCAAAGGGTTACACTTAATTATTGCTCTTAGGGACGATGTTACATGCTAAATGTTATGTAATGATTTCAGAATGCTATTATATGCCATCTATGTCTTATTTAACAAGCACACCTAGTACTGAAATTGGATACACTGCTTGCTTCCTTTCAACTCCGGTCGCACAACATAAATGCTGTAAGTGCAACATTGGCAATATTTGAAATCACGGGCATTTTGCAACAATGAAACTGAAGTTTTAACCTATTTCCAATTATGCATTCCCCCACCCCTCAGCCCCCAAAGCCACCCAGCCCACGAAGAAACCCACCCGCTCCAGTTTCACTTTCTCTCTGTCAATGGGCGGGCTGTTTTTTAAATCATGGTTCTAACCAAAGTGTTGACGAGCTGCTCTTTGTGCTGCAAAGCGTCCTTCTGAAAACAGCATCATCTTTGTCATTCTCACCGAGACGACTGCAGTCCACTGCTCCCTCTATCTGTGTCACGTAAAATGCCAGGGTTTAGATAGCCTCCACCTTTTTGGTGTGTCAATTTTAAACGATTTTACCCTCCTTCCACCACTGGGTATCATCAATTAGAGCCATTTAATACGGCATAAAGTGTCAATTCCTTTGCGTACTGGACGAAGCACCATGCATTTACACACTGGTCCGCGAGTGTGCTTGGAACCAATGTATTTGCGACCTAATTCATTTTCGACATATTTACACATTTCGCTGTGCAGAAACGGATTCTCATATTATTCAAAGAAACCACATTTAAATAATATTTTAGCGAATGTTCATTTATTATCTATCCCTTCATACGCGAATTTTCAGGTAAAGTCACCTAAAATTCTACCACAAAATAAGGTGAGCGGATTGTAACCGCCTGACCCATAGACAGACTTCGGATAATGTTCAAGAACAAAAATTAATTTATTTGCTGATTTTGAAATTCGTGTGTTATGGACTTAAAATATCTAGGGAGGAGTGCATTATTGTGACTGTCACACCAGTCTGATCTTAACAAACCGGCAATTCGTGTTTCTCGAATCGAGAAAAATATCATTCAAAGAAATAGAGGTACATTTATTTAAGAAAGCCTTTTCTGTTCTTTGGATGCGAACTATGGTGAAAGCTGACAAGGTATTCACGGTGGAAGCGTTGCTTTCCGAAATTGAGATTTAAAATATACAGTAAGGTGTAAATAAAACAAAAACCGAAAGCCCATGGATGCTGGAAATCAGAAACAAAAACAGAAATTGGGGACCCAGTTCTGAGAGAGGGTCACTGGACCCAAAACGTTAACCCTGATTTCTCTCCACAGATGCTGCCAGACCTCCGGAGCTTTTCCAGCAACTTCTGTTTTTTGTTTCTAATAACAACAAAACACTTCATTTCCTGGCCGCAATGTGAGCTTATGGAGCTCCTCTTGAGGTAACTTTGTGTGAACTGCAATACCTAGGAAGTACGAAGGATGACAATAGATGAAATTTTGTACAACCGATTCCACTAAGGAAAAGCTCCATTAAACTGTTCTGCATTTCCACAGTGACGGCGTCTTAAAGATACTTTATTGTATGGTTATGGGAGCAACATAATTTGAGTTTGTGCCATTTTTGCAGATTGCCGGGGGAATTATGAAGTTTCCGAAACAATATGGGGGCATTTCTAAAGCGTCTCAGATGATGTCTATGGAAATTCTGTCACCAGTCTGCAAGAATATTTCGCTCGAGTTCTCCCGGTCTCTACATATAGTTGTGCATACTTTAAAGAAAAAAGAAATAGCACGTTGATGCATTTATATTAAATGAACGTAAAGTGATGTTAATTTTTTCGATCAGTTCCAATGGGTGGTCCATTTATCTCACCAGACAAGGTGTGTGCATTTGATAGAATTCTGTATACAACATCCATCGCAATGTCTGTGTGTAGTTACTGGGCTACATAACAATATGTAATGTGATCAGAGATAATTTTCAACCAATATGTCTGTATGCTTCATAATGATGACTGATAACTGAGCATTGTATTTTAACTGCAACCTGTAATTGATGTTCATCGCATTCTCTACAACCGCAGTCCTTGCACAGGGTCTAGCCAAACAATTCCATTCTTTTGATCTATGGATTTCCACCTGATTTTTACAGCTGTTGCTACCGACTGAAACAGAAACTATTCATTCAACAGTGATATCGGCTTTACTGGAGAGATTCTATGTAAGGTTTGGTGGAATAGCTGGAGATATTAACATGATAGAGGGCAGAGCCATTGATAGCACAGTGAAATCAGTGGTAACTTTTGACACTAGTACACCCGACGCAACCAGTGCGTTCCTCAAAGTTTCGAATCCCTCTTTGAGTTTCCCCCAACTTATCACCACGTCGCATATTTTGCAACATGACACACACGCACACACACACATTCCCTTCAATTATGGCGAGGATACCGCTTTTAGGATTTCGTCATGTCTTTTTAATTACTACCTAAGATATTTCCTAACGCTGCGTGCCTGTTACTCAGCCTTAGTTATTACTCGCTTTATGTACACAAATAGCGAAAAATAACCTTGACTCACAAACTCACTGTTGTAAATAGTAGGGACTTACACGAATTCGCAATGTGGCACGGCCCGCTTGTAAGTTCGAATACAACATGAACTGTCCACCTTATGTGCAGGTACATAGATGGGGAAGTCAGGGTAACTATTCCACGGAATTGTATGAAATAGACCACCCGTGGATCTGTTTATGTACAGAACGAGTACTATAGATATACGCTACCAAACGCTTGCATTCGAAACAAATGCATGGTCAAATTTCAACTGTATACCGTTTTGGTAATGAAAGCAATGGCATTTGTTGTCCTAGTTCTACATTAGAAACCTTCTTGGCTTTATTTTCTTCGGCAAGGCCGAAACTTGAGCAGTAAGACTGTTTAACGATGCTGTGCAGTAAAATGTATCAGCGTAGTTATTACCATTGGATCTCAAGTCACATCTGGATTCGGAGTTTACACAGGGAATTATTTAGAACTACCTGAGGGTAGTGAAATTTATCTAAATACATTTCCAAACCAAATATTAGCTTCGCTGCAATATACCAGGCACGGGGATGGGTGGTGAACTTTGTCACTGGAAATCTTTTCCACTTCAAGTTCGCTTGCAAGTACCAACTGCTTGTATTCCCACTCCCTCTCACTGGAAGCCGCATCCTTTTCAGTATAAATGCGGACCTCTTTATATTCGGTTATTGAGTTCGGTAAGAATAGGGTTAAACCAGGCAGCTCCTGTTGTAGTCAGCCTGGCAATTGCAACAGCTTTGATGCACTTGCTGGTATGTGAGCTCTAGCACGATATTAACCCCAGGCGATGGAGCAGTTTTTTTTTCTGGCAGTCGTGCCTAATAAAATCCTGCTCCACGCAACTCAGTGTCTCCAGAATGTCTGCCTGGCTGTCGCCTATAGAGCTTTTGCACGCAGCCCTCAAACCAAACTGCCTTTAATAGCTGGAGATGGGTGTACGTTTAACTATTTACTTTCCATATGCTGCCCTTATGTGGAGTTCTCGTTGGTTTTCATATGTGTTTTAATATTTCATTCTATTCCGACATTGTATCCATCCCTGTTTGAGAAAAGGGGCCATTTCGGTAAAGTAACCCATCTCTTAGTCACATTTCGAAGCCATTCAATCTCGGTAAAATGCAGGCATAACTTTCGGTCACCACCCTGCTTAATTGTAACTATAGAACGTGTACAATGGTAAACAAAAATGTTGGAGATGGTACTCCGATTAAAAAGCAACTTCAGTGGAAATGTGAACATTTAAATATTTTATGGCGATTCAGAAAAAAACACCGGTGTCAAAACGGGGTTTCGAATCACTGAGAGTTCAGTTTAGAATAAGCCATCTTCTCAACAGATTTCAAGTTGTCATCATTTCTACTTCCTAAATAAAGAGTGTAAAAGCAAGCTGTGGAATGATGACTTTTTTTATTATTAACATTCTCAAGAACATAGTCAAACAAGCATTTAAAAGATTTATTACAAAACAGAATGTAAGTTACAACCGAGCTTGGTACTTCTTGGACATTCTTTACAAGCTAAAGTTGCAATGAAATTCTCATGATTTTGAGGAGTTCCTCCCAGTGTCACATATATCCTTAAAAATTACCCGCAAGGTTTTTCTTAATTATTATTTTATAGCTGGAGTGTAAAATTTTATGTACACTTTCTGTTAGAAAAAGATACCCTGATAGAGCATCATAAATAGAGTTCCTGCTTTTTGTCAACAGTTTGTACTCCATCATATTGTCTATTGCAAACTGAATTCCCATTTTACAGTGAATGCCATATTTTTAAATCATACTGCATCGGACATAGTTCAATGGATACATTATATCTGCTACATCAAACAAACTGGCCACTACTCTCTAATAATATACAGGCAGTAATAATTTAACCACTCCAATAGATCAAAAAACTTAAATAATATAACAAAACATAGGCAAAGGAATGCAAAAGATTGTGTGTTACTGAAACTGGGAAAATTATAACAGTTCAGTGTGCAGTGGAGATCTGACAACTGACAGAGTTACAAAATACCCCGATTTTGTTCCTCATATACAGTTTTTGGTATTATGTACAAAACTGCTTTGCTTTACTACAGAAATGAAGGGGGTACATGCTGGAAGTTTATTCCATTTTCCTGATGGTTTTAGTTCATTTATAGCCTGGCTCTTCTGCAGCATGGATGTAGAGTTTTATTCACTACATAATTTATTTATCTTTACACTTCTGTGAAGAGTTTTGGCATATTTCTCCCCCCTCTCTAAAAGGAGCTATATAGACGCAAGTTGTTGTTGTCATTTTCCAAAACAGCAAGAGATCAAAAGTTCAAATGTTTCAAAGTTTTTGAAGTAAAAATAAAAGTTTTAATAGACTGCTCCAGTACTCTGAGGTAGTGGCTGGTGCAGTGAGTTTGTTGCTGTTAAGTGAGACCCTGAGGGGTGGGGTGGGTACCAATGATTAAAGTCTTCCAGGTAGCTCTGAGATGAATTATGAGGGGTTTGGTGTTGAATGGGGTTCCTAGTTGAACTGTGGCTCTCCCAAACTGCTGGAGAAGGAGGTGAATTGCATGCCATTGAGTCGCTGTTGTTAGGACTGTGCTCCATTGTGAGCTCTCCATTTTTGTACAACTTCTTAAACTTGGATCTCCTGTTCTGAAACCAGATTTTCACCTGAGTAGGCAGGAAAGAAATTTTAAAAATGGAACTTGTGGTTAAAACTTTGTTACTTAATGTAATAGAGAAAACAAGTAAATATTTAACAAAAGGTGCCATCAAAAAAATTACTTCTCAGAAATACACAAGTATAACCATTACTATGGGAAAGTTTTGCCTCTCCATGTTCACTGAGACTAAAGGACATTTCTTTTATTTCAGTTTTCAATCTTTAGTACTTTTATTTAATTCCTGTATTCTTTCAAAGTACTTAAAATTTATCATGTTGGAATAAATTCCTTCACTCCATAGATTCTTTTGTTTAATCAGTATCAATCCTATCTCATGCAACATCCCTCCCCATTCAAACACAGAGGAGAGAAAATATGGAAAACACATTTTTAAGGTTTTTGAATTATGTTTCTTTGAACTATTTTCATACTGTTGCCTTGATACCTTTTATCTTCTGTTTTGCGGAGAACTATGTGATTGAAGGAACGAAGCTAGGTATCTTCTAAATTCCTTTTCGTCACTTATTTAGTAAATTTGCTATTTTAAAACTGTAGTATTCAATTAATGTCTGATCATGAATTTGCTTGGCAAACTGCATGTAACAGCTTTCCAGCATCAACATTACACCATTTCATCTTTTCCAATAGCAAAAGGATAGCAATGATCAATCAGTGAAAAAGAAGCAAGACATAAAATTGCATAAATAACTGAATACTTCTCAAAAGGGCAATGGAAGCACAAGCATGGTAGTGCATAATTGTGAGAAATATTTAGAGAAACAAACATAGCGAGAAAACTTGGAAGTGTCCCACCACCTCAGGTAACATAGTGTCTGTTGCTAGTATACCTGTTTATAAGCCAGCGTGGAAAGAAAGATGACTTGTCTCAGCAGTAAAGCGGGTGTGGAGCAATCACTCCAGATACTTATTGCACCCTCCCAGGTTAAGCCTTAGCCCAAGGGTACTGATGTAAAGGCAGTGGGTGCACCGATACTGTGAATAGAGCATACCTGTGTTTGTGTAAGTCCCAGAGAGGCTGCCAGTTCTGCCCGCTCAGGTAATGCCAGATACTGTGCCTTTTGGAAGCGTTTCTGCAGAGCTGCCAGCTGGAAACTCGAGTATATTGTCCTGGGCTTGCGAATCTTTTTAGGTTTTCCATTCACAATTCGCACTTCAGGCTCTGGTTCTTCTTTCACTGAAACTTAAGCATACACCAAAAAAAAGCAAATTAAACATGGTCTCACAGAATGGTTGAGACTCCACATCATAAAAAGAAAACACAATGCAGCAATTCAGAATTCAGACTAGGCAAAAACAAAATTCTCCTTTGTTCCTTCTCAATCCAAATTGCAAACGTAAAATAATTCAAAAGGGGATACAAAATTATTTAAAACATAAGAATGCAACTTGAATATTTGACTGGTGTGACAGAAAGATATTTTCAAATCTCAGTTTGTTATTCTACTAGTTTAGCCAATGATTTCTTGTGTGGTACTATTACAGAAAGTGGGAAGAAGCTGCTAATTATTATTACAAGATTATTATCTCATTTGAATAGTGAAATCCCCATTCATGTTTTCTATGTCATTCATATACAGTATGATTTTGTTTACTTAAGGCTTTATATGTATAGTATGCCAATAGGGCAATAAAATCATGACAGGATTAATGAAGATGTCCTGATACAAGGAAATTGTCCAGCGTCCAAATGAGGATGATGGTCTGGGGACAATCTTTACTGTGTGCAATTTGAAATGATGTGGCCAGCTTTGATTTTGTAACCTGTATTCATCCCTTTTAGAACTGTGCCAGGATGCATCATCCCCGACCAGAAATTAACAATCAACTTTGCCTGTCCACAATGTACGTTTGTCATATTGATGCTTCTCAAGCTAGCAAGAGAGCAATGCGCCTCAGCCTGAACAAAGCAAATTCATTCTGATCAAATGCAGAAAACAATTTTGGTCTTAACATCAGCTCGAACCCAGTACCCTGTCTAGCTTCTGGTCTCGCAGCCCTGTTGGGTTCAATTGTTATTGTAAAGAGCTAATCTGCTGTACTAAACCCTTGCATACATAAAGAGCGTGCACTTTTAATAACTCTTTAACACTGACGAGCAAATTAATATGCTTGAATTTATTCGTAAACTTATTTTAACTTCCTCAGATACTTTGGATTATCATTCATTGGTTGATATTGTCAAATGCGCCTGGTTGAAATTGTTATAATTATTTCGTGCCCTAAAACATTTTGGTCACCAGGGATAGTTCAAAAGATTACAATACAACCTCTTAATAAAGCGCCAGACACCGTGAAGTGTAGCGTTGGATAGCACCTTGCTGTAGATCGAATGCGGCGTCAGTCTACCTTGAATAGTGAACTGAAAATGTCTGTTGTCTATCAAGTCAGACACTTCATTCTGATGCAGATATTTCTGTATGGCATGTCAGCTCATGTAAAGCAGGCCTTATAGCGTCTGATAAATTATGCTATCACTTTCTGTAACATTCCGTCAGGTATAAACATTCACGCACGAAGACTACACTAAGAATCTCCCTCTAACATGCAAACAACAAATCTTTCCTGCGAGGGAATGCGACATTATATATGACTAAGCAGCAATTAGTTTGCACTTGGCGTTCTACTGGAGTTATCTTTGCGATAGACACCGTACCTCTTTCGGCCGCTGATAGTTGTGGATCCCTGTTGAAATGGCTGTACTGACGGTACGAATTGCTGTAAGCATACTCGGGTTTTTGGGAATAGGAGCCAGGCCCCGGAATATTGTTCAGATTAAATTGGTGGTACGGATAGTGGTTCACGGGTTGAGAATAGGCTGAAGTCGAGTAATAGTCGTGCTGAGGGTGACAGGATTGCGGATTATAATAGCCAACATCTGTAGCCGTCGATTCTGGAAGAGTTGGAGAGTCTTTGGCTGGGTGACATCCCATAGAACTCTGCATGTCGGTGAGGAGAGCGGGCAGCTTCTTCTCATAGGTTCCACTCATTGTTCCCAACGATCAGTGTCTCTTTTTTTGAAACAAAAAAATCGACTTTTTTTAAAAATACAAAGCTCAGACTATGCACACATCACTGAGCGCCGAGGAGATGAGATCCTTACAGCGACTGCAACTCAAAGCAAACTGATGTAACCTAACAAGCCCAGCGTGGTTAAACCCCTAATTATATGGAACCGAAGGGTGGATACAGGAAGCTTATTGGTTCCACAGATGTCGCCGAGAAAAGCAGTCCAAGTTTTTCAGACTTCCCACGCTCATATTTGTGGAGCCAAGTCTATTATCGCTCTTCCTCAACTATTAAAAGTGTCTGCCTTTTTTTTGTGTGGATGCTCCCTCCAAGCATTCATTTGGAGGGGCTTGAAGAATTTAAACAGAACTCGGAACAAGTTCCGACTGGCAATTCTCCGTTTGTAATTCTGGTTTGATTTCTTAGAGAGAGAGACAAAAAAAGGGTGAGACTCGACCTACTTGGGCGGGGTGGGGTGGCGTGGTAGCGCCGGCTTGACTTTCTACAGTTCTCTAAAAAAAAATAAAATACTGCAAAAATAGACAGCGACGCGAGACATGGCTTGCTCGCTCTTGCTCAGGACACATTCGGTGGGGGTCATTGTCATGGCTGCATGTTAACTCAAACTTTATGGAGTGGAGCTGAAACAGGCTTTAAGCTAAAATTTGCAAGAAAAACCTGATACAATTAATACAAATTGGATCATACAAATATCCAAATCTTTTAATCTGCAACCATCAACTTTAACTTATACTAACTTAAATTCTGTTTTCTTTTAAATGCAGTGCAGCATATTGCTCCAAAACCATCTCCAACCTGCCAACCCAGTGTTTTTGGTTGCAAGGAGCTGGGTGTGGTCTAACCTGTGTTGCTGGTTTTACCATGGTTTCAGACGCCGTAAAATAAAATATATAAAAAACACACACACACACTTACAGAATGTCTCCACCTTTCTTGCTTTGCGAAACACCCTTCCACAGTGAGTCCCAACACGCTGCAAACCGCTGGGAAACATGGTGACTCACGGGGAAGGTGCCGAGCAAAGGTCCCCCTCCACCCCGACAGTATATGCCCCCGACGCAGTGACAGCAACCAGCGGCGCCGTGTGGACGGAGATGCCGTCAGGGTGACTCGTTGTTTACCTGGGGAACCAGGAGATTGAGGCAAATAAACCTTGCGCAGAATCGATCCTGCTCCCCCAGAAAGATCTCTTCGCTTGTGAGCTTTAAGCAGAACTTAAATAACTCGGGTTCAAAGTGAGTGAAGCGAAATAAACTTGCATAAAACAAACGGGCTGAATTTTGAAAGTGATTAATACAAACTTTGAGAGAAAAGACCGGCTAGCGATTTTCAGATGCGCTTAATGCAGACTGACAAGTCCTACAAATTGCCACATAATCATTTATCTTGTAATATTTCACATCAAACTTTACATGAATGTAAAGGTAATGCTTGCAGGCGCCCTGCTGAATATTGGCAGGAGACATTTTCACGGCCTCTCTTCGTTATTGGTTCGTAAAGCTGAAAAAGGACGAATTCTGACTCGTAACTGATGTTGAACTAGGCGGTTTCTTTTTCATTTTTCATTTATTTCAAATGCATATTTTCCAAACTATTTCTCATTCTCCCTGGACCTCAAAGCAATATTTCATAATACAGGCGGATTATAATCAAATACGAAACAAATTGAACTGAGTTAGTGTTCCTTGTAGATCATGTAGTGGTTAATTCATATAGAAAACACCGTACAAAGTTAGTTTATATTGCTTCAACTCCCGATAGCAATGCATGCATCCTTTAAAGCCCATTCTTTGAAAATGCTACTGAATAAAAAAACGTTTGCACTGCAAGCTAAAATACACCTGATATTTCAAATAACGAATTTTCTAAGGATATTTCTGACGTTGGGACATTGAGTTGAAAGTCAGCAATTCTGGCTGATAAATCACGTTATTCGATGTACAATGGTGCCACCTAGTGTTTCCTTCGTACAGAATTGGACCCTCCAATTTTTGAAATATATTTGTAAGTCGCTGATTCGTAATTTTAGCTTCGTTTGTTTTTGATCTGTCTGGAGCAAACGTTCATGATAAACAATCTTGCCGCCACTATTATCTAGCTTCATGCACCTGAACGCGGCTTAGTCAAATATTTTAACAGATCACCTTTTAAACTTTAAAATAAAACAGAAAATACTGCGGGAGATCTGAAGTAAAACGGACCTGGTGGACCGAAGGGCCTGTTCCTGAACTGTACTGTCTTATGTTTTATATATTTTAAAAACAGAAAATGCTGGAGAACTCAACAGGCCTGGCACCTTCTTTGAAGAGAAAGCAGAGTTAACGCTTCGAGTTCAGTAACCCTTCATCAGAAAGCTTTATATTAAACAGTGAAAAGTTGACAGCCGTTGCGTCTTAATGTCGTCAGGGCTCGGTTAGATATGATGAGAAAGTTATTAAAACTCCGATGTATCCTGAAAAGTGCCCCTGAAACTGCGTAAGGTATTGTTGTAAGCCGTATGCTGGGAACAACGCTTGTTCATGTCTGAGAGCACGCCTGTGGTACAATGAACTTGAATAATGTGGCTATCTGCTAGATGGTGGTACATGAACGCAAGAGGTGACGGAATCTGTGTGCCAGACCAGGGAAGGGATATTATTCGTGAGGCCATTCGCGATTTCTAACGTTAACAAAGTTTGCGAAGTTGTCTGAAACAAAAGCAGAAATTGCTGGAGAAACTCAGCAGGTCTGGCAACATTTGCAGAGAGAGAAACCGAGTTAGCCTTTTGAGCCCAGTGACCGTTCGTCAGAACTGTGCAGAAGTGATCTGTTTGGATTTGACGTAACTAGCGAGACGCCAACATAGAATTTCAGCAGCCATTCCTTCTTTTGTTCGCTGTTATATTTATTTCATTTTCTTATCGATTAGAAGCAGAATTGGCAAGGTCTTCATCAGTATTTCTTCACCGATGCAACCTGACTTTACCTTTCCAACAAAATGTTGCGAGTATCGTTGAAGGAAAAACAGAATCTGTCGAGAAGTTATTTCGGACTCGAAACATTAACTGTTTCTCTCTCCACAGATGCTGCCAGACCTGCTGAGTTATTCACTGCGCTGTGAATATTTAACTGCCCAATTAGCAACTGCAGCGAGTGAGGTAATCAGACTGAACTGAGATAACCAGCATGGGGCTGGATGAACACAGCAGGTCAAGCAGCATCACAGGAGCAGGAAAACTTGACGTTTCGAGGGTTTAGGCCCGAAACGTCAAGTTTTC
>JAHRHZ010000056.1:12089598-12144945 GCA_024137785.1 Ginglymostoma cirratum | reverse complement strand
AGGAGCAGGAAAACTTGACGTTTCGGGCCTAAACCCTCGAAACGTCAAGTTTTCCTGCTCCTGTGATGCTGCTTGACCTGCTGTGTTCATCCAGCCCCATGCTTGTTATCTGGGATTCTCCAGCATCTGCAGTACCTTTTATCTCTAAGACTGAACTGATAACTTTTTTATTCATAGGTGCTGCCTAGTAGTCTGATATTCTTTTCCAGAAATATGGTCTCAATCGGAGTCAAGCAATTTCACAGAGATTGGGATGCTATGACTGATGAAATAGAAACAGAAACAGCTGGAAAAGTCCACTTGACCAGTCACCATTTGGAAGAATTAAAGATAGCTCAAGGTTTTAGGCCCTGACCCATCACTAGCGTTTTCTGAATCATTCAGGGCCTGACTAAATGTAACTTTTTATTTTTTTTTCTGTTGGTCTGGCAGCAAATGTGGTGAAAGAAGCAAAAAGCCGTAAGAAATACCATGAGAAACAAGGAGTAGGCCAATCAGCCCCTTGAGACTGCTCCACTATAGTTGATTTGACATTTGTCATGTCCACTTCCCTGCGCTTTCCCCATAACCCTTGATCAAGAATCAATCTCAGCCTTAAATATACGCAAGGGCTCTGCCCCCACCCCTCTCTGTGGCAAGGATTTCCAAACACTCTCAACCCTGTGAGGGAAGAAATTCCTCCTCATACCGGTCTTAAATTGGCATCTCTTAATTCTGAGACTATGTCCTCTGGTTCCAAACTCTCCCATAAATTAACATCGCCTGTGTTAACTTTTCAGGTTGATGATCTTTTGTTTTGTGAAATATGCTTCCTGAGCTGTTGAAAATTTCCAATATTCTCTGATGCTACTTTGCATTTCCAGCATCCACAGCATTTTCTTTTATGTTGGACTTTTCTGTTGTTAATAGCAGGTTTCTAATATTCGGGTTTTATCTGCTCAGTTTCATGTACTTAAACATGGAGTAAGGGCATTCATATGGACACACATAATAAACATGTAAAGCTGATTTGAAGCAGTTTGAAATTTGGCTGATTTTATATTTGAAGTCATGAAAAATACACTCAGCAGAGATGTAAGACCATCTCCAAGAAATAGTTGAACATTATTCAAATTTCTCCCTTGCTGCAATACATCATAAGCAATATTTGGCTCAATGCCAAGTTTTAAAGCTTAATTCTAACATTTTTAATCTTACCAGAAAACTAACTGCCCCAATGAGACTGATACTTATAGTACATATAACTCCATAAATTGCAAAGCCATTTAAACACACAATAGTGTATAACCTAGGGCTTCCACACCAACACAGTATGCAGAATAATCCCAGAACACTTGCTAACTGTTAATGAAACTTGGTGTAGATGAGTTTAATTTCAATGTGACTACAGTTTGGCCAAACTAGAAGCCATTGTTGCAATAAAGACAGACAACTTTGAGTTTATGCCCCAATATAACAGTTGAACACTTAATCTAGGCTGATAACATGATACCAAAGACACAATGTGCAGTCAGAGAACTACAGTTAATGTGTTAATATCAGCTCACCCACCTATTACAAACATAAATGACCCTTAAAGTGTGATAAGTAGAGCAGGAAGTAGTCTTGATCAACATTCCTCTCCATTCACTGCACAAAACAGTCCATTGCTCATGTTCATGGGATCCAGTTTAGAGAACAATTGGCTGCTGAATTTATTTGCATAAAATAGTCAATTAATGTTAAGAAAAGGTAATTCAATGGATTCAAGGACTTTTAGTTTTCCAGAGTGCAAGGGTTTTACAACGTTAAAAAATGCTACTAAACGAGTACATTGTATGCTTCAATAAAAATATTTTGTCCAATACTTGAATGAAAAATTAATTTAGTTCAAAGAAAACAAAACAAACCTGCACAGTTTATAACCCACTCATTCTAACTCAGTTAACCCCGTGATTAAAACAGAGAACTTAACCATTTCATAAGAACAAGTCAATAGTTTCTTCATCTGAAACACTTTTGATTTTATCTGAATCATCTAAGTCACATTGTATTTAACCAAGATCAAACTGGATACAGAATCGATAATGAATCTACCAGGGGTGATGCATATTTGTCCTGTGATCCAAGTAATGACCATCTAAGATTCATGGTTAGGAATTTATTTCTGTACAGGATAATTTTCATAAACATGCACTGCTTTGAATGAGTAGATCAAATTCAATCGTTCTGATACTTCCTCAGATAATTTTAAAAGCATAATTCCACATATCAGTAATCTTACTAAAATTAATTTTGCCACAGACGCAAAGATGGGCAATCCCTTTTAAAATATCAACAGTTTTGATAAAATATTCATGGGAGAAATCTCACTCACTTAGTGTTGAATTTGTTCTAAAGTAAGTTGAATGCTTAGAAAATATGTTTTGAATTAGCCATTACTTTTCCCCATCTGCCTGTCACACCCGCTTGTCTCCATTCAACCTGTAGAAGCTGAGGTGGTGAACAATTAGATAAGTGGCTCCTGGCTACTCTGTCAGCAGCTGGAATCAGAGGAGTTTGATGGAATTCACAGCTTCCATTACAGCAGTGTTCAGATTTTATAAAATAAATCACTGCAAAGTACCCAGTTGTCAGTTGCTCACAGAACTTTAAAAGCAAAGGGGGTCACCATTAAATTTCACTTCAAATGGGTTCAAAGTTGTTAGAGCACCCACTTCACATTAGCCCTGATCCAGTTTGAACCCCAATCCTTATTTAATAGCTTGTCAGTTGAGAAAAAAGCTGAGAAAATTGGCTGACTCTCATGCAGAACTGTGGGACCTTTGAGTATGAAACGAGGCTGACGTTTCTGGCAATGGTCCCAAACAGACCAGCAGCATATGGAATACTATTTGGTTCTTGTGGCATTGATAAAACTGAATTAAAGTTTCCTGTCCTCTCTTTAAGGCTTTTGGTTGCACATCTTGAATCCTTGTACAAATGGGTAGGATGTGAATGACACATATTCTGTGTAGACATTTCTAATCAATCTATTCAAAGATATTGAACCCAATCCTCCTGAGCCATCAGTAGGGACACTACGACTGCACCACATGAGCCCTCCCCCCCACCTCGCTGTATATTTGAATATGTAAATTGGAATCAACCACTTCAATTTGAAGGCAACCTGATTTGCATATTAACCCATCCTCTTCCCACTTTCAAACAGATACATTACTCATCTATTTACAGATCGCCCTGGAAATTTTATCGCTGACCCTAAGCACTAATATTTTAGTCAGGGCACTATTCCTCTCCCCACTGACTTTCAAGTGCTGATCATTTATTAGGCAAGCAACAGGCAACTGGTAGTTAAAAGTTTCCTCCAGAATTCTCAGCATTTAAAAGTATTAACTTAATGATTTGCTAAGTTAACTTGCAAGTCATATCAGACATTCAATTGAAGTGACACTAATCCTAAAAGTATTAACATGAAACCCTCTCTCAAAGTAACATATAATATGACTGGTTTAGATGAGCCTGCTCAATTCTTAGCCAGATGAAGCCCATATTGAAAGAATCAACTTGTCATTGTCCAAGAATTCATAATAAAAAGTAGCTTCACTGTGTATTTTTTTGATTAGTCTTTTAAACAGAATTGCAACTGCAAAAGAGTTGTTCATGGTATTCTTCAAAGAGTTGGTAACCCCTCGATTTTACTCCAAAATAGACCTGCCAGTGCAACTAATGGCTTGGGAATTTTCTATGCTTCATTTTCCAATTCATTGAACACTAAAAGCTCTTTAGCACTAAACTGCAACCAGTGAGTGAAGATAAATTAATGCAAGTTAAAATAATCACTTCCTCCATGAGGGTTAGAAATTTGTTTGGTCATTCTGAACAGAGACTTCTTAAATTAAAATGCAAACATTACTTTATTTTCTAACTTATTTTTCAGATTAAGACATATTTTATTCACTTTTACCTTGAAACATTTTACGAATTTGCAAAGGAAAACTCTTCCAATCATGTTACATTTTTGACATCCTTAGCACCTTCAACTTAAATAAATGGCATGTTGTACAGATAAAGATAGCCACCAATTTATGCATATCATGCTCTCATGAACAACACTGACATGAATGACTAGGTGTTCTGTTTGGTGGTGTTTGTAGAGATAAACCTTGGCAAAATAGCACTTCCTGCTCTTGTTCAACTGAGGCCACATACTCATCTGAACAAGCAGGCATCAGCTTGGCACCTTATTTAAAGGACAGTATCTCTGATGGTCGCACACTTTCTCATTGTTTTGGTGAGTGAGCCTCAAATAATGTGTTTTGATCTTGGAGTGGAGGTAGAGCCATATCATTCTGATTTATGATGAGAGAGCTTCTACAGATCCAACCAGAAGCTGAAAATCAACAAGAATGGAGGTAGTGTGGAGATTCCAAAGGAACAATGTATTCCCATTAACATGGAATACACAAATCATTCCATTTTGAAACCGATAGGAAGATGATGTAGTATAATCCAGCATTAGATTATGATCTCCAATGGCACCATATTGAGTGAGTGTGAATAAGGAACTGCAGAAATTGTCTGCTGCAGATAGCATTTCAGTCTGGGTCTTTATGTTTTTGCAGTAGATTGCAGGTTTTCTTGCTGCAAAATACATCTTGTTATTTTCTTTGCACAAGCTAGCATTAGTTTTTTTTAAGCCTTAACAATGAGCCTGTTTCTGTTCTTTAGCCTTTTAGTTAGTTTTCAGAGGCTTTCAAATCCACCACACATAGGTTAAAGAAACAGCAAACTTTTGCTTTTAGGTTCTTTGGAAGCTTGGGATGTAATGCACACAACAATGAAAGTAACATAATGTGCCTTTTCCAAAATGCACAGATCATATTAGAATGTTCACTTTGAAAGCTGATAGCATAGATGCTTTACATAATGAGGCTATGTAGTTTCTGTAGTGAATCCTCATATAATTCTATACATTTAAATATTTTATACCTTTTAATAGTATGGTAAAGAAGCCACTAAATGTTTGAAAATCTATTCCAAGTGGATCCAAGGAAGTTGGTTTAAATTTCACCTCAATAAATGTCCTGCTGTTGACGATGGGTAGTGTTTGCCAAATTTTAAGTTTATATTGTTATTTCATCTATTCCACAATTTGTTTCAGACTTTTTTAAACAAAATATCGATATTTTAGAGTATTGGAGTATTTCTAAAAGTGGTGCTACCCCCAAAGTTTAAGTTATTTACCCTTTTGGCTATTGAACCACCATGCATTTCTAACATTTTACTGTGTGTTGTTTATCAGTACTCAGACAAAGCACAATGCAAACCTATGATATCATATGTATCTCTTGCTTTCCTCATCAGAATTTTATATTTATTAATAACACTGTAATTTTAGATCAGAGAGAAGTTGGTGGTGAATAGATCACAACACTCAAAGAGAAGGACACCGTGTGATTAAAAACAAATTACATTTAACAATACTATTCTCAGGATACAGGCAATAATGTACACGGCTAGATTTATTGGCTAGTTCTATTGCTCTGGGTCATTAAAAGTCAACTATGGTGCATGGGACAAAGGTTTAGTGTAGTGGCTATACCAGGATGGGGTGGCAGGTTCTCCTTTTGTAAGAATATTATTGTACTAGTCAGGTTTTTACAAAAATCCAACACCTGTTCTTTTCATTTGTATGTTAATGTATGAGGCTTCCAGTACACACAGGTGCATTGTATTATAAACTGGACTGACCATCCTAAATTGATTGATAGAATAGTCCTTCACAGACTCAGAATTATGCAGAAAATAGAACATAGAACATAGAACAGTACAGCACAGTACAGGCCCTTCGGCCCATGATGTTGTGCCGACCTATTATCTTACTCTAAGATCAAATTACCCTGCATACCCTACATTTTACTATCATCCATGTGCCTATCCAAGAGTCGCTTAAATGTCCCTAAAGTATGTGACTCCGCTACCACCACTGGCAGAGCAGTCCACGCACCCCCCACTCTCTGTGTAAAGAACCTACTTCTGACATCTCCCCTATACCTAACTCCAATCACCTTAAAATTATGCCCGCTTGTAATAGTCATTTCTGCCCTGGGAAAAAGTCTCTGGCTATCCACTCTATCTATGCCTCTCATCATCTTGTACACCTTTATCAAGTCACCTCTTGCCCTTCTTTGCTCCAATGAGAAAAGCCCGTGCTCCCTCAAACTTTCCTCATAAAACCTACCCTCCAGTCCAGGCAGCATCCTGGTAAATCTCCTCTGCACCCTCTCTAAAGCTTCCACATCCTTCCTATAATGAGGTGACCAAAACGGAACACAATAAAATGTTGTTCAATTGCAGAATTGCACCTAATGTTAGACACTGTGTCACTACTTTTGCAATCACTGTCTAGTTAGGTCAATATTTTGCTTATTGCAGACAACTGAAGGGGTATGATGTTTGATACTATCCACCAGTCTTTGGAATGTACAGCCTACATACCTTGCATTACACTGGCACTGAAATTCATATACCACATTACTAATTTGTGTGATAGGCAGATTTTTGTTTTGACTTGGCCGCATTCTAATAGTGGTAAACACCACTTGTAATGCAATGAATTGTGCACATACTTCCCCTGTTTCAACTCAACTAAATGGGTCACAGCCATTCTTTGGTTCATTTGTCAGGGCAATGCCCTTACAAGTCAGAATCAATCTACCTGTTGTGAAATCTAAACAGACGCTGGTAATTACAAGCCACTCGGCATTAATTGCTGCATACACTCTCCTGTTATACTGTATAAAGTTGATTTCACTTAATTGGTATTCTTGTAAATGGTCCTGATGAATACAAAAGGAAATGCTTTAATTCACTTTTTTTTCAAAAATACTCAATTTTTCTTTTTCATGACCCAATACTGGAAACACTTTTGGTGGTTTCCTGTCCAGACAAGCATTCTAAACACTGGGAACAATTCTACTTTATCTGCCCAGCGTCCCCTTCCCGTTCAGCTTGTCTGAAGTGTATTAACCTCTCCCTAATTTCTCACACTGATCTGTGAACATTTTTAGACCCAGTCTACTGCGTCTATCAGTCTTTGTATTAACTCAAGGTCATTAGCTATGAAGGTCTCTGTCTGAACCCTGCTATCCTCATGTTCCTCAACTTGCCTGCAGATTGAGAAAGGTATGGAATATTTGAACTCTGAGGAAAATTACTACATGAAAATTTTCATGAGCAACTTCAATTTTAGTTGCCCGCACACATTGTTCAAAAAGCGAGCTGCTTAAGCTGTTCAAATCCCAGATATGTCTGGTCAATCTTTTGCCTGAGAGTGAATGCTTTCTGTTGGTACACTTCTGACTGTAAGAAATACTTGTGAAAGCTTGAAGTAATTCTTTTTATTGCATCTTAAATGGTTGCACTCCCTTCAAGTAAGGGAGAGTAAATGAATGTCTGAAAGAATGTCTTGGCAATTAGAAACTGATTGTTTCCAGTATTTGAGGGAGCAAGAACAAATGGTTCATAGATACAATATTACATGGAGGATATTTCAAATTGTAGGCAGCAAGTTATGAAGCTGCAGTATTCACTTCCAGGGTTGGTGGTCGAGGCAGAAGTTAGGTAAACAAATAAGAGTAAATTAGTAGACTGATGAAATGAAAGATGTGGTAGGGATATGAGAACAGGAGAAGTAAATTGGCTTATATGGAGTTACATAGAATTTAGAGCACAGAAAGCTTCGCCTGAACCTTGTGCCATTCTCTTTGGACTGACTCAACAGGGGCTTACTTCACTAGAATAAGAAGACTGAAGGATGACTTGATGGAAGTCTTTGAAATTATGAAAGGTCTCATTAGGGTAAATGTGGAGAAAATATTTCCATTATGAGGAAGTTGAAGAAAAATCTAGGGCAATATATATTTAAGATAATAGCTAGTAGATCCAGTCAGGAAGTCATGTCAACAGAGTTTTTAAAAACTAAGAACTCATTACCTGGGAGAGTAGGTGCGATGAGTGGCTCGAAAACATTTTAGGAATGTTAGATGCCTGCGTGGGGTAGTGGGGAATAGAAATAGATACTGATATGATGAAATGAAGATGAAAGAAAGGGTACTCATGAGGTGCATTATGTCCAGCACAGACTAGTTGTGCTGTTTGTTTCGCTGTTACAAACTGTTACTTATTGATAGGGAATCAGACTACATTTTCAGATTTTCATTTTCATTTGGGATAAATTGGGTGACTGAAGAGGTCATATTATCTATTTTGTATTCTCCCCAAGCACAAGTTTGTGTAGTTAAAGAAAAAAAGTAACTCAGGTTAATCTTCTGGGAAGAAGGTACACTTTTTAACACAATGGTGAGATCTGTGTTGACTATGGGTAGGCTGTTAATGTACAGGTCTCATATAAAGGTGTTATAATAGTCACATTTCATGAACCATTATCATTTAAGCTATTTATTCAGTAGCTGTATGATATGGGAGCTGGCTGATCTCATTGTGAACGGCAGTGACCACATCTGCAGCAAGTGTTGGTTGCTGGAAGAACTCCGGCTCAGAGTTGAAGATCTGGAATCTGAGCTTCAAACACCGCAGCACATCCGGGAGGGGGAGAGTTACCTGGACGCTTTGTTTCAGGAGGCAGTCACACCTGGTAGATTAAATAATTCACATTCAGTTAGTGATCAGGGACAACTGGGTGTGACTGCAAATAAGGCAGGATGAGGGATCCTGAGCTCAGGAGTGGAGGAGCCTCAGCTTTTGACCTTATCCAACAGGTACGAGATACTTGGTCCCTGCGTGGATGACGAAAAAGGCTGCGGGGAGGGTGAGCCAGCTCACCACGGTACCATGGTGCAGAAGGCCATTCAAGAGGGGGGAGCAAAAAGACAAGTGGTAGTTATAGGGGATTCTATAGTTAGGGGGATAGATAGTATCCTTTGCAAGCCGGATCGGGAGTCCCGCATGGTGTGTTGCCTGCCTGGTGCCAGGGTGCAGGACATCTCTGACCGGCTTAAAAGGATATTGGAGCGGGAGGGGGAGGATCCAGTTGTTGTGGCCCACGTTGGGACTAACAACATAGGCAAGGCTAGGATGGAGGACCTGTTTGGGGATTATCAAGCACTAGGAACGAAATTAAGGAACAGGTCCTCGAGGGTCATAATCTCCGGATTACTGCCCGAGTGACGTGCAAATTGGCTTAGGGATAAGAAATTTAGGGCAGTAAACACATGGCTAAGGAAGTGGTGTGGGAAAGAATGGTTCCATTTCATGGGGCATTGGCATCAGTTTTGGAACCGGGGTGATCTGTACCGCTGGAACGGTCTCCACCTGAACCGATCTGGAACCAGTGTTCTGGCGAAAAGGATAAATAGGGTGGTCACTAGGACTTTAAACTAGTGGGTCCGGGGGAAGGGAAAGGGAAAACGGCAGCGAGTATGATGGTAAATAAAAAGATAAGCAGCAGGTTAGCATGTATGCAGGAGGGTTTAAGTTCAAGGCAGACTATGAAAGAAGCAAAAAGAAGGATAACTCAGGAGATATTATTAGAAATGTTGGAAATCATGAGGGTAAGAAAGCTAGCATAAAGGCGCTTTACTTGAATGCTCGTAGCATTCGTAACAAGGTTGATGAGCTAATGGCACAAATCATCACGAATGAATATGATTTGGTAGCCATTACGGAGACATGGTTACAGGATGGTCACGACTGGGAGTTAAATATCCAGGGGTACCAGACTATTCGGAAGGACAGACAGGAAGGTAAGGGAGGTGGTGTAGCTCTGATATTCAAGGACGACATCAGGGCAGTGCTGAGAGATGATATAGGTTCCATGGAGAATGAGGTTGAATCCATTTGGGTGGAAATCAGAAATTCTAAGAGGAAAATGTCACTGATAGGCGTAGTCTATAGGCCACCAAATAATAACATCACTATTGGGGCGGGCAATAAACAAAGAAATAACTAATGCCTGTAAAAACGATATGGCAATTATCACGGGGGATTTTAATCTACATGTAGATTGGTCAAACCAGCTCGGTCAGGGTAGCCTTGAGGAGGAGCTCGTTGAGTGTATACGTGATAGTTTTCTTGAACAGTATGTAATGGAACCGACAAGGGAGCAAGCTATCCTAGATCTGGTCCTGTGTAATGAGACAGAAATAATTAATGACCTCATAGTTAGGGATCCTCTTGGAAGGAGTGATCACAGTATGGTTGAATTTAGAACACAGATGGAGAGTATGAAGATAAAATCCAATACCAGGGTCCTGTGCTTGAATAAGGGGGACTACAATAGAATGAGGGAGGACTTGGCTAAAGTAGACTGGAAACAAAGATTTTATGGTGGGACAGTTGACAAGCAGTGGAGGACTTTCAAAGCAATTTTTCAAAGTGCTCAGCAAATGTATATTCCAGTGAAAAGGAAGGACTGTAAGAAAAGGGGTAATCTGGCATGGGTGTCTAAGGAAATAAGGAACGCTATCAAATTGAAAGAGAAGGCATACAAACGGGCCAAAAACAGCATGAAACTAGAAGATTGGGAAAACTTTAAAGGTCAACAGAAAGCCACAAAAAGAGCTATAAAGAAAAGTAAGATGGAACATGAGAAAAAACTAGCACAGAATATAAAGACAGATAGCAAAAGTTTCTACAAATATATAAAACGAAAAAGAGTGGTTAAAGTAAACATTGGCCCTTTAGAGGATGAGAAGGGGAATTTAGTTGTGGGATATGATGAAAGGGCCGAGGTATTGAACAGATATTTTGTATTGGTCTTCACAGTGCAGGACACTAATAACATACCAGTAATTGACAAAGAGACGAAGGTAGGTGAGAACCTGGAAACAATCGTTATTACAGAAGAGGTAGTGTTGGGCAAGCTAATGGAGCTAAGGATTGATAAGTCTCCTGGCCCAGATGGAATGCATCCCAGGGTACTAAAAGAGATGACGGGAGAAATAGCAGGTGCACTGTCAGTAAATTTCCAACATTCGCTGGACTCTGGCGCAGTCCCAGCAGATTGGAAAACAGCAAACACCACTGTTTAAGAAAGGAGGTAGACAATAGATGGGGAATTATAGACCGGTTATCTTAACCTCTGTAGTGGGGAAGATGCTTAAGTCTATTATCAAGGAAGAAATAGCAAGGCATCTCGATAGAAATTGTCCCGTTGGGCAGACGCAGCATGGGTTCATGAAGGGCAGGTCATGCTTGACAAATCTTTTGGAATTCTACGAAGACATTATGAGCAAGGTGGACAATGGGGACCCAGTGGATGTGGTGTACCTGGATTTGCAAAAGGCCTTCGACAAGGTGCCGCACAAGAGGCTGCTGCATAAGATAAGGATGCATGGCGTTAGGGGTAAAGTATTAGCATGGATAGAGGATTGGTTGACTAACAGGAAGCAAAGAGTGGGGATAAATGAGTGCTATTCTGGCTGGCAATCAGTGACTAGTGGTGTGCCTCAGGGTTCTGTGTTGGGACCGCAATTATTTACAATTTATATTGATGATTTGGAGTTGGGGACCACGTGTAGGGTGTCAAAGTTTGCAGATGACACTAAGATGAGTGGCAGAGCAAAGTGTGCAGAGGACTGTGAAACCTTGCAGAGGAACATAGATCCATTGAGTGAGTGGGCAAAGGTCTGGCAGATGGAATACAATGTAAATAAATGTGAAGTCATACATTTTGGTAGGAGTAATAGTAAAAAGGATTATTACTTGAATGGTAAAAAGTTGCAGCATGCTGCTATGCAGAGGGACCTGGGTGTCCTTGTGCATGAATCACAGAAGGCTGGTCTGCAGGTACGACAAGTAATTAGGAAGGCAAATGGAATTTTGTCCTTTATTGCTAAAGGGATTGAGTTTAAAAGCAGAGAGGTTATGTTGCAGCTGTACAAGGTGCTGGTGAGGCCACACCTGGAGTACTATGTGCAGTTTTGGTCTCCTTACTTGAGAAAGGATGTACTGGCACTGGAGGGGGTGCAGAGGAGGTTCACTAGGTTGATTCCGGAGTTGACAGGGTTGGCTTATGAGGAGAGACTGAGTAGATAGGGATTATACTCATTGGAATTCAGAAGGTTGAGGGGGGATCTTATAGAAACATGTAAAATTATGAAGGGAATAGATAAGATAGAAGTAGAGAGGATGTTTCCACTGGCAGGTGAAGCTAGGACAAGAAGGCATAGCCTCAAGATTAGAGGGAGCAGATTTAGGACTGAATTGAGGAGGAACTTCTTCACCCAGAGGGTTGTTAATCTATGGAATTCCTTGCCCAGTGAAGTAGTTGACGCTACTTCAGTAAATGTTTTTAAAGCTAAGGTAGATTTTTTTTGAACAATAAAGGAATTAAGGGATATGGTGAGAGCGTGGGTAAGTGGATCTGAGTCCACGAAAAGATCAGCCATGATCTTATTGAATGGCGGAGCAGGCTTGAAGGGCCGGACAGCCTACTCCTGCTCGTAGTTCTTATGTTCTTATGTCTGATAGACTATAGGTGGGAGTCCAGAAGATAGCTAATCAGCATTTGGACTTAGATATCAGGCCCATATGATTCACATTGCCATGAGAATCAGTTTAGGAAGGAAAGGCAATACAAAACCATTGTGATATCAAATTGCAGGTTTCTTAAACTATTCCTAAATCTCACACACAGCTCAGTCTTCAATAATCTGAAGGAGAAATAAAAAGGGATGACAGAAAGATAAAGGAAGATTGAAAACACCAAGTTCAGACGGTTTCAATGAGGTGGAAACAGTCATTTAGCTTTCGCCATGGAGAGAAATCACCAGGTGAATCAGCACAATGAAAGTGTAGGGAAGCAATGGCCCAGTGGAATTATCACTAGGCTGTTAATCCAGAGATCCAGGTAATGTTTTGGGGACCCGGGTTTGAATCCCACCATTTAAAAAGAAATCTGGAATTAAGTGTCTAATGATAAAATTGAATTGTTGAAAAAAAATCTTCTTCACTAGTGCCCTTTATGGAAGGAAACTGCCATCATTGTCTGGCCCGCATGTGACTCCACACCCACAGCAGTATGGTTGACTTTTACCTGCCCTCTGGGCAATTAGCGGTGGGCAATAAATGCTAGCCCAGCCAGCAATCCCCTCATCCTGTGAATGAATTAAAAGAGAAGTCATTTGGCGATTAGAAGCTGGGAATGGAAAAGGGAAGTGGGCCATCAGAAGCTGGGAATATTTTCACAGTGGCTCTGGGGAATTGATTTTCCACTTAAGGGACAGATTAAAATGCAACTGTGGTATGGGATTGTTAGTCACTTTGGGAAACTTTTCTGCATTTCACCATATAAGTGCCTGAAAATAATACTGTTTTAGTTTGTTTGTTATAGTAAGAATCTTAAACCATGAAATCTCACTGTGTGATCCTTCACATAAATTGCTTGAAATTTAAATATAAATTTACAAACTAATGGTCTGCACAGGACAGAAACAAAATATTATTTTATATTAAATGGAGGCCCTTATTCTCTGACTGTGATGCAGTGTCCAATATTCTCCAGTCGGGGAATCATTTCTCAGCCCTCCTGTCCAATAAGAACAAGATATCTAAAAATTCTGTAGTGAAGGCATCACTAAGTGAGGGTGATCATAACTTGATACCATTTCAGATCAAGTGATTTAGTTAAGATAAAATTAAAGTTTAAATTTGAGGAAATCAAATTATATAGGTCTAAGAAACAAGTTATTTGAGAGAAATTGGGAAACCACATTAGAAGCAAGAATAGTTGATAAACATTGGCAAACATTTGAAGACTTAATTAATTGCACCAACATGTTGGTAGTGGCATGTAAAGTTAGCACCACACAAGTGTAAATCAATGACCATTTCCTAGAAAAGAGAATCTAACCATCTTTCTTGATGTTCAACTGTATTATGTTCATTGAATCATCCACAATCTACATCCTGCACATTATCCATTAACAGAAACATTACGAGATCAGCCATTTAAACACTGTAGCTACAAGGGCAGTAAGAGGCTTGAACACTGTAGTTGACCTTTTGACTTCCCCATGCCTTTCCACTATCAAGAAGGCACAATTCAGGAATGTGATAAGATACCTTACACTTGGCTGGATGAGTGCAGATGCAACAACATTGGAGAAGCTGACAATGTACAAGACAGAGCAGCCCGTTTTGATTGGCACCCCCATTCACCGTGACATTCAATCTTCCACCACAGCAGTGTACTGTAGCAGCAGCATGTTCCATCAATTCAGAGGGGCCTCAGTGTCATTGCACATCAATTGTACAAAGTAAACATGCAGGGTTGACAAACAATTAGTATAGCAAATGATATCCTAGGTTTTATCGCATGGGAATTGGATGAAAAGAGTGAAGAGGTTGTATTATATCTATGTAGGCAGGTACGCTCAGATGGTTTTCTTGTGATGTAGAGTGATGCCAACATTGTGAACTCAAATCCCAGATTGCCTTATGTTACCATGAAGGACCCTTCTTCTTAATCTCTCCCCTCACCCTAGGTGTGGTGACCCTCAGGTTAAAACCAGCATCAGAAATCTGTCTCTAATGTGAGAGCAGCCCAGTGGTCCTCTGTGACTTTACTTTTCCTGCAATTACATAGGGACCAGTTATGGCTACAGTTCTGTGTACACTTTTAGTCTCCTTATTTGAAGGAAGGACATACATGCCTTTTCATTAGACTGGTTCATGAAATGAAGGTTTGTCCTTTGAGAAGAATTAAGTAAATAAGGATGAAACTTGATATAGTTGAAATACATGTGATTCTTAAAGTACTTGATAGAATAGGTAAAGGATGGAAGTTTCTCTTGACTGAACAGTCCAGATCAGGGGATCTCAGTTTTTTTAATAAAGCGTTATAATGTAGAACTGATAAGAAAGGAAATATCTTCATCTTTGTAATTTCCTTACTCAGAGGGCTCTGAATATTCAATTCTTGCATATATTCAATACAGAAATCGATACATTTTTGAATACTAAGGATGTGGGGATATTGTAAGAAAGGGGAGTTGAGGAAGAAAATCAGCAATCTTTATGATAAATGATAGGGCATATTTGAAGGAGTGAATTACCTATTTTGTGCTTCTGTTCTCAATTTCTTATCCTATTCCTAGTATTACTATACTTTATGTATTTCCATACGTCCCTAGTTCTGGTACTTCAGTGTCTCCCATTAACCATGTTGAAACTGGCCACCATTGGGCTAAATGATAAAAGGAAAGAGCAGGCTAAGACCATAAGATGTGGGAGCAGAAGCAAATTATTCAGCTCATTAAATCTACTCTGTCATTCGATGAGATCATGACTGATCTGAAAATCTTCAACATCATTTTCCTGCCTTTTCCCCATGACCATTGATTACTTTACGAATTGAAAATCTGTCTATCTCAGCCATCGATGTACTTATTGACCCAACTTCAACAGATCTCTGTGGTAAAGAGTTCCACAGATTTTTCCCACAGATTCACTACCCTTTCAGAGAAAAAAAATTTTCATCCCTGTCTGAAATGGACAACACCTTGCTCTGATCCTCAACTCTCCCACAAGGGAAACAGTCTCTCCATATCTACCCTGTCATACAACCTTATTCTTTTCAATAAGATCTTTGCTCATTGTTGTAAACTCAACTGAGTACATGCCCAACATACTCAAATCTCTTCTCATAAGAAAATCACTGTCTAACTGGAATCAACCTGGTGAATCTTCTCAGGATTGCCTCCAAAGCCAGCATATCTTTTCTTTAATTGAACCAAAACTGTTTGCAGGAGACCACGTATGGTCTGACTAATACCTTATATAATTTTTGCAAGATTGCTCAATTTTTATACTCCATTTGAAATACAGGCCAGCAATCCGTTCTCCCTCCATTTTACACTCTAAACTTGGAGGCTGGCTTTTTGAGATTAATGCACAAGTACTCTCAAATCCCTATGTGTTCCAGCTTTTTGCAATCTTTCTTCATTTAAATAATATTCTGCTCCTCTATTCTTCATGCCAAAGTGTTTAACCTCACATTTTCCATTAGTCCCTGTGGCACTTAATCATTTGGTATTTTTTGGAATGCCATTCATATCCTCTGTCATGAAGACTCCTGAAGGGGCCTATGTTCTCTTTGGACTCTCTTTTCCTTTGTTATATATTTAAAGATCCTCGTATTGTCTGTTTTTATTTGTTTGCTAGCAATTACATACTCATAGTCCATTTACTCTCTTTTTTTTACTTTTAATCCCAATCCTCTGGTTTATCACTGATTTTTGCCACATCGTATGGTTTTTCTTTCAATTTGATACTGTATTCTACTTCTTTGATTATCTATGGTCACTTTGTCCCCTTCCTAGAATCCTTCCTCCTCACCGGAATATATCTTTGCTGCTAGTCATGAACTATTTTCTTAAATATCTGCCATTGTTCCTCAATCATTATTTCTTCTTAACTTCTTTCCCAGTCCACTACAGCCAATTCAGACCTCATCTTGTAGATATCTTGTCAAATGCTTGGCCGTGGAAAATCTTTAAAAAACAGGTGAAGTGCTAATTAAATGTAACCTACATATTTGGACAAATGATAAAGGAACAAGAACTTCAAATTCTTTACTACTATACTTGGCTGCAGTTCATTGCATGTACAAGTTAGCTTTTCAAGAGAGTTGCTGCCTTTTTTCTCGTTCTGGGTGGTCTGAATATGCACAGCATTATGAAAATGTCTGCAGTGAATTTAAAAGGAATGAAAACAGAAACTCCCTTCAAGATCCTATAACATTTTAACTTCATACCACAGATGAGAGCACCTGAGAAAATGTGTCTCCGTTTTAATTTATGGTTTCTAACCACATGAAACAGATGTTAGTCCTTTTCAGTGTGATAATAAACAAGAGTAGAAGACCCATGCTTGATCTTTTTAAACCTTCAGTTTAAATAGCTTACAATTTTGATAGAAAGAACTTTAGGGGCAACATCGTAGAATTCTAGTTTACTATCCCAGAAAAGGAAAGGACATCACTTGATGCCAAAGAATCTCAAATGGTGAGATTCCCAAGTTCAATCATGCCAAATAAGGAACACTTAAGCCAAGGCTCACTTTCACTCAGCACTAGAGTGAAATGAAAAATGTATATCTCTGATTCAGCCCTGCAACTACCAATCTTGAAGTTTGTGTACAAAATAATGAAGGTTATAAATAGGAAGCATCTTTTCTGGTTAGTAATGAGGTCAATAGTTCAGGGCACGGATTTAAGGAAAGGGGCAAGAAGGCTCGATGGGATTTAATGAAGAATTCTTTTTTCATCAGAGGGTGGTGGGAATCTGGAACTTACTGCCTAAAAATTTGGTAAAGATGAGAACCACCTCAATGTTTAAGAATTTAGTTGAACGCTTAAAATGCCATAGCGTACAAGGTGCAGACCAAATGGTGGAAAATGGGAATAGAGCAGATAAGTGCATAATATCCAACACAGACACAATGGGTCGAATTTCATACTTCTGTGCCGTAAATCTCAATGGCTCTATGACTCTGCACCTACAGAATTGTAGTACAGAACCTTCACAGGCTGGTGCCCCACAGCCACATATGTCGCAGGACTATTAATCGAGAAGGCCAAGGCTATGTTCTGGGGACGTGGGTGAATCTTCCCATGATAGATGGCAGATTGTGAAATTTGTAATTAAAGTGGTGACAATGAAACCATTGTCAATTGTTGTAAAAGCCCATCTGGTTTGTTAATATCCTTTAGGGAAGGCAAGCGTCTGTACTTACTTGGTGTTGCCTACATGTGAATCCAGATCTACAACAATGTGATTGAGTCTTAACTGCCCTCTGGACATTTGAAAATGGAGAATACATGCTGGCTTAGCCAGTGATGCCCATATGCCATGAGCAATTTCTCAAAAATTGAAACAATAGTATGGAGGTGGTAGGTAGAAACTTCGAAATCAGAGGACAATGCTATCACTTCACTCTCTTAAAGATGCAATGCATGCCGGTGAAAATGCAGCAAAGTTAATTCTTGAAAGGGTAAGATTTTTGTGAATGTATGGAAAAAGAATCTGTGGAAGAGTGGTGAGGAGGGAAGAAAGAGAAAAAGAATGAAATAAGTAATAGGAAACACCGATATTAATAAAAGGAAATAACTTTAAGAGTCCTACAGTGAAATATGAAACAATAAAGGCTAAACGAGTTAAAAGTATTGTATAAAACAAAATTAGAAGGAAAAGTTACATTGGAGATTATCAGGACCATTTTAGGAAAGATTAAAGAGCTCAGGGAAATGTTAAGCCATCTTGGCACCATTAAGAAAGTTGAAGAAGAGTGCCATTAAAGAAAAGTCTTTTGAGGAGCTTTATAAATTGTTGCAACATTTTTTTAAAGACAGAAATAGGAAGCAATTTAGTAAGAAATTTAGAAAGAAAGAGAGAAACAGAAAGTCAATCAAGATATTGGGATTAAGGAGCAGGAGCTATGTTTTATGTAGAGATGGATCAAACAAAAATTGGACGTTTTGGCTGTTTTTAGATTTATGGAAAGTTTTCTATCATGTATTATAATTTTATATATGTACTTGTTACAGCCTGCCATTGCATTAATGATCCATTTATTCATACTGTTTCTGCTTGTTAGCCAATCTTAATCCATGCCAGAACATCATTTCCTATCCAATATGTTTTAATTTTGCTAACCAATTTCCTGTGGGGGACCTCATCAAAAAATTTTGAAAATCCAAGTATATTACAACCACTGACCCCCTTTTATTTCTCTTAGTAATGCCATCAAACATGATTTCCCATTCACAAATCCATGCTGACTATGCACAATCAGATCATTATTATCCTAATGTCTATTTCTTACTTCCTCCATGATATATGCAGGCATCTTTCCTATTACTGATGCAAGTTTAACACATCTTTAGGTCCCCCATTTTCTTTCTCCCTGCCTTCTTAAATAATTGGTGACATTTGTTACCTTCCAGTCTGCAGGAATCATTTAAAAATATAATGAGCTTTGGAACATGACCACTGATGCATCCATAATCTCCATAGGTACCCCTTCCAACATTTTGGGATGTAGAATATCAAGTCTTGGGAAGTTATCAATGTTCAGACCTGTTGATTTCTCCAATGCAACTAATATCGATTTCCTTCATTTCCTCATTCTCCCTAATCCCTAGAATCTCTGATTTTGAAGGATTTATTGCATTTTCCTCAGTGAAGGCAAACAAAATAATTATTGAGCTTCTGTGCCATTTCCCTATTCTCTATAATAAATTTTCTTGACTCTATTTAGAATGAAGTCACATTTGTCTTATTCAAGTGGTCCCTCTCTACTTATCTATATAAATGTCTACAGTCCATTTTTGCTAGTTTATATTCAAATTCTATTCTCCCTTGCTTTACCAATCTTGGTCCTCCTTTTGTTGAGCTCTAAAATTGTTCCAATCCTCAAGCTTATCATTATGACTAGAAATGTTGAAGGTCTTTTCTTTTAATCTTATGTAATATTAACTTCCTTTGCTAGTCACAGTTGGTTGACTTCTTTTGTGACTGAGTGTTGAAGGTGTAGTTGCTGCAAACAATGTAATTTTCCAAAAAGACTGTCCAGTGCATATGTACCATCATATCTCTTAATTTACCTTTTCAATTCATCTTCCCAAATTTACTCTCTACCTGCATGATTTTCTTTGTTCAAATTTAACACCTTGGCTTTTTATTGATGTAGCTCACTTTCAAACATGATGTAAAATTTTGTCACATTATGGTCACTCATTCATAAAAAGTTCTTTCATAGCAAAATTATAAAGTAGTGAAGTGGTTAAACCCAGGTTTAATTCCCACCTGCTCCAGGTTGATTATATCACTGAGATAGAAAGAACTGCAGATGCTGGAGTCAGAGATAACAAAGTGTAGAGTTGGAGGAACACAGCAGGCCAGGCAGCATCAGAGGAACAGGAAAGTTGATGTTTTGGGTCAGGAGCCTTCTTCAGAAAATTATTCTTCAGAAAGATTATATCACTGAACAGATCGATTAAAGTCAGAAGTCACATGACACCAGGTTATAGTCCAACAGCCTTATTTGAAATCACAAGCTTTCAGAGTGTAGCCTCTTTGTCAACTGATGTAGGAGTTATGCTCTGAAAGCTTGTGATTTCAAATAAACCTCTTGGACTGTAACCTGGTGTTGTGTGATTTCTGATTTTGTCCATTCCAGTCCAACACCAGCACCTCCACATCAGGTTGTTTAGAAGTAACTATTAAATAGCCCTTTTTTGTTAGGTAGCAATTGATATAAAGAAACCTGTTTCCTAGTTGCTTCCTCAATTAATCTTTCGAAAACTATCCGTAAACCTGTCTAGAAACTCTTCCTTCAGTTACTCAATAGGTTTACGTAGGCTGCATACAGATTGAGATCACCGATGGGATTATTGCATTATCCATGTTACATGCTTTTCTAATTCCTGATTGATATCATACAATACCACTAGTGTTTGGTGATCTGTGTTACCAATGTCTGCAGATTCTTGCTGCTTCTTCCGTGCGGTCAAACTGATTTTATTCTTCCATTCTGAAATCCTCACTGACTAGTGTACTATTGAAACCACCTCTTATTACCAGCACAACGTCACCTCCTTTTCTTTTCTGCTCGCTCCTTCTAAATGTTGACTTTCCTTGAATATTCAGTACCCATTTTACATCACCCTGCCACTATATTTCTGTAATGGCAATTTGTTGATACCCATTTAACTTCATATGTACTTTTAAATAATCTACCTTGTTACAATGCCATGTGCATTCAATTAAATTGGCCTTAATCCTGTTTTTACATTATTCCACATTCTAAGCTCAGTTTATGGTTGTTTTCCTTTGGTCTGCCTTCTGAATTCACTTACTACTTTTCTATTTTCTGTTGCCAACTTTATTTGCTTCCAAATTGAGCTACTCATTAGTTTCCCAACACCCAACAAACTATCTCAAACCCTCCAAATTGCACTTGTAAATCTCCCTGAAAGGATATTAGTCCTGGTCCTAATAACGCGTAATCCTTCCAGCTTGCACAGGTCCTACAGGCCCAAGAACGGGGTCCAGATGCCCCATAAATGTGATGTCCTCCTCCTACATTATCTGCAGATGTGTTCTTGTAGGATAAATGGTATATCCATGACTTCCATATGATGCAAAATATACATTACACTTGCCCAATCTGATCTGCCACACAGCATCGTTCAAAGTGATTTACTACAATTAAAGTAAGTAGAATAATTTATCAGATACTCACCAATCAGTTTCTTACCTTATGCCAAAGTAAGAGCCAAGTACTGGAGGATGCAAAGGGTAGAAAAATAAAGCAGCATCTCATTCCCCTCTTGGCTAGACTCTTTCGCTAGCTAAACTATCACTTCATATCTGTGTATCCAAAACGTCATTCAGGCAGCACTGAAGAAAACCTCTTTTCATGTTCTCAGTAAAACAACTGACATAAGAAAAACAATTTAAGCCAGCCATTCAACTAACTACAACTATTCTCAGGGAGCTTGGATACTCCTATTGCAAGCCTGGAATGACCCTGAATTTCTCTTAATTTAAGGAATTATCTTTAGTTAATTAATGAATTGAAGCAAAAGATAGAATTTGGCTCGAAATTAACCCTCAAAACTCTCTTGCCCACCAACTCTCAGATTCTTCTTACTCTATGAGGGAAACTGCAGAATTCTGGCTCTTGTTTGAAGTTGGGGGAAATAATTTTAAGTGAAAAGAAGTCAGATCAGATTTTGCATAATGGTGCAAGAATTTGAAAGGGTTAATGTTGAAGAGAGCTGGAAGCAGCAGCCACTATGACGATATCATATACGTTTGATGGCAGAATAGCACAGGATCTCAAAGGAGTAAGACCTGCCATCTGGATCTACCTCATAGTCACTGTAAGATTGTCTATCATTTCAGGGTAATTTATATATCGTTGCTATCATGCAGCAAGCTACACCCTGTTTCTGTCAAGACTCTGTTCTTATTAGACTACCAATTCATTTTCCTCTATCACACATAGCTTGAAAATTTATATTCTGGAAGATAATTATGGTAGCTACCCCACCTTATACTGAGCAACAGTTGCGAGTTTGCATGACATAATAAGCAGCTTTATGGCTTGCCCATACAACAGTCAACACACTGCTCAAAGGATTTTTTCAGTAAAGTAGTTATTTCATTATAGATTTACTCCAAAATTGGTAACACTATGGGGTAATCAAAAGACTCTTGATCAAATTAGTGAACTTGGCCAGTGTGTATATTCCTAACATCCATTTAGTAATATTTCATATAGAATAAGTAAATACAAAATACGAGCCCAAAAATACACACTAAGTTTAACTGCCACAATGCCTCAACTAATACTATTACATATTGGAAAATCATGAGCAACAATCGTTTTGGAAAATTCGCCACATTGCGGGAAATTTCAGTTGCATAGACTGTTTGATTTGACCATGATGACATGGACTGTGTACCTCTAAGGTATATTTCCTGTGAGAGCTATTTCCCATTGGGAACTGGGTTATGTCAAGATTTTTTAGTGTTGCCCACAAGTATTCATCACAGTTTTTAAACATAAAATGTTTAATGGATAAGGACAATACTTTCAAGACTGCATTTATTTCCATTCCTCGTTGCCTTGAAAAACCGGTGCTAGACCTTTTTCTTGAACACCAGCAGACCTTGTGATAATACTTCTCTCGTTGTAATGACTTGTAGAGAATGTCTGGACATTGATCAAATGATGAATGAATGGTGATGACTTGGAGGACAAGACTGTGTTACTGCTTTTGAGCTTCTAAGCATAGTCACAAAAGAAGTATGCGTGCCTGAGATAAAAGAACATTAATATTTTAAAAGTGACTTCATTAAGTATATTAAAAAGGTGTACCTAAGGGTGAATATGTGCTTAATGCCCTCGATGTCCCTAACTGCATCAGTTGTGAAAAACCCGAAACTTTGCTAAGTCTGAAAATGTTTGCAACCGCATTTAGTTTCTGTAATTTTAGAAGAAGAAGCAAAAAGAATTTCAAACTTGAATGAAGTTATGACTACTTAGAATGCAAAATCCAAATTTTGATCAGTCCAATGTGGAAATTGTTTTTAAGATAAAAATTCTGCAGACATTGTGGAATGAAGTGGACACAAGAGAAAGACACAACTAAAGGACTACAGAGCATCAGCTGTGGGAAAGTTTAGAGCTAAAATAGACAGCAAGACCTCAGAAAGATTGAAAATGAGACTTAGGATATTTTAATCATTAAACACACACTTTATTCATAAAAGTTTGTCAAAGAAGATCACATAACAGTTGAATTCTAACATTTCATATAGTACACCAAGGTTCCATTTATTTCAAAATAGTTTGTGACATTTGGAGGTGCCTCATTGTGCTTACAATCACTGGTTTTATTTGCAAAATGCATGTACATTTCATCACCAATATTCTCCGGTGCATACAGCCCAAGAGGTTCTTTATTGGTTCCAGCCTCTTGATGTAATATGCCTTGGAGGGTCTTTGACTATAGCCATTCACCATTGAACCTTTGGCGTCACCTAAAGCTTTAGTACATCGCTCAGCATTTAATCCCTGATCTTGAATGCGCCAGTCTGCAACATCTGGTCATTGCATTGGAAGACTGACAGGTTTCATGCGCAGACCAAAGAACACTGTTATTGTATTGATGGTCCTCCAGCAACAGTTGATATGTTTATTAGTGTGAATTCATGAGACCAGCAGATAGAACACAGTCTTATCAAGATGCTCAGAATTAAACAGAACAAAAAATACACTGAATCTCTTTCCAGAACTTCTCAGGATTAGTGCATTCCAGAAAGAGATAGAGAACAGTGATTTAGAAATTTAGAAACATAGGCACAGGACTAGGCTATTCAGCCCCTCAAGTTTGTTCCACCATTCAGTGAGATCATGGCTGATCCGTGGCTTAACTCTGGATATCTACCTTTGGCACATTTCCCCTAATTCCTTTGTTTAACACAAAAAAATCTATGTCATATTTAAAATTAATGACTGATCCTGCGTCCACGGCCATTTGTGGAAGTGAGTTCCAAACATCTACCATCTTTTGTGTATAGGAGTGCTTCCTAACATCTCCTTCCGAAACCAATACATTCGACCCAATGTGTGGTACCCATATCTGTAAAAGTAGTCCAAGTGAGGTCTCACAGGTCTTTATATACCTACAGCATAACTTCTGCATCCTTGTAACTGTTTAATGTTTAACACGTTGAGGGATCGGGTGCTAAGTAATTGGAGGAAGCTGTTCAATATATACCTACAATATGCTACAGCTGCAGGTGCAAGAGGGCAGTATCAATTACTTATTTTTCATTGACATCAATACTCACTTCTGTCTTTGTCCAACTTCTACATTATATATTTTCTGCCTAGACATAGTGTGATCATTTCTGGAACCCTATTTTTGCCTAACCAAGATCATATAATTCCAGACCTGTAATGGGCTAAACTTTGGATCTCTTGTATCTAGTACCGAACAATATCGCCTTGTGGGTTTACTGCTCATCAAAGCTGAACAACTGAATAATTCAGTATAACAAAATATCAACACTGTTTCTTCAGTAAACTTTGAGAATGGTCAGCTGGGACCACATTTGCTTGCCTAAACTTGGGAGGAAGTTCTAAATTTACCAACTGAGCATGCATGTCAGCTTCCTTTATGGCTAAGCCACTATTTCTATAGTTCCTTTAAGGAAAACACCTGAGAATTAACAAAAATGCATGTAGACTGGTCACCACCTATGTTTTATCACATGAGGGTCTGTCTTCATCAGTGACACATTTCTGAATTCTGATATTGTCATTTATTCTGGGCTGTGCCCCTTGGACTCTGAGGAAGAAGATGTATGGAATACTTGCACATGCCCTGAGGTAAATTACATTCCCCAAAATCTCACTGTGTAATTTAATTGCTTGTTTTTGGAAGTTAATGGATTGTTAAAAGGTAATAGAGTACTACATCATCTCTAAGATGCTAGCTACAACTTAAATCTTTAAAAATAATTACTTTAATAAATATTCACTTTTATTGTTCACGTTTTCAATTTGCCCTGTTAATAGTGTTGCAAACAGCTAATGTTATAGACATGTGGAAATTTTTAGGCTTCACTTTAAGAATAGCTACGTAATGAACCTAGATTAATGATACGATAAATGGATCCCATCTCCTTTATGTATTAGCTTCTTCCCTGATACTAAATCTCAGTCTCACATTCAATAAAGAAGAAGATTTAGAAGCTGGCTCAAGTCAGGAAGGTGATGGAACACTCATCACCTGCCCAGATCAGAGTAGCTCCTGATGTGAAATCCTCCTGATACACCTATGGCAGGGTGGAGTGTTTCTTGTCAGCCAGAACCATGTGGTGGCTGCAACACAACAGTCTGTCCATTGTAAAAGTCTCTATTCTTTGCTTCTAGCCATAAACAACCATCATCCTTGTTTTGAACAACTAGGGAAAGAGAACTAGAGATAGTCAAAATTGATGAAATCTATTCAGATTCCGATGAGCTTTGTTGTTCCCACAATTCCAACTTGCAGAAACTTGCAACCCTATTGAAGACCCCTCAATGAAGACTACGTCCCCTTACTTGGCAAAATTGTCTGTATATTTTTGTGCAAGAATTGATAAAATGTTGGAGTTCAATACCCAAATCCACAATAAAAATAATATCTAATATAAAGTTTTAAATGATCCATGTCAATTTTAAAAAATAGGAACAATCCCGCAATTAGTGACATCTGGAATTCTCCTGCATGCAGCTTTCTCCAGAGCAGTAGTAACATTCAGCAGGCACAAGAAGCTATGTTATCAGGTAAGTCAGAGCCCCATAAAACTATGAGCTGAAGAAATAGTTGATATAAAGGCATGAAGAATAGAAGAGCTGAATATTATTTAAGTGAGGAAAGACTGCAGAAAGCTGCAACACAGAAGGATTTGGTGGTCTTTGTACATGAATCACTTACCGCTAGCATCCAAGTTCAGCAGGCAATAGGGAAAGTAAATGGACTAATAGCTTTAATTTCAAAAAGAATGGAGTGTAAAAGTAGGGAGGTCATACTAAAACAATACAAGGTGCTAGTCAGACCACACCTGGAATACTGTAAACAGTTTTGGTTCTCTTATCCACGGAAAAATGTAATGGCATTGGATGCAGTCAAGAGAAGGGTCACTAGGTGATAGGTTAGGATGACGTAACCTGATTGAAGAGGTTGGGCTTGTACTGATTCAAGTCTTGAGTAAGGAGACGAGACCTTATTGAAATACATAATAGTCGTAGGGGCTTGACAGGATAGATGGAGAGAATTTGTTTCCGATTGTGAGGAGATTCTAGGGCTAGAGGGCATAATCTCAGGGGAAGGGAAGGAGTTGCTCACTTAAGACAGAGGTGAGGAGAATTTCTTTTTTCATTTGGAGGGTATGCAACTTGTGGTATTCTTTACCACGGAAGGCTGTAGAGGCTAGGTTGTCTTATATATTCAAGGCTCACGTGGTCAGATTTTTAATCAGTGAGGAAATAGAAGACACGGGGAAAGTGGTGTCGAGAATTTTCAGATCAGCCATGATCTCATTGAATGCTGAAGCAGACTCAATTGATGAAATGATTTTCTTCTGCTCCTACATCTTATGGTCTTATGGTCTCAGATTCTGTTAGATGGATTGGAGGAGAATCTCCTATAATGCAATAGTTGCATTCTTGTGTGACCCCGTGCTATAGAAAAGCACCACAGATAATTGCGTTATGGGGAAATCGTTATACTGTACAGTAGAAAGTTTGTGTTATCCAAACTGCGTCCACTATTCATAAATCGTGTCATAACCAATTCATGTTAACGAAACGTGCATTATAGCAGAAATACCTGCACTGAACTTATTTTTAAAAGTTGTGCCAAATCATGGAATTTTTAAAAGTGGTAAATCTTCCCATGTTGCACCAAAATGAGTTATTATTCATGGTTCACTGTGTGAGGATGAATTCCTACAAGTGACATTGGACCAAATATTTGGAACCTTACACCACTTATGCTTTGATAGGTGGAACCTGAGCTCTTATGCATTCATGATAGTGGAAATTGATATGAAAAGAAGCAGGTGGAAATTCAGATTTATTTTTTACTACTAACTGAAGTAATTTGATGTTTCCAATGTTCTTTCACTGCATCCTACCCACTCCACCCCAACCCAATTCAACTTTGTCAGCCAGCATTAAATCTCGATCCAGTTAAATTTGGTAATGATTTTAGCTGTTTTATTTTGGTTTGTAGACAATGTCCGGATTCACTGCTTGATGAGTGAAGCGTATTTAATGATTGAAAGAACTGCGGATGCTGTAATTAAGGAACAGAAATACAAGTTGCTGGAAAAGCTCAGCAGGTCTGGCAGGATCTGTGAAAAAAAATCAGAATTAATGTTTTGGGTCCGGTGACCCTTCCTCAGAACATGTTTAATGATCTCATGATGTAGAGATAAAACAAGCAGTTGTGATTGATGTGCATGCTTGTGCTGTAGCACAACCTCAAATCACAAAAACAAAGTTGCTCAGCAGGTCTGGCAGCATCTGTGAAGGAAAAACAGAGTAGATGACACCAAAATTGGACGTTTAGTTTACAGTGAAGAAGGTCACCTCAGATTACAATGGTACCTTGATCAGATGGACCAATGGGCTGAGAAATGGTCAATGGAGTTTAATTTAGATAAATGTAATGTGCTACATTTTGATAAAGCATATCAGGGCAGGACTTATACACGTCATAGTAAGGTCTTGGGGAGTGTTGCTGAACAAAGAGACCTCAGAGTGTAGGTTCATTGTCCCTTGAAAGTGGAGTCCCAGGTAGACAGGATAGTGAAGAAGGCATTTGGTATGCTTGCCTTTATTGGTCAGTGCATTGAGTAAAGGATTTGGGAGGTCATGTTGTGGCTGTACAGGACATTGGTTAGGCCACTTTTGGAATACTACGTGTATTTCTTGTCTCCCTGCTATACGAAGGATGTTGTGAAACTTGAAAGAGTTCATGAAAAGATTTCCAAGGATGTTGCCAGGATTGGAGGGTTTGAACTATAGGGAGAGGCTGAATAGACTGGGGTTATTTTCCCGGGAGCATTGGAGGCAGAGGTGTGACTTTATTGAGGGTGACCATTTTAAAATCATGAGGGACATGGATAGGGTGAATATCCAAGGTCTTTTCCCCAGAATGGGAGAGTCCAAAACTAGAGGGCATAGGTTTAAGGTGAGAAGGGAAAGATTTAAAAGTGACCTTAGGGGCAACTTTTTCACGCAGAGAGTGATGCGTGTATGGAATGGGCTATCAGAGAAAGTGGTGGAAGCTGGTACAAATACAACGTTTAAAAGGCATCTGGGCAGTAATATGAATAGGAAAGGTTTACAGGGATATGGGCAAAATGCTGGCAAATGGGACTAGATGAATTCAGGGTATCCAGTCGGCATGGACGAGTTGGATCAAAGGGTCTATTTCCATGCTGTATAACTCTATGACTCTCCTACTCTAAGTGAAAGTTGCAAATGATAGCCAAGAAATGTAATACGTACTCAAGTTTGGGATGGTACCATTGTCCTCATGTGGAGTACAACAGCCTTCAATACGCTATCACCCATCCTTGTATACAACAGTGCCATATTTATTTTCCCTTCTAAACCCCACCCTTGTAAAAGCCAGCACATTCCCCCTTTTCCCATCCATCCCCATTCACTGCTCCCTTGCTCTCACCCGAAGGAAGAAATTATACAAGTGATTGCAACTTATGAAGGTTGAATTTACATCTCTTCATCAATGGCTGTGTGTGCTTTCTTTGGTAATCCTCCAAAACTCCATTTTCCTGATGACACATGCTTATCATAGACACATCGCAGACAACTACCTCTTTACCTTTGCAAGATGTAGTTATTTCCAATAAACCAGGGTGTTGAAATACGAGAAATGATGGCACCACAGATGAACCCTTACCATAAAATTATGTTTAATGTTGAGGAGTCAGTGACAGCCTGTACTTAAGCCAGCTTACAATTGTGTGTTTTTTGGCATGTTTTTGCCCATGCCAGTGAAAGACTTTTCCATAATAAAGATTCAAAGGAGTGTTCAGTCCTTTAGCAATCTGACATTTGCATATTTCTAATTAACAAAAGTGCACAAGCTCAGAAACTACAGGAGCCTACAGTCTGTTCACCTGCTCAAGGGTCTGGCATGAGTCAAGTTGAATGTGCAGTGGGAAAGGTCAAAATAAGGACAAAACTGTACTTAATGTGGCCCAATGCCAGGAACACTGTGAAACTCATCCATCATCTTTATTTGGTTGCTTGCGCACAAAAAAAAAAGCCTTTGAACATTACAAATTCCTTCCAGAAATTAAAGTGGAATTCTTAAGAAGGGTCAGTGTGTTGAACAGATTGTCTGTCTGTTCAATTGGTTGGTGGCTTGTTGCCAATGAAACTGAGATTCCCTTGGGGAAATCTTCTAAACACCCACTAACACTACTCAGAAAATCTAAAGAGTATTCCGCTTTGCATCATCCTCTAGCTGGCAGTCTAAGCTAATGCTGAGCAGTACATTGCTGTAGAAAAATGCCTGAAAGCAAAGCAACTTTTAAAAAATGACATTCATTTGTTCTTTATCTCTAAGCTCTGCATGCGTTGACTGGTAACGTAGATAAGATATAATAAAACATCTTCCACTAAATTAATGTATATCTGTACTTTACGAAGTATGTTAAAGTTTTGAAACTTGAATATTTGCATAGGTTAAAACTCATTGCAATGGACTGTTTAGCAGAACAAGTAGTGGTATAGTCTTATATAGGAATTCTTGCATTTTTAAGCACTTTTCACGACCACTATATGTTTCAAAACACGTTATAGGCAACAAAATGCTTCTGAAGTAAAGTCATTATTTTTAGGAATTGCTGTAGCAAATTGCAAATACAAAGTTCCCACAAAGAGCAATGTCATAATGACCAGGTAATCATTTTTTTGTGACATTGATGAATAAATAGTAGCCAGGAGACTGAAGGTAACTCCTCTGTTCTCCTTGGAAATTGTGCCACGTGAGTTTTCACATCCACCTGAGCAGGCAAATGGGGCCTCTGCTTAACATCTCATCTGAAAGTCTCTCTGACTCAAATGAGGTGGGAGCACTACTGACTGAGACCTGGTTTCAACTCCAAAGCCTGTCAATTATTACAATCTCTTTGGGGGAATCATAAACCAAATTAACCAAATATACTGAATGAATCCCAAATGAAGAAATTACCACCAAGATCTCACTTCTTATAACTCTGTCTTTAACATAAATTGGAACCAGTGTAGATAAAGCATGAACTAACAGGCAAATGATGCACAAAATAAAAAAAAGTTTTCCTTTAAATAGGTGATACTACAAAAACATATCTTATAGAATTACAAGCTTCTGTGCAAATGCAGTGCTAATTAGCTATACTCTTTCATAACAGGTTGTTCCTTACTCGTGAAGAGCTGGTTAGGCATCCTCTCCAACAACAGCTTGTGTTGTTTCACAATAGTTTCGATGGTGTCTCATTCCAGAGTTCTTCATTTTGAACCAATAAGTCAACAACACTAGTATGGCCACTTCCGAGAAAATACCCAGCACTTCAATATCTAAATTATTCATAGAGCTTTCCAGGTTTCAGACCTCTTTAGCCAGCTTGTATAATATTTGCAAGAGTTCCAATTCTTGTTCTTTTGCCAGAACACAGATTCCATTCTGAGCATGATTTGCTGTTTCTCCTTACAAGAATTCTCTTTCTTATTTCTGTATCTACTTTCTCTTTGTGTCTGCATCTGTGCATTGATTGCTTTCGCCCTCCAGTTCTTTGGATTGTGGCTTCCCTTTGTGCCTGCAGCACACTTTTGTGTTTGTCAGATGCACAGCCTTTTCCTAATTTCCTTCTTGCTGATACTGCTTCCAGGTCACATGGAATATTATTTCTTATCTAAGAATATTACCATTGATCCCTTCACAATTGTTGGAAACTCTTAAAAAATGTCTTTTCAAGTATTCTTAAAAACAACTCCAAGTTCCGCATTCCTTTCAAAAATTTACAAATTTTCCTCACTCTACTGTCCCATGGTCAAAGCTTGTCACTCTGTCAAATTCTTCTATTGGTTCTTGAATGTAAAGCTCGAGAAAGCTGGACCTTATTTGTTAGCACTCTAGGTTAAGTTCATGTTGTGATAAGACTGCCTGGATGGATTGATAAAGGACAAAGAAATTCCAATAAAGAAATGAAGATGTCGGCACCTGAGGAAGGTTTTTGTATAGGATGGACTGAAGGGCTGGGCTTGTTGATGATATTCGACAGCTTTGAATGAATCCTGTGAGCATTTCTGTATGTGCCGAAGTCAGTACAGTCAACGTGTTTTTCTGTATTTGTTTTTTTTCCTGTGCCTGGCTGTTTGTTGCACTGTGTAAGAAAGAGAGTTTTGTTCCAAGATGCTGAACTTCACCTCAGACTGGGATCATGAACAGTGTCAGGAACAGCCTCAGCCTCCAGACCAGCCATCGACTGAGGGGTGCCAGACGGGAAGAAGGGCATGAGGCTGATTGCTTTCACCTCTCTTTTTCGTTCTTTTTTATACTTAATAAATGTTCCCTTCTTTTCTCGTCTTTTGTTATTACTCAATAAATGTTCATATTTAAGCAAATTGCTGTTGTTGAGCCTTCTCTTAACTACATTTAACTGAATCCAAAAACTACTTGGATACAGTCTGTGATCCAAGACAGGTTTGTACCTAAATCATCAATTGATTTGGGCCCTCTTTGCAGGGTTGTCTGACCTAAGTGTTTCTAGCATTTTCTGTTTTTGCTTTATGAAGACTAGAGAAATTGGTTATAGTTCTGTCTAATGCCAAAGTTCACTCTTCACATTGACAGCCTGGTCACTTCTCCTTTTTAACAGGATTATTAGACTTATGTTTGATCTCGCTGTTTATGTCAGGAACAACAAAAGCTGTCATTTCATTTCAGCGCACTATCTCAACCTAAAATATCGGTCTAGTCCGCTACTGGCAACATTTTGCACATTGCTCCATTAGTCCAAAGAGCTTTTGCCGAGGGAATGCTATTATCTGGAATTTCTTAGAAGGCTGAAACCCAAATTCGCAGTAAAGCATCACTTGCTGAATCTAACATGAGGAGCTAAAAAATCAGTAGTAGTCAGAGATGATGTTTTCAACCCATTTATATATGGAAGACCAGCACGACTGCTGCAGAATTTGACCCATTTTCAAAACCACAAACCACTCTGCCTATTTGTAAAACCATACATGCATGTTATTTTTAATCCAGTTATTACTGTCTCCAAGCTTCAAATTCCAAATGCAATATAAATATATTATTCACTTTTTACCTCATTAACATGCCCAGAGATAAAGTGCTGCACATTAGTCTTGTGAGCAATGTTGTAACTCACGAAATAAAATGGATAGTTTCAAAATGTCTACATTAGCTGGGAGAAAACAGAAAAATGATTGATGGATATTTTACAGGCTGGAGGAATACTTTAGTTTGGTGTGGAAAGATTAATGACCTGCACCTTGTTGTACAGGGCACAACTTCAAAATTTCTAATGATACAAAATTTAGAAGCATTGTGGATTGTGTGGAGGATATTATGAAAATTCAAAAGGACATAAATAGTTTGGTGGAATGGTTCAACAAGTTATAGATGAAATGTTAATGCAGAGAAGTGTAAAGTGACCCATTTTACTTCTATTGATATGATTTAAAGTGATTCACCTTCACTATTAATCTGTCAACTTAAATATTTGGAAACATAAATCAAGAAATATTTTTAAAGACTCCTAGCAGAACATCAGCAGTTTTCTAGAACAACAAGAAACTTGGACAGTTTACATTCTGAATTGTTAGGCAAGGGAGGGTCTTTTGCATTCTTCACTGGAAGTTTAAGTGCATGGAGACATTTCATTGCATTCTGTTTGATACTGGGAGAGCAGGGTCTCTAAGCATGGTGTTCTAGATTTACTCAAGCAAACATACATACAACCAGTTAGGCGTTGAGATTTCTTTGGGAATTTGGATCTAGATTTCACTTGATCCTCAACAGGACGAAATTACATAGATTTAACCACACACAAACAGGACATTTCACTTGTTTGGTCAGCTCTGCATTTATGCTCAATTCAAACATCTTTCCACTCCATTTGCATCTAATCCCATTAGCAAATCTTTCTATTCTTTTGCGGTTTCTACTTGTGCTAATACAGCTTTCCCTTATTTGGTAGGTGCATCATTGTTTACTCATTGCTAAGGATATTGAAGTCTAAGAACATTTCACCTTGGATGTAAGAAAGCATTTTCTCAGTCTTAATAATTATATCCAAATTGATGGTAATGTCCCTATGATGACTTATCAGTCTAACTATGAAAATTTAGAAGCCTTTAGAGTACAAAATGTTTTGCGTATTTTGGAATTATGAACCCACTATGATCCAGACTTGATATGTTAGCCCATAAGATGCAGTTGTTACAATGTAGTAGCTTTTCAATTTGGCTTTATGTAAAGGTAATTAACTCTATAAGGAATATAATGATTCCTCTCTAATTTAGTACTAGGTTGTTTATATATCAAACATAGAAAGTCATAATCACTCAAAATTTTTCAAAAAAATTAATGTAATTTCTCTGAGTGTTTTGCGTATATATGAAACACTCCATTGTTGTCTAATCAATCGATTGCTATAAAAAGATATATCCTTTGATGCTCTGCTGACTATGCATTGGAAGATCATTTGTACAAAGTAAGGCAGATTCAGTAATGCAATGCCCCTAGGATTGAGCTTCCCCAGATGGATATGCTAATCAACGATACAAAACTACAACAATCTGTATTTGCATGCAGGTTTAACATTACAAAGCAAAACATGGTGCCTTACAAGAATGTTTCTGAGAGAAAATTTGATTACTGCGCAATAGATGTTGGTGATAGGTGTTTGAAAACTTAGTCAAAAGACTAGATTTTAAGGACCTATTTAAAGGAGAAAAAGGACTGAACAGGTTTGGAGGGGCATGCTGATATTTAGAGTCAAGCAGCTGAAGGCATGGCTGGATGTTGGAAACTGGGGGTACATAGTCTATGTTCTACCTGATCTTCTGGCTGTTGTGTGGAGGTACGAGGTCCATTTGTGGCAGTGGCTTCTGAAATCAATAGTCAATGTATCCACCACATGTGCACACCCTCCAAGTGGCTGCACGGCCACACAACATAGAGGGAACATGGTACAAAAGAGGCCAGTATTGGCACAGATTTCCGAACCAAGCTACCATTTAAGCAAAGATTCCTAAAGAAATGCAGAAATATTGAATAAATCCTTTTGGACAAAATACAATACCATGTTAAGTAGGAAATTTTAATGATCCTTAGGATTGGGTTTTCAAAGTGATGTATAGCTTCTGCATCATTTCAAGATTGGCTAAATATCTGAACTCCTACCCCTAAAGCTGGCACCTATGATTTTCACTAGGGCAGAAATGGGGCCAGGCAGCCAGGATCCCATTTTGGAAAAGTAAGATATGGCTTTGCCTATGTGCTTGGGACATGTTTAGTAAAGGTCAGGTATCCTTTAGGATTGTCAAAAGTTGTGATAAATGTGGAGAAAATATGCATAAACGCATTGGAACTGTCAACGTGATAAGCAGAGCTAGCAAATAAAGGTATCAATGTGTTAAAGACACTTAACTCATTGAGAAAAATGATTTGAGTATTAAAACAGCCCATTCTTTGCAATCTAATCTGGTCTGTTGACGTAAGCCTTAGGGCTACCATTACTGGATTCATGCTGCTTTACTGTTTAGACAAGAATCAGTAAGTTTCCTACCACTTCACAGTTTCATTGTCAGCATGTGTTTATGGAAGAATGGTTGTTATAAGGAATTAAATAGTTGATGGAATGTAAATGAAGAAGTGCTTTCTTTTAATGTATTGATGTCTGGAACAGACACACAGACTTTATATTAGATAACTTTAATAATAGTCCTGAGGTTAGCCCATTATGGATATGAAGCGACTTGATATGGTAGCTGTAAGAACAAATAATGATGGGTGGTTTGTATGATTTGGCATGAGTTATCATTAAGTGGGCAGAGGGTTCTGAAGGGCTGTGGGCTATTTAGGATGAAAGTTATAAGAGTCTTGGTGTATATACAAGGCATGAGGTGGAATTGGTTGGCATGGATATGAATGGGGAGGGTGAGGAAGTTTTGTGTGGGTGTGATAAGTGAGGGCTGGAGGAATGTTTATGACATATTCTTTCTTTTGAAAGTTTGGCCACAGTGCTGGTACCCTAAGGCAGGCCTTCTGCTCAGGCTGCATCCACACTCAGAATCCTCCTCACACATTCTGGAGTTGCCTGGCCTAACTCTGAGTGAACTTCACCACTTCAAATAAAATTCCAAATTCTGGGTGATCATCTCCTGGGTTAAGGCAGCCCTTAACAATAATTTTCTACAGCCAAGATTAAGCAGCAGATATGATAACATCTGAAAGGTGTCACTGCTCAAGTTCCTTGGATATACATTTGAAGACACATGCACCTTGGATTCTCTCCCATATGTTGCAATCACAATCTAATCTTGTTGTTTAACAAGATCTGAATGTATAGCAGAGAATCAAAAACAAAAATTATTGCAGGACCTCAACAGGTCTGACAGCATCTGTGGAGAGAGAAACAGAGTTCGTGTTTCAAAACTCATAACGCTTCTTCCAAAACATAGGTTCTTCTTTTTCTTTGGGGTTCATTTGGGAAACCCCAGAAGATTCCAAGGAAGATTAAACTCCCAGGTTTCTGAAGAAGAGTTAGGCTAGACTCGAAACTTGAACTTTGTTCCTTTCTCCACAGATGCTGCCAGACCTGCTGAGATTCTGCAGCAGTTTCTGTTTTTGTTTCAGATTTCCGGCATCCGCAGTTCTTTGTTTCATTTTACTACAGAAGAAAATCTTTTGCTTCCTTTAGAAAAAAAAATCTATTATTCATACTTGACTCTCCCCCTCTGTTCTTGAATTGAACACCTTCATGCAGTCCATTGCTGTCAGATATTTCCAATAGACAGTGAGCTCCACACCTCCTCCATGATTTTTATTCAAAATGTCATTTAGATTGCCTGACTTTGTAGGCTTATGTGGGTCAGAAAATCTGTCTGTAAAGATAAATAATTAATAACAGAGGCAAACTTTACATGCACATAGGCAAATTATGAATGCTAGCTTGAAATCTCAGGTATTGGACTATGAGAAATGCATTGCTTTGGTGCATTATGGAAAGCTCGGTTTAATTCCTTCCAGGTGCTCAGTGAGACAGCTCATTTGAGAGAAGTGTTCTCTTTTGTTCTTTGATTTTTGAGATTTTGTTTATGTTGAACTGCAGAATAAGTCATCAAATGGTCTGTAGAATAATAATTTATCAACTAACTATTTTTATCTGCAGTTTAAAGAAATCCTGATTCATTGATGATTTTTTTTGGTGAACTACCCTTGTTTATTTGTCTGAAAAAGAGTCCTGACCCAAAATGTCAACTTTCCTGCTCCTCTGATGCTGCCTGGCCTGCTGTGTTCCTCCAGCTCTACACTGTATTTTCCCTTCTCCCATGTCATTACTCCTACCCCTAAACTAGACCCTGTCGTCACATGGAATACTACCATAATCGATTTGACATTAAAGCTAATCAATTAATAAATAACCCATTATCAGCCTCTAATGGTCCTTATTAGCAGCTATTCATTCTCCCGCTCTGACCTTTACCCATTTCTTTTCCTGCCTAATTGTTTTACTCTCTATCTGTGCTCCATCTCCACCTATTCTTTATTCTTACACCCCCCACCCTTTCCATAGCACATAAAGCAACCTTTTCCTAGGTACAATCAGTTCTGAAGAAGGGTCACTCAACTCAAAACATTAACACCGTTTTCTGTTGACAAACCAGGTCATGGGTTATACAGTTAATGGTAGGACCCTGGGGAGCTCTGCCGAACCAAGAGACCGTAGGGTGCAAATACACAGCTCCTTGAAAGCGGATTCACAGGTAGACTCAGTGGTGAAGAAGACGTTTAGCACACTTGCCTTCATTGGCCAGAACATCGAGGATAGGCGTTGGGATATCATGTTGCAGTTGTACAGGACATTGGTGAGGCCACTTTTAGAATAGTACATACAATTCTGGTCTTCCTTCTATAGGAAGGATGTTAAACTTAAGAAGATGCAGAAAAGACTTACAAGGATATTGTTGGCACTAGAGGGATTGAGTTAGAGGGAGATGTTGAAAGGCTGGGGCTTTTTTCCCTGGCGCATAGGAGGCAGAGAGGTGACATCATAGAAGTTTCTAAAATCATGAGGGGCATAGATAGGGTGAATAGCCAAGGTCATTTTCCTAGGGTGGGGGAAGGGTGTCCAAAACTAAGGAGCATAAGTTTAAGGTGAGAGGGGAACGATTTTAAAAGGATCTGAGGAGTAACTTTTTCAGCCAGTGGATGGTGTTCATATGGAATGAATTGCCAGAGGAAGTGATGGGGGTGGGTACAATTACAACATTTAAAAGGTACCTGGATGGGTATATGAATAAGAAGGGTTTAGGGGTATATGGACCAAATGCTGGCATATGGGACTAGGTCAGATTGGGATGTCCGGTCTGCGTGAATGAGTTGGACCGAAGGATCTGTTTCAGTGCTGTATCATTCTATGACTCTATTTCTAGCATCCACGGTCTCTTCGTTTTTTGTTTGGTGGCAAACTTTAATTTCATTAACATTCTGGCTCCATCTAGTGGATCAGATGCATTATGTCAGAGTCCATATGCAATAAATCTGACGTGCGTTGAAAATTGAATTTATTTCATAATTTGTTCTGATTGTTTTTGGTCATTATATCCAGTAAAAGAATTTCTTTACTGTCTGCTGGAGCATCACCCATTAAATGATATGCTCAAATGCTGAGGCCCACATTATTTATTTAGAAGCTAGAGTTGTGCTAACAAATTCAAGCATAAACCCTGATTCAACCTCTATTGCTTTGAAGTGCATGTGCCTGAGCATGTGCTCAGTTACATGAAAATCGTTCAGATATGATATTCCTGTGTTGGAATAGAAAGAAACATTGATTTACATGAAATATACTGGAATAAATCGTAAATTGGTGCTTCTTGAGAGTAGAGCCAAAAAGAAGTGGGCAAAAATTCATGCTGGGGAATACTTTCATGCAGCTTTTTATTTACAGATTCCTAAAATCAGCACACAAAACAGATAACTTTTGATGCTATGATATACTGGAAACAATTTTACTTCAATCAAAATCAACTAAATTCAGTAACCAAACTCTAATCTTGAATAGAGATGTTTCATTTTGACGCTACGATATCATTTACTTTTTCAACTCGAAGGAATTTAAATCCCCTATAATAGCTTACATTATCTGTCATTAGGTACACATTATGGGGATTTATGTCCCATGCTGCTCAGACAGCAACAGAGGAAGCAATTTACATTTCATGTTAAATAGAACGAAATAATAATGGTTCAAAACCATGTTTGGTGATTGAGGTCAAGTTGCAATGTATTCTGATAATTGTTCCAGTGATTTTTTTTTTATAAAAATTGCATTCTCCAAAGGTTATCTTTTAAAAGAAAATAACCTCAGGCAAAACGTGCAGTAGTAACTTGCATTGCAAGTTATGTTTTACACAACAATATTTAATAAATGTTTTTCTTGATGCATAAGAAGAATTGTCGTTTGCAAGGGGCTTCTGAAACAGAAGGGCACAATTAGTAACCCAATCTGAAGACAATGTGGCTTCAGATATTTCCATCAACTTTTGTAGATAGAGTTGAAGCCAGTGCAGGGAGAGTAGTTACCTTAATTCTGTGCTTTTTTTTTAACAAAGGGGTTATAATTAAGCTGTGTAGAAGCAGCATCAATTTTATCACAGAAAACAGAAAAGTGAAAGACATGCTTCATTACTTCCTAACACATATTAATCTGATTCACTTGGGAACTGTGTTGAGTGGTGTATGTTGGAGAATCCTATCATTTCAGTAGGATATGCTACATTTTAAAAAAAAACTATATTCTAGGCATTTCTGAAGAAGGGTCCCAACCCGAAATGTCAGCTTTCCTGCTCTTCTGATGCCGCTTGGCCTGCTGTGTTCATCCAGCTCGACACCTTGTTATCTTATATTCTATCAGAGATAAAAGGTACTGCAGATGCTGGAGAATCAGAGATAACAAGGTGTGGCGCTGGATGAACACAGCAGGCCAAGCAGCATCATAGGAGCAGGAAAGCTTGGCCTGCTGTGTTCATCCAGCCCCACACCTTGTTATCTTATATTCTATCTTTGTTTTCCTCCTTGAGGTTTCTCAAGAGTATGGCTCTTCATCAATCCATCTTAGTATTGTTGGACAAGATTTTAACTCACCTAAAATTTATTCATTTCCACAAAATAAAAATGAGGTCCTATATATTTCTTAGAAAATCTTAGCAAGGTTCTTGCATTGTGTTTGCTGTCACTCTTTTAGCTGATTTAGATGCAATCACTAATTTAACTGAACTGCTGTACAATGTGCAATTTGCGAATTGTCAATTATGGAGTTAAAAAAAGAAGCTTCAAATGTGGATTGTCAGCAACAGGTACTATTTGGAGAATGATTGCTCAAATTATTTAACAATTTATGTTATCAATAACAGTTCACTTGAACTTTTTTCCCCTATTCTGTTGGCTACAGACTTAAAGTAAAGCTGTTAGCAATTGTATTTTAAAATCACTTATTGTCAAACAATGCAACTTTATCCAATAATGTTGTTTAAATTTCTCAAATACGCCACAATAATTTCTACTCATAAAGTTTATCTTAAAATATTCGATTTACCCTTTTTTCCCCTAAACTTCCTGCTGTTACATATAAACATCAATATTCCTCACAACTTCAAATCCCAGAGCTATCCAGTTTTGAGAAATTTTCAGCAAGTGTCAATAAGATTATTTTAATGTAAGTATAAATGCATTTTTCTTCATGTTGAAACAGGAATACTGAGGTATTTTGTTCATCCTGAACTGTTTCAAAACAAGCAGGCAGATCAGTTTAAGGAACCTTTGTGTATGGGTTTTTCATCAAAGCTATTATTGAATAATTACCTTAGATCAAAGGAAGTTTGAATTTGGTCTCGAATGCCACCCCCTTAAGACTGGATACTGCACTTGTTGCTTGTCTATGGAAGAGAGTTGATATAAGTTGTTCAAGAAATTGGTTGCTCATCAAATGGGACGGTGAGCTCAATGAATCATCTTGCACTGTGTTCAGAAGATACTTGGATGGCAGTGCTGTACTTTTTAAATGCAAGTATTTTGCAGCATGTCATATGAGTGGACACTTTCTGGCATATTTTCCATTTTTTTCAGATAGTATGATTACATCTGTAAGAGCATGATAAAAGATGATTCACAAAAATATTTATTCCATTAACTCCATTAGTTCAAAGAATCATATTCAACTTTCTCTCTAGCCAATTCATTTCATCTCCTAATGAAAGACAAGTTTATTCTACCTCCTTTACCTCTAGCAAATTCAGCATAATACCTGTATAATCCACCATCTGATTTATAATTTATATTTTTGTTTCTCACTGCTTTCTTGACAAAGACATACTCAAACATTTTGCATTGATTTCATCAATTTAAAAGTCTACCTCTTAAAACCATATTGAGCTGGTAAAATTACTTCAGTTTACTGGAATGCACTTTTGATTTCATTGCATGATTATTGAAGGTACAGTTCAATTAGGTTGTAGTTTCAATAACAAATCATCCTAATTTTGTGGTATCAATGATAGCCTTTTCCATTGTTACTCCTCTAGAACTGACATCAATTTCTGGAGTTTACACATGCACATTTAAACTTTGAAATCTCAAAATTACTGTCAGTAACTCAATGATACTTTTCAAAATTCTTTAATGGGACATGGACATCATTGGCACAGTCAGCATTTGGTGCCCATCCCTAATTGCCCATGAGTGGCTTGTTAGTCCATTTCAGAGAGCAATTAAGAGTCACTAACAGTTCCCTAGATATACAGAGTTGGTACAAATGGTAGATTTCCTATGGACAGCCAGACAAATCTGTGTGAAAATTGATGATTTTTTTCATGATCACCATTACTGAATTGGGGGCTAGATTTGCTGTTCCCCTGGGTGTGTTTTCAGTGGGTGGGTTCATAATTTAGGTCCTGTAGTTAATTCACCACCTTTCCATCCAACCTGAGCTCACCCCTGTAGTGAGAATGTATGCCACCTGTGAATAAATAATTAAGGGTCAATTGAGCTTGTTAAATGTTTGACTTTCAAAAGTGTCACTCCGAGGCAAAGTGACAAAGCTGCAGTTATGCTACAGCTGCAGGGAAGGTGTATTTGTCTGCCACCAATTCCTTTGTGTTTTGGGGAGGAAGGGGTGTTTGGATACAAGTAGCCCTATAGTTTTCAAATTCAAATTATTAACTGAAAATTTCACCAATTTGTCACATTGGGAATTCCTATCCATAGGATATTACTAATCCTGTGACATAACCACTTCACCATGTCTCCTAAATGGTGTTGACGCCACTCCAGAGTACAATCTAAGATTATATTTGCTGAATTTCAAACCTCTCCACATAGGTAAATCAGTTTAAAAGTTTGAATGGGAGGAGCAGGAAAGCTGACGTTTCGGTCCAGACCCTTCTTCAGAAATGGGGGAGGGGAAGGAGATTCTGAAATAAATAGGGAGAGAGGGGGAGGCGGATAGAAGATGGATAGAGGAGAAGATGGGTGGAGAGGAGACAGACAGGTCAAAGAGGCGTGGATGGAGCCAGTAAAGGTGAGTGTCGGTGGGGAGTTAGGGAGGGGATAGGTCAGTCCAGGGAGGATGGACAGGTCAAGGGGGTGGGATGATGCTAGTAGGTAGGAGATGGGGTGGGGCTTGAGGTGGGAGGAGGGGATAGGTGGGAGGAGGGGATAGGTGGGAGGAAGGACAGGTTAGGGAGACGGGGACAAGCTGGGCTGGTTTTGGGATGCGGTTGGGAGAGGGGAGATTTTGAAGCTTGTGAAGTCCACATTGATATCATTGGGCTGTAGGGTTCCCAAGCGAAATATGAGGTGCTGTTCCTGAAACCTTTGGGTAGCATTGTTGTGGCACTGCAGGAGGCCCAGGATGGACATGTTGTCTAAGGAGTGGGAGGGGGAGTTGAAATGGTTTGCGACTGAGAGTTGCAGTTGTTTGTTGTGAACCGAGTGTAGGTGTTCCGCAAAGCGGTCCCCAAGCCTCTGCTTGGGTTCCTCGATGTAGAGGAGGCCACATCTGGAACAGCGGATACAGCATATCACATTAGCAGATGTGCAGGTGAACATCTGCTTGATGTGGAAGGTCTTCTTGGGGCCTGGGATGGGAGTGAGCGGGGGAGGTGTAGGGGCAGGTGTAGCACTTCCTGCGGTTGCAGGAAAAAGGGGCGGGTGTGGTGGGGCTGGAGGGGAGAGTGGAGCGGACAAGGGAGTCCCGGAGAGAGTGGTCCCTCCAGAATGCAGATAAGGGTGGGGAGGAAAAAACATCTTTGGTGGTGGGGTCGGATTGCAGATGGAGGAAGCGTCGGAGAATGATGCGTTGGATCCGGAGGTTGGTGGGGTTGTACGTGAGGACGAGGGGGATTCTGTTTTGGTTGTTATTGCTGGGAGGGGGTGTGAGGGGTGAGTTGCGGGAAATGCGGGAGACGCGGTCGAGGGCGTTCACGACCACTGAGGGGGTGAAGTTGCGGTCCTTGAGAAATGAGGACATCTGAGGTGTTCACGAGTGGAATGCCTTATCCTGGGAGCAGATGTGGCAGAGGTGAAGGAATTGGGAATAGGGGATGGCATTTTTTCAGGAAGGTAGGTGGGAGGAGGTGTATTGCCGCAATAACAACCAAAACAGAATCCCCCTCGTCCTCTCATACCACCCCACCAACCTTCGGATCCAATGCATCATCCTCCGGCACTTCCGCCATCTGCAATCCGACCCGACATTTTTCCTTCCCCACCCTTATCTGCATTCTGGAGGGACCACTCTCTCCGGGACTCCCTTGTCCGCTCCACACTCCTCTCCAGCCCCACCACACCCGGCACTTTTCCCTGTAACCGCAGGAAGTGTTACACCTGCCCCTACACCTCCCCCCTCACCCCCATCCCAAGCCCCAAGAAGACTTTCCACATCAAGCAAATGTTCACCTGCACATCTGCTAATGTGATATGCTGTATCCGCTGTTCCAGATGTGGCCTCCTCTACATCGAGGAACCCAAGCAGAGGCTTGGGGACCGCTTTGCGGAACACCTACACTCGGTTCACAACAAACAACTGCAACTCTCAGTCGCAAACCATTTCAACTCCCCCTCCCACTCCTTAGACAACATGTCCATCCTGGGCCTCCTGCAGTGCCACAACAATGCTACCCAAAGGTTGCAGGAACAACACCTCATATTCGCTTGGGAACCCTGAAGCCCAATGGTATCAATGTGGACTTCACAAGCTTCAAAATCTCCCCTCCCCCTACCGCATCCCAAAACCAGCCCAGCTTGTCCCCGCTTCCCTAACCTGTCCTTTCTCCCACCTATCCCCTCCTCCTACCTCAAGCCCCACCCCTGTCTCCTACCTACTAGCCTCATCCCACTCCCTTGACCTGCCCGTCCTCCCTGGACTGACCCATCCCCTCCCTAACTCCCCACCTACACTCACCTTTACTGGCTCCATCCCCGCTTCTTTGACCTGTCTGTCTCCTCTCCACCTATCTTCTCTTTTATCCATCTTCTATCCACCTCCCCCTCTCTCCCTATTTATTTCAGAATCTCCTTCCCCTCCCCATTTCTGGAGAAGGGTCTAGGCCCGAAACGTCAGTCTTCCTGCTCTTCTGATGCTGCTTGGCCTGCTGTGTTCATCCAGCTCTATACCTTGTTATCTCAGATTCTCCAGCATCTGCAATTCCTACTATCTTTTAAAAGTTTGAATTGCAGGTTTGATGCTTCAGTTTATATCTTAAACCGACACATACATCCCGAACATTTTATTTTGTTCTCTGTAGAATTTTAAATTGCAAGAGTAGGATAATGAATGCATTTCATTTCCTGGTTTGCTGCCTTAGAATATTTCAACGTGATTCGCCACTTCCCTACTTGAAGACATTGCAAGGTCACAGCTGGTGTTAGCACTGACAATGGGAACTTTACCTTCCGCATGTGAGTAAATTTGAAAACATGATCGTGTACTGCATGAGTTGGATGTTAACCCACAGTGTCCCCATACCAAACAGAGAATGCTCCTTATACTTTACCAGTATGAAGAGGTAATTTTCTACATTGCCCATTTATGTAATCTACAATTCATTTCACTTTTATATTTGGAGGGAATGGACACTAACTCAGTTAAAGTCCTTTTTCAATTCATGTAAAAGAAGAGATAGCAGAGTGTCTTAACTATTGCCTCACCTGCTCTCAACAACTAAATTTTCAACCTGCCCAGTATCAAAAAGCTTATGCTCAGAGCTAAATAGCCAAGGCATTAATTTCTTTCTTTTATGTAAAAGAACGTTTCAACCCTTGATGGCATCTGATATTGTACTTTATATTGAAAGTGGCTGTCACCTGAACAACAAGGACAACATGTCCCAATTCTTAGATTTATATTTATTTTTGAGTGCGCCTGTCTGTTGTGTTGACTGTGCTGTCAATAATGACTTCAAGCAATATTATTTTAGTTGAGTGAGCGTAATATTTTTATTCATATGCAAATATCACACATTGTCAGCATGTGCAAGCTTTCATCTTGTACCATGTTGAGCTTAGTAGCATTTTTTTTTTCCTTTTTATTCCAGCGTTAAATACAAGCTGGAAAATACTGTCTGGACAGTATTTAAATTTAAATGTCCAGAAGTACCCTTTCCAAATATAACCCACAGCAGAACCAGTTAATAGCTGGTAGCATTGTATTTCAGGTGTCTAGTTCTTTGGAATTTAAAAATAACTTCCCTGAATATTCTGCAGCGATTCTAATGCCAGCCTCACGTAGTGAGAAAGATAATTTATGCCTCAACTGGGTGTGTTTTAAATGGATGGGCAGTATTTAAAATAGGGTGGGCACTCAAACAGCACCTTTCCACTCAGCTCTGAGCTCACCCCTCAAAGTGAGGCGCAGGCAAGTGTACTGGTGTTGAAACTGGCAACCCTCTCTCCAAATGTAAAGAAATAAATGAGCTTGTTAACGACTTAATTGACCCCAATATTAGCCTGCCTAACACTTTTGGCTTGAACGAATAAGTGGGAGTGGGCAGTACTTTGGCGCAAGCTGTTTACTCTCCGGAAGCAGCATCTCCACAGAATGCATTACACCTCTTCCTTCCTACACATGTACATTAAAATCCATCCCTCCATCCACCTCCCATTCTTCCAATGGTGAAACTCTCCCTATGCAGTGTCCCAGCCTTACCTGTGTCCAGGGTTCCATTTGGCCTCCTTCATGAGTCTGCCTGCAGCTCTGGCAGTGCTAGATCTGCAGTGCCCACTATGGAACTTTGTTGAGAATCAAATCTCCTGCAACTGAGGGTTGTTAGTCCCACTCTGCACAAGTTTAGCCTGCCCACAGTGTTTAAGGCTGATACAGCAGCTTGTTTTGCATCTGTTGGCTCTCTGCCAGCTTTTCTTTTGCAGAGATGACCCCCGATAAATTTGTCGGTCATTTAACCTAAGCTCAAAATCTTCAGTTATTTCTAACATGATAACCAGTTCCCCAATGCAATGTCAGTGAAAGTTGTAAATGCTTTTTTGTTAACATTATATATTTTCAGCAATATTATATCCAAATCAGTTTCAATTAAGTCTGTTTGTTTAATCCAGTTGTCAACTTATTCCTTAGACAGAATACAGTCCTGGATCTATAATTGAATCCCCCTGTTCATGTACCATAGGCTCCCCAGAGTCCATTTCCCTTTTACTATTTCTAGGTAAGTCATGTTTTGAATCTCTACTGACTCATAAAGCTAATTATATAGTTTTGTTATAATAAACATTAAAGCAAGATCAACATTACAATAATCCTGGAGCCTGAGGTCATCAAACGGTTAATGGAACACAAAATCTCTGGATTTACCAAAGAGAAATTGCCAGCTGGGTTTAAATACTGGTCTCAATATTGGAAACTATGAGACTCACTAATTTTGTACAGTAAATAATCAAACTTCACACTGGAAAATAACTTTCATATATGTAACTGAGTTAAACACTTGGTTACATTGACTGTTAAAGATACATTTATTTAGTATTAACCACAATTTTACTGGCACTATTTGTTTAGAGTTAGCATTAATTCTACTCCATTACAGGTATGATGCATTTATTTAAGAGATATTGTAAAGTCTCAGGTTTATTCCTTTTTCTTCAGAAGCAGATTATTTCTAACAAATATCAACAACTTTATTTGATATTGGACAAAATGACAGTTTAGACAGTAGGAATAAATAAGCTTGTCCAAAACATGCTTGTGTTAATTTTCACATTTCCCTTTAGCATTATAAAAGCATCATGTGTTTTTAAGCTGAACTTTCGTTTCTGGCTTAACATGAGGTAGAGGAAGTGAATGTACACCTGAGTAGAATGTCTATAGGTGTCCTGCAAACTGCTACTTAAACTCCAAAAACAGTTAATAGTGACTCATAAAATCAGGTAGTCATAAAATCAGGAAGTGCTGAAGGAACTCAGATAACAAGGTGTAGAGCTGGATGAACACACCAGGCCAAGCAGCATCAAGGAGCAGGAAAGCTGACGTTTCGGGCCTAGACCCTTCTTCAGCAGGTTTGACAGCATATGTGCATGGAGAAACAGAGTTCATGCTTCAAAACCCATGACACTTCTTCCAAAACATGTTTTTAAAAATTTTTTGGGGTTCTTTCGAAAGACCCCAGAAGGATTCCAAGGAAGAACAAGACTCCTAGGTTTCTGAAGAAGAGTCATGCTCTGCTCAAAACATGAACTCTGCTTCTCTTTCTGTAGATGCTGCGTAACCTGCCGAGTTTCTTCAACACTTTCCGCTTTTTTGAAAGAAAGTGGGAAAAAGGACAGCTGAAAGCAACAATATTTCACCAGGTTATTAGTTTCTATACTGAATTAATATTGCTTTATAAAAAAGAAACAAATGAATTCCAAATGGTTTTCTAAACTCTTCACCATTATAGTTCAAAATCTGTTGATATTTGAAATAATATTACAAGTTAAAACGAAGAAATTGTCAACATGTGCTGATGAGTAAGGAGCAATGCAAACAAATCCTGTTCAGGTCAACTCAATTTTTATGCCTGTTTAGGTTGATGCATATTTGTTAGTTCAGGCAACTTCACATTTTCTAACTGCAAATCATTTGGAAAATGATCAAAACCTGAAGGAATGCAGAGTTCAGATTTGGATGTCAAAGAGCTGAACAATCTGATTTCTGGATCCAATTCACCCAACTGTACTCAGCTCTAATTACTTTTGTATTCACACGTAACCTAATCCTATGGGTTGGGGTTCAGAGGTAGGCAATTTGAATTAATATAAACCTCCAGAGTAGATAATTGATTCAATCCTTCTGTCACAGGATTTTGGTCATTACATTTCACCAGGATAAGCTACCCAGAACTCTATGTATGTGGAAATCAAATGCTACATTCGTGATTTAATAATATTGCCACAATTTCTTCAGTTATTCTAGTAAAAGAAGTAAGAAGAATCTTTGACCTGTTGGAATTTCAAAGAATAATTTTCCTGAACCACAGATAATCTAACTAGCTCCTGTGTGTCTGTGTGTGTGTGTGCGTACATGCATGCGTGTGCTTATGTAAGTGGCTTCAGATTGCTTAGAATGTGTTCGTAGTATTCGACAACTGCAGACACCAACAATGTTTAGAAGTACTTCTGCAAAAAAAAAGGACAGCCTTCGAGCAGGCTGACTTTCAAGTAATGCCAAAATAAACCTGCTCCAAAAACTCTGCTTACAATCCTTTATACTGCCCAATGCGAGATGTTTATGGAGTTGTATTTGCTATGCCTGCTGCTATATGAACACTTAGATGGGCATTTATGAAAAAAAATTTGAACTATTTTCATCCAGCTCTCAATTATCACAGTATAAACCCAAAGGTAGAAGTTTCCAAAGCCTTGAATAGCATGAACAATAGTGAGAAAGTTGGTGAAATATGATAAGATTAAAAAATCAGATTCCCAATCAAGAAAAATATTTCCAATTCTTCCCTTAGAGTTTAAATGATGAGTTCTGCCTTTCACTAATTAGGGTTGACTGCTTATTTCCAAGTCATTTGAACTTCATTATTAGCTAATCTCAGTTCATTTCTATGCAGCTTCAAATTGTCTCCTCCTTTCCCTACAATAACGATTCCTAACAGGAAAGTCCACGTGGTTCCCTGATGGCAGCAGCTCTTCATTTGCATCTCCAGGTCTTCATCCAACTCCACTGTTACTACTTCTTCCTTACATGTCCCAAGGCCATAGAACTCCTCCACCCTTCATCATGCAAGTGGGACCAGCAGCCTCACCACATCATCACTACTGCTTTCAGGCCAATTCACACATCACGTTGCTCCTTCAGGACTTTACTTTGGGTTCAGGGAAACTATGATTTACATGTTTCTAACAGATCACTTTGAAGACAGACACACACACTTATGCTCCTACCTAGCTGGGAGACTGCTTACCTGGGACACTGCCAGGCCCTGCCTTGCATTACTTTTTAGTGCAGAAGGAGAAGCAGACAGCTCATGGTTGTTTAGAGCACACAACAGTCAGTGCAGATTAGTACTGTGCTACATCAACGTGGTACACACAGCATGTGTCAACAACCTTTGTGACAAATGCATGCAACTGGTTTAACTAAATGATCATCTCTGAAAGTCAGAAGGGATCGGTCCGTAATGAAGGGAAGGGGAGCCATGATTGAACAGGGATGCCATGGCACGCAGTCAGGGCGTTCATCTAGAGACTTCAACTGTCAAAGGAGCAGCGCTCTGAAAGATTGTGATTTCAAATAAACCTGTTGGATTATAAACTGGTGTCATGTGACTTCTGACTTTGTCCACCCCAGTCCAACATCGGCACCTCCACATCATGGCGACCATATGCCAGCAAAGGCAAGGCAATCCACAAAGCCATGGGCTCAAGTGGTAAATTATGAACATTAGCCATTATGCAAAAGGGATGAATGGAAATAGGGAGGCAGAAAGGTTGCCACGATGCAGGGATTATAACACAAACTATAACATGAAAGATATGGAATCACCGGTCTTCTTAGAGCCGAGGCTACAGGTCACCCACATGTACACAAGATTGAAACCTTGCCATCTTTGCATTGAACTCAACTTTACAATAACAAGGCAAACTTGCTGCCACCGCAAGCAGAGTGGGCAGACTAAATTACTGTTTTTGTCTTCAAGGGAGAAATATAATTCTTTCAATTTAAGGCCCTTTGAGGGACAATTGCATTAATCATGCATCAACCGATCATGTAATTCAACACATTTGGAATCAAATTGCAATTAATTGGCAACTCATTAATTTTGAAAAACTGAACACTAAAAATTATGTCTTCAGGCAATCAATGTCAATCGATTCCTTGTCATACCAGATACGCAAAGCTATATAGACTCAAACTTAAAAGTTATACTTGGGTGTTGTACCTGATTCTGGGAGACAATACCTCTGACCTGCCATAGCTGCACAGGAAACGGTAAGAATGCAAGGACATGGTTCATGATGTTCGACGGTTGCCTTTAATTGGAGGGAGTGCTATTGGATTAGTGGTTGAAGTTCACTACCCCGTGTAGATCAGCACTTTGGTTCTGCAATGCACACCTGGATAAGGTTATGTAGCTCAGAGCTTCTTGTGGAGACATGGCATGTACTTGAGAACACACAAAATCCTGCTTCCTTCCAAGGTCCTCAGGCCATGCAGGGGAGGCTGCTAGGAGACAAGGGCTACCTTCTCCAAACTTGGCTGATGACACCTGTACACAATGTTCAGAAAATTCAGAATGGAGAAACGATGCTGCCTATGCTTCTGCTGCCACCATAGTGGAACAGACCATAGGCCTCCCTTAAGAAGATGAGATTTTGACGCTTGCATTGCTTGCGGGCTTCTTATAATGTAGCCCAGAAAGAGTGTGTTACATCACAGTGGCATGCTGTTCCCTTCACAACTCAAGCTGAAAAAGTGGATGTGGGTGCAGAGGAAATGGGGGAATTGAGATCAGTCTTCTGTAGGTGAGAATGAAGATGAGGTTGAGGATCACGACATTGACTGGGAGGGACAGCCAAGAGGCCACTGTGGAATAATGCACTGCTGAGCTCTAGAGGTCATACAGAACATCACTGAGATCCTAATCTAGGAAGAATGAGCTGGATATGGACGTGCTTTTATCGTGCAACTTTTTGTTAGTTATTCAGCAAGCTGACCCTGGACAGTTCACAATATATATGGGCCTGGTCATTTCTGCACTTCTTGAACACATCTGTTGTTGAATAAATGGTTAGTCACCCACATGATTGTATGTGTAGCACCTTCGGGTGATCCTATCTTCAGGTAGATTTTAGCCCTACTCAGCGTTAGGGCGAAAGTGGCAGTAATTGAAGCAGGACAGTAACATTGTAAAGTACTAAGATTAGGTTGCTTTGAAGGCTTCGGTCAGCTTATGGAATCGGAATGTTAAGCAGTGAGGTCTTTCACACTTGGAAGCAGGTTGGGAGCAATCCCTAAGGAACCACCCTTCAACTACCCTCTCTGTTCATTACCCCCAGCCACTTGGGGATGTCAGAAACCAGGTAAGGAACAGGGAAATGCTTCAACAACACATCCCTAGAGGTTCTCCTGAAGTCTGAGGAAATAGAAACAAAAAGGGAAAGTAAAGTCTCTAGGGTCGGCTAAAGGAGGCCATCCTGACTGATGAAGAAGTTTGGACAGAGGTGGCTGTGGAGGTCAATGCCTTAAGAGGATCTGATTCCAGTGCCTCAAGTGGATGAATAATCTGCTGCATTCCATCAGGGTATAATTCTGTGAGTATGACTATGTCACACTGTTGCTTAACTAGCCTGTGAGACAGCTATCCCGATTTAAGCACAAACCCCCAGATGTTAGTGAGGACGACGTTGCAGGGTCAGCAAGGCTGTTTCTGCCGTTGCCTTTTCCGATGCCTAGGTCGATACCAGGTGATATGTCCAGTTTCATTTCTTTGAGGCTTTGTAGCGATTTGTACAACTGAGTGGCTTGCTAGACCAATTCAGAGGGCAATTGAGAGTCAACCGCATTGCTGTGGGTCTGGAGTCACATGTAGGCCAGACCAGGTGAGGGTGGCAGATTTCCTCCCTGAAGGACATTAGTGAACCAGATGGGTTTTTCCTGACAATCGGCAATGATTTCATGGTGATCAGTAGATTCTGAATTCCAGGCTTTTTTTTTTATAATTATTGAATTCAAATTCCTCCATCTGCCATGGTGGGATTTGAACCCAGGTCTCCAGAACACTAGCTCGGTTTCTGGGTTAATAATCTAGCGATAATACCACTAGGCCGTTGCCTAATGACTTAGTGTCACTTCATTGCAGCTTCCAACGTAGCATTGCTTGCAACCAGTGATAATGCCTCTCGTGCATCTGATAATGCTCACACTAAAAACATAAATGAGCTACAACACTCATCAGCTCACCTATCATCTGCTCACTGACTTTTCATGCGTCACACATGGATGGGGTGGTCAAGAAAGCATTTAGCACGCTTGCCTTCATTGCTCAGACCTTTGAATATAGGAGTTGGGACGGAATGCTGAGGTTGTAAGGCTATTTTGGGCTACTATTTCCAGTTCCAGTTGCCCTGTTATAGGAAAGATATTAATTTGGAGAGGGATCAGAAAAGATGCACCAGGATGCTGCTGGGAATGGAGGGTTTGACTTATAAGGATAGGCTGGACTTCATCAGTCAGGCGTAGGAGGTTGAGAGGTGGTCTTATAGAGGTTATAAAATCATGAGGGGTATATATACATATATATATATAAATTGAACAGCAGGTGATTTTTTTTTTCCTAGGGTGTGGAATTTCAAGATTAGGGAGCATATTTTTAAGGTGAGAGGAGAAAGATTTAAAAAAAAACATGAGGGGCAACTTTTTTTATACTGAGGATGGTTCTTGTGTGGAATGAACTTCCAGAGGAAGTGGTGGAAGTGGGTACACGTAGAACATTTAAAAGACATTTGACTGAGTATGTGAATAAGAAAGGTTTGAAGAGATATGAGCCAAGCACTGGCAGGTGGGACAAGATTAGTTTGGGATACGGTCAGCATGGATTAGTTGGAACAAAGAATTGTTGCCATGCTGTATGACTCTATAACTGGGAGAATGTTAACATCTGATAGCTTTTCACCAAAGGTTTGTATTGGAAAAGGACACAACCATAAAAGATGGCTTCATGTTGAACACCTCACAGTTATCTCAGGCATACACATCATATAACCCAAAACATCAAGCTTTCCTGCTCCTATGATGCTGCTTGGCCTGCTGTGTTCATCCAGCTCCACACCTTGTTATCTTGGATTCTCCAGCATCTGCAGTTCCTATTATCTCTCATATAACACATTACTGTTTTTCATCAACTGTCACTCTTTAATTGCACTGGGTCACCTTTCTTTCAAAGCCCTTTAACATGTAACTTCCTCCGGTCATCGACATTCTTCACAATAGTAAAACACATAGACAGTCACTGCTATACGTATTGATATCTCTGTCTATACCTTTTCAATAAAGACAATATGCTTATGAACCCATGTCAGTGTCTCTTTGCACTCTTCTCCTGAGAAGAATGTACACAGTTGTCAAGAACCTGCCCATACAGTGGGTGGTAGTGGTGAGGGATGCCTGACCCATTTTGACAAGTGAATTGATGAGGGCAAAGTGAATGTGCTTATGCTGAAATTGAGATTGAATATCTACAGCCACCTCATGAGAAAACCTTCACAATGCTGCTCCCAGCTCCACATCAAGCTGCAGAGTCTTAATGAAATCTTGGTGGTGAACACAAGCAAAATATTTATGTTAATCTAAACTGCCTCCAGGTCCTGGTCCCAATCTAAGACAGAAGGAAAAGGGAATAAGTCCAGTTCCCAGGTCCATCTCTGCATCTCAGAACGACACCTCCAAACAGGAACAATCATTAGATTAGAAGATGCACATCAAAGCCTTCCTCCCTACCCTCCACCAGTGCAGAGATGCTCACCTTAGTGGGTAAACGATCTAGAATTAGATAGTCTCGGGGTCATGTCCTGATGGGTACTACATTGACACAGGCCCACAGTTACAGAGGATGAAATGGCAGAGCTCTCTGACATTGCAAGGATGAAAGGACAATAGGCCCCTGCTGAGCTCAGTACAGATGATGAGTGTCTGGATGTGGCTGTGAATGAGCAGAACATGGTGCAAAGATAAAACAAGCGAATGCCTGGCAGAAGTACTAGATGTTGTGTGCAGACTGGAGAAAAGGGTAGAGCAGTTTTCCCAAATCTTGTCTGATGCCATTGCTCCTGTATGTGAGTGTGTGACTTCGTCCATGAAATTGCTGGCAGGCGCCAGTGAGATCCACGTCCGTTTAGAGCTGCCAGATGTGTATAGAGGCCTTCATCCCATCTCTCAAGCTATGCAATCACTCACTGGCTAGATAGGATGGTGCCAAGGGACATTGACCCTCCCCCCCTCCAGGTGCCCCACGCCCTTGGAGAGTGGGGCAGATACCATTGTGCACCAACAGGGAGAGGCTCGAGAGATGGGCACCAAGAGTCCGTAATCTTAGCATATTCCATGGGTGCCCTGCCATACCAACTTCCTTCTGCCAGCGACTTAAATGCTTTCATCGTGTCAGGCTAAGGAGGTTGCACTGACACTTGTGCAGGAGCCCCAGCCAGACAGAGCCCTCTAAGGTACTGGGCCACAAGAAGATATCTGCCAAAGTCATTTGACACAAACTGCAAAGAAGTCTTCAGCTTCTTCAAGCTTGGCTGAGGCTGCCAAGGTAACCCTAAGACATAGCAGTAGGATCTGGGAGATTAAAGAGCTTGCAGTCATTTTGGGTACTATCTGACAATTCACACAAAAATATGTATGATGATATTGTAGTTTCTTGCACTCTTTTAAGGCTTCAGACTGCTTATGATTTTTGCAGATTAACATGAGTACTGCTGATTGTTAGACGCGTGCATCGTGTGGAACAGTGTTAAGAGTTTTGAGGCTATCATTCTCTACTGGCTTCAAGGAGAAATACAACCTCGGGAAGGCAAGAAGTTAAGCTAGATGCTTGGGTTTCAGGAGGCAGTCAGCATAGTTTCGCTCCTTGCAAACTGAAGTTTGAATGCAGCACCTCCATAGTCCTGCATGACTCCATTTTGACACACTGGCCAGGAAACTAAACAGGAGGTTATTAGTGCCAAGAGAATTAATTAACTTACAATTAATGGAAAGAAAAGTACCTTAAAATTTTAAAGTTAGAAAGCAAGGATTCCCTTGAGGGCAGTGCCTCTGCATCATAATTGCCTCATTGTTCTGATTGTCTACATATGTTAACACAAAGTCATTCACCCTCAAATCAAGTACATCCTATCACATTTTCAAAAACAAGTGGGTGAGTGGAAAAGTACAGAAGAGCAGCTTGTGTTGTATTAACCCCATTATTCCCAACATCATTCTTCTTCAAATTCTCCACAAGCAATCTGACTGGCGAATGCAAGGAATCTTTCATTAATTCTCAGCCTTTTATTTCAACAGTTTTGCAAGCTTCATAACAGGGAGTAGATAAAGGGAAACTAAGACAGTGGGTGCTACAGGTGAGTGGTGAGGTGCAGTTTTATGTGAGTGTATTGTACATGTCTGCTTTAATTATGCTCTATGAATTTTCACTCACTGATGGACAAATCACATGGCATGAAAAAAATGTGTCAGAGATAAAAGGTACTGCAGATGCTGGAGAATCCGAGATAACAAGGTGTGGAGCTGGATGAACACAGCAGGCCAAGCAGCATCACAGGAGCAGGAAATCTTGACGTTTCGGGCCGAGACCCTTCATCAGAAATGGGGGAGGGGAAGAGGGTTCTGAAATAAATAGGGAGAGAGGGGGAGGCGGATAGAAGATGGATAGAGGAGAGGATAGGTGGAGAGGAGGCAGACAAGTCAAAGAGGCGGGGATGGAGCCAGTAAAGGTGAGTGTAGGTGGGGG
>JAHRHZ010000056.1:12036838-12089198 GCA_024137785.1 Ginglymostoma cirratum | reverse complement strand
CCCCCACCTACACTCACCTTTACTGGCTCCATCCCCGCCTCTTTGACGTGTCTGCCTCCTCTCCACCTATCCTCTCCTTTATCCATCTTCTATCCACCTCCCCCTCTCTCCCTATTTATTTCAGAACCCTCTTCCCCTCCCCCATTTCTGATGAAGGGTCTAGGCCCGAAACGTCAAGATTTCCTGCTCCTGTGATGCTGCTTGGCCTGCTGTGTTCATCCAGTTCCACACCTTGTTATCTAGTATGAAAAAAATGTATTTGTTTCTGTAAATGCAGTATATGAGAGGCACATATTTCTGCATCCATGAGGAAGATGAAGCAATATTACTCAGGATTTCTGGTAGGTGGAGCCTTAAAGTAACACTGGACACATTGCTCTTTCTTATGTACCTTGTGGCAGAGTCTCTGCGATGGGTGTGAATAGGAAATTGCTTACAAAATGCACTCGTTCTGTAACTTTAACCAGCATCATTTCCATCCTCTGCTAAAGTCCATTTGTATTATCACAAACTTAACATCTGCCATGAGTGAGGACAATTGGGCGGTATAATAAAATGCATTTGGTTTTTATCTTCATCTTTTAAAATTGGCATAATTTGATGCAATTATTGATGGCCTGTGCAACTTTGTTAACTCAACTGAAAATGGTTTTGGTGTAAAAACAAAATCACTTTTCATGAAGATTTTCAAACTTCCAGCTACAACTTTAGCAAAATTTTAAAACTGAACAATTTGATAGTTTCATGGGTGTGCACTTGTCAGTTTGTTCATAAATTAAATATTTAAAATGGTGATGAACCTTCCAAGCCAGGTTGTCACTGAAGGGGTGGCAAGGTCAAGTCTGTGAACCTTCTTAAACCTAGCAGATCCATCTTCTGTAAAAACAGCCCCTGTTTGTCATATTTACATTCTGCAAGATAGTACTGCAGTGAGCCTACCAGGTCTGAAGTGATTCGAAATGGGCTGATGACCAGGCCATAAGATGCAATGCATACCTCCATTTAATGGGATATGTTATTAGGGGCAGGTTTTAAAACAAAAGTCCCTGTTTCCAGCAACAAAATTTCATTCAGCCATATATCATTCATAATGCAAATGAAAAACATATAATTGTCAAAATTTTTAAAATTCCTTCAGTCGCCATTGAATTGTTTCAATAACCAACCATATATTGTGGAAATATATCAAAAGTTGATTGTTGTTATAACATCTTAAAAACTTTACTGAGGAGCAGTGTCAAATGACTGGGTTGAGTGGACCAAAGCTTTCAGACCTCAACCAAGCATTCATAATAGTCACGGTCATCAAAATTTGCTTGCAGTTCTAGACTTTCCAAAAGCTGAAAGAACAGATGGTATTTTTACCAATTCAAAGAAGATTGCCTGTTAATTAACAGAGTAGAGCAGGTTTTTTTTAAGCTTTCAGCAGAATGCCATTTTTTCTCCGATACAAAAGGGCTTTAGTAAATTGCGGTCCAAAATGTTATGGCATTACTCTGCAGCCCAATTTTCTACAGTTTTGAATGCAATAGGGCACTTTCTACACTAGAAAAAGTACTGTAATCCATTTCAATGCTTCCATAACACTGATTAATGTAATTGTTACTTTACATTTGCAGTATGGAGCTCTGTATCTAATCGCTGCAGTAAAAATACATCAAATGGATGATGAAACATCTATCAAAAACTGAAAGAACATCTTTAACATTTTCATTTCAAAGCCTGTCAATAAAAGAATTCCAGGAGCAGGTTGCTGTTTTTGACTTTGGTTTCTGTAATTGTGACTGTCATTTCCCTTTGGTTCACGGCTCTGCTGAGAGGCTGTGAACTCCAGCTACTTACAGAAGGGCCCAACAGCTCTGAAATTATGAGGGTGTGCACTGACTCCCATATACAAAACCTGTCAGCATGAAATTGCCATTTCAAGTAAGGACAGTGATACAAGACAACTATGTCAGCATCAAGAAATTTGTAGCTTGTTTAATTCACATGGGAATAATAAGATGACAACCTTGTCTGCCAGTTAGGGAGCTTGGAATGACAATACACGGACTCAGGAATATATCAAATTGAAATATGTGAACAGCTGCTTGGGACAGCAAGGCATAGATAGGGATTCTTAATTACACACTGGTAGACACTTTCTCTGTCTTTCTGCCTGTCTCTCTTATAAAGCTGAAAAGTCAATGCATGGTAAAAAAGCAACTTGGGTCAAGAGCCAATCATAGAGAAATGAAGACATATAGACTTTACCATTGCTTAAGAAACAAGACAATAGCAAAACCGCGAGGACTCAGGTTAAAAATATAATGCCTCAAGGATTTTAAAATGCCTTTGCCTTTACTTTTCTGTTTGTAATGACACCCTCCCACAACTTTCTCATTAAATATATTGCCTGTGTTTCTTTGCATGTGGTGCTGACTTTCTCTTATTTTCCTTGGCGAGGTTAATAACATTTTAATAAAACTTTCTTTCACTCCCCGTAATTTGGCTCCTTCATATTGTGATTTAATTGAAGTTTGATAGCTATGTGCCAGAAAGGAATAAAAATGTTTGTTGCGACAACTGATCAAGAAGAGAATTAAAACAAGAGGAGTCATTTTCTGTCCTCACCTGATGGTAACAATTTATGTAACAAAATGGCCCAAAGTGTTCCACAAGAGCATTGTAAAGTGAAATTTGATAGACACCACACAAGGTCATGTTTAGGCAGGTGAGCTTGTTAATTGGCAGGCCTTAATGAGGATCTGACACGAGGAAAGAAATGAAGAGAAGTGGAAAGATTTAAGGAGGTAATTCCAGAGTTTAGGGCCTTGGCAGCTTAATTTATAGCTACCAAAGACGGCACAATTAATATGGTGAATTTTCAAGTGGTCAGAATTAGAAGAGTGTAGATACATCCATAGATTGCAGGGATGGTAGAGATTTCAGACAAAGGGAGAGGGTGAGGCCATCAGGGACTGGGAAACAAACAGAACTTTAAAATTGAACTTTTGCTTACGCAGGAACGCTCTCAGTGAATAGCTTAAGCTAGTGGTGTGGGCAGGGCATTGGCCAGATAAACTGAATCTCAAACCAGCTTAAAAGATCACAGAGACAACTAGTAATTGGTATAAAAACAGAGAATTGCCAGAGAATCTCAGCCAGTCTGGTAGCATCAGTGGAGAGAGAATCAGTTAACTTTCAAGTCCTGAAGAAGTCAAATTGAATCTGAAACGTTAACTGTTTCTCTCTTCTCAGATGCTGCCAAACCTGCTGAATTTCTAACATTTTCTGTTTCTATTTCAGATTTCCAGCAACTGTGGGATTTTGCTCTTAATGTGTAAATGGTTTGAGGCATAACTGATTTTATTTAAAATTTCCCATTTAATTCCCACAATAACTGGCCAATCCCATCTGGATTTTGTTGTTATTAGTGGGGAACCTTGGCCCTTTTTCTTCGGCATCTGTCAGAAAAGTGTGTGTATGGCTCCAGCAGCAACTGCAGAGAAAGTTTAGAGTTAATGGGAGAGTGTGCATTAATGATAGCCCAATGGCTTTCTATATTTGAAATCCTGTTAAATACATAGAGCTATGATTGATTACACACAAGAATGAACTGATTTTCTGTTCTCAATGCTATTCTTTATAAGTTAATATATATTTGCAGACATATTTTTACTTCAATATTTTAAAGGCAAATTGATTTTAAAAAAATGACTCGGACACTGATGATGAACTGGAAATATAACTTTGCATAAAATGGAAGTTTCATCTGTTAGAAGTTATGTTTAACATTTCTTTCTATCTGTAATATGAAATCATCTAAATATTTGAAACGTTTTAACTATCATAGTTATTGATACTAAACAGTCCACCACAGGGCAACAATTGTTGTATTTTATTTCAAGCTAAATAAATATTCTCACATGTGTCATTTTGAAACATCTGCAGTTATGGCAACGCCCAACAATTTTCTTGAATGACTTCAGCAAAGTCTTTTTTTATATATTACTTTAACAAAGTCCATGCTATACCGGCTTTGAACACCAGATGGTGCCCAAAGCATAGAGAATTGCTGCTTACATGACCTGGAGGTGTTCCGGGTGTTTCCTCAAAATTGATTGAAATCGCTTTTCAATGCCCTTCACAGGAACAGAATCAATCAAAAACGGACACTGAACAAAATAAGGTTAAAAAAGGTGAATTTGACAGGAGTTTATCAATTTTAGTTCAAATTATAACCTTTCTAATGATAACCTCCCTATAACTCAAACTCTTCTTTCCTGGCAACATTATGGTAAATCTCTCTGAACCTCTTTTCGGAGTTGAATCAAAATAGCTTGAATTAATTTGTCCTTGAATTCTGCCTTCCACATTGGGAAGATTCCTCCATGTGGAAAAACATAGAAAAGCACATGACCCGCATGTCATGATCCCATTCTCAGCATATTATATCACTGAAAAGTTCCACAAAAAATACCTATAAAAATCTTAATACTTTAAATTAGAGTATTTAATATAAAAAAAGTTAGCTGGGTCACAGGCAACCCCTTTAAATTAATTCCATACCTCTTCAACCCCCAATTTTATGTACACACACAATAGGATTGACTTTCCACATTGCAAAACTAATGCTGTGAAACCTTTGTATTCCAGAAGATGCATATTGATCCTCTGGGGTTTCCGTCCCTGAAAAGTGATTTCTAAAAAGGAGGACAAAGTACTGCAGGTTTTGGAGTAATTTCCCATCAGAAATTAGAATAAAAATAGATAATTCTGGAGAAACTTGGCGAGGCTGGCAACATCTACAGTTCATTCTTTGAGATGTGTATGACTCCACTTAAGAAATTAAACAAAAAAAAAATGTGATGGTGTTTCTGATGCTGAAAGATAAGGGGAGGAGCAAGAACAAAAGGAAAAGACTAGGATAAAAGCCAGCGAGATTAAAAGGCAAAAATATCATGTAACAAGGGAATGGTATTGGCTTGTTTCTCCCCAAAGACATTGCCAAAAATACTGAGTATTTTTGGTACTTTCTGTTTATGTGTCTTTTCATGGAGGTTTACAAATATTTCATCAGTCAGATAAAGCGAACTGGATACTCAGACACAACTGGGCAGCAAGAGGAAGTGCAGATGGTTAAATGTGAAGGGCTATGGTTTGTGATGGTTAAGAAGCATTTCTTAACAAGGATCAAGATTTTCAACAGGTTTCCATTTAATGTTAAACATGTTATCTTTCCATAAATGGTTAAAACCAGCACATTTGATTTATTTAATGAAATGACTAGATAATCTAATGGAACATATTATGGGCAATATTTTGGGAAAATAAACTCAAATTGATTAGATGAACCTATTTTGTATAAGATGGCTATTTCTGAAGGTAGAGTTTCTGACCATGCTTTCCTGTATGAAATTGTACTAAACCGTCATTAAACTTTTTTTAGAGCAACCACAAGGTAACAGTTACTTTTAAAAAGACGGAACAATTTGTATGAACACGCTGAGTGTTTGAATGAAGACAGCACCAATAAAAATAATCCAATCAGTGTAAAGATACAAACCAAAGAACAAATGGAAACTTTTTCTTTCATTTCCAGAACACAGTAATAGACTGCAATTCTAATTCAACACAAAAAAGCATTTGTATTAAAAACAAAGCCGAAACCCGTTAGCTCTAAAAATAAATCAATATAAAATGTCTAAGTAGTCATATGGTAGTAGACAATTTGAGATTTGCTCAAAAGAGAAAAAAAGATATTTTGTCAAAACTTTTCAACTTGCACTGAATTGCAAGATATGCCAGCTACTCTCCACAGACACTTCCAGATCTACTGCTATTCTCAGCACTTTATGTTTCTGTTTCTCAATGAGCCTTTTTCTGGAGATGTACAAATATTTCATAAGGCCAAGAAAGATAACTGGAAACACAATTACTCAGATCTAGGCTGGAAGAGGATATTTCACAAGAATACAAATTTAAGGACAAATCCAACATTTATACTGCATCAAAAGAGAGTGCTGATTGGTTGGCAAGTGGATTCTGATTGGTAAAGGCCTTGTACAGAGGATGCTTTCATTGATGCTGATTGATGGTTGACTGCCAGTCTTTATTGTAATTTATATTGGGCAAACTGATTTTGATTGGTCAGCAAGAAATGAATCAGTGAATGTTTATCGTCTATTTTGTTGTGTTGAAACAGATGCAGTACATGTACACAGACAATAGGATTAATTTACCACATTGCAAAACTAATGCAGAGCCCATTATGTAATCTTTAGTATGTGGAAGTGTGCCATATTGTGAGCCTGATTGTCCTGTCTAAATTGGTTGTCAGCAAATGAGTAATTCCTCACAAATTCAGAATTATCCAGCAAATGTTGTCCAATTGCAGAGTCACACATTAGACACTATGTTGTGAATTTTACAAGCATGGACTGGTTGAGTGCAGTCAGTACCCTGATTGTTGTGAACAAGCAATGTCCCTCATGGAACGTACTGAGGCGGTCATGCTCAGCCCTGAAAAGTACCCAGTCTACAGCAGATACTCTGGAAGGGTTAGGTATCTCAAACATGGGAGCAACAGGTGAAGTGAGCTGTTTCACACTGTTACTATTGACCAGCAAAATGAAGAATGCTTTGGTGTGATTCTGCTGTCAAACCACAAGGACACCCTGCCTATCATACCAATGAATAATGTGGCATATAAATTTTAGTGCTAATGTGATGCCAGGTATGCAGGCTCTATGACCTAACGTGTGCGGACCAGATCAAGCAGCGTGTGCTTTCAGTTTTTCACAACAAGCAAAGCTACATAAGGCCCTGCTCAGACCACATTTGGAATATTAAGAGCAGTTTTGAGCCATGCATCTAAAGAAGGATGTGTTGGCTTAGGAATGGTCCAGAAGATGTTTACAAGAATGATCCCGAGAATGAAGGGCTTGTCATACGAGGAGCAGTTGAGGACTCTGGGTTTGAACTCAGTGGAGTTTAAATTTTGGGGTGGCACGGTGGCTCAGTGGCTCAGTGGTTAGCACTGCAACCTCACAGCTCCAGGGTCCCGAGTTCGATTCCAGCCCCTAGGTGACTGTGCGGAGTTTGCACATTCTCCCCATGTCTGTGTGGGTTTCCTCCGGGTGCTCCAGTTTCCTCCCACAGTCCAAAGATGTGCAGGCTAGGTGGATTGGCCATGCTAAATTGCCCATAGTGTTCAGGGGTGTGTGGGTTATAGGGGGATGGGTCTGGGTGGGATGCTCCAAGGGTTGGTGTGGACTTGTTGGGCCGAAGGGCCTGTTTCCATACTGTAGGGATTCTAATGAAATGGGTGAGGGGGATCTCATTGAAGCTTACAGAAAACTGAGAGGCCTGGATAGAGTGGATATAAGAAGATGTTTCCACTAGTTGGAGAGACTAGGATTGGAGGGGACAGCCTCAGAAATAAGGGATGACCCCTTAGAAATGAGACTGCAAGGAATTTCGTCAGCCACAGGGTGTTAAATCTTTGGAACTCATTACTACAGAGGCTGTGGAGACCAAGTCAATGAATATATTTAACACAGAGGTGGATAGGTTCTTGATTAGTAAGGGAATCAAGGGTTATGGGGAGAAGGCAGGAGAGTGAGAAACCCATCAGCCACAATTGAATGGCAGAGCTTACTCAATGGGCCAAATGGCCTAATTCTGCTCCTATATCTTATGTTCATATGGTACTGACTGCGTCCAGTCAGGCTGCACTTGCAATATTTGCAATGCTGTGTCTAACATGAGGTATGATTCTGCAACTGGACATTATTTCCTGGAAAATCTTGCGAGATGTGCTGATGAATGCAAGACAAAAAACAGCAAGTAAATGTGTCTTTTTTTCAGTAATAATAAAAATCCAACTGTTTTAAATGGTTCTTTCCTTTCACATTTCGATTCCGAAAGAGAGTATTAGACAGATGCTGCAGGTTTTCTATCCTTTGCTCCTGCAAAAACCTCTTTTCTGTTGGCTAGCTGGATAGTACTGCCTGTGCTTAACACCGGTCCTATCTATTTGATTGTTCTTCCAATCCTGCACCCATATCTCTGATTTTTCCCCAAGATCCTGTTCTTGCATCTTTATTATTCCTTATCTAAATGCTGCCTTTTGCCCATATCAACCAAAAATATTTTGGCACAGATATTGTACAGTTAATGGTGATTAAGCTTTCAGTGATCAGCAACATTACTTCTCTGAGCCTGACAGCATATTTCTGGAGTCTTTACATTTGCGATTTAGTATTGAAATCCAGATATTGTTGTACACTTTCCCAGAAGGTGCACTTTTGAAACCTGCCCAGTCTGAATTCAATTCCTGTCCCACAAGAGGCCAAAACGCCCTGGACCATCGCTGCACAACCATCAAAGACACCTACTGCTCCATTCCCTCTTACATTTTGAAAAATCAGAGCACAAGGCAGTGCCCCTTCTCCCAGCTTACAAGCAGGAACTGTAGCATGAGGATCCAGTATAGAAAGTCATACAGTGCTGGCCTGAGGTAACAGATGAGCTCCAATGTGATTGCTTGGAGTTGGTGGACTGGATATTCCAGAATTCAGCAGCCAACCTAAATGACTATGCCACTACCGTCACAGACTTCATCAGTAGGTATGTACTGGACTGTCTGCCAAAGAAGTTAATCTGAGTGTTCCCCAACCAGAAACCATGGATGAAGCAGGAGATCCACTCCCTACTGAAGTCTGGGTCTAAGGCATTCAAATGGGGTGACCCTGACCTATATAGAAAATCTAGGTATAATCGTCAAAAAGCCACCAGGGATGTCAAGAGACAAACTAGAGTCCCAGACTAACCACATGAATGCACATTGAATATGGTATGGTTTAGAGATATAACGGGTCACAAAGCAAATTTGAATAGAAGCATGTTCAACAATGCATCCCTCCCTGATGAGCTCAATGCATTCTATGCTCACTTTGACCAGAAGGTCGATGAACTGATATCACCTACCCAGACAGCCTCAGGTACACCTGTACCTGCATTCACCACTCCGGTCATCATATCAGCCTTCTGGCGAGTGAGTCCATGGGAAATGGTCATCCCTGATAGAGTCCTCGACCATGCACTCAGATCCTGTGCGGACCAGCTGGTGGAAGTATTTACAGGCATCATTAACCTCTCCCGTCTCCGATGTGAGGTCCCCACCTGCTTCAAAACAATTAACATCCTGAGGCACATGCCATAATGACTAACACCCATCATTATGCATTGCTTTGAGAGGTTATAAATGGCATGCATCAACTGCAGCCTCCTACATTGCCTTGATCCACTACAATTCACCTACCATCGCAATAGGTCTATGGCAGACTCCATCTCCCTGGCCCTACACTCATCCCTGGAACATCTGAATAACAAGGACACCTACTTCAGACTCCTATTTATTGATTTTAGCTCCATCTTCAATGCCATAATTTCAACCAAACTATCTCCAAACTCTGACATCTGGGACTCTGCTTACTGTTCTGCAAATGGATCCTTGACTTCCTGACCTCCAAACTACAATCAGTGAGGATAGGTGACAACACCTCCTCCAAGATAACCCTCAACACTGGTGCTCTGCAAGGCCGCATACTCAGTCCTTACTGCACTCCGTCCTTACTATGCTCCTTATACACAATGACTGTGTAGCCAAATTCAAATTTAACTCAATGCACAAATTTGCTGATAACACCACGATAGTGGGTCAGATCTCAAACAATGATGAGACAGAGTACAGGAAAATGATAGAGAGCTTAGTGACATGGTGTAAAGACAACAATCTCTACCTTAATGTCAGCAAAACAAAGGAGCTGGTCATCAACTTCAGGAAGCAGAAAGGAAGACACTCCCCTATCTGTATCAGTGATGCTAAGATGGAGGTGATTGAGAGCTTCAAGTTCTTAGGAGTAAATATCGCCAACAATCTGTCCTGGTTCATCCACACTGATGCTAAAGTCAAGAAAGTACACCAGTACCTCGACTTCCTCAGAAGGTTAAGGAAATTTGTCTTGTCCATAATGACTCTTACAATTTTTATAGATGCACCATCAAAAGCTGATGAGCTCTGAAGAAGGGTCACTCAGCCTAAAGCATTAACTCTGATTTCTGTCCACAGCCAGACCTGCTGAGCTTTTCTAGCGAGTTCTGTTTTTGTTTCTGAATTCCAGCATCTGCAGCTCATTTGGTGTCTATCCAGATGCACTACAGCACAATATGACAACTGTTCTGCCCAAGCCCACAAGGGAGTTGTGAATGCAGATCAGTCCGATATGCAAACCAACCTTCCTTCTATTTACTCCATCTATACTTCCAACTGCCTTGGGAAAGCAGCCAACATAATCAAAGACTCCTCCTGCTCCAGTTATACTCTCTTCCATCTTCTTTCAGTAGACAAAAGATACAAAAGTTTGAAGACACATACAAACAGATTCATGAACAACTTATTTCCCACTGTTATCAGACTTGTGAATGGACCTCTCATATATTAGTGTTGATCTACCTCTGCACCTTCTCTGTAGCAATAACACTACATTCTGCCAAAAGTCACATGACACCAGGTTATAGTCCAACAGTTTTATTTGAAATCACAAGCTTTCGGAGCCTGATGAAGGAGTAGCGCTCCAAAAGCTTGTGGTTTCAAATAAACCTGTTGGACTGTATCCTGGTGTCTTGTGACTTCTGAGTTTGTCCACCCTGATCCAACACTGGCACCTCTACATCATGACTATATTCTGCATTCTATTTTATTACCCTGATGTACTTAGGTAAGGTATGATTTGTCTGGATCTCACGCAAAACAATACTTTTCGCTGTATCTCAGTTAATGTGACCATAATAAATCAAATCAAATCAATTTGGTATCACTGAATTGTTGGGAACATATAATTTTATGCTATTCGGTTTGTTCTAGGAGACCTTGAAAATGTTACAGCACATTGAATGAAGTGTAACTGGACTTTTAACAGTGCACTTCATCAAAAGAATAGCCTCATTGACACCGAAACTAACTTTACATTTCAGACTAACAATTTGATCAATTCATGTTTTAAACTTCTTTGATAATAACTATTAAAGTTTGAGCTTGTATCCCAATCCTTTGTGTATCTCAATCATTTCCATATGAACATATCATTTCAGAACAGAAATAAGCCATTTGAACCTGCTCTGCCTTTCAATAGGTTTATGGTCAATCTGTTTGTGTTTCATATTTCATATTTCAATCCACTCCTGAATAATGTTTGATTCCCTTGCCAAACATAAACGTATCTAGATCCACCTTTGAAACATACAACGATTCACCTCCACCACCTTTTCAGCCAGAGTTCCAAAGTAGCCAATCCCTCATAAAAGAATAATATTTTCATCATCACTGTCCTGAATGGGTCACTCCAAATTTTACAACAGTGCCCCCTAGTTCTGCACCCATCTGCAAGAGGAAGCATCATTTCAACGTCCACCTTGTCATGACTGTTCAGGATATTATATACGTCAAACAAGTCATACCTTAATCTTCTACACTCCTGTAAAGATAAGCCAGTCCTTATATAATGATATTAAAAAATGAAGAATAACTAGGGTATGGCTGAAAAAAAATGTAGTTTGTCAAATCTCTTTGTCTTGCACTCATCAGTACATTTTGCAAGAACACAAATTCAAGAGGAAATTGAACACTTTTATTGCTTGAGTGGAAAGTGCTGATTGCTTAGCAAGTGGACTCTGATTGTTGTTGCCATGGAGAATACATCTATTACTGCCATTGGAAAATTAACAGCCAATCTTCGTTTAAATTTTAAGCCAGGAAGGCTTTCAGTGATTGGTCAGGACATTGTCCTGAGAACTGACCCAGCAACTGGCTGTCATCTATTTTGTTGAGTTGAAACAGGTACTGTGCATCTACATGCTCTGTCTATTTGTAAGTAATAGGAACCTGGGGATGAATGTATGTAGCCTCCAGCCACACAAGTGCACCACACTGTGAGTACAGCAGGCAATCTTAGATTGGTTATCAGCATAATTCTTCACACACTCAGGATTATCCAGCAAATGTTGTCCAATTTTACAATCACATCTATTGTTGCTCACTGCATTGCTGAGTTTTGCAATGATACAATCAATACCTTGCTTGTTTTTCAAACAGCTGAAGGGATATGCTATTTGATATGATCCACCAGTCTTTGTATGTGCTGCTACATTCCTGGCATCATACAAGTACTACAATTCACACATTTCAATACTCATTTATGTGATAGACAGGCTATTTTTTGGCTTGACAACAACATCCGGTGAGTGGTGAACACCAGTTTGGTCACTAGCGCACAGTGGCAGTGTGAAACAACAACCTTGACCTGTTGCTCAAATTGTTAAAATGCCTAATCTTTGTTGGGCTGGTCACTGTTCAGTCCAAAATAGGTGACAACCATTCAATGGCTCATTTATCAGTACAATACCTAACTTAAAATGTAGCCAAAGCCTGGCAGTTAAATGTTAATCATCATTAACTGGTGCATTGCCATGACAATGCCTCTACAAATCAGCATCCATTTGCCAACCAATCAGCATTCTATTGTCATATAGTATAAATATTTGTTTTTCCTCTTAAATCGGTTTTCTTTGTTCTGATGAGTGCAAGACAAAAGAAGTCAACAAAATGTGTGTGTTTCTTTTTACCAGCAATATTAGTGGTTGTACTCTATCACCTTCAACAATTCTTACTTGACAACATTTACACTTCTATATGTTGGCTACCACATTGATTCTGAAAAGGTTACTTATACTTAAATATAATTTTATCAATTTAATCAAGTTAGTGAGATTCAATTTTATTCTAAGTTGCCATGAAGACTTATATCACCTAGCTATTCAGCCCCAAATTCTGCTCTAGCATTTAAATAGATCATGGATGATTGCTATTTCCACCACTAATAACTTGCCATGTTTTCATATTATTTAATACTCTGTCTAATCAAAATGTTTTGACTTCAATTTTGAAGTTTTCTTTTCATCTAGTTTTAACATTCTGGGGATGAATCTTCCAGGCTTTGCAAACCTTTGTAAGAAAAAGTGTTTCTTGAACTCATCCCTTGATTTTTCACTCTGAAAGAAAAACAACCTTCCACCCTCATATTTTAACCTTCTTAACAGCAATGTACTCCTTGTGTATCTGCTCTTCCAAAGTCAGTATACCCTTCCTGACCTGCACTGCCCAGAACTAAACACAACTCAAGATGATTTTTGACCAGAGCTTTCAGAACTGTAGCATAGCTGTCAACCTTTTTAATCCCATTTCCTTGAAAGACAGACAAGAATCAATCCATTGGCCTTCACTGGCTCAGTGGTTACCATTGCTACCTCACAGCACCAGGGACCTGGGTTCAACTTTATCCTTGGCTGAACTGTCTGTGGGAAGGTCACACATTCTCCCCATGTCTGCGTGGGTTTCCTCTAGGTGGTCTGGTTTCCTCCCACAGTCCAAAGATGTGCAGGCTAGGTGGTTTGGCCATGCTAATTTGCCCATCGTGTTCAGGAATGTGTAGCTTAGGTGGCTTATAGGGGGATGTTTCTGGGTGGGATGCTCTGGGGGTTGGTGTAGACCTGTTTGGCCCAAGGGCCTGTTTCCACACTGTAGGGATTCTATGATATAAGGAAGACTTGTATTAATGTTGCACCTTCCTCAATCTTAGGAAGTCCCAAAGTACTTCTCAACCAATGAAGTACTTTTTTTGAAATGTCATACCTATCTTGTAACATTGAAAACATAGTAGTTGAGTTGTGCGCAGCAAGATCCCACAAACTGCAATGTATGTTGCCCTGATTTTCTGCTTTAGTGATGTTGATAGAGGGACAAATATTGGAATGGGAAATTATTGTTTGTGTGCATCCCCAAGATTTCAGTGATCTTTAGACAAACCTGCCTGAAACTCCTTGTTGTGCTGCGATACATCGTTTCTTAATCTGATCTTTTTTTTGTTTAATTGATATGAATGGCTTGTGCCGTTTCTTTCTATCACTTGAGCCATCAACAGTGCTTAACAACTTTGTGCACCCATCTGCATTAGATTTCATTCAAGCCGCTTGATTTTAACAATTGAGACAAAGTTAACATCGTGCTACTTGATAAAATTCCTTAAATCAGAATTCTGAGTTCGCTCTTGGTTATTGGGCAGCCACTGTTCTTTTAATGTACAAAATAGCTTTGGGACGTAGCTGAATTTGGTTTTATTGTTGGAGCTCTTCCTTTATGTAGGCAAAATGATTTCATAATTGGGATGACTGCAGAACACTAAAAGAGTAATTTATCTTACAATAAAAACAGAAACAAGCTGACATGTTACTAACAGTGCTGGACTTTATTTTCATGAACTAATTCACAGTAAAGACTTCTACAATTGTGATTGAACTGTGTGATGCTTGTTCAGCACAATCATTATTACCACAGCAATCCCACTGTGAAAATCCATTCTCATATATGAAAATAAATCAAGACGTACCAGTCATTTTCGTGACTGTTCTGTAATTCATTTGGCAGACCTATTCAAAAGAAAAATTGAAGCTTATGGAAATAAATTGCAGTGAAATGTCATAATTCAGTTTGGCTGAGAGTGTAATTAGTAATGATTAAGTGTCAGAAATATGAATGATGACAGCCTGTAATAAAATGGATCTGCTGATTTGCATTTAGAGATGTAACTCACATTTAGAATTTATCCTGTTTGTGCATAATTAATCCTGTGAAACAATTTGTCAATGGATTTATCTCTCGAACTAAAATGAAAAGAAAGCATTAATGCTAAAATGTAAAATGGCAGTATATGTTTCTTGCCATTTCCCCTCTAAGTTTCCCATTTGTCACTATTTTTCCTTTGCATCTTTTCCCTGTCGCAGGTGAAAAAGAGGCTTCATTCTTGTTTTGTTTATTTTTGTCAAATTTTCTTATATCACTACCACTTGCTATGTCAACTTGAAAAGATGGCCTAGAATGCCCATTAAAAAGAGTGGTACTGGTCTTGAAGTACAATAAAATTCAATAGTCTACAATAGTGCCCTTATTGTAAATGAGAGCGAGAGAGAGATGATCTTTATGGAGGTGGGAAGGGTAGCAAAATTGAACGAGAGGGCATCTGATGGTGTGTTCAAAGCTTTCCAGTCACCATATTATCTTGCCAACAGCAGAAAAGGTGGCAGATAGTCTTCTTTTCCAGAGCCTAATTAAGCCTTTTAAGTGGTCAATTGAAAGCCCCTTCCCACTTCAGCTGGCGTTTAATATGATGGCCTCTTGGCTCCAGTGGGGTGGGGCTTCTTCTTTGCATGCTCTGTGGCTCACACATGAGGATCAATGACAATTGGTGCCCTTTGGGGCATTCATACCAGCTGTCCCCTCACCACCTTCCCCCTCCCCCACACCTCCCTCAGCTCCCCTGATTATGTCTGTCTGACTGGCCCCGTTGACTTCTAATCCTATTTAAGTGTTTGTTAGAGCTTATATCTATTGCTGCATCTTCTTCATCCAGCCCCATCCCTGACAATGGCCACAACTTCCATGATGCTGTTGAGCTGCCACCTTCCTTATTGGATTGGCTGCTTGGGACAAGCTAGCCTCTTCACTCAGGTGGCATGTCTGGAGACAACCACTTAACTGATTGTTGCCCACAACATGTGGTACCCCCTGTCCCTTCAACCCTGCTTCTGACCCCAACTGCAAGACTCCTGTTGCATCACGAAATATCAGCCAGAGATATGGCAAGAGCTGCAGCTGCTGGAGTCAGAGTCGATACAGTGTGGAGCTGGAGGAACACAGCAGGTCAGACAGCATCAAAGGAGCAGGAGAGTCGACATTTTGGCCTTAGACCCTTCATCCTGCTGTGTTCCTCCAGCACCACACTGTAGCAACAATATCAGCCAGAGATTCTGGAAAGCAAAAATTAACATGACTTTAATTTGTAGGATTATGTGTTACATCATGCCTTTGGGGCAGCACGGTGGCACAGTGGTTAGCACTGCTGCCTCACAGCACCAGGGCCCTGGGGTCAATTACAGCCTCAGGCAATTGTCTGCGTGGAGTTTGCATATTCTCCCCATGTCTGAATGGGTTTCCTCCCACAGTCCAAAGATGTGCGGCTTAGGTGGATTGGCCTTGCTAAATTGCTTGTAGTGTTCAGGGATGTGTAGATTAGGTGGATTATGCGAGGATTGGTCTGGGTGGGATGCTGTGAGGGTCAGTGTGGACTTGATGGGTCAAAGGGCCTGTTTCCACACTGTAGGGATTCTATGATCATCCTTTCCTTGGCATTTCTCATGTTGTGATTGATCATTGTTGGAATTCTGATGTTATGATATTGGCAATGGATGATAGGTGATTTATCATTTCTATTGGTTTTTATTTCTACTGAAGTTCACTTAGAAATATAGCTCTTGTGTATTTTATAATGTCATGTAAAAATTAAAGGAAAAAAACTGATTAAATTATGCCCCTTCAATTATTTCCTTAGCTGATAAATATACAGATGAATAGTTGAAAAATGTAGGAAAAATGCATAGAAATAATTACTATGTAGAGGAAAGTTAGATTAATATTTGGATCAATCTGAAATGTATAATTGTTTAGTATTACAGACCCTCTTTATTGGTGACCAAGACCCTACATTAAAGGAAAAGAATCAGTTCTACAATGAAAATTCAAAGTTTAACTTTGTATCTAATATAAGTTTTCATGGTTAAATCAAAGCTTCTGATTGTTTGATCTTCTATACTTGTTATATAAACCTGATGGGAACTGCCATATTGTAGAAGACTGAGGGTTTTCACTTTGACAGGTTTCCTTGCTTTGGGTCCTGTTGAATCTACCAGCTGCAAGTGTATGGGTTTGACAGTCTTGCTGTATGTGTCTCTGTTGAGCTCCTTCATTACAGGATAATCTCACTCTGTCCACTTTCCCTTGCAGTGAGCACGTCTCCCATCAGCAATGTGCAGCTGACGAGCAGCAAATATTTCCAGTCATATGGACTTAAGATTCTAAGCTAGCAAATAATATAGGGCTTAAGACACAACAGAAAGTTGAACTACCTTAAGTGAGCACCGAAGTTAATACGAGCGATTAATTTTGAACCTGATAACTAATAGATCATGTGTTTAAATGATCTTTTAGCACTCAGATCAGATACAGTTTAGTTTGCTGCCATTGTACCTTGTGTAAAAAGCTTTGAGGGTTGAATTTCAGTCATGCTCCTGAAATTATCTATTTAACATATCATTCAGTGGTATAGTTTAAATTAAGATAATACCCATTCTGGAAATAAAATTTGAAGATTGACTTAGGAGCTTGCAGTTATAATCAGGTTTTGATGATGAACTGTCAGATTGTAGAATTTCACTGATTTAGGTGAAGAGTTAGCTTTTAGAATGATAGTCAGCTAAAGGAAAGTACTTTTTTTGCCACTTTTCTCCTCCTTTTCTCTGGAAGGCACAGGGTCCTGCTGGAATGCTGCTCAGAGTGCTAATATATTTCTGTTATATCTCAGCCAAGTGATTATTCTTCATGCAAGTATCTCAGCAATAAGCAGGTCAGCTGATTTTGAAGTGTATTACAATAAAACTAGACGCCAGACTTCTTCAGGAGGAAGAAGTTACCTTTCATTGCAATATTCATAGGCAGTGTTGTATTGATTTTTCAGTGACATGTGTTTCAACCCTCTTCAGTGAACTCCAAAGCAGTTTCAGACACCTCTCAGTGCATTGTCTGTTACTGCTGCCATTAACCTGTCATTGCTATTGTGGGTGTGTGACAAAAGTAACTGTGAATTTCAGAATCATTATTATTTCACATGAGTGAAGATATTACTAATATTGTCAGCCCTGTGAAAACAGTATTTCTGGGCTTGTTCTATCTGGAGCAGCTGTCACTTGGCATTAATAATTAAACAGAATTGTACCATTCTTTATCTTTTCTATGTCCCTCACTATTGTTTCCTGCTGTTTTGGAATTTCAGCAAATTGGAAGTAAATTAAAAGATTTGAGGGTTAACTAATTCCAGTGGCTGGTTGAGTTTTGATTCAAACTCTTTATTTTGTGATCCTTTGAGCCATGTGTCCTTTTTGCTTCAGAACTGAGATAGGGTTATATCAGGCACAGAAATATTTATCAAAATTTTGCAATAGGCAGGTTAAATAATATAGTACTTAATTAAAATAACTTACAAAAATTTGATTTAAAAATTGCTACAAGTTCTTTCTCGAAGAATTATCAGGCATTGTATCGTAGTTTGTAATGCAATGTGTCCTGTAATCTCTTGCAGTTGTTTTTGGCATATCTGCTTAAATGTATCAAAAAAAAGGTGAAAACCAATTATATAATCCCCAATCACTTATAAATTACGAAAAAAGTCTTTCTTTAGGGCTTAGCATTTTCAGACCAGCAGCAAAACTTTGGTGTGGTGAATATCTGATCGCTCAAAATAAAATTCTAAAGAAATCCAATTTCTTCCTTCAATAGCTAATACTATGATCAGGAGACAAAACGAAATTCCCAGAAGTAAAAAAAATTACATGTGCCAATTTACGAGTTATTAAAATCTTAAAACTTCACTGTCCTCTTGCTCTTTTCAGCTTGGTGTTCACTTGCATCCCATTAGCTATTAAAGGATGAAATTGGACTTCTTTAGAATTTTATAGTAAGGGACCAGATGTTCACCACACCAAAGTTTTGCTGCTGTTTGGTAATGCGAAGCCATAAAACAAAACTTTTTTTGGTAATTTATAAGTGATTGGGATTGTATAATTGTTTTTTTCTTATTTTTTTCAAGAAATTTTAAGCAGACATACCAAATACAACTGCAAGAGATTACAGAACACATTACAATACAATATGGAGCTGGGGGAACACAGCAGGCCAGGCAGCATCAGAGGAGCAGGAAAGTTAACGTTTCAGGTCGGGACCCTTCTTCAGAAATGGGGGACGGGTACTAAGAAATAAATAGAGCAAGGGGGGTGGGGCTGAGAAGGTAGGTGGGATGGTGATAGGTGAGTACAGGTAGGGAGTGGTGAGGATTGGTCAGTGGGATGGTGGGGGAGGATAGGTGGGAGAGAAGATGGACAGGTTGTGTCAGGTCAAGGAGGCAGAGATGAGAAGGAGGGTTGGAAATGGGATGAGGCTAGGGATAGGGAGATTTAAAAACTGGTGAAATCTATGTTTAGGCCATCGGACTGTAGGCTCCTGAGGCGGAATATGAGGGGCTGTTCCTCCAGTTTGTGGGTGGCATCATTGTGACACTGGAGGATGCCCAGGATGGACATGTCACCCAGGGAGTGGGAGGGGGAACTAAAATGGTTGACGGCCAATAGGTGTTGTTGTTTGTCACGTACAGAGCACAGATGCTCTACAAAACAATGTCCGAGTCTAGGCTTCGTCTCGTCAGTGTAGGTGTGCAACCTTTCCCTGAAACCGCAGGAAGTGCTACACCTGCCCCTACATATTCCCCCTCATCTCCATTCAAGGCATAAAACAAACCTTCCATATCAGGCAGGGGTTCACCTGCACATCTGTCAACTTGGTCTACTGTATCCGCTGCTCCCAATGTGGCCTCCTCTATATCAGTGAGACCAAGCACAGACTTGGAGACCGTTTCGTAGAGCTTCTGTGCTCTGCATGTGACAAACGACAACATCTTCCGGTCGCCCTCCCACTCCCTGGATGACATGTCCATCCTGGGCATCCTCCAGTGTCACAATGACATCACCTGCAAACTGGAGGAGCAGTACCTCATATTCCGCCTTGGGAGCCTACAGCCTGATGACCTAAACATGGAATTCACCAGTTTTAAAATCTCCCCACCCCCGGCCTCAGCCCACGTCTAAGCATCCCTCTCATCCTGCCTCCTTGACCTGACACAACCTGTCCATCTTCTCTCCCACCTATCCGACCCTCTCATCTCACTGGCCAATTCCCATCACTCCCTACCTGCACTCACCTATCACCATCCCACCTACCTTCCCCAGCCCCATCCCTCCTCTCTCTATTTGTTTCCCAGCTCCCTTGCCCCTTCTCATTTCTGAAGAAAGGCCCCAACCCAAAACGTCAACTTTCTTGCTTCTCTGATGCTGCCTGGCCTGCTATGTTCCTCCAGCTCCATACTGTGTTATCTCAGACTCCAGCATCTGCAGTTCTTGCTATCTCACATTGCAATACAAACTATAATACACTGCCCGATAATTCTTCTAGAAAGAACTTGGAGGAATTTTTAAATCAATTTATTTATTTCAGTAATTTATTTTACTTGAGGACTATATCATTTAACCTGACTATTGCAAAATTTTAATAAATATTTCTGAGTTTATTTTATAAAGGAAGTTTCAATTAAGGAGAATGCCAACTTCAACAAGGGTAGAGTTGTAAGGGTTGAGTTTGTCTGAACGGGGGTGATGTGGTGGCTCAATGGTTAGCACTGCTGCCTCACAGCACCATGGACCAAGGTTCAATTCCACCCTCAGGTGACTGTGCGTGGAGTTTGCACATTCTCCCCATGTCTGTGTGGGTTTCCTCTGGGTGCTCTGGTTTCCTTCCACAGTCCAAAGATGTGCAGACTAGGTGGATTGGCCGTGCTAAATTGCCCATAGTGTTCAGGCATGTGTAGATTAGGTGGGTTATAGTGGATGGGTCTGGGTGGGACACTCTGAGAGTCTATGTGGACGTGTTGGGCCAAAGGGCCTGTTTCAACACTGTAGGGATTCTGTGATCTGTGAAGGTTGGGGAAGTGGGTTGGTGACATCATTAGTTGGAGGCTGGGCTGCTAGGAATATTCAAGACTAAGATAGACATATTTCTAATGAGTAAAGGAATCAAAGGCAATGAGGCAGGAAAATGATTTGAGCATTTTCAGATCAGCTATGATCTCAATGAATGGTGGAGGGACAAATGACTTATTTCTGCTCATATGCCTTGTGTTATAAAGTATCTCTGCATTCAGGATATTGATCAAGTCAATTCAACACCACAAATGAACTAAGAATCTGTAGAAGAGGTTATGAATTACGTCTGTATTAGAGAGGAAGATGCCTTTAAGAGCATCTTGTGGTCAAGTGATACTCTTTGAATTGTTTATTGAACTAATACCAAATTCTCCAACATCTTATGATTTTAAAATAACAAAATAAAATAAATCTGAATGTATAATTTTTGATGTAAATATTGCCACCAGCCACAGGATAGGGGCAACTAGGGATAAGGAGGTGGGAAATTGCACCTGTAACCAATCGCTGCAGTTCTAAATTTGGTACTTACAAACTTGGAATAGAATATAACTTGGCTTGAAATCAATTTTTGTTGTTAATGGACAAAATGGTTTAATAAAAAAAAACTCCCTTTGGTCATCTGTCACCTGGATAAAATGCATTTATTTTGTTTTAATTGGTTATCCAGATCCTTGATCGATGACACTGTCATCATTCAATATCATTAACATGTAATGCAGTAACATCTGTTGTTCACACAGTTAGAATTAAATGTAGAATTATGGATGTTTTTGATAGGGATAGTTACTGCATTTGCAAGGGTGTGCTTTTGCAGACTTTGCAGAGAGAACCAGAATAAAAATCAGCGGTTTGACATGAACATCAACTTTGTAAGCAAAAGAACTGAAAATATGTAAATAATATGTTAACAATTTACAGTTTTCTGATGGTGCATGTCCAAATCTTGTGCTTTCAAATTTTGAAGCTTTCTTTGGGCTTTCATGTATTTATGGGTTATTAGCTCCATTACAAGTGTTAGAAAAATGCTGAACTTGTGCATGAGAAGCCTATACTTGTATTGCAATTTGTGGAGTATTTGTTTTCACGTGTCACATGCTTGATTTTGAGTTGAGTTTGCTGCCTCTTTAGGGGCTCTGTTAGCTTTTGCAAACTTTCTAGGTTGGCATATATGTCAAAAACGTGACTATACCAAAGCAATGAAGAATGTCTGATCTTAGCAAGACATGAGACCTTATTTATGTTCTATATCCAAAATGCAGCATTACAAAGAGAGACTACCTGAAATCGTGTAGAACGGGGTTGGAAGGGGGAATTTGGAAGAGGATGAGTTAATGGTAGTTGTCTTCTCCCGAGAATGGGAAATTTCAAGACTAGGCGCACATTTTTAAGGTGAGAAGAGAGAGATTTAAAAATACACGAGGGGAACATTTTTCACACAGAGGATAGTTCGCATGTGAAATGAACTTCCTGAGGAAGTGGTGGATGTGGGTACAATTACAGTGTTTAAAAGACTTTTGGATATGTACACAAATAGGAAAGGTTTGGAGGGATATGGGCTAGGAGCAGACAGGTGGGATTAGTTTAGTTTGGGATTATATTCAGCATGGACTGTTTGTACGGAAGGGTCTGTTTCCGTGCTGTATGATTTTATGACTCTATGACACCCAATATATCAGAATAGAGAGTACATCTAAGAATAACAGACAAAAACTGAACAATTTTAGCCCTTAGGTATAGATCAGATAATATGAAATGTTTGTATCCAACCATAAAAGCCACAGAGATCTAGTTGCAGATAAATTACTATACATTGCTAGATGTCCTCCAGCTTTTATGCACAAGATGACGTATTTTACTTTCAGTTCAAGACCGACATTCCACAACAAGATCAAAGAGAAGGCCAGATGGCATTTAGCACAAGAAAAGTCTAATCTGATACACTAACATCACTAAACAAACACTTTAATTCATTTCATCCAACTAGTAGAATTGTTCAAATGTCCAAAACTATCTATTTTGAAACATCCCATTTAAACATTACAATGAGAAATTACATCAGTCAAAACATTTACAAGATTTAAGGCTAAAATATTGGGCTGAATCTTCTGCTTTTTTGTCTAAAATCAAGTTGCATCATGTTTTTGGAGGGTTTTTCACCACAAGGCACCAGCAAATTCCCTCGTCCTGTCTTACCAAACTCACTTCATTTATTTTCTATGCCACCATACAATATCTCACACGTTAGTTTCTGATCCAATTTGCCATGGTCCAGTCCTGGAACAACTTGTTAATCTTGCCACTTTTGGAATTCACCAACATCCCTTGTACATGAGTTGTCGTTAGAAGCCCATTGTAGACCCAGTTAAGCACTGTCAGTCCTGAGCTACCCTACACCAGTTGCTGATATTTCCCTTGAACATGGCAGCCAGAGGGAAATTGGTGCCCAACTTTGCTGGCTGTTTCCTGGAGGTCCTGCTGGATGATATAGTGCTGATGCAGGATTTTCTCATCCCTCAGGACAAGCTGTGGAGGCCACAACACATCAGCCTGGTCAATCAAGTCAGCCTTGTCTGAGGTTCCTACCCAGGTAAAAGCTGTCTCAGCCATCTGGAGGAATGCTCCAGACTGTAGGAAGAAGATGAATGACATTCTCCAATGCAACGGCGTAAATGCCAGCATCTTCTCTCACGCTCACTTTGTCTCTTCTACCGCACCCAATACCCTCCAAGGTTCATGCTGTATCACTCTAACTATTGCCTGCAACTTCCTTCCCACTTACTCTCAACCATCTCAGTCTCTGACACCACAAACCCTGCGTATCCTCTGTGTGGCCTTCACACTTGCTCAGGACACTTCCAAACCTGCACTGTCAGTAATAGCTATGCAATCCAATTTCATCTCATGTATTACCTGCCTTTGTCTCATTTCAGGAGAAAAGCAGTCCGAAAAATAGCCAAAAATGTCAAGGCAAGGTGTGTGCTACCTGTCATTCTGATGTAGGAGTAGAAGTAGACCATTCAGTCCATCAAGACTGGTCCGTCTTTCAACAAGATCATTGGTTCATCTGGTAATCTTTAACTCCACTTTCCTGCCTTTTCCTAAAACCTTTGATTCCCTTACTGATTAAAAATCTGTCCATCTCAGCATTAAATATACTTAATGACCCACTTTGGCAAAGAATTCCACAGATTCACTACTCTTTGTGAGAAGAAATCCTCCTCATCTCTATCTTAAATGTGTGACCACTTATTCTGAGATCATGCTCTTTAGTTCTATACTCTCCCACAAGGGGAAAGATCCTTTCTGCATCTACCCTGTCAAGTCCCCTAAGAATCTTTTATGATTCAATAAGGTCACCTCTCATTCTCCTAACTTCAAAACAGTATAAGTCCAACCTATTTAACCTCTCCTCTTTAAATAGTCCCTGCATACCTGGGATCAACCTAATGAATCTTCCCTGAGCTTTCTCCAATTCCAGTATATTTTTCCTTAGATAAAGGGGTCCAAAACAATTCACAGTCTTGGATCTATGGTCTGACTAGTGTCTTGTACAGTTTTAGCAATGCATTTTAGCTTCCTTTTATCTCTGTTCCTTTTTGGAATAAAGGCCAATATTCCATTTGTCTTCCCTGTTACCTCTTGAACTTGTTCCAAGTGTGGCCTCCTCTACATCGGTGAGACCAAACGCAGACACAGGGTCCGTTCTGTGGAGCATCTGCACTCTGTATGCCACAAACGACAACATCTTCTAGTTGCCAACCATTTTAACTCTCCCTCCCACTCAGTTATTGATATGTCCATCCTGGGCCTCCTCCAGTGCCACAATGAAACCACTTGCAAACTAAAGGAGCAACACCTCATATTCTGCCTCAGGAGCCTAAAGTCAAATGGCCTTAACATAGAATTCACCAGTTTTAAAATCTCCCCATCCCCAGCCTCATCTCACATCCAAACCTCCATCTCATCCTCGCCTCCTTGACCTGACACAACCTGTCCATCTTCTCTCCCACCAATCCACACTAACCTTCCCGCCGCTCAATCCTCACTGCCCCTACCTGCATGCAACATATCAACATCCCACCTACGTTTCCACAGACCCACCCCTCCTCTCTCAATTTATTCCCCAGCTCCCTTCCCCATCCCCATTTCTGCAGAAGGGTCCCGACCCGAAAAGTCAACTTTTCTTGTCCTCTGATGCTACTAGTCCTGCTGTGTTCCTCCACTCCACACTGTGTTGTCTCTGACTCTATCATCGGCAGTTCTTGTTATCTCCTTGGATACTAGCTTTCTGTGTTTCATGGACAGGTCTCTCAAATGTCTCTGTTTTGTCATTTTGTTTTGCAGCCATTATCATTTAACTAATATTCAGTTCATCTAATCTTCCTGCCAAAGTGCATCAGCTCACATTTTCCCACAGGATATTCCATCCACCAAGTTTTTGTCCATTCACTTAAACTGGCTCTATCACTCTGCAGAGGCTGTGCGTCATTCTCACCATTTGCCTTCCCACCTATTTTTTTGTGTCATCTACAAATGTGGATATAGTACATTAATTTTCCTCATCCAAGTCAGTAACATACATTTTAAATCATTGTGGCCCCAGTATTGATCCCTGTGGCATATCTCTAATTACAGGTTGCCATCCTGAAAATGACAAAACCCAACTTACTGTCTCTATTAGTTAGCTAATACCCTTTTACCTTATAAGGCGAGGATCCTGACCCTGACCACCCAAAGCAGGGCCTTGACTGGTATTAGAAGCTGTCCTTGACTTACTGTGCTGGGAACCACTAAGCAAAGACTATTTCCCTTGGCTTGGCTGAGTCCTACTGATGATCACAACAAGCTTCTTTCCTTTGTGTCTCTGTCAAACTGCACAGAAAGATAGCAACAATATGAGCCTCTTATCTCTAGCTGGGGAGTCAAAGCATAATAAGGCAAGGCAAAGAAATGCAAGGCAGGGATGTTGTGACATCCAGGTAGGCTCAGAATGAGTGAGAAATTTGAGGGTAAGCAAGGAGTCTAGATATGTAGTCTGATCCAGCCCATGGGCTGGACGCATGGCCTTGAGTGCATGGTATCCATGCAGTGGCCTTATAATGGTAGCTGACAGTGCAGCATTGATTTGCAGAAGCATCCTGTAAGTGGATCTGAGGCGTACCATGAAGTTTCTTAGACGCTAAGATATGTCAGATGCAAATGTCTGTGAATGTGACCGATGCCCATTGAGTGTGCTGTGAGATTTCAGTGCCAACATGGAGTTCATTCAGAACAAATGATGAGTTGAATCTGTCATGTACCTGCTTTGGTTTCCTTGTTGAGTTTTCCCAGAGTCTAGTTTGTTTGGTGAGTTTGGTAAGACCGGAGGCCGAATATTAGTGAAGCAATGTATGGCATTAACAAGGATGTTAGCAAACATTAATCCCCATCAATTGGCATCTTGTCGGTGCCTAGCGAGTATCTCACCACACTGCTTGTGAAAAGAATAAAATATGGAGTGGGTTGCTCCCAACATTGAGATGCACCTCACCACAATTATCACTGGATTCTGTCACAGACCTCGCCATAGCCCATAATGTTAAGAGCCCATGAGATTCTGCCCATTAAAAACTAACTCTCCTTTACAGTCATGTGCTTATATAGGATTTTATGAAAAATTTACACTGCATTTACCTCATTCCTGCCTGTACTATAAGTAAACATTTGAGGATGATAAGTGAAGTCTGGTTTCTCTGCTGTAGGAAAGACATTGTGAAACTTGAAACAGTTCAGAAAAGATTTACTAAGATGTTGCCAGGTTTGGAGGGTTTAAGCTATAAGGAGAGGCTGAATAGGTTGGGGCTATTTTCCCTGGATGGTCAAAGACTGAGGGATGACCTTAAAGAGATTAATAAAGTCATGAGGAGCATGGATAAGGTGAATAGTCAAGGTCTTTTCCCTAGGGTAAAGGTGTCCAAAACTAGAGGGCATAGGTTTAAGGTGAGAGGGGAAAGATCTAAAAGAAAGCTAAGTGGCAACTTTTTCACGCAGAGGGTGGTATGTGAATGGAATGAGTTGCCAGAGGAGCTGGCAGAGGCTGGTGCAATTACAACATTTAATGGAAAGGGTTTAGAGGGATACGGGCCAAATGCTAGCAAATGGGACTAGATTAATTTAGGATATCTGATTGGCATGGACGAGTTGGACTGAAGGGTCTGTTTCTGTGCTGCACATCTCTATGACTCGAAGTAAAACAGTCTAATTTTTCTCATATTCTGAATTCTTAGATTCAGGATTGCCTGTCTTGCTTTTCTAATGCAAAAAATGTCAGCAGTTAGATGGAGACAGCAAAAGCCAGAGTCAGTATTGTGCACACCTCAGGCTTCAGGAGCTATCTGTCAGGTAATCTGTAAATTTACATATGTTTTTGTTTAATGGGTAACAACACAGTTCAGCAGGACAATGCCTAAGGCATATTACAAATTTTGTGTGAATCCATGGCATAAGTAATGTTATCCTAAGGGTACACTTTTACAGTGTAATTTCAAAGTCTTTAACTTTGAATACAATCAGCAATTAAAAGGGATACTACAGCTTTAGTGAAAGCTTAAATAAATTAAATCAGTCTATGTGGACCCCTAAAAGACTATTAGAAACACTCACTATAATTAATTTACAGTATACTGACTTTTAAAACATCACTTAGTTATCTGAGCATTGATCTTTGAAAGGTTATTTTATTACCAAATTTAGTCTTATCATCACATTAGACAAAGTGCTCAAGTGTATTAGATATTGATATATGCAACTCCAAGATTGTAACAGCCACAGGAAAAATTCTTGAGACTAATGATAGCTATCTTAAAACACTAGTAATTAACTGTTTCAATTCAATTCAACTAGTAATTAACTGTTTTCCAGAGCTAATTCTGCAGATTACCAATAGTATTTGGCTATTATTGTGAAAATGGCTTGTAGAGTTTGTAGATTAAAATGGTTCCTAATCCCTGTAGGAATTTAAGAGTGCAGTTAAATTGCCATTTTACTCCAAATGAATTATAGAGAATTTTTGTTTTTGGATCTTAATGAATCAATTTTGTGAAAGAGAAATCATGTTTAAGCTATCTCTTGGAGTCATTTTAAAAAAATAACGTGCTCTGTGGATAAAGGGGAAGTTGTAGATGTACTATACTGAGATTGACAAAAGGCATTATTAAGGCGCATGTCAAAAGTTTTTGGGGAAAATAAACACTCGTCATATGAAGCATAACATTTTGGCATGGATAGAGATGTTTTCTAATCAACCTGTTCAGTGATATTATAACACATGTTTGGAGCAGGTGAGACCTAAACCCAGATCTCCTGGTCCAGAGGCAGAGATACCACCACAAGAATCACGCAAAAATTGCCACAAGAATTCCTCCTTCACATTGGAAAGAGTTTGGCTAGCTTACAGGAAGCAGGGAGAATCTATAAATTGGTTCTCAAGATGCAACAAGTGATGTGCCATAGCAATCAGCGCTGGGGTTACAAATGTTTACAATTTGCATAAATCACTTGGATGAAGGGACCAACCATATCATTGCTAAATTTGCTGACGACAGAAAGTTAGAAAAATGTGCTGTGAAAAGGGCAAAAGGAAGCTACAATAAGACATAGATATTTTCAGTGAGTTGCCAAAGATTTACAAAATGAAGTATCGTTTGAGAAAATGTTATATTGCTAATTGTGGCTGGAAATATAAAAATGAAGCGCACAGTGTGTCCCTGATTTCGGAAAGTCTGACTTATGTATGTTCATACTGATGAACACAATATCATTAGGGGTGTAATTTTAAAAACCTGGCATACAAATACTTAATGTACTTACAAATGGCTCCTTTATATTGCCCCACATCGTGTTCCGACTTTCGTACAAATTGACTTATGAACAGACTCCAGAACAGAACCTGTTCATAACCTGGAGACTGCCTTTAATATCAAAAAGGTGAGAGACTGCAGAGCTCTGAGATACAAAGGAATCTATGTGTCCTCGTGCATGAATCACAAAAAGATTAATATGCAGGCACAGTAAGTAATTAGGAAAAATAATGAAAAGTTAAGATTTATTGTGAGGGAAATTGACTACAAATGTAGAGAGGTTATGTTTTAGTTATAGTCAGCATTGATGAGACTGCATCTGGAGTATTGTGTACAGCACTGATCTCATTTAATTATTGAAGAATGCCTGGGCCATAGTTCAGAGAAGGTATCCTTGATTAATACTTGGAATGGACAGGTTGCTTATGAGGAGAGATTGGACAGGGTAGGCTTACATATTTTGGATTTTAGAGGAGTAAGAGGCAAATTGATTGAAACATACAACATATTGAAAGCTGAAAAAAAGGGCTGTAGATGCTGGAAATCTAAAACAAAAGCAGAAATTGCTAGTGAAAGTCTGTAGGCTTGGCAGCATCTGTGGGGAAAAAGCAGAGTTAATGTTTTGAGTCCAGCGACTCTTCATTTGATCCTCAGGGCTCTTGAGAGGCTGGATATGAACAGGATGTTTCTTCTTGTTTGAGAATTTAGAACTGGGTTTCTTTGTTTCAAAGTACAGAGTTTCCAATTTAGGACAGAGATGAGGAGAGTTTGTTTTTCTCTCACAAAGCATCATGGGTTTTTGGACCTCTGTTGCTCAAAGGTCAGTAGAAGTACAGTCTTTGAATAGTTGCAAGGCAGGAGCAGATAGATTCTTGATAGCAACGGAGGTGAAAGGCTATTGATTAATTCATTGAATGGGCAAAACATCTGCAACTATACTTCAATGTAACCAAATCTGAGATCATCCACTTTGAATTTAAAAATAGTAAAACAGAGTATGTACTAAAATAAACTAAAAACAGTGTATTTCAAAAGAAAACTTTGTTTCAGCCATAAACAACGATCCCTAAAATGTAATGAACAGTTTCAGAAAAATAAGCTAAACAATTATTTGAATGTTTAGAATAGAATAGCCTTTATTATCACATATACTCAATGAGTATAGTGAAAAGATTAAACGTTGCCAATTACAGTGCCAACTTAGATAAAAAAAAAGTACCTAGGCACAGCTTCTTTACTTACAAGAAGACAAGAACACAAGCAGGTAAAAATCCTGCTGCAGCTGAACAGATCCCTCATCAGACCAATATCAGAGTACCATGAACATTTCCAGGTACCACACATTAGGAAAGAGATATTGACTTTGGAGGAAGAGCAGTGATGGTTTACAACAATGGGACCATTATAAATTGAAATATGACACCAAACCAAATAGGGAGATGTTAGTCAGATGACTAAAATTGGGTCAAAAATGTAGGTCATAATGAGTGTCTTAAAGGAAGAAGATGAGGTTGAGAGATAGAGTTGTAAGCAGGGTACTCAAAGTATGAGGAATAAGGAAACTCTTTCCTAGAATGATACCTGTTTTCCAAGTGTTAAAGTACAAGGAGAGATTAACAAAAGCCATAATCTCTGGAATTTAAAAGATTTAGGGATGATTTAATGGACAGTTCAGATATTCAGGGAAGCAAATCATTTGTTCGTCTGTTTACCTCATTTATTCCAATTGGTGAGTCAAGGACTAATAGATATCATCTAAAAAATGGAGCAAACCTTTTCAGGAGTTCAATTAAGTAATATGCCTTTGTGCAAAAGGTGGCAGAAGCTTGGCACACTCGTCATGAATTATTAATTTCAGATTTGAGGTTGATAAGTTTTTGTAGAGCGCAGGTTATGCTGCAGATCAACCATAAGCTCAAGAAAAGTCAGAATAGGTTTGAGGGACGAAATGAGCATATCTACCTAATTCTAAGGACATAGCTAGTATTGAAACTCCAAATTTAGTCCTTGATCAATGCAAACATTTTCTTCCATAACTGTATTTTCATTAACAAAAGCATCAGCATATCTAGCGGAAATTAATATTTAAGCACCATCGAGATCGCGTAAGATTTTCACTGGAATAGAAGAATTTTACAGGAGGGGTTAATTCAACACTGATTTCTGATGAAGGGTCTAGGCCCGAAATGTCAAGTTTTCCTGCTCCTATGATGCTGCTTGACCTGCTGTGTTCATCCAGCCCCATGCTTGTTATCACTGTAACTAAAAATGTATGTTGCAGCAACTTTGTATCCTCTGAGAAAATAGTACAATTTTGCAGTGTTTTTTCCATTTTTTTTTGATACAATGCTGTTAAGTTGCTTTAAGATGATTGAATTTAGAAAAAAACACAAAAAATTATACCAAAGTACTGTGCATGAGAAACAATACCCTGAGTCACTGAAGTCTTGAGACTATTTGAACTTGATGCAGTTGTAATTAAACTTTGATCTGTGACTGCTTCAAACATGTTAAGTACATTACCCAAAAAGTTCTAACAACCAGGTGTTAGATATCTTCTCACATGATAGAAGTCACCAGGCAACAGTGTGCAAACTCCAATTTTGCCTTATTCCCTGTGATGTCCCGTGGGATTTGTTTTGATTCATGTACAGTGAACCTTGATGATTACCATGTTTTTTTTTCCATTACAAACAATAGTTGATCTGTTAAAACTGGTAAGCATTACTTTTTTTTAGAAAACATGCAGAATTGAAAGGATTTTGTGGTAATGCAGCATTTGGACTTCAACACAAGATCCCCAGAAGCGCTGAAAGTGGAGAGGGTTCTCGATAGGAACCACCTCATTCTTGGATTGTACCAAACTGGAACTGAGAGTCAGCTGTATTCCATAGAAAAAGATAGAAATAGTCTTGCTGACTAAACAACATTGGAGCAGCATCACTGGAAACTTTTGGGCATGTTATAATGGGCATGGGAATGGGCTACCCTTTCAGCTGGTGAGGATGAATGAATAACACAAAATGAATAACACTTTCTCATGTTAAAAACAAATAGAATAATGGAGCAGAATGATCCCACTGCCAGCATAACAGGCACAGTTTGAGGCCAGAGTCAATTTCGTAATTGGATCTCATTTGAACTTCTCATTTTCATTGTGTTTAAATTGCTACCTGGCTTTATTTTTCTTCAGCCGCTGAACCATGAAAAGGCTCATCTGTTGTATCTTCTGCTCCTGCTCCCAAGATTGTAGGATTGTTGGATATATGAGACCCATAGGTGTTCTATCAAGTGAACTGTATGATAAAGGGAGACAGTGATGTGAGAACCGTCAGTCTACGGGTTTCATCCATGCAAATGCTGAGCAGAAAGATCTTCTACTCCCATTATCCACACCCAAAGCTCCACTCATACCAGAATGGCCTCCTCCAAATCACCTACAAGTATTTTTGGATATATCAGCATGTGAGTGACCCTTGATCTGCAACATTTGACCCTCTGCCCTGTTATCATCCATTTTGACTCTATGATCCTTGATCTTCCCAACATTACTGTACATTTTCCCTCAGTAACATTTGAACATCCTCCCAATAACCTTACATCGTGCAGCTGGCCATGCCATCTCTTCTCCCTGAACGTATTCACATCCCTAGTTTTAGGATAATAGTTAACTCCAACTCTGCTAATGAATAACATATCATCATTAATGCCTGCCAACATTGGCACACACTTGAAACTAGCACAGAGTCTGTGAAGTTCTAAGAGTGCTCTCTCTCCTATTCTCTTTATGTATATAATATAAATAGTTAATTAAGGGTCTACATCTGTATGAGGGCAGGCTCAAATTCTCTCTGTAACATCAGTATGATGTCACCACAGTTGATATTCCTTTTGTGATTTTAGACCCTCCTCACATCATCCTTAGACCCTTTGTTAGATCTCATGACCCACCCTATCAGACCACACAATATTCTGACCTCAGGCTGAGCCGTCACCTATTAATTTGAACATATTTCCCCAACCCCCCCTATATCAAGGATCGTAGTGATTGTAACTGACCCACAGAGGCTATCATTGGACAATACTGACTTAGCTTTTTAGGCCACGCAGTTCCCTCAGTATCATTGACTCCCCTTTCCACTCCACAATTCCAAGTACTGATCCCTCCTGCTATCCTCCCTCAGAGTCCTCCATGCATCTATCACCTCCATCAACTTTGACTCATCTTTGCTGGTCCTGATGTCCCAACCTTGCTGCCAACCTTCTGTTCCCCTCCCTTGCTTTGGTGAGTTTAGCAAAGGACTCACCTCAGACTCAACTTTTCAAAGCTGACTGCTGCACACTATTTTTAATCAAACATGAACCAATTTCCCTGAAGTGCCTGCACACCCCCAGCTTAATCATGAAGGTAGGACTTAATTTCAAAAACTTTCAAGCTAATTAGTATTTATGGCATGCAGACGTATTACATGTAAGAATCCATCACAGCACAGGATGAGGCCTGATTTACCACCGTCAAACTGTCAAGTTAATTTATCAGTTTGAACCCATAGTCATAATTTTCAAATAAATACAAAAAAATTCTGCTGCTGCAAAATAATTGCATCCAACCTGCAGGTTTCCATTCATTCCCAGAGTCCACACTAAATTCAGCTCTCGGAATCAGTGACAGTAACTTCTGGATTCCTCTGCACATGTACAGATTCCAGTTGTTTGAGACAGATCTTTCCACATTTTGGCCAAGTGTCAATTTCAGGGTGATTCATGCAGTTATTGCCTCCATGAGCCTGGGCAACTTTATTCATGCAGTTGTTCGCTGCTCATTTTATTAATAATGCATTCCACATCCACAGCGCCTCTATCACATAAACTTGCACTTAGCCAGGGCAGAATTGATTGCTGGTATTAGGATTTTAGGCGTTTAAACAGTGAACACCATGTTTAAACCCTAGCTGGGCACCATTTCAAATGCTGCAAGCCAGGAATTGCCATTCACAGTAGCTCCTACTTTGGAAAGTCCATGTCTGAGAGGAACAAATTGACACTTCCCCATTTTCTGACAGGTCCTAGTGCATGAGGTGGTGGAGAAGAGGGTTATCCTGTTTCTCCAGATCCAGGGGATGTCAAGGTGACTGATATTTGTCCCTTTACCCTCTATGAGGAGAGAATCCATGAATTAGCCAGGGAGTATTGTGACCGCTTACGGATGGATGCCAAGACCTCTATGACCCAGGAGCCAATTAAGATTTGTTGTGCTGTGCTGTGCTGCCATTACCACCACAGTGAAATGTTCATTAAGGTGTTCCCCCCCCTACTGCACAATGCATTCTCTCTCTTGTCTTCTATAGGGGCCACTGACTTCTGCAGGGCTTTCTCCTGGCACCAGCTCCTCCTTTATCTCTGACAAAGACATAAATCTCTCAGAGGATGCACTGGAAAAGCTGTCTCCTGCACCTTTCAACAGATCATATACTGTCATCTTGGTGGAGACGTTCTCATGATCAGGTTCAGGTGCATTTTCTGATGTGCATTCCACTGGCATGACTCTACAGTTGGCAGAGGAATTACAGCCCAGGGCTGTCAGAAATCATGCACCTGCTCAGCCCCGGGCAGAGGATGATCCCATGGTGTAAGCCATCAATAATGATGTGATAATGCTCAAGTAGACGCAGGAACATTTCTCAGAGATGCATGGTAAACAGAAGTGAAAGTAGAAAGAGTCCACAAACATTATTTGTACTGTGTTGGTTCTAACCGCATGTCTCCAGCTGTCTCCATAGATGAGTTGCTGCTGTCGATCAATCATAAGCTGACAGGGCGACGAGGGAGCTTGACCTCCGTTACCAATGCCCTTTCCTTATGAGGAGACGGGGTGGTGCCAGTCGGCACCCACACAATGTGAGAAACCACACACAAGAAATCAGAAGTCTCCTGTCGGGACACTGCAGAAGTGTTCCAATGCCTGTGACTCCCAACACTGGGGAAGTTGAAGCCACAAAAGATGAACTTGCATCTGGGAGGACATTGTCAGCATGCCTGGGCTCTTCAGCCACAAACCCCACAGTTGTTATCTGAAACCTTCTGGGCAAACAATTTCCATTATAGGACAGGCTCCCTCCGCTCCAGCTACAGGCCCAAGACTGTGCCTAGTGGGAGAGCAAAGGGAAGGTAAATCTCATGAGGGAACATTGGTGGCACGGGTAACACAACTACATAGAATCTCGCATAAATGTATTGGCATATAAATCATCACCTGTCTGATTGACTATTATTTTAGCTGCAATTACAAGAATGAAGATATAGAAGCTGCTCTTTCTTAGCACTATATAACATTACTATCCAGTGTAAAGGTGTGCTACTCTTTCTCTGGCACATAATTTGACAGGACGTGTTGTCATTGTTCAATGCGCAAGCAGCAGATGTTGTGAAGCCTTCAGCCAGTTATTAATGTTGACCTTTATTAAACATCAGGAAACACAAAGAAAGAACAAACAAATAAAAAGATAACTTTGCTTTTGGTTCTAAGCAGGTGCTGCTTGCTTTTTGAACAGCAGCAATATTACAGTCAGTAGGTCAACAATGTCTTCAACTGACCTTGACCCACTGGATGTGGATGTTTATCCTGCCTGTTTATTATACAGTTGAGAATTAGATGAAGATGGAAGGCTTTCCAGATTGTTCTTTAGAGAGAATATAGCAGATCCTGCCTTTATTCTAGGTGCCTACCACCTCCTCTACCAACTCCTAACATCCCAACATATTCCCTTATATGCTACAATTCCTGTCAACCCTATCAGTTTTGAGCCTGGCCAAGCATTCCCCACTTAACCACTGAGTTCCAGGCCTACTCCATAGCAATACTAAACATTTTAATACACTGTCACCCTCAGAGGTGGTGGAGACCATTAATGACCACCCTTCCCAAAGTGCCCTGTGTTATGGATCAGACCAAAACCCCTCAAAATATATTAAGAAGATAGCCTAGACCTTTTCTTATTAGATAGATTTCTAAGTTAAAATACGGACAAAATAAAAAGAAAAGAATTGGCTTAACCATAACTCTATCAAAATGCTTAAAAGAATTATATATACATATATATAAACTACTACTAACTAACTGTTCCAAAATAGTAACATCCCATAAAAATGCATTTGGCAAAGGCAAATTCAGTAAAATAAGTTGTCTCACATGCAATTCTAGCAGCAAAAAATTGTGCTTTTATCTGTAATGAGAGAGAAATGAGAGCTTCCATATCCAACTTCAAGACCCCAGCAACTACTGAAAATTAAAACCAGAAGTTCTGGTTCTGTGGGAGCTTAACCCCACCCATTCAGACTGCGTCAATTGTAGCAACTTTAAAAAAAAAACAAGGTCTCACAAGATGTTTACTTTATTGGCTTTGAGCAGACTGCTCAGTATCTCTGTCTCAACCTTCCTTCTCAAAAAAAGGACAAAATACACCTTTTAAATCCATAGTATCATTGTACCTGTGCTCCTCCTGAGGCTCTCTAACAATGCATTAACTCCTTCCCTTAAGTGTAGAGTTATGCCTCTTCACAATGATTATCCCCTTTATATTGCAGCAGGCTGGGTCCAGCGGATGAACTTCCAGATTGCTGACACTACAGGGTCCTCTCCTGCTGGGGACTGAGCAGAATCCTAATCTCTGGCGGTCCTCAGAGTGCTAGCTATGAAGCTATGATACTCAGATATTTACCAGAACGTGGTCCCAGATTTTCTAGGCCTAATGTTTTAACCAAGATAGTTTTTTTTATTCACTCACAGAATGTGGCATCACCGCTTAGCGCTCTGCAAATATCCGTTTACAGATCAGCACAGCCTGTGCCAGTGCCTTCTCTAAAAGGCCACTGTGCACCCGGGTGAATTCTGATATTCTGAAGTTGCCTGCTCATTTCAGGACATTTCTTTAAGGGATCGATGGCACTCAATTCTCCAACCTGGACCTGGAGATCCTAGTCCAGGGTGAATGAAGTCAGAAGTCACACAATACCAGGTTATAGTCCAACAGGTTTATTCGGAATCGCACAAGATTTCAAATAAATTATAAATTCCAAATAAACTTGTTGGACTATAATCCGGTGTCATGTGACATTGTCCATCCCAGTCCAACACAGGTACCTCCACATCATAGTCCAGGGTGATGCAAAGGAGGGCTGTCTCTTTCCCAGGGGACAGGTAGAGGAGGCCATGCCACATGGCAGCCTGGTCCAAAATCACCTCTTGGTTCAGTGCCATATCCACTATCTGGCGAAACAGCCAGTCATGCCCTAAGAAGGCAGCTCACCACTATCATTAAAATATTTGCCAGAAAGAGCAATGCCCACCTTGAGTACCGAACAGCATTAAAGACCTGCATCATAGCCTTTATAGTGTGTCCTGCTCTCAATAAGTCCCATACATATAAAAATCAATTTCTCCCTTGTCTAAGTAAATATGCATTTTCCTAGGAAATATAATCTTCAACAATCAATCCCCTCCATTCATACTTAAGCTAAATTATTTTAACATATATTTTCAAAAGGTATAAAGCATATATCAGTGTCCAACCTGGCAGCCTTTTTATAAATAAAACATTAATCCAAGCCAAAAGTTCCTGGCAGCAATGGAACATTTTTTACCTATTAGGTAAAGCTCTTTGCGCATTATTAGACCATTTTACATCAAAAATTTTTCAATCTCCAGAGCTATAGAGAGATGAGATCTATGAGTAAGATTCCTGACAATAGCTACCTGAACTATAAGGATACAAATATTCAGGGTACAGCAGAACAATGCAGAATGCTGGCAGAGACGTACATGTCTACTAACATTTTGGAAATAGTGTTAGAGAAATTCTTGACTGTATGTAGTTAACTTATACATTTCTTAATTCCTTCCTTTTGTTCAAAGATTGAGGACTGACTTCCAGTTTTTATCCTTACACAAGGCATAGGTATTCTACTTTGTGATTTGAATTAGAAGGTCAATGTTTTCATCTGTGAGGGTAAGGTCAAAAACTGCATGTATTTTGAGCATGAGTGAAAGGTTTGGAGGTCTCCTATCTATCTAGTTCTTTTTTCACTACTCTATTAGATCATGGCTGAAAGATGGATCTTTTATTTTACATGGAAACATGGAAAACAGGAGAAGGAGTAGGCCATTTGGCCCTTAGAGCCTGTACCACCATTCAATATGATCATGGCTGATCATGCAATTTCAGTATCCCATTCCAGCTCTCTCCCCATATCCCTTGATCCCTTTAGCTGCAAGGGCCATGTCCAGCTTTCTCTTGAACATATCTAATGAACTGGCCCCAACAGCTTTCTGTGGGAGAGAATTCCACACGTTCATAACTCACTGAGTGAAGAAATTCTTCCTCATCTCAGTCCTGAATGGCTTACCCTTTATTCTTAGACTGTGACTCAGAGTTTGGGACTTTCCCAATATCGGGAACATTCTTGCCGCATCTAGCTGTCCAGTCCCATCAGGATTTTATGTGCTTTTATGAGATCCCCCCTCATTCTTCTAAATTCCAGTGAGTACAAGCCCAGTTGATCCAATCTTTCCTCATTTATCAGTCCTGCCATTCCAGGAATCAGTCTGATCAGCCTTTGCTGGGCTCCCTCTATAGCAAGAATGGCCTTCCTCAGACTAGGAGACCAAAACTACACACAATACTCAAGGTGTGGCCTCACCAAGGCCCTGTATAACTGCAGCAAGACATTCTTACTCCGATACTCAAATCCTCTTGCTATGAAGGCCAGCATGCCATTAGTTTTCCTCACTGCCTGCTGCACCTGCATGCCAACCTTCAGTGACTGTTCCACCATTATACCCAGGTCTTATTACACCTCACCTTTTCCAAAGCTGCCACCATTCAGATAATAATTTGCCTTCCTGATTTTGTGACCAAAGTAGAATTGTTCACATTTATCCACATCATATTACATCTGCTTAGTATCTGCCCACTCAGCCTAGTCAGCCTACAACCTCTGAGCATCCTCGTCACAGCATATATTGCCACCCAGCTAAGTGTCATCTGCAAATTTGGAGATATTGCATTCAACTCCTTCATCCAAATCGCTAATCTATATTGTGAACAGTTGGGGTCCCAGAATTGAACCCTGCAGAACCCCACTCGTCACTGCCTGCCACTCTGAAAAGAACACATTTATTCCTACACTCTGCTTCCTAAAGGCTGACACTTCTCTATCCATGTCAATACATTACTTCGGATACCATGAGCTTACATTTTGCTTACTAATCTCTTGTATGGAACCTTGTCAAAAGCCTTTTGAAAGTTCGGATACATAACATCCACTGATTCACCCTTGACCACTCTACGGGTCACACACTCAAAAAATTCGAGAAGTTGTGTCAAGCGTGATTTCCCCATTAAAAACCAAAGGAGCTGCAGATGCTGTAAATCAGGAACAAAAACAAAATTGCTGGAAAAGCTCAGCCGGTCTGGCAGCACCTGTGAAGGAGTAAACAGAGTTAATGTTTCATGTCCGGAGACCCTTCCTTCCTTTAGTCAATCCATGCTGTCTTGGACTGATCTTGTCACTATTTTCCAAATGCTCAATTATTACTTCCTTAGTAATTGATTCCAGCATTTTCCATATCACCAATGTCAGGCTGATGAGCCTATTCTTGTCTGTTCTTTCTCTCCCTCCTTTTTTAAAGAGTGGAGTTACATTAGCTACCCTCCAGTCTATTGGAACTCTTCCAGAGTCTATAGAATGCTGGAAAATAATCACCACTGCATCCACTATTTCTAGGACCACTTCCTTCCGTACTTAAGGCCAGCTAAGGTGGCAGTGGAGTAGGACACTCCAACCGGAACTCTTCCATTCCTTTTGTTTATTTCTCATTTCTTTCTCTTTTTTTCTCCTTTTCCCCACATTTTTGATGTTTTCCCGCTCTTGGCGTTCACCTCCCCGATGGCAGGCATTGGCTCAGCAGCTTGTTGCAGGTCCTGGCCTGGTCTGTTGGCAGTTTGTGGGGAATCTAGGCCTAGTCTCTCGGTGATATGTCAGCCAGTCTCTCGGCGCCTCATGGCAGTGCTTTGACTTGGCATACGAGTGGATCCTGCCCCGGCGTGTCCCCAAGGCACTGGGGGAGATTGGACAAGTGGTAGTTTCAGCAGCAGCAATTGTGTCCATGGCAGAACGATAAAAACAGACAGCTGAGTCTCCTGGAGAGTGAGATAAATGGAGAGTTTATCAAAGACTATTGAACTTTTAACTTATTCTTTTATTTTCCTAGTTTAAACTACAAAAGACTTTAATGTAAGTTATTACCTATTTCTTTATTTTTCTGCTTATTCAATGAAGTAATACTTAACATTTTAACTCTCATTTCTCTTACTATTTTGTACCTAAATTTTTTTTGTACCTCGGTAATTTGGTACCTAAGATGGTGCCATGTACAGTTATCACTGTACTCTTGTATTTCTGTACTTGAGCTCTGACTATAAAATCTAAATCTAAATCTACTGAAGGGTTTTAATTGAGTCTATTTCCCCAATACAGATTACACCAAAATAGCAGGTATACAGGATAGTGAAGAAGGCTGAAGAACTGCGGATGCTGTAAATCAGAAACTCTCAGAACGTTGAGGAGGTGTCACTGGATCCAAAACGTTAACTATGATTTCTCTTCACAGATGCTGCCAGACCTGCTGAGCTTTTCCAGCAACATCTGTTTTTGATAATGAAGAAGGTGTTTGGTATGTTTGCCTTTTTTGGTCACTGCATTGAGTATGGGAGTTGGGGCATCATGTTGCAGCTGTACAAGACATTGGTTAGGACACTTTTGGAATACTGCATGCAATTCCTGTTACAGGAAGGACGTTGTGAAACTTGAAAAGAGTTCAGAAAAGATTTACAAGGGAGTTGCCAGGGTTGGAGGATTTGAGCTATAGACAGAGGTTAAATAGGCTGGGTTTATTTTCCCTGGAGTGTCGGACGCTGATGGGTGACCTTATAGAAGTTTATAAAATCATGAGGGGCATGGATAGGGTGAATAGCCAAGGTCTTTTCCCAGGGTAGGGGAGTCCAAAACTGGAGAGGGAGCTGTCAGAGGAAGTGGTGGAGGCTAGTACAATTACAACATTTAAAAGCATCTGGATAAGTACATGAGTAGAAAAGGTTTGGTGGAATATGAGCCAAATGTTGGCAAATGGGCCTCAATTAATTTAGGATATCTGGCCAACACGGGTGAATTGGACCAAAGGGTCTGTTTCCATGCTGTACAGCTCTATGACTCTATGACCACATTCTGGCTAATAAGGATCTCCTTCAGCTCGTCCTTCATGCTCGACCCTCTGTCTCCTAACATTTCCAGAAGATTATTTGTGTCTTCCTGATTGAAGATAGATCCAAAGTATTTGTTCAACTGGTCTGTTATCTCTTTGTTGTTCGTTATGAATTCAACTGATTCTAACTGTAGTGGACCTACATTTATCTTCACCAGTCTTTCTCTTCACATACCTATAGAGACTTTTGCAGTCGGTTTTTATGTCTTCCATAAGCTTACTCCTGTATTCTATTTTCCCCTTCTGAATTAAAAGCTTTGTCCTCCTCTGCTGAATTTTAAATTTCTCCCAGTCATCAGGTTTGCTGCTTTTTCTGGCTAATTTATTTGTCTCCTCCCTGGCTTTAATACTTACTCTGATTTCCCTTGTTAGCCATGGTTGAGCCACCTTCCCCGTTTCACTCGTACGCCATACAGGCATGTACAATTATTGAAGTTCATCCATATGTTCTTCAAATGTCTGCCATTGCCTATACCCCATCAACCCCTTAAGTATCCTTGGCCAGCTTACCCTTGTATCATCAAAGTTAGCTTTATTTAAATTCAGGACCCTAATCTCAGGTTTAACTACATCATAAGACCATAGGACATAGGAGCAGAAATTAAGCCATTTGGCCCATCGAGTCTTCTCTGCCATTCAATCATGGCTGATAAGTTCCTCAACCCCATACTCCGGTTTTCTCCCTGTAACACTTGATAATCAAGAACCTATCTATCTCAGTCTTAAATGTACTCAATGACCTGGCCACCACAGCCTTCTGTGGCAGTGAATTCCATAGATTCACCGCTCTCTGGCTGAAGAATTTTCTTCTTATCTCCATTCTAAAAGGTCTTTCCTTTACTCTAAGACTGTGCCCTCGGGCCCTAGACTCTCCTACCAATGGAAGCATCTTCCCAACATCCACTTTGTCCAGGGCATTCAGTATTCAGTAAGTTTCAATTATATACCCCCTCATCCTTCTAAACTCCAGTGAGTATAGTCCCAAAGTCCTCAAACGTTCCTCGTATGTTAAGCTTTCCATTCCTGGGACCATTCTCATGAACCTCCTCTGAACCTGCTCCAGGGCCAGTGCATCCTTCCTGAGATATGGGGCCCAAAACTGCACACAATACTCCAAATGTGGCCTGACCAGACCCTTATAAAACTTCAGGATTACATTCCTGCTTTTATATTCAAGTCTTCTCAAAATAAATGCCAACATTGCATTTGCCTTCCTGACTACTGACTCAACCTGCAAGTTTACCCTGAGAGAATCCTGGGCTAGAACTCCCAAGTCTCTTTGCACTTCAGACTTCTGAATTTTCTCCCCATTTAGAAAATAGTCCATGCTTTTATTCTTCTTACCTCACACTTTCCCACGTTGTACTCCATCTGCCACTTCTTTGTCCACTCTCCTGACCTGTCCAAATCCTTCTGCAGCCTCCCCACCTCCTCAATACTACCTGTACCTCCACCTATCTTTGTATCATCTGCAAACTTAGCCAGAGTGCCCACAATTCCTTCATCTAGATCATTAATGTATAAAATGAAAAGTTGTGGTCCCAACACTGACCCTTGCGAAACACCACTTGTCACCAGCTGCCATCCTGAGAAAGACCCTTTTATCCCCACTCTCTGCTTTCTATCAGACAGCCAATCTTCTATCCATGCTAGCACCTTGCCTCTAACACCATGGGCCCTTATCTTACTCAGCAGCCTCCTGTGCGGTACCTTGCCAAAGGCCTTCTTGAAGTCCAGGTAGATAATATCCATTGGGTCTCCTTGGTCTACCCTGCTCGTCACTTCCTCAAAGAATTCTAGCAGATTTGTCAGGCATGACCTCCCCTTGTTGAAACCATGCTGACTTTGTCCTACTTTACCATAAACTTCTAAATATTCAGAAATCTCATCCTTTACAATGGGATCCAAAATTTACCCATAACCAAGGATAGGCTAATCGGCCTGTAATTTTCCATCTTTTGCTTTACTCCCTTTTTAAACAGAGGTGTCATGTTAGCAATTCTGCAGTCCTCTGGGACCTCCCTGACTCGAATGATTCCTGAAAGATCACCACTAATGCTTCCATTATCTTTTCATCTATCTCCTTTAGTCTGGGGTGTAGTCGATTTGGTCCAGGTGATTTATCCACCTACAGGCCAATCAGTTTTACTAACACCTTTTCCTTGGTGATGGCCACCATACGCAGCTCTGCCCTCTGACTCTCTTGAACTAGTGGGAGATTACACGTGTTTTCCACCGTGAAGACTGATGCGATGTAATTATTCAGTTCTTCAGCCATTTCCTTGTTCCGCACTACCATCTCTCCACAATCATTTTCCAGTGGTCCAATGTCCACTTTTGCCTCTCTTTTGCCCTTTATATATTTAAAGAAACTCTTACAGTCTTCATTTATATTATTGGCTAGCTTACCCTCATATTTAATCTTCTCCCTCCTTACTTTTTTTTTGTTGCCCTCCATTGGTATTTGTAAGCTTCTCAGTCCTTTGGTTTCCCACATTATATGCTTTCTCTTTTGCTTTTATGCTATCCCTGACTCCCTTCGTCAGTCATGGTTGCCTCATCCTCCCTGTACCATGCTTCTTTTTCCTAGGGATGAATTTTTGCTGCATCTCCTGAATTACTCACAGAAACCCCTGCCACTGCTCTTCACTGTCTTGCCTTCTAGGATCCTCTTCCAGTCAATTCTACCTAGCTCCTCCCTCATACCTCTGTAGTCACATTTACTCAGCTGTAATACTGTTACCTCTGATTCTATCTTCTCCCTCTCAAATTTCAGAGTAAATTCTGTCATCTTATGATCACTGCCTCCTAAGGGTTCCATTCCCTTAAGCTCCCTTATCAAGCATGCCTCATTACACAACTCTAAATCCAGGATTGCCTGTTCCCTTGTAGGCTGCACCATGGGCTGCTCTAAAAATCCATCTCGTAGACATTCCACAAACTCCTTTTCTTGCAATCCACTACCAACATGATTTTCCCAGTCCACCTGCATATTGAAATCCCCCATGATCACAGCAACTTTGGCATTCTTACACACTTTTTCTATCTTCTGATGTCACTCTCCATCTTAGTGAAGAAATCTTCCATATGGTGGTCTCTCTTCCCCAAAGGATCTCACACCAAAAGGTTGTTAATTAATCCTCTCTCATTACACAATACCCATTCTAGGTTGGCGTGTTCTCTAGGTTGGTTCCTCCACATATTAGTCGAGGAAACATTCTTCATGTATCCCTCATACATTCCAGGAAATGCTATCAGTTTGGTTAGTCCAATTACTATGTAGATTGAAGTCACCCACAATAACTGTTGTTACCTTACTGCACCTCTATTTCCTGTTTGGTGTAGCCCCCAACCTCAGGATCTACCATTTGGTGACCTATACACAACTCCCACTAGCATTTTCTTCCCCTTTGGTGTTCCGCAGCTCCACTCATACAGATTCCACATTGTGTAGACTAATGTCCTTCCTTACTATGGTATTTATCTCCCCCTTAACCAATAATGCTACCTCACCTCCCTTTCCTTTCCACTAATCTTTCCTGAGAATTGAATACCTTGGATGTTGAGTTCCCATCCTTGGTCACCCTGGAGCCAGGACTCCATGATCCCAATTACATCATATCCATTAACAACTTTCTGAGCAGTTAATTCATCTACCTTGTTTTGGGTAGATTGGAGCATGAAGCTTCTTGAGATCTTCAGAATTTTGAACTGTAATCATTTCTAAAAATGGGGTAAGTTAGTTTAATAATAGTTCAGCTTCAGCAGGGTGTTGGACTGTCAGGTTATCCTTTAATATCTATTCTGTCATTTCATCCCACCATCTAACCAATCTTTTCCAGATGCGCATTGCAGCTATCACTGGTATAGGAAGCTGGAGTGAGGAAGGATCACAATCTTACAATCTAGACAACAATTAAGAGTTTATTTTTGAATTCTTGAGTTAAGACACACAAGATCTTTAAACAAAGTATGTCACTGGACTGTAATGCACAAATACAAAGATATTGGGTGAGTCTAACATCTTTCGACAACTATGTGAACCTTTCCAGATTTGTAACAAATCTTATATATTTATTGATTTATAGGAGCAGCCAATTAGGAAAGAGAGTTTACCTGTACTTAGTAGTTCGTGCTTCTAATTATTTGCCTCTTTTCCAGATCCTACATCGTCCCAGAGGTTTTGCAGCACTATGTTAGAATCCACACCCCCACCGACCAAAAACTCTGGGTTTACGTCCCACTACAAAATTTGATCGCCAAAGGAGGTTCATTCGTATCACGGCCAAACAGGCTGAATGTCAATGTATAAAACCTTTCAACAAATGTGAGTGACAGTCAGTAAGAATGGGAGAGATTCCTGATCAGGCACGTGAAGAAATTAGACGTCTACCATCAAAATGCATGCTGCCACAGCAAAGCAGATTCCTTGGGAGCCATTTAGCTCAATTGAAGGGACAGATCACCCATCCAGTTGATATCAATAGCAGATGTTTTGATCCCCGTTCTGGATGGGATAGATATGTGAGTTAGCTCCTTGTCCTACCCATATGGAGATTATGCATTATGGGTCAGACATGCCCGTTGACACAGAACTAAAGAAGAAGATCCTTTCCTCATCGCCAATTTTTGTTTCATTATCTGGAGAGGGTACTTCCTCACCCATGTGCTCATGTTGTATTTACAAGTTTACACAGAAGATTTGGACAACTTGCTGCAGGACCTTAAAGCACTGGAAAATTACCACCTCCAGTGCTTTTGTAATTGTGGTGTTAAGAAACAATGTTCAACAACAGTTGATTTCTGAAGAAGGGTCTAGGCCCAAAACGTCAGCCTTCCTACTCCTCTGATGCTGCTTGGCCTGCTCTGTTCATCCAGCTCTACACCTTGTTATTTCAACAGCTGTAACCTCCTTCAAGCCAAAATGCCAAAAATTGAAGTGCTAATTATTCAAAACCAATTCCACTGACACCAGACTCACAAAGCAACTGTTCTCTTTAGAACATGGTTACAGCATTACGCTCCCAGGCGGATAATAGAAATGCCTGAGGAATGTTCTCAAAGCATCTCTGAAGTGGTTAAACATTTCCCCAAACTCCCAGGTATCCCTGGCTTATGAGAAGTTGAGGTGACAAAGAATGGAGAAAACTCCAGACACCTCATCTACACAGTGCTCTGAGAACCACTGTAGGTGACAGAGTTTGGAGTGGAACCAAGTCATCATCAATTGCAAAGGATAGCTTTAAGATGTTTTGTCTCTATCACTTGTGTGCATGATCAATGGCAGACTACATCCTGTGTAATTTTGTAAAACCTTAACTATCATGGTTTGCCTATAAATTGTTCCCAAATGTAAGTCCAATCAATTGAGTATGTCCCTTTAAAGCACTCCACATAATTCAGATATCATCTTTTGATTTAGTAGGACTCCTTTGAACACTATTTACTACCAGTCATCAGAGAAAAACAAAGATAATTTTGGGAGTGCAGCTGTCATTTTCTGAATGCAAAAGAAAATCAACACTTTCTGAAAAAGCTGGGATGAGTTAAACAAATAGTTTCTACTGTTTGATATTGTTTTCAAAGCACCCAGTTTCCTGATGAGATAATTCTGCTCCTTTGTAATAACTAAGCTTGTTCAAAACAAGAAAAAAAGGCTGGACATTTGGAATATGACATAAGCATGGCTATTCAGCATATGATACTAATCAGTGTTTTTTAAAATTAGTTTTCATTTGGAGGAAGATTTCATGCTGCTTCAGAGAGGGTGTTGATTGATTCCATTTTGACGTCATCAGTAATGCTGACCAGCCACTTATGTTACTTGACCTTATCTTGGTCTCAGAGCTAACCCTATTGACTCAAACATTCTCTGATTTCTGTTCCAACCATCCTTGAAACTTTTCTGATGAAATATATGCATTAAACTCCCAAAATAGCACTGAACAACAAGAGTTTAAGTGATAAGCTCATCAAAACCTGTCCAGTTCATTTCACAAAGGATCCTCAAAGTCTGCAGTTGTCTGACAAACTGTTTGCTAATTCTCTAGCTTGCTTTAACATTATAAAAGTCTTGACAGTGTAATGACATAAACTGATGATGATGCAGCAGTCTGGCCTTTGCATAATCAAGTATTATCAGGAGGCATTTCTGATTAATTAATAAACATTCAACAGGTTTTGTCAAAAGGTTATCAACAAATAACTTGCAGCAGCGAAGTGGTAACAAGTGAAAGGAATATGCTTCATTTCATATTTCTTGACCTCCAATCTAAATTTATTTTCAGGTTGACTTGATCCAAGTTTTGGCTTTGAACCAGTGCTTTGAAAATACTTCCTTGTTACTGTTTAACACCTTGTAAGTAGGTTGTTCTTTGCAAGGTTAAGCAGCTCAGTTACTCTGCCTTCCTTTGCAGCTTAATAGACTGCTGTTGAGTGTCTTCCTTATGTCTTTCCCTTCCACTGCTTAAATATTTCCTTCCAAATTTGTAATGACTTCTGATGAAGGCCAGTGTTGTGTTTAATTTCAGAACGACATCCTGCAGCTTGTGTGCTATGATTTAGTAATGAGTTTTCACGTTCTATTACCTTTGTTTTTTGCTGCAGTATGGTAACTTGACATACCAATGCCATGTCCCCCAATAATCCCAAATTGTTTAACCTTACATTAGCCAAATTTCCATCATTCACAATGTGTGTCATCCGTGTTTTCTTATTTTAATATGGGTCATCATCTAGCTGTCCTTCTTTCTACAAGTTAATACTTATTTTGAGTAATTTCACGAGTTCTGCAGAAAGGTTACTGGACTCGAAATGTTAACTGCTTTTTTCTCCTCAGATGCTGCAAACCAGCTGGTCTCCAGCAATTTCTGTTTTTGTTTCTGATTTCCACCATCCGCATTTCTTTGTTTTATTAAATTGTTGCTTGTTACTGATGTGTCAATCCTAGATGTTGCCCAGGTCTTGCAGCAAGGTGGACATGGGCTGCTTTAATACCTGAAGAGATTCTGATGGTACTGAACATTGTGCAATAATCAATGAACATCCTCACTCTGACCATATGATGGAAACTGATGTAGCAGCTGAAGGTCATTGGGACACTAAGAGCTCCTGACCTTATGTCCAGGGACTAACATGATCAACCTTTAAAAATGACAACCATTTTCTTTTGTATGTAATATGACTGCAACCACTGGAGAGATTTACATCCACCCCCACCTTGATACCTATTGACTCCACTTTTGCTAGGACTCCTTAATGCCATACTTAGTCAAGTGCTGCATTGATATCAAGGACAGTCTCCAGGATCGAGGACAAGGGGTATGTCAAGGGCCAATTACGAGGCTCGCTTGGGGACTCTCTGTGCTCAAGTCAGGAGCCAGATGTCTGTGCCAAGAACAGGGCACAGTCCATGCTTTCTGTCCCTGCCACTGGCAGTCTCACCTTTGAAGTTCATCTCTATTGTCCATGTTTGGACTAAGGCTATAATGAGGTCAGAAGATATTTTGTTGGTTGAGATGAATTTATCGTGCTTTTCATAGACAGGGCATAAGTGGGCAATTCTCTGCATAGCTAGTCGGTTTTACATATCTCCAGGCTAAGGCTGTCTCTCGTCACCACCTTTTTAAACTAAAATGTGTGCATTTCTTAAGTCTTTTCTCATAACTCAACAACTGTTTTGAAATTAGCCTCCTGGCTCATTTCTACACTGTCACCAGGACTTGAATGTCTCTCTTGTGTTCAGCAATTGGAACTGGACACAATCACCAAGGAATACTTTGAACACAATGCTGATTTTTCAGGAGATGAACACGAAGCTAAAAACGATGAGCTTCAAATGAGAACTTGAAAACAATAGTAACGAAATTGAGAGAAACTTGTGTTTGGACAAAATTCAAATTCAAAAAATGCATTTATAATATAACTCTCTTTTTCAACTGGAAAACCTAATCAGGATTAATGCAAAATCCTTTTAATGCATTACTTTTTACAACACCTACAGTGCAGAAAGAAGCTGTTCAGCCTATTGAGTCTGCAATGACTCTCAAAAGAGCATCCCACCCATCCAAGACCCCAACCCTATCCCCAAAACACCATGAATAAAAATGCAAGCAAAAATAACTAAGCACAAGTCTATGAACTGAATACTGACTTGGAGTTCAATCCAATATGTCACTGCAAACATATTATGCATCAGCACTAGACATCTGTCTACTTTAATATTGAAGGTTATGTGGGTGAGTTGGATTCTCTTCCTGTTTTTTATTTCCCAATATTAATATTAAGCTTGCAATTTTAAGATGAGATAAGAGGATGTAGAGTAACCAATTTTCAACTCTGCTTCACAATACTGTTTAGAACAAAATACATACCTGATTGGCACAGTGCAAACAAAGCTGTGCCTCGTTCACACGGGCTTAAGTTTCACTTTCCTTCATCAAATTTCTTAGAAAACACATTTCCTTCTGGTGACACATCTGTACATCACTTACACTTTAGTATATCCATCTCTGTAACATCATCCAAATGTGATCCAAACTCAACTTATTTGCTGAGAAACCTTTATCGATGTATTTGTTACCTCCAGATTTCACTGAATGTTCCTGGCTGCCTCCCATGTTCAACCCTGCATAAACTTCATCTATAAAGCTGCTGTCCATGTCCTAACTTACATCAAGTCCCAGTTACACATCATCTCATCCTGATTGACCTGCTTTGCTTCTTAGCGAAGCCACACCTCAACTTTCAAATCATCACCCTTGTTTTCAACTGTTACATAGCTTTGGTCTTCTCAACCTCAGTAATTTCCAACCCCACAACTCTCAAATATTTGTCCTTCTCTAGTTCTGGCCTTCCCACTTTTAATTGCTGCAGCATTAGAGACTATGTCTCTCAGCCACCGAGACTCAAAGGTCAGATATTCCCTCCATTGCCCTTTTGTCCTCTATCCCTCTCTTCCAAACTTTATGGCATTCCTAAAATCCTACACCTTTGACTAAGCTGTTGGTCAGTTGCCTTAATCTCTCCTATGGATTGGTATCAAAATTTGCTTTATAACACTCCTGTTAAACACTTTATTGTATCAAAGGGTCAATGCTAATGAAAATTGTTAATGCTGACATAAATGCATGGTCCAGCACTGAATAATAAATGTCAGAGTTTAATGTGTATTGAGATGTCCATATGCAACATATTTTAGCACATTGTCACGGCTTCTGTTGTTAGATTCGAATCAGACAATTTTGCTGACATGGAGACATTGCAATTGTTGCTCATTATGCAAATTTACACTGACACTGAAAGTCATGGTCTAACAAAGGCAGGAATATAGAGTTCATTACATTTCTCACAGCAATGTGGATTTTTTACACTTCTCTCAAAACCTATTCCAATGGCTTTTGAGCAACATTGCTCATTTTGCATTGGATTGAGGACTGTTTTGTTCTGTGCTCCACAGCCACCAGAACATGCTTTGTAATTGCTTAAATTCATTTCACTTGCAATCTTTCTCATTGGCAGAATGAGCTAACAGTTGCCCACCAGCTTTGTGCTATTTTCCAGTGCAGTTTCTGGAAGTGAAAGGGTAAGTGTTCTGTGCCAACCAGTCCTTCATTGTTCCAGGATTTTAACGCCTTGGAAAAAGGAAATACTTGCAAGGATATGACTCAAGCACATTACACGTTAAGTCAGTTTAAGCATGTTGTTATCGAGGATGTAGTTGCCTAAGAGAAGCATACACAAAAAAAGGATTCACTAACTTGAAGATCATGTAATTTTAAAAGCAGTTCCTCTGCAGTTCGGATGTGTAATGTACTCAAATGTGTATGACTAAGTCTTATCTTGCATGATTTTGATAATGCTGTTAGATGTTTAGTTCATTACTTGAGTCACAAAGTGGTAGCTAATCAAATTACAATGGAATCAACTGTTTTCAACATTCAAAGTACAAATGATTGGACTCCTTACTCACAGGATGTAAAGGTATAGTATTTGGCGAGGGATGAGATCACATATTATTGTAGAAGAATCTTATAGCAACGATGTGATTTGACACAGAATAGGTATTTATTTTACAGAATTCATTCAAGTCCTGGATGTGCATAATATATCACATTTAGGTATACAGTTCTACACATTCAAGGTTGAAAAATAAACTCACATAAGACCATTTGATTTAGGAGCAGGAGTAGTCTATTCTAACTGAATTGGCTCCACCATTCAATGATAACATGGCTGATAATTTAAAACTCTATTTTCCTGCCTTTTCCCTATAACTCTTAATTCCCTTATGATTAAAAATCTGTCTCTCTCAGCTTTGAATATACTCAACAACCCAACCTCAACAGTCCTCTGTAGTAAAGAATTATGCAGATTCATTACATTCAGAGAGAAAAATTATCAAAATCCTCAAATTCCCTTCCTACCAGCACTGTGAGTGCCTCTAAACCTCCATTTGTGACGTCTACTTGAACTGCTTATGCCTTTGGGGTTTGGGAAATAACAATTCTGTTAGGAGAGATAGTAGGAACTGCAGATGCTGGAGAATCTGAGATAACAAGGTGTAGAGGTGGATGAACACAACAGGCCAAGCAGTGAGTTCCAGAATATTGACCCAGTGGCAGTGGTGATACAGTACCAAGTCAGAATGGTGTGCTTTGGAGGCAAACTTGCAGGTCATCATTTTCCCATGCATCTACTTCTCTTGTCCTTCTAGATGATGGCGATCACACTTTTGGAATTTGCTATCAAAGGAGCCTTGGTGAATTATTGTAGTGCATCTCATAGATGGCTACCACTGTCCATCAGTGGTGGAGGGAATGAAACTTAACGGTGGTCGATGGAATATCAGTCAGAGGGACTGCTTCGTTCTCAATGGCACAGAGCATCTCGAGTATTGTTTAATCGGCAACCATCCAGGCAAGCAGAGAGTGTTCCATCACACTCTTGATCTTTGCCTTGTAAACTTTGGACAGACTTTGAAGGATCAGCAGCTGATTTACTCACTGAAGAATTCCCAGTCTCTGAGCTGCTCTTGTCATCACAGTATTTCCGTGGCTGATCTAGTCAGTTCCTGGCCAAAGGTGACCTCAGGATGTTGAAACAAGGGAGAGTAAGACCAGTCAGTCTGAAGTGGCCAATGGCAAGAGCGAGACCAGGCAGCCCGGGGCAACTGGTGGTAAATGTGGGGGCAGACATCCAGGGGCAGCTGGTGGTAAATGTGGGAGCAGACAGCCCGGAGCAGCTCGAGGTAAATATGGGAGCGGACAGCTCGGGGCAGCTGGTGGTAAAAGTGGCAGCAGACAGCCTGGGGCAGCTGGGGGTAAGAGTGGGAGCAGACAGCCCGGGCAGCTCGGGATAAAAGCAGGAGCAGACAGCCCGGGGCAGCTGGGGGTAAAAGCAGGAGCAGACAGCCCGGGGCAGCTGGGGGTAAAAGCAGGAGCAGACAGCCCGGGGCAGCTGG
>JAHRHZ010000056.1:11971484-12036828 GCA_024137785.1 Ginglymostoma cirratum | reverse complement strand
GGGGCAGCTGGGGGTAAAAGCAGGAGCAGACAGCCCGGGGCAGCTGGTGGTAAGAGTGGGAGCAGACAGCCTGGGGCAGCTGGGGGTAAAAGCAGGAGCAGATAGCCCGGTGCTGCTGGGATGAGGTCAAGCCTGAAGTGGGGGAGTTCGAGCCCTTGTGAGGAGTCCGAGACCAGTACGGCATTGACTTCTGGACTGTGGTGTTGAACTGTTAACTGTGTTTCTTTGTTTTTCTACGTTTTAGTAAGAAGGACTTTAATGTTAAACTTTTAACTTTGTTTTCCTTATTTTTCTGGTTTGTAACTAAGATTCTGTATGTCAGTACCTTTGTACGTAAGATGGCACCATAAGTCACGACTTGTAAACTTTTCTCTGTACTTACGATGAGCACATGTGACAATAAACCTAATTCAATTCAATGGTTGTGAATGTCACAGGATGATGGTCAGATTTTGTCTTGTTTGAGGTAATCAGTGCCTGGCTCTGTGTAGCACAAATATTACTCGGCATCTATCAGCCCAAGTCTGAATGTTGTCTTGATGTTGCTCAGATGGACATGGATTGCTTCAATTCGTGAGGCTTATAAAAAAAAGATCCTTACTGTTGTGTAATCATCAGTGGACACATTCCCGTTTCTAACATTATGGTGGAGGGAAGATCTTTAATGCAGCTGCTGAAGAATGTCGGCCCTAGGGCACTGCCCTGCAGAATTCCGGCAGTCCTGAGCAGGTTATCACTGAAAAAGTGCCAGTTGACAGCATTTTTGACGACGCTTTCCATCAATGCGATAACTGTGTTTCAATTGTCTAGGTGATAATTGCTTGGGTTAGTTTAGGATATATTGCTTCACCAAGAAATTGAGAAAATAACTAATAAGTCTCAGCTCCCTTGTTTCCTTCTTTTTGTTCTTTCTTTCCAGTGGCTTCCAGACTCATTTGTCAGGTTGCCATTCCTGAACGGCTTGTCACCAGTTCCATCCTCCCTACTTTGGCAAGGATAACTTTGGATTTATCTGATCTTTATCCTGTACTAACATGACAGGTCAACGATACTATTTTGCTACTGTGTTTCTGACAATATACCGATCAAAAAAATTTCTGATGTACTGTAATGTTATTTGCTCTTTTTTGTCTATGCATGATTTTATATTCCCATAAGTACTTTTTACAAGATAAAATCCAATATGAGAAATATTATTTTAAAAAATAGCTGTAAAACTGGACTAGATGAGGTGACTGTTACAGGAGCTACAGGATGGATTAAAATGCTCATGTCTTTTGATACATTTTGGCTGCAACAGTTCAATCACAAGATTTAAAAAAAAACACAGGAAACACCTAAATCAATAACACAAGAGAGAAACATTGTATTTTACCAGAACTTTTTTAAGGAATATCTCAATATCTCTTTTGTGCTAATCCCTTGGGTAAAGATAATTTCACAGCATCAATGTCAACAGAAATTGCCTTACCTTAAATGCTATTCATAAGTTAATTACTGCAGGCAATTTTGATCCAATTTGAAGAGAAAAGGAGAAACACTCAGATAGAATGAAAGGTCAAACAGTGCTCATAATGTTTGCTTAATGACAAAGAATGTGTTTAATGCATAAGCATTCCCAACTTAATACCTATATTGGATCATAGATTGTAGCTGACAATTCAGACAATGTTAGCATAAGAACTGAGTGTTGAAATCATAGCATTTGTTTAATGCCAGAATTCTGGGTGTTTTGAATAAGAAGTTTTTTTTTCTAATGGCTTGAATGATGTAGAGGAGTGATCCTCAAGAAGCAGCTTAATGCACCTTGGAACTTCCTTGGACATGAAAACTTCTTGCTTCTTGCATTTGAGTGTGAAATCAATTTTTAGAATCACAGAATGATTCCAGCATGATGGAGACCATTTAGCCAAAATTTCTGCCAGTGTGGACAGTTTCTCTCTATTGATGGCAGCACAGTGGCTCAGTGGTTAGCACTGCTGCCTGATAGCACCAGGAACCTGAGTTCGATTCCACCCTTGGGTGACTGTGTAGAGTTTGCACATTCTCCCTGCGTCTCCGTTTCCTCTGGGTGCTCCGGTTTCCTCCCACAGTCCAAAGATGTGCAGGCTAAGTGGATTGGCCATGCTAAATTGCCCATAGTGTTCAGGGATGTGGAGATTAGGGGGATGGATCTGTGTGGGATGTTCTGAGGGTCAATGTGGACTTGTTGGGCTGAAGGGCCTGTTTCCATGCCATAGGGATCCTAGATACAGATTTTGTATAGACTCTGTTGTCCTATGGCTCACAGCTAGCATATAAGTATACCTTTAAGACACACATTCAAGATAACCTACCATGTAATCTGAGGGTATAAAGGTCCCAGACTTAATCCTCACTGGGCCATTTCAAGCACGACACTTTGGTGAAGGCATGTTACTCTTTGTAACTGAATAGTTAACATAAGCCCGTACTCTGAAATGTGGTGATTGTAATTTTGTCTCTATGATCAGATGTAAAGAACATCTGTTGAAGCTTTCAATACCACTTTAGCCATAACTAGTTCTTACATTCCAGGACCTAACATAAGCTCAGCTGCAAATACCCTGCTGGAGGCAAAGTCCCCACACACCACAGTGGCAGTTCAGACTCCTCACATTTTTAAGCACATTAAGATTACTTCAAAGTTCTGAAGGTAAGAAGAATAAAAAAAGCCTAACTCTTTCAACAAACACCCTGTTTTGTAATTTTAAAAAAGCTCTCTTGCTCTATTACTGGCTGTTAAATTTCCTTTAGTTCTGTTTAATTTTCTCGAAAATCTCTCTAAAGGCATACTGTGACCCCATTGTAGGAAATGAAGTCGAGTTTAGTAAATGTACATGTGGAATATGTATTGTGCACATTTCACACTGCAGTGCACCCATGATAAATAGTACATTCCTGCCCAAATTGTATATTTTAAAATCGCACAACATTACAACAGCAGTATGATCATTTAATTTTTAATTTTATGAATCGGGAAGCAAATTCCACCCATCTAATCATATGTTTGATTTATAAGCAAATCTTTTAATAACAATTATCAAAAGGTCTGCTTGGCTATCCAGGGCGAATAAGTCAATTTTCAAATTAAGTCTTTGGTTCTATGGCAGAAAATTTAGATAGGATTCTGTAACATTTTCATATGAATTCCCACACTTGCATGTCTTTTTGATGTAATGTTCCATTCAATCTATTTTTCTCTAAAGCACTATGTTTGTTTTACATTATCAAGTGCTGACAAGAGCTAAACTGCATGCAGCTTGGAAAGGACATAGATTTGAAATTTTACTGAATAATTGAGATACAATCATTGTATTTGGCTGAGAGTGACAGCTAAACTTTCAGATAAATGGCTTATTGCACATTTGCAACACAACCATATTACTTGAATTTGTGCGGTGATTACATTATAGCATTTATCTACATTAAAAGAAGAGATAAATCAGCACCTTATGATTTTTCTTATACCAGTTTCACAGGACTCTTGCACTAAGCTAATAGAACAGGTGTAACAGTAGTCGCATAGTTCAAAACATTTGTGTTACTTCAGTGTCCGCTTTCTTTCCAGCTTGAGTTTCCTATGCTGTTACAACTTTGTAGCTTCTTATGCAGCAGGAAGCTGTGTTTGCGGAATATTTATGTAAGGAATAGGTATTGCAATATGATAACCCTATCTCAAACTGTACTTCATTAATCAAGTTTGAATTTGAATTATGTTTATTGTCACATGTACTCACATGAGTGCAGTGAATAGTTTAGCAAGTTACTACTTATGGTGCCATCTTAGGTACAAAGGTCCCCAGGTACAGGATTTAAGGAATAAATTAGAAAAGTGAAAAAACGACAAAAAGTTCAGCATTACAGTTCTTCATGCAGACCATGCCAGGCCTTGCCTCCAGTCCATACTGGGCCTTGCCTCCAGACCATGCCTTCAGTCTGCACCAAACTCAACCTGGGGCTGCCTGTTCTCACAGTCGCCTTGGTCTGCTTGTTCTTGCCACCACCACAGATGCTGGAGGACCTCATTCTCTGCCACGTTGTTCTCTCTTGCTCCATGATGGCTCGACTGCCCTGCGCTGGGCTCACTCTCCTCCATGCTGATCTCCTCTGCAGTGCTTAAACTCACCCTCCAAAGAAGGTAAGTAGATTAAAACAAGAAAATAAACTGAGAGAAGAGAAAAAAAACAGCAAAAACAGTCGGAGCAGATGAGCTGTTGGCAGGAATTCGCATGCTGACCTGCTACTCCATTGCCATCTTTAGTCCACAGTTAAGGTACAGAATGATCCAGCATATCTTTTGGCAAAATCCTCTGGTATCTGGGTCATCAGAACTGGACATCCAGCCAGGGATACTTGGCAGAACTCTGTAGTAATCCTGACTTACGTCGGAATTAATCCAAGAATTTGAACATATTATCAATAATTCTCCTGCTATCTGAACTCTCTTCAAATGTCACTAACTCAGAGTTCGAGTGGAGCTCTTGGGACAATTCGATGTACTTACCTCGATAGTTAGCAATGAAATGTCAGATGGATTAAAGCCTTGTCTAATACTTGATAAATCTGCAGTTGAAACCAGCCTTCCAATCGCTCACATTGACCCTCTGAATCACTCTAAATTACCCACCCTGATGACAACACACTTCAACCTCCACAACTAACACTCTATCATGCAACCACTTCCTGCTGACCTGACCTGATTTGACTACCCTCCTAAACTGACCTGGCTACCTCTTAGAACTAACCTACTCCTCAGCCTCTGTACTACACCCTGAACTGATCACATCCCATTAAACTTGAATAGAAGTGGCTAACTCCAACCTGTCAACCATCCCAACCTGACCCAAACCATCACGAACTAACTTACCAGTCACCACACTACCTAGTTATCTAACTAGCTACCTTATCCCCCTGCCCACCTCCTCACCAAACCGCCTATCCACGATCCACCTTACACGTCTTACCCACCTATCCACTACACCCAAATCCTCCCAACTCATCCATCCAGTCATCTGGTCTCATTCAAACTGGACATTCAATATTCCTCAAGTATGTATGCTGTAAAAAGTGGACATCTCCTGCTTCCACCACCTCTACACCACTTCAGAGTCCCCTGGGGTATGCTGTGCACCACTTTTCTGGTAAAGCCAGGTTCAGAGGCTCATGAAAGAATTCAGAGTGGTGCTGAGTTGGGAGAATTTTTGAGTAGTATGGCAATCTGACTAGATTCACGTTGCTAGATATTATCAAGAATTTAGTAACCACCTTACAGATGGCCCACACTTCTTGTCCAATTTAATTTTACATCCTGCAGTCTGACATTCAACTCATGCTAATTTTGGCAAAAATTTAATTTCACTGCAGATGTTATAAGTGTAAAATTCTGTGTCAAATTTGGCCTGCTGCGCTGTAATTACTGGCTCTGGCAAGGCCAGGTCATTTCCTGGTTAAAGAAACTTGGAGAGAGTGTGGAAAATCTGGAAAAATTCAAAGTTCCTCCAGAATACCAAAGACCATCTAAACCTGCTTAAAACTACCACGTAACAACCTCTTGTAGAACGATATCCTTTATTTGGAAGAATTCAATAAAGGCATTTACTGCATGAGCCTCAGCCAGTACCACTATTATCTGGGAATTTAATCACCTTTTGTCCCCAGTGTTGTTGTGCTCATGCACAAATAGAATCTAATCTCTTCATTAATAAACCTGAATCAAATAGCCTGTAGTAGATTGGTCTGAAAATGTTAACAGTGAGGAGTGTTGTATGGACTACCCACCATGATGAGGGACCTGTGGCAGAATAGCTTAGAATCTCAATTGGGGGAGACTCAACATCTGACCCTTTGCAAAATCTTTGTGAAATGTTTATTAGATCAATGTAACCTGTAACTAGGATCTAATAAACTGTGTCCTGTTAACTACAAGAAATCTTCTAGTTAAACCATTCCTGTACCAAATTAGACCAATTAGGCCGGGTTGTTACCTACACTTTATGATCATGGTGGCGGCAACTTCATCATGAGCAGAAGCTCATACACCTCCATGAAACGCCATGCCCAGACAATATAACTCTTGAATCTATGATCCCCTAAAGTAGAGATCAAGGTCTTTGAACCTAGCACTAAAATGCTTTAAACTTGGTTTTCATCCTCTGGGCCTCTTCCGTACCATAATTCTCTGTCTACAATCGCCCAACACATGAAGAAACTAAAGCTGGGCACTTTATTCTAACTGAGGGCTGACTTTAAAAAAAAGCATGTACTTAATTGGCCTGTTAATAAAACAAACTTTCTAAAACAGTTCCTCTCCTGTTAATATAAAAAAGTCCGAAGGTGACAGTTCTGCCACTCTGGGTTTTGGTTATGATTGATCATTGTAACTGCCTCTTTTGCAACTTCAGCCTCTTCCCCCAGCTAAAAGCTTTGCAGCTGCCAAAAAAAAAAATTTGTTTACTTCCTGATGCTGCTGTTAGCCAAAAAGCCTTTGGCCCGCAATGCTAATCTTTGTACTTTGGCTCCCAAAACATTCAGTCCTGCTCTGGCACCTAACTGCCTTTCTTGATACAAAATTGAATAAAACTCTCCCCTGCTGTTCTGAAATTAAAATAAAGCAGAAGAATAAGACCCTATGGTACACCAGAAGTCACCCAGCCTACCCTATTGATTAGGTTTGGTATTAATCATGACAGTTTTTCATAAATTCATAAATCCATGTGCTGTTGCATTATTTCTCAAAATGCCACTGTGAACTTTCCCAGACCAGTTTGTTCCATGTGGTCCGTTTGCAAACTCCGAAGTCACTTTTTGATTTCACTGAATTCATCTGGTCTGTATTTTCATAGTTATAGATTCATAGCTTCATTCTGTTAGAGGTAGGTGATCAATGCTGACCAATGCACCGTGATAGTAAAAATCATGATAATCTATGGATGATTGATGAAGTTTTAGTTTAATAATTTAAGGATTTCAAATGATTTAAATTAATTGAATGCATTTTATTTTACTATTATGTCTTGTCTTTTAAGATACAATGATGTAGAGCAAAGCCATAATACCTACACAGTTGTGGTATTGTAATATGAACACTGAAGAATAATTGTGTTTTAAATTTTACGGATCATTTCATGTTGTGAAAGTATAAACAAACTACTCTTTCCACACACAGAATACTAATTACATGACAGGAACAATAGGAAACCACTGAGGAAATTTCTCCTCTGGTTAGAAAAGAACTGCAGGCATTAGTCTCAGCAAAGTTAATCTGTAAAGAATTCAATGCTCATGCCTTCCTATCTCACTGAGAAAGGGCTTCTTGTTGTGAATTATGCAGATTCACTCGAAGTCTATCTAATGCGTACTGCTATTAATGTATTAAAAATCTTGATTATTGGGAGCACTCCTGGGCATAAACCGTATCACCTGTTATGGATTTAGGTGTCAATTTTGTGTCAACATTTACTGAAAGTTTTGTGGTGTAAACAGTCACTGTTATTACAGGGATAGTAGGTACTGCAGATGCTGGAGAATCTGAGATAACAAGGAGTAGAGCTGGATGAACACAGCAGGCCAAGCAATATCAGAGGAGCAGGAAAGCTGACGTTTCGGGCCTAGACCCTGAAAAAAGTCAGGTATTCTGAAGAAGGTTCAGAATTTCCCATCCTGACTGCCTTCACATCTTGACTATGAGTAAAGCCTAATTTTTGTTGATTGTCTAACGAAGAAGTTGAAATAATGATTTATATGATATTTACTGTATTGTATGCATGTCTACATAAATGTAGGTTCCGATCACTCAATGTTCTGCATTTAGTGACCTTCAGTGCTCTAATAATGCTGATATTGTACTACTTCAAAGTGTTTATTACTTTTCCTTTCTCCCACTTCTCTGATTTTTCTCAGGGCACATAACTCCTGAATCACTAGACTCTGCCAGCAAGTGGTGAGTACTGCTGCTTTGCGACTGCCTGCTTGGTGTATGAGAGAAGCCCTTCCCTTGCCTTTCAACATTTGAGGAAACACCTGATCTCCACCCAGCATTTCCACACAATGGAATGCCTGATTTTAGCAATGGTAACTCCGTCAAACTTTCATTTTAACAGTCTATGGTACTGCATGGGATAACATGCATCACACCACTCTGTGTAATTCCATTTATGGAGAGCCTTTAATTTACAAGATCAGAAACCTGTAATGTGAAGCTACTCACTGTTGTTTCATTCTTAATTGAGCTGCTGAAGAGAATTACTCCACTGATGCAAGATGGAGCACAGACTTGGTTGGATTGCTTGCAGAGACATGTCATTGGAAGCTATTGCTTTAACAGGTTTCTTTCCACTGCTTGGCTTGAGTGGGTCACAAGAGAACACTGGTCAGCTCTGGTTATTTCCAGGAAAGAAAGGCAAGGAAAGATTAATTTTATGTAGTGCAGTAGAGAGTTCACCATGTTAGTGGTGCTTTTGATATTGTGTTGTCATTGATATTTCAGATTTTCTGATAGAATATCATTTTATAGATGTTTTCTGGTGGGTAAAAACAATTGAAGTGTTATAGTGTACAAGATTGACTTAATACTATGTAGCTGCGAAAGTTTGGTTTATTCATTAACTTCTCTGCAGGGAGCAACTTGTAACCTTATATTGAAAGTATATCAAATCTACAAAGGAAAAGTGCTGTTGCTGCTTTGTACATGCAGATGTTTCCAGGATTTGTTTAGAAGCAACAGGAAAGCGTTTTCCTCTTGTTTGAGATATTTGGTCCATTTAAGTGACTTATGTATGACTAATTGTTCAGAGTTAAGTGTTCAGTGAAAAGTTGGTGAATGCTACAGTGACACACAGTTCACAACCATGCCCTGTTTTTGGTTCTTGTCAGTGCTTGGATCCAATGAGTCATAGCTTACTGACTGTAACATCCTAACTGTTAAGCTTCTTAATAAATGTTTTGTAACTGTTGTATAGTTAGTCCGCACAATTTTATTTACTCTTAATCATATCTCTGATTTGCTGAATCTCAAATAGCTTGCTATTATAAATAAAGAGTAACAAGAAATACCACCTCATTTCCCCTCCAGGCCACTCAACCTTTTTGACTTGGAAATATATTGCCATTCCTTTGGTGTTGTTGGGTCAAATCCTGGAATTTCATCCCTGATGGTGCTGTGGGTCTACCTACAATATGTGGATTGTAGTGGTTCAAGAAGGCAACTCAGCACCACGTTCTCAAGGGCATCTAGGGATGGGAAAGAATGCTGGCACAGACAGTGACACCAACATCCATTAGGGAAGCTTAAAAAAAAGGGAACTGGTGAGATCACATCGGGAGTGCTCTGTACAGTTTTGGTCACATTATTTAAGGAACAATATAAATGCACTGGATCCAATTCAGAGAAGATTTACTGAACTAATACTTGGATTAATCGGGTTGTCTAACGTATAAGGGGTGGATAAAATGCATCTGCTGGAATTTAGGAAATTCAGAGAAAATGGAAAGATAAATTCCTGATGGGCTATGACAGGGTTGATGTGAAGAAGATGTTTTCTCTTAGGGGAAAATAGAACTCAGAGAGTCACTGTTTAAAATTTAGAATCGCCCATTTAAAACAGATGAGGTGTTGTGAGTGTTAAGACCCTTTGGACTCTTTGTCTCCAAAAAGGTGGTGGAAGCAGAGTCCTTAAATAGATAGATTCTTGTTGACTGAGTGAAATGTTTTTGAGGTGGCTTGGAATGCAGGTCTAAGGTTACAATCAAATTGACCATGATCTTATTAAATGGCGGACCAGATTCGAGGAGCTGAATGGTGTACTCCTGCTTTTACTTTTAGTGTTTGTTTTTATGTTAGAACCATATTTGATCTACTAATATTTTTAGTTCAGAAAACCTGCTGTCTTTCCCCTATCTTGGCTACATATGCCTGCAGTGCCACACCTATCCAGTTCACCCTTCACTTTCATCTAAACGGGTGACTCAGTTGTGACAAACTGCAACAGTTCAGTAGCTGAATGATAAGGCTCAGCACCATCATTTCAAGAAATATACTCATCTACATAACATATACCACAGAGAGTTACATTCCTGTTGAGACACATATCTAGAAGTTAATGTACAACACTAGCTATTCAAATATCTTACACTTGCATCCATGGACCCAGAGTTTCTAAGGCCAGACAATTGTTTCTGAAGCTTAGTTATGAGTCTTCTCTAAGGACCATGCAGAATCCTTATTGTAAGAGTCTGTAAGGGAATTGCCCTGGAAACTGAACATTCGTCTGGGCAATTCCTTGACATCTGGTATCCATTAAAATCAGAGATTTTAGTATTTAAGTAAACAGTTGCTTCAGACAGGTTAGTTTATTAAATACTTAGTCTAATTCCTGCCTAAATATTAAACTGAAGCCCCACCTGATTACACACTTAGCTACACTTTCAATGATCCCAATAACCCCAGACCCTTAATCTACATCCCTTCTCTCCTTGGTATCTGGCAACACTGCACCATGGAGACCTGATCCCAACCTCCCTCCTATCTGCGGACCTGACTCAAATCTATTCTAGTCTCAGCACCCCCTGGAATCCAAGCTCCGTTCCTCTGCCACAGGATCTGACTCCACTCCAGACCTGACAAGCTCTGGGACTCAATCCCTCCCACCCCAGCTACAATACCTGATGTGCTGCCCTTCCCACAACTCTGGCACCTAAGCAAAACCTCTCTAGACCTGAAACCCCACACCCCTTTCCCCTCCAAGAGCAAACACCCATCCACCCCTTTAGCAGACACAACCCCACCTGCTCTGCCCCGGATTCGACCTTCTCACAACCTGACCTCAATGTCCCACACCGGATCTAATATTTCCCATTCACTTCCTACCCTAAACACTCCATCACTTACCAGGCCCTTTTGCTACTTTGCTTTCTGGCACCTTTCCCACCTGACACCTTAACCCCTCCTTGTCTGACAACTTACCCTCCTCACACCTTAACCTCACTCCTGCCTTTTGTATTTACTCTTCGACAGAAGTAGTCAAAGTTGACATCTGTCATGTTTGCAGAAAAAGGCAACTGACTTTTTTTTCATTATTCATTCACAGGATGTGGGCATCACTGCCCATCCCTAATTATCCAGAGGGCAGTTAAGAGTTAACCACATTGCTGTGGGTCTGGAATCACACATAGACCAGACTGGGTAAGGATGGCAGATCTCCTTTCCTAAAGAGTCTTAGTGAACCAGATAGGTCTTTCCCAACAATCGACAATGTATCATGGTCATCATTAGACTCTTAGGTCCAGATAGTTATTGAATTCAAATTCCATCATCTGCCATGGCAAGATTTGAACCTGGGCCTCCAGAACATTAGTATTCTGGGTTAACAGTCCAGCAATAATGCTACTAGACCATCACCTCCCCTACCTGCTGCTGAAGAAAAAGCAGCATGGCTTGCCTGCCCTAATTGTTCTATGCTACAAGGGATCTGTCAGAATGATATTGCGGCTCCATATTTCTGAAGGCACCCCAATCAAAATCTCCTGTCAGAAGTGCAAAACTCTTTGTTGTGCAAAAGAGGAGCAGAGTGTCAGAGGGTCAATCTGTGTGACATTACCACTTTTTGGGCAATCTGGCCCTGTCGGAATTCTGATCTTACAGTACACTATATGTAGAAATCCAACTGACTGAAGGCACTATATGGACTCCATTTCACAGAAAAAATTGTTTAAGGAATGGCAGGTACTTATATAACCAGAGCAATACATGCTGGGATGGCATGTATCTGTCCTAATGGTACAAGCTTATCTGATCTGGAATCTATACCATTGCACAACATACTAACAATAAATGTCAGCATTGCCAGGGGTGCCCACCTGCTGGAAATATCAGTTTTTAAAAGTTTCAAGCTGCAGAACTGAAGCTCAAATCAGAACACTGAAGTCAGGATTGCAATGAATCCTTGGTGTAGACAGAACGTTCAGCATTCTGTTGAGTGAATGTTAAAAATTCCTATGGTGCTAGTCAGAGTACACAGGCTTCTCCTGTATCTTGGGTTACATTGCTCCATCAACTACAGCTTAACATTATGATTACTCTTCTTAATGCTGTTTGTGGAATTGTGCTGTCTGCGAAATAACCTTATACCACATTTCCTGACATAACATGAGTAACTGTATTTTAATAATTCATAATAGGCAAACCAATTTTAGGGAATTTGGAAGAGACATGATGAAGTGTTGTTCATGTGCAATATATTTTAAATAACATTTCTTTAAGTAACTGCACTCATGTAACCTGGGGCCTTGATCAAACCTTGAATCTGTTGAAACCTTTTGTTGAGCTCCGTGAACTCTGTAAATGACTCAAGTTTAATTCTTTACACATTAATTTCTTGGTGCTGCTCACAGATTAAAATATTGAACACATCTGAGAATTATTAAGCAACATTTTTTTAAAAATAAGCATTGGTACACTCCAATTGTTTGCATTTCATTTGTTCTCCATTTTTAAATGTTATTCTTGACATCTAACTTGCAATTTTCTACATACTTTTCCCCTGCTGTTGTTATCCTTGTTTGTGATTATTTTTATTTTTGTTAAATACTCCACACCACAGAAACAATTTGCAATTGATGGCCTGGAATTTATTAATTCTGAGATCAGAACGTTCCAAGATTTTCTATTTTTTCACCTTAGTTACATATTGATGTCCATGTTAGTGATGAGTTTAAATGGTAAGTAGGGTGGAATAATCTCCACAAGCTGAATTATCCTTTTACCTTCCACACTTGGGTTCTGGACTTGCTTTGCTCAAATATCATAGCACATGTATAAATGGGCCAAATGGGTGACACTGCCTTAATCACATGCTATGTGCCTTGATGGATCTGAATGTTGGGTGGCATGTATCACAGGATTTGCTATCAGCCGTTTTACATGATCAGCATGACTAATTTCTACTTTGTTTATATGTTGTGCATGGAAAAATGCATCAGATCAACAATATTAAAGATGGCAAAACCTTTGTAACGGAGGTCTTATTTTATCAGTGCAGCTTCGCTAAATGTTGGACTCATGGAAAGGTGAGCAAGTTAAAGGTTATTCTATTCTTTTATTCAATATCCCAAAAGAGCGAGCATCCCAGCTGGACTGCTATATGTTCTGTTGCACAGGTCGAAAGTGAGGAAACAGAACTGTTTGAAATGTGTGCTCTGTTGCCAGCCACTTTGAAGATTTTGCAGGGGGTAATTTCATGAGGGCATGCTTGTGCCTTTATGCTGCTGACCTTTGTCCTTTCACCCATGTTGCTGTCAGTCACACAACAGGACCCTAGGATGAGGCACACAGCTACAGCAATAAGAAAAACTATTCAGAACAGGTGGGCTGCCTTACCTCCCAGCAACATGTTGAAAAGTGATTTTGCAGCAAACAGGGCAGGTTTAAAAGTGCAATAAGGGAAGAGAAGGCCGGAATGCTGTGAGCATCCAGGCAATGTCAAAGTGAGTGAGGGCTATGACAGTAAACAAAGAGCCTGGAGACGCAGCCTGGTCCAGACTATGGGCTGGGTACATGTGTCCCTGAGTGCACAGTGTACTTGCAGCATCATTACAATGATAGTTGCTGGTATAGCATTGAATTGCAGAAGTCTCCTGTAACTGATATATTCATATTCCTTGCTCATGTTTGCAAAAGAAATCAGCTGTCACATCTCTACATTGACTTTCCAAACATGTGACCACTACCACCCAGGAGGACAAGGGCTGTACCTGCAATGTTTCACTCCCGGTAACCATCTTTACTTGAAACTATATCCACCATAGCATCACTGTCACTGGGTCAAAATTCTGGAACTCCTATCCTAACTGTCAATATACCCATAACCCCACGGTTGGTACTGGTTTGAAAAGGCAGCTCACTACCACCTTCAAAAGGATGGGCAATAAGTATCTCACTAGTCAGCAACGATCACATTTTATGAGCAAATAGAAAGATTCTGTTTTGTCACTTCTAAGCAGTCAGCAACTTTAACTGTCTTCCTGAAGTAATTTATAGTCCCTCATAGAGTTTTCAAGAATCTCTTATTTGACTCTTCACAGGTTTTTTTTTTGATGTTTTTCTCAAATCCAAATCATTAAGCAAAACTCTATCTGGCCCTGACCAATATCCATCTCATTTTTTTTTCTGGCTGCACAGATCCCTGAGGTCCATGTATGGCAGTGCCTTCCTGAACTAGAAGTCAATGCTGCAATTGGTGTGTCAATGCCAGTTGCTGTGCTTGGAGCCTTGGAACAGCTGTGTGCGCATGCTGATCCTGACACATAGAGTACCCCACTTCCAACCTTCACCCAATCTCAGTAAAATCAAAATTCATTGCTTCCTGCCCATCAAAAAGCTTTCCAACCATTTTGCTACAATTCCTCCCCACCTCATTTACCTCCATGTTTTGAGACAAACTTCCTGTGGGACATCTTATCCGTTGCAGCTATGGGGATAGAAATGACAGATGGAATGTAATCCAGCTAGATAAAAGGGGTTCACTCTGGGAGATCAAATTTTAAGGAAAAGTATACAGTTAATGGCAGGACCCTGAACAGCATTGATGTACAGAGGGATCTTGGGATTCAAGTACATAGCTCCCTGAAAGTGCCACGCAGGTAGATAGGATGGCAAAGAAGACGTATGGCATGCTTGCCTTTATTGGTCAGGGAATTGAGTACAAGGATCAGGATGTCATGTTGCAGCTTTATAAGACTTTGGTTAGGCCACACTTAGAGTATTAAATCTGGTCACCACATTACGGGAAGGATATGGAGGCTCTGAACAGGGTGCAGAAGAGATTTTTGAGGATGCTGCCTGGATTAGAGGGTATGAACTATAAGGAGAGACTAGATAATTTGTGTTGTTTTCTCTGGAGCAGCGGAGACTGAGGGGAGACTTAATAGAAGCCTATAAAAATATGAGAAGCATAGATGGGGTTAATGGTCAGAATTTTTTTTTTCCCAGAGTCAAAATTTTGAATACTAGAAGGCATACATTTAAGGTGAGAGGGGGAAAATTTAAAGGAGATGTGAAGGACAATTTTTTTTACACAGAGGGTGGTAGGACTCTGGAACACACTGCTAGGGGTGATGGTGGAGGCAGATACAATAAGGGCATTTAAGGAACTTTTAGATATGCACATGAATATGCAAGGAATGGATGGTTATGGACCAAGGGCAGGCAGAAGGTATTGGTTTAATTTGGCATCATGTTCAGCAAAACATTGTGGGCTGAAGGGCCCATTCCTGTGCTGTACTATGTTCTATCAAACTTCTTCTGAAAACCCATTTACTCCACAGTCCTTACCAAAGCTGTGGTATAAATATCAAACCAGACATGCTCTAATGTTACCAAGTGATCCTTTGACATTGAAGCACATTCCTGAGCAAGTATAGGATGCCAGCTCTGTCAAGCAGTTTCTTTGCAGACCTTGTTGTGAAGAGGCCAGTTCGCTTTGCTTTTTATTCCCAAATATGGTAGTTTTCCCTATTGTTTTCATTACTCATAGAAACCTGTAGCTATGAACAAAATTAATCACAGATAATTCTTTAAATAGGGAGCTTACCATCTGATCAAGATATTTTCCAGTTTTGGCAGGACGTATGTCTTAACAACAAAGGATCACCAAACTTGGAAAGTCTATTTGGAGAAGACAGTGTAAACCAAAAATAGTGTTGTAGCTTGAAAGAGGGAAACTGAGAGGAGTCTTGGGTAAGAGCAGCTTTGAAAGGCTTACAAACTAATTGTGAAGTAATGGCAGGATAATGGACAATTTCCAATACCAGCCAATGTATTGGATCGAACATTTTCTTCAGCTCACAGTCAATGGTTTTTTTTGTTGTGATCTCAATTAGATTATTCTTTGCTAGTATTTTAAGTCACGTGGTGGTGAGGAAGAGGAGTGGTCTTAATGAGATGCTACAGATTTTCCTGTAAGATCAAGATAAGTCAGATCAAAGTTATTTGCTCCTCTGTTCCCAGTCATTGTTCTTGTGTGTTTGCTCAAGGCTGGTTATTTGCCAGCAATTGCAGAACCAAGAACACCTCATTGCTGCATTCTTCTTTTTCATTTTTCCAGTGATTCAATCCACTCAAACACTTTATTATTGAAGCATTGATGGAATCATAGAATCCCTACAATGCAGAAAGAGGCTGTTCAGCCTACTGAGTGTGTACCGACAGTCCAAAGAGCATCCCATCTAAACCCAGCCCCCTTCCCTAGCCCTGTAACCACCATAGCTAATCCACCTAACCTACACATTACAGACAATTTAGCTTGCCCAATTCACCTAGCCTGTACATCTTTGGACTGTGGGAGGAAACCCGAGAACCCAGCAAAAACCCACACAGACACAGCGAGAATGTACAAATTCCACACAGACAGTCATCCAAGGTCGGAATCAAACCTGGGTCCCTGGCAATGCGAGGCAGCAGTGCTAACCATTGAGCCACCATGCTGCCCATTGTTCCTTTAAATTCAATGTCAGTAGATAATCCAAAGACACTGTAACTTTGACCAAAGCAATTTTGTTTTATGAACAGCAGGAAATAGCATCTGTGAATATTTGACTTCCAATGTGTCTTCTGGCAATGCCAGCAACTCTTCAATGGGTCAATGGGTTAAGCCACTCTGACTCAGTGTCCTTTTGCATATGAGAGATGAATGTCATGGCTATGACACGGGTAAGGGGAGAATAAATGTGTTTTTTTTTTAATCGATAAACATCAGTGAGGACAGTGCAGAACACCAAACTGGGGGAAAACAATAAAGGTGAAGATGACTCTCGTGGTTGTTGCTTAGCTAATGATTTTAATGGAATGGATTGATAACCCCAAAAATTAATTCAAATCCTGCCATGTCAGTTTGAAAACTTGAATTCAATTCAAATCAGTAAAACTGAGCCTTTGCAAAACTAGCAACAACCTTCTGCTAGGCCTCAGGAGGCAATTGCAAGAGATTAAGCGGAGCCTGGTAATGATCATTGGGGACCACTGTGAAACTACAAAAAATATTATTGCTCCTCTTGACCCCAGGTAAGATCTCCAATGAACAAATGAAGAGAGCAACTGAAGAATGTTTGTTTTTGTTGGCAGCTACAGCAGCCTTGTTAAGAAAAATGTTTAGACTACACATGGACCTGGTGGTCCTGAATGCAGCAAAGCTGACCAAATTTGGGCATGATCCTAAAACAGGTATTTTATAGGTTAAACGAGCTGGGTATGCAAGGAGCCTCATGCTTGATTTAGACGGCTGCCAAGGATGGGAGGACAGGAGCATGGTGTCACACTACTGGTTTAGTAATCCAAACCTTCGAGCTAAATCTCCAGAGATGTGAATTCAGTGGTAGCTGAGGGAATTAAAGTTCAATTCACTAAATAAATAATATAAAGTGGAAGTCCCACTGAAGGAGCAGAAACTTTTCCCTCCCTGATGTCGAATTAGTCAGTGACAAGAATGTTTTAAAAATATAACACAATGAAAAATCTCCATCTTAACATTGGAAAGAGGTTTTTCCATTTTATCATATTAATTGTAATATGAAGGGGCTCAACCAAAACTGGGTGAAATTGAAAGGTAATCAGGCTCACAGGGATGGCAACACAAGAGAACATGAAGAACAGATAGAAGGTCTTACAACTCATTTGGAGCATGCAGCTAACTCATAAGACCACAAAGTCGGATTCTTGCCATGATAGGTTGAAAGTCAACCTTAACCACACAAAATGTGTGACACCAAATGCAGATTGGGTGGAGGAAGTTATTGTTTTTCCTTGTTGGGAGTGGAGTGCAAGTTTTTGGAATTTGATGCCCCACAAGGGATGGTTGTAGTAATCATTACCCCTCTGTTTCAGTAATAGAACCACCTGGCTTCAATTTGCACTTACCTGGGAGTTCATTCATTGTCCATGACCACAGAAAAAAGTTGGTTGAAATATTGATTGTTTTCAAGAAGAAGCTAAATGTAGTCATTTGGGCTAAAGCGATCAAAGGGTATGGGGACAAAGCAGGGACAGAATTCTGAGTGGGATGATCAGCCATGATCGTTTAGAATGACAAAGCAGGTTTAAAAGCCAAATATCCTACTCCTTGCATTTCCTAAGTCCAAGAATGCACACGAAGAATTACGGTCTTAAGCAATCATGACCATTATGTTACGCTCACTAATTGCCTCCTTGTCATGTCAGTTAAGCAATTGTATCAGTTTAAAGCACTGAAAAGTAACACCGGAGTCTTCAAGATACATTCCATAGATAGCACAGTGCTTCACAGCTTCCACACTTGCACACTTACATGCATGTATATGGTATGTGATGTGCAGACGAAGGTAGCAAGGCAAAAAGTATGTTGGGGAGCGGAGTTTCTATCATCACTGGCTTACTGGCAGACTTCTATTTCCCCAGTGTAGCATGAAAAGTTTAATTGTGCAATGTACATTTCAATAACATCACGTATCTCATAGCTCCTAAAGCAGGCATCACAGTTAACTACATTTTTATGCCCCTGGGTCATTTTAAGGGACTAGGCACCTGTGTGGCACTTGCTAATCTTTGATTCTCAAATGCATCTCAAACGTCACTGATGCCATTTGATCCAAATCACAGCTATTCATATCCTTGAATCATGGTTCCTGGTGCTGTGAGGCAGCAGTGCTAACCACTGAGGCACCGTGCCATGTAAAAATCCCAAGTGGAAGATATAGGCTGAGCTATTATGTTACACCATGTGATTGCTAATTGAACTTTAATAATACGTGTTCATAAGCTGTTTGATTTCTTGTTTATTTTGTTTTTATTTCACAATGATTGAAATCTCATTCTAAACCATCATTGCATTGTTATTGGTAATTATTACCAGCCCTTCTAACTCTCTCTTTTAAATGTCTGCTTTACAATTGTGAATATTTAACTGGAAAATAAGATGTGACGCAATTGTTTAATACAAGTGTTAGAACTTATAAATGCATGGCACCAGGTAGATGGAACTGCATGTTTCCCAAAGTTTGAGGCACTCTCAGTGGAGGGAATACGAATGTAATAAGTTTAGAATAGAAAGAAAGAGGAACACTATTTCAAAAAGATTGTGAATGTATGACTGGAGTTAGTGTTAGAAGTAGAGATGTCGGTTTTAGTCGGTTAAATGTTGTCAAAGGAAGGGAAGATAAAGAGACCCGGGCCAGGACAGAAACAGGGGATAGTCAACTGTATGTGGGGATAGTAAACAGCATGGTTGAATCAGGCCGTCTGTCATGTTTTGTTATTCTTCTCTAAACATCGAGAAAGATGGCATTTTTCAAATTCAAATTTTACCTCTGATTCAATATTTTAAAACATTTACTATTCTGCATGTTCTTTTGTATCACATATGTGTATTGTACTACTTTGTGAAATGTAGTAAATTTGCCAGTTTAGCAGATTCTGTCAACCATGAGAGCAGTTACTCCTGAGACAAGTACCCCCTTAAATTGTGATTAGTTCTTCTTTTGGGTTTTTTTCAAAGACTCCAGAAGATGCACATATACATTTTGTTGTTTGAAAAAATGACTTTTTCCCTTTAAATTAACAAACATTTGATTAAATTATTTTTCCTGGTGGTGTCATGACCATCTGCCTCTCATTCCATGGTATTCAATGTTGGTCTGTTTCAGGTTTGCTGATGTTCTCCATCTAATTCCCCAATGGTCTATGATCTGTGTCACTGACAGTTCACTGATGGGGTCTGCAAGGTTCATTAAACAAAGTGACAGGTCGAATTCCTCCCCTGGGCTACTTTTAGTGCATTTTAAGATAACCAATACATGGGATCTGTTTCTTGATGGTCTAGGAGCATTATTCTTTGACCATTCCTTGCGATCCAGTAGAAAATATTCTTATATACACATCAACAATTTTGCAAGGTGATCAATTTTTAAATGTGATGAACAGTCAATATACCACCGTGCTACATGTCAGAAGTAAAATCCAAGTTTTGGATCCAGGTTGGAAAAGGGTGGGATAGCTGGATGGATGGGGAGGATCAGGACATAATGACGGGCAACAATTATAGGAGAAAGGAAAACTCAGCTAAAGAGTGGTTAACAATTGAAGGGTGGGTGGCTTTAGGTGAGATCCAATGTTCCAGTCTGCAGCGTTGGGAGCTCCATTGGTAGGGACAGGGACATTGTTTTTCCTCATTTGAGGAAAATGGTACAGACAGCAGGCTTTCAGCTGAGGTAGTATTAAGCTGCTTATGGGTGAATGCCAGGCTGGAAGAGGCATGAGTTATTTCTTAACAAGTAGGAGGGTTAAATTATATCTCCTCCATGATTGGATGAATTCCTGTTTGGTAGCGCAGCAGGTAGAAAGGGGAAGGAGTGATAGAAACAAGTCACAGGAAGGATGTAAGCCTCCACTATGGGAGGATGTCAGTTTTATTCCCTCAGGAATGGACAAGGGATGCCATATGTGCTCACTCAGCAGAAAGGAAATCCTCAGTGGAAGAGGCAGGCGACAGAGGTTATCTTTCTGAGGTATATAAATTTACTTTCCTCCTCTCGTGGAGATGGAAATGAAGGTTCCAATGTCAGCTCAGAGACAACCAAAGATCACTTATAATCTCTGAATTTTACAGCTTGGAAGGAGTCTATTAGTCCTCTTGTGCCAGATATCAAGTAGCCATCCAGTTTGATCGTACCTTCCAGCTCTTGCTCGATTACTTTGCTATTTATGACATTTCAAGGGCATTCACTAGTACTTTTTAAGTGTTAATTTTCTGCCTCTACCTTTTCAGACAGTGGGTCCCAGATCCACACTACCTCTGAACGAAAGCACTTCCCTTTGAATCCCCTCTGAATCTCCTGCTCCATAAATAGATCGCATAGATAAAGAGGATGGGCCCCTCAAACAAGGAGAGTAGGGACTATCTCTTAAGCCTATCTAGACCCCCTCATGATACACAGCTGAATCCGGCTTCCTCTCTACCTTTCCTATTCCAAAGAAAACAACCCCAGCACATCCAACTTTACCTCATCACTAAAAGATTTCAATCTGGACATCATCCTTCTAAAACTCTTCTGTAACTGTTTAGACCAGTCACATTGAATGTTGACTTTTAACTTCCCAAAGTCTTTGTGATTTGAGGAGTAACTGAAATGGTTAGCCAGTTCTTTTGATTGTTCTAATCCTTTCAATGCACCTACAGGCACTTGAGCATGATGTTTTCAGCTTTGATGATGGGAAGTGGCCTCTAAAACTTTGGTTAATATTTGTCCCTTGGCTAAAAGAAGAGCCCACCAAGGTGGCCATCACTGCTGTTGGGGTGGGGCAGGCAAACACATGGTATTAGATCAATTTTGGAATGGTTGGTGTCAATCTAGTTAATGAGGTACAAACTCCAGAGAGATTTAAACAAGGTAAGTAGCAACTTTGCAATTGGCTATATTGAAAAGATTTATATTTTTTTCAAATTTAACTGATTGCCCTATATTATGAGCTGAGTGCATGATAGCACTCTATGGGTATAAAAAAGAACTATGAGCTAAACATGCACAAAAAAATACATATTTAGTGGGACACTCATGTCTTGTTTTTGCAGGCATGTGTTGCAGTGGTAAATTAATAGGGATCATGGGGCAATAGACATACCCGCCAAGCCGGTGTGTTTGGTTGCAGACTTTTCATCACTCTGCTAGGCAACATTGTCAGTGCGCCTCCAATGAAGAATTTGTGTACTGTTTCGTGTGTTATTTACATGCCTCAATTTGCTGGGATGATCAGCATTACTTTCGGTTCTGTTTTTCAGTGGTTTGTATATCGGGTTCAGCCCAATGTATTTGTTGATGGAGTTCCGGTTGGAATGCCAAGCCTCCAGGAATTCCCTGGCATGTCTCTGGCATTGGCTTGTGCTATTATGGATGTGTTGTCCCAATCAAACTCGTGCCCTTCTTTGTCTGTGTGTGTTGAGAAGTCATTGTGTCTCTTGGTGGCTAGTTGGTGTTCATGTATTCTTATTGTCAGTTTTCTTCCGGTTTGGCCTTTGTAATGTTTTTCACAGTCCTTGCATGGTATTTTGTGCATTAAGTTAGTTTTATTGATTGTGGGTATGGGATCTTTTACGTTTGTCAGTAGCTGTCGCAGGTTGATTGTTGGTTTGTGGGCTACACTGATACTTAAAGGTCTGAACAGTTTTGTGGCCATCTCTGACATGTCTCTGAGGTACAGTAGGGTGATTAGTGTGTATGGCTGTGCCGTGTCCTCTTGTTGTGGTCTGTCACAAAAGTAATTGTGCTTTTTTAGGTATCCATTCCTTTTAAAAACTTTTACAAACAGACCACAATAAGAAGGATGTTCTGAGGAAGGGTCACTGGACCCGAAACGTTAACTCTGTTTTCTCCTCCACAGATGCTGCCAGACCTGCTGAGCTTTTCCAGCAACTTTGTTTTTGTTCCTGATTTACAGCATCCGCAGTTCTTTTGGTTTTTGTAAACGATCCCATACCCACAAGCAATAAAACTAATGTAATATACAAAATACCTTGCAAGGACTATGAAAAACATTACATAGGCCAAACCGGAAGAAAACTGACAATAAGGATACACAAACACCAACTAGCCACCAAGAGACATGGCCAATTCTCACCGGTCTCAATATACACAGACAAAGAAGGACATAAATTCATCTGGGACAGCACTTCCATAATACCACGAGCCAAACAGAGACATGCCAGGGAATTCCTGGAGGCCTGGCGTTCCAACTGGAACTCCATCAACAAACGCATTGAACTGGAGCTAATATACAAGCTGGAAAACAGAACCGGAAATAATGCTAACCACACCAGCAAACCAAGGCATGTAAATAACAAGTGGGACAGAACACCAACGCTTCACCCAGAGACACACTGACGATGTTACCTAGCAGGATGACGAAATGTCTGCAACCGAACCCATCAGCTCAGCGAGCAAGTCTACAATCTCATCCACAACCCGAGCTCCAAATCTTCTCAAAAACTTTAATAGGGATCATGTTTTAGGGCACTTTATTGAGGACAACTCTATAAAGGTTTTTCTCAATAAACAGAACATGCAATAAGTCTGTTTGAATTGTGTTCCCTACACTGCCAACCAAAGAGAAATTGTTGTTTGAGCTTCCAACAAATCTAATTTTTTCATCAGAAGTGGATTCAACTTCCATCCTTGGTTTTAGCTGGGGACTGATGACCTGTGTTCCGAGAAGGAGAAATTTGAATGATTGACAAAAGAACAAAAGGCAAAACCATTTTACACCAGGGAGTGCTTATAATCTGGAATGCAATGTCTGCAAAGGTGCCAGAGGTAGATCATGGTTTTACAAGAAGAATTGTCTAACTTCCTGAGGTGAAAATTATTGCAGGCCAGTGAGGAAAGGGCCAGGGAGTGGGGCTAACGTAACTGCCCTCAGAGAGTATGCATAGATTTAATAAGTCAAATGGTCCCCCTGCATCATAACCATTTATGTCTTGATCACCAGGAGATATCATAAAGTGAAATCAAGAGCAAAGCTTTGTGACTGAAAAAGTGCTCATCCTTTGTACCATAGAACATTAACAGGAAACTTAACCCACACAAAGCAACACACATTGAAAGTGCAACCAACTCATCTCCACAGGAAAAGATTACAGGTTAACATTTGTCTCAGCACATCTATACCAGACTCGCACTAATGGCCAAGTACAATGGCCACCAAAGTACACAACTGCTCACCATGAATCTCCAGGCAGGTCCCTGTAATTAATGCAACACAAACTAATCCATATGTTACTTACATGCTGTGATGGACATAAAATTAGCTGCAGCAGATATAACAAAGTATGCATGTGATAGCCTGTTATCTTTGTTTCGAAATGCACATGAACACTAAACTTTGGCACAGGAAGTTGATAAGACAACAGGTGCTACACACAGATGTACATTTTTGATAAATTATTGATCACTTCTCTGTCACACTGCACGCAAGAATTTGTGTGTAAATATAATCTTTAGATGAAGATTAGTGGGCATTATGAGATAAGAGGATGGAGATATCTCGCCACATATTTTGTTCCTCTTTTTACAGCTTACTTCACTTTTTTATGTTATATTTAGGCAGCACTTAGCCATTTGTGAAGGAAAGAAGTAAAATTGATTAAAATACTTATTCCACTGCTGTGCCAACTCAGTAGCTATTAGGAAGCCATGATTCCAGATATAAATGTGAAAACTTATTACCATAAAGTTGACACAAATGTGACAAAAATATGGAATGGATAAAATTGTGTGACTAGACGTGCATGCAAATGTTGGGTACTTCAATTTGTTTTAGATAGATAAAATGCCTTTTTTTGATCCCCTAATCTTCAGAAGAGGAGACAATAAATTAAAATCCTGCTGCATATTATTGGTACAGGGAATGTCAATTGTCCCGCAATACAATTTGAGTTATCCTAATATTCTGCTCCAGTGTTCCTGTTTCAACCAATATCGGCAAAAAAGATAATTGATTTCAGTTTTACCACAGTTGTCTGCATATAAGCTGACCTTTGAAACCCTGAAAGCCTTCCAAAAATGGGGTTGACTTATACGCCACCTCTAGAAGGGAAGCATCACTGTAGGTGGTTACCATCTTTATCATTTGCTACTGAATGAGCATGTCTTAAGCTACAGTACATCTTCACTATCCTGTATGGCTGCTTGATCCCTTGTGTCAGTTATAAGCTGGAAGCAAATTAAATATGTACGTGTAAGGTGAAAAACTGAGGCCAACTGCTATTGCGAGTACAGCTTGTTGTGGCTAAAAAGAGGGGTCAACATATACACTGAGTAATAGCAGCAACATGGTTTGTTGAGTTGGCAAATTGAGTTATCTCATATACCAAGTCAACTCATATATCATGAGGCTTAGTAATTAGGAGAACAGCGTATTGCATGTTTGTTCTGGTTCCAAACATAAGTTATTGGACTTTGAAATGCTTGATGTCATTCCAACATGGGGTATAGAAAAGCAAGAACTTGATTTTCCCAAATTTGGAACATACCAGAACCGATTACAGCCAGTTACGTCCAATTGACCTGCAGTCATTACTGTTAATGTAGGAAGCACTGCAGCCATTTTACATAAATCAAGGTCCCATAGATCTCAATTAGTTAGATGAGGACTTTCAGGGGCATTGGTTATGGGCATCGCAGGCTAAACCAACATTTACCGCCAATTACTTATTGCCTAAAGGGGAATTAAGAGTCAATCATGTTGCTATGGGTCTGGAATTGCATGAGGGCCCGACTCGGTAAGAATAGCAGTTTTCCTTCTCTAAAGCGCATTAGTGAATCAGATGGGTTTTTATGATAATCAGGAATAGTTATGTGGTTGCCATTCAGCTAACATTTTATCTCAGGTTTTTTTCAATTGAATTCAGATTTCACCAACTGCCATGGTGGGATTCAAGCCCATGTTCCCAGAACAGTACCAGGGGTTCTGCATTATTAGACCAGTGATGTTACCACAACACCACCACCCCACACTGAACAGTGAGAAATGATCTGATCAGTGTTACCATTATCCTGCATGGATTCAAATTTAATTCAGGCTTTCCTCTTGAATTAGTGTTGTAACAAATTGTCCTGACAAATGCGGAAAGAAAAATGTTAGAGGAAATGTGTCTTTTTTCACCAATGCTCATGTTCTGCGTTACAGATGACTATGGAGAAAAACAATCAACTCAAGATAGCATTAACTTCTAATAATTTACAATTCAATCTGTTTCTTCATCTCAGACTCAGTAATTAAGACTTTGTTTGCATTGTCTATGGTGAAGCTCTTACAACATAGCCACAGTAAAATTATCAACACAATGAAATTTAACCTAAAATGGAATTTTCAAAAAGAATTTTCTATGTCATTATGAGTGAAGGTTCTGTTTGGTCATTATTTGTTCCACAGGGACACAGTAACTTGAGTAAGTCATTAAACCCCTTGAAATTGTCCACTACTTGATTAGATTGTGGAGGATCTGCATCTCTTTCTATTTAACTGCCTTTGTTCCATGTTCCCTGGTATCCTTCATAAATGAAAATCTATTGATCTCAGTCTTAGAAAAGTCAAGTAGCCTACTGTTAGTTGTCTGTTAATGATTGTATGAACAGAATGAAAAGACCAAGATTCTACTTAAAACATAAATATAATCAAAACAAGTTTGTTTATTATTTTGCTGCAGTTATAAGAAAATGTTTGCAACATTGGACACTGTGACTGAAGTAACTTGCTTCACTCCTCTTTCCAATAATCTGTCTTTGATTTACAACATTGTCCAATGTCTAAGGATGCATTTAAAGAAAAAAAGTGTACATGTAAAGTGATTTTCATTTCCTTAAGATGTGCCCTACAGTAGGTAGAGGGAAGTATATTGTCCTGGTTGGAGAAATTGGGCAAAGGACCAGAATATTAAATTCAGAACCAGGCCATTTAAGTTATGAAACACCTTTTCATATAAGTGGTGGTAGAAGTGTGAAACTGGTTCTGACAAACAATAATAGACATTAACTCAGCAAATAATTTTAATTCCCATATACTTTTATGAGTTGACGGTGTGAATGGGTCCAGGCACAAAGTAAAACAGTTAAACCGTGATTCAATTAGGTCACAATTTTATAGAATGGCAGAACAAGCTCAATGGGCTTAATGGCCTACTGCGATGTCTGTGTTCCAATAACTTCAAAGGTAACTAACTGCATTTCTACTGTAAACATTGCTATTATAGCAGCCAATTTGCGAACATTCAAATTATACAATCAACAAAAAAGGCATCCAGATCAATAATCTGGCTTGGCGTTGTGATTCCAGTGTGAAGAGTATCACAACTCCATTCTCTTTTAGAAATGATATGAGAATTCATTCATTAGAACAAGCCAACAGGGCCTTGTTTTGACATTGCATCTGAAAGACAGCATTTCCCATACTGAAGTACTTACTCAGTACAGCATTGAAGTATTAGTCCCAACAGCTCACATGGATAAAATGGATAAAATTGTGTGACTAGATGTGCATGTAAATGTTGGGTACTTCAAATTGTTTTAGATAGATAAAATGCCTCTTTTTGATCCCCTAATCTTCAGAAGAGGAGACAATAAATTAAAATCCTGCTGCATATTATTGGTACAGGGAATGTCAATTGTCCCACAATACAATTTGAGTTATCCTAATGTTCTGCTCCAGTGTTCCTGTTTCAACCAATATCAGCAAAAAAGTTTCAGTTTTACCACAGTTGTCTGCATATAAGCTGACCTTTGAAGCCCTGAAAGCCTTCCAAAAACAGGGTTGACTTATACGCCACCTTTAGAAGGGAAGCATCACTGTGGGTGGTTACCATCTTTATCATTTGCTACTGAATGAGCTTGTCTTAAGCTACAGTACATCTTCACTATCCTGGTTGGCTGCTTGATCCCTTGTGTCAGTTATAAGCTGGAAGCAAATTAAATATGTACGTGTAAGGTGAAAAACTGAGGCCAACTGCTATTGCGAGTACAGCTTGTTGTGGCTTCCTGTCCTGGCATGGAAGCCTCCTGGCATGGTGAGGTGGACTTTCAGCCTGGCCTGGTAAACTCTTGGCCCAGCTTGACGGACTCTCAACCGGGTGTGGCCTCAGCGTGGGCTTCTGGTCTTGAGGTGATTCCTCAAAGTGCGGTCCCACCGTGGTTAAGCATTTAAGAAAGATTAATGGTTGAATTTTCAGCTTTATTTCTTCATTTTTAGTTAAAACTTCAAAGGTCTGCAATGTATAACTTTTAACTATATTTTGTATGTTTTATGCTATATTGTAATTACCGCAATGTTTAACTTTTAACTTTGTTCTTTCTATCTGCCTTCTTCTTAAGATTCTTTATTTAAGTATTTTTACTTGAGGTGGTGCCTTGTGTGGCGACATTATACAATTCTCAATGCACTCCTGTACTTTTCTACTTGACTAGACGTGACAATAAATCAAAATCAAGTAAATCACTGAAGGCTGACACGCAAGTGCCCTAAGCTATTAAGAAGCAGTGAGGTTTTGCTTCAATTGCATTGGAATTTGGTTAAACCAAACCTAGAGTACTGTGTCGATCTCTTTACCTCAGGAAGTATATTATTGCCACAGAGGGAGTGTAACGAACTTTCACCAGAAGTGTTCCCAAGAAATTTGGCACAACTGGGCCTCTGTTCTCTGGAACTTCAAAGAATGAGAGATGATCTTGCTGAAACCTACACATACTTAAAGGGATACACCAATGTAGATGCTGGTAAGATATTTCCCCGGGTTTGAGTGGATAAAAATAAGGGGGATGTTATGTAGGACCAAGATAAGGAGAATTTGTTTTTCTCGGACTTGTGAACCTTTCGAATCCTCTGCCAAAGAATATTGTGGAAGCTAAATCTTTGAGTATGTTAAAGTAGAGATTGGTAGTCAAAAATCTATCAATGTGGTGTAAAGGCTATGGAGTTTTAGTGAGTAAAGACATTGAAGTGTTCAACGAGCCGTGATCATATTAAATGATGGAGCAGACTTGACAGGTTGAATAATTTTCTCCAGTTCTTATGTTTCTTTGGGGTGCCTTTCTCAATCATCCTTCTACCTGTAAGAAACTTGTACAAAGGCAGTTGACCTGCCCTGGAAGGTCTGCTGGGAGAATGATAAGTACATGGGACCCTTTAAAGGTATAACAGTGACATAATTTCCTGAATCCTCAACCAGTAAAACTCCCCGGGGAAGGGAAAATTCTCATGGAAATGTTTACATGTTTATTTAAATGGATTTCTGTATCTAGCAAAGCTATTCTTGTGTGATTCCAGAAAATGTTTTGCTCTGGTTCCACTAACTGTCACTAAGATAGAGCGACATATCCTGCAAAGGCTGAAATCAAAATGAATGTTTTTGGTCATGGTTTGACTTTTTGATTTCAGTAGCAACTAGTCCCAGCCACATAATTAAAGTATATATTCACAGTTGACAATAACTTTCATCATCTGAGAGTATGATCCAAAGAGAGAACAGAGTGCGTGCATTTGTATACATATTGTGGCCTTACTTCATGCTTCAAAAGATGGAAATTTCCTATTGTGTCCTCAAGACATTTACAAATGAATTTTATTTCAAGTGCAGCCACTGTTATTCCCAGCCAATGTGCACACTGCAAGTGCTCAGACAGAAATGACGCAAATAGAGTCCTGATGAAGGGTCTAGGCCCGAAACATAGACTCTCCTGTTCCTTTGATGCTGCCTGACCTGCTGTGTTCCTCCAGCTCCATACTGTGTTGACTCTCACGCCAGCATCTGTAGTTCTTGCTATCTCCGTGATTCTGAGTCTCATCTCTTAGTACTCTATAAATTTACTTCAATGTTAATTTGGAATTGGTATTGAAATAGTGTCAAACTGAATCAGATTTCACACCACACCAGTCTAGGCCCAGTTTTCTGCCAAAATCCAAAATTAATCCACTGTAACTTCAATATTACCACTGAGGAACAGCTAAGTTTAGAAGATTGTATGCAGAACTTTATTCATTTTCCTCCATGGTGCAAGTGAACTTTGTGACTATCATGGTGTTAGGAAACAATGTTCTTTCTTATTTCACTAGAATTTAGAAGAATGAGGAGGGAATCTCATAGTAACATATAAAATCCTGATGAGACTGAACAGGCTACTTGTGGGAAGAATGTTTCTGATGTGGGGGAAATCCAGAACCAGGGGTGGCAGTCCAAGAATAAGGGGTAAGCCATTCAGGACTGAGATGAGGAAGAATTTCTTCACTCAGAGAGTGTAACCTGTGGAATTCTCTCCCACAGGAAGCAGTTGGGGCCAGTTCATTAGATACATTCAAGAGGGAGCTGGGCATGGCCCTTGAGGTTAAAGGTGTCAAGTGTTATGAAGAGAAAGTGGGAATGGGATACTGAGATTGCATGATCAGCCATGATCATATTGAATGGCAGTGCAGGCTCAACGAGCTGAATGGCCTGCTCCTGGCCCTATTTTCTATGTTTCGATGTTTCTATATCCAGCAAATGTGGAAAATACTCCTAAAGCCCCTGTAATAAAAATTGCATGTCATTGTAAGTTGTATAAATTTGCACTCTGTGCCGATCTACAGATTGTTAGAAAAGCATATTGAATCCAAATTAGAAGAAAGAACAAGAAAAATACAACACAAGAACTGACCCTTCGGCCCACTAAGCCTGTGCTGATTCCGATCCTTATTTAGACCTGCAACCTATCGCTGAAATGCAGTTTCTATCCCTCTGTTCACCTCCTGTTCACATGTCTATAAAGATACTCCTTAAATGTTACTAAAGTGCCTGCTTCCACCACCTCCACTGGCAGTGCGTTCCAGGCACCCACCAACCTCTGTATGAAAAACTTACCCATGTTTTTCCGATAAGCCTTCCCCCTGTCGCCTTGAACCTGTGCCCTCTTGTAGTCGACCTTTCCACCTGGGAAAAAGCCTCTGATTATCCACCGTATCTATATTTCTAGACATTTATCAGGGTGCCCCCACAGCCTCTGGCTTTCCAATTAAAACAATCTGAGTTTATTCAACACCTCCCCATAACTAAAACTCTCCAGACCAGGAATCATCCTGGTAAACCTTCTCTGCATCCACTCCAAAGCATTCACATCCTTCTGGAAGTGAGGGGACCAGGACTGCATGCAATATTCTGTTTTAGTTGTTATGAAGCAGAGGTTGACACCCCTCCGAATAACTAAAACGAAAACACCTAGAGAAGCTCGCCTCGCCACATAATCTGTTAAAGGAGGTGTGAAAAGTGATATAATCTGCCTGTCAACCCCCATCCTGTTATAAAGGGAAGGTTAAATGAAATGAACTCTTGTTAGTCATTCTATAATCAACAAGTGACAATTTATTTCTTTAACTCCATCAGTGAACAAATTAACAAAACTACTAACAAACTGAAAAATTCTCCTTTAACTACTAATTATCCCCAAATAAACAAAATTATAATGGTATGCTGTTCCAATAGATACAAATCCCACATACACAAACCAGATTAATAAAAATAGACTTAAAACTTGGCTGCTCGAAATTACGGCAGGATACATCTTATGGAATGTTCCGTGCCTTCTCCGCTGCTCTTCAGGCAGGAATGCTTTTCTTTGTCAAATTCTATTGTCCGGAATATTAGCTAAGAGTGCCACTGTACCCTTAGTAAGATGATGGTTTTCTGAGAGCTTGGAGAATTCTGTGAGAGCCAGTGATTTTCTCTTTAAGACTGCTGGTTATTAACTCTAACAGATGGCAGTTGTTCTCACACCGATTTTCAAATACCCTTACTTTTATACCTTTGATTACCTATCAATTTCTTACCATAGGATTGGTGCTAGGCTGTCAAAACCATCAAATTTAAATTTAATTGGCTTTTAGTCTCTAAGTGCCTGGATTAAATTAATTGGCTGATATTCAAATTGGTTGCCTCAATAACAAAACAAGACTCCTGCCTGGGTTGCTAACTATATAGCCTTTCGATACAAATGTTTCAATTTCAGGAATTCTCTCTGCCTGCTACTGCACACAGACTTTTTTTTATTTTGCAAACAAGTTCTGACATCTTGCCTTCCAATCTACAAGTACTCTACCCCAGTTCACAACACCTCCCCCTCAAGAAATAAAATGAACAACCATGATGAAAAGATGGCTTTATTTTCTAAGTCTGAACACCATTATTACTAGATGCATAGGTCATTATTCTAGAGTTACACATTTCATATTAACTCTATATACATAAAGCATTGAACACTACTATTTCTATGTTATATACATATTTTCCTTGTAAACCCACAATAAAGCATCCGCAATAACATTTCCACGACCCACAACATGTACAATCTATAAATTAAGTGCTTGTAACATTAGTCTCCAACAAAATAGTCTACTGTTCTTATCTTTAAATCTTTCTAAAAATGTCAAAGGGTTGTGATCAGTGTATATAACTGATACATTGTTTGCAATGTAAACAATAGAATATTGTAAGGCCAGCACCAAACTCAACAAGTCGTTTTCAGCAGTTGAACATTTTCTCTGGTGGATATTGAGTTTCTTTGAAAAATAAATGATTGGCCTTTCACAATCACCCCCATGTAACAACACTGCTCCAACACCTACATCGCTTGCATTGATGGTGACTTTAGAGGGTTTCAAGAAATTTGGTGTGGCTAAAACTGGTGCGGTGGTTAACACTGCTTTTAAATTCTCAAATGCCTCCTGGCATTGTTCTGTCCACCGGAATTTCACGTTCTTTTTTAACAAATCCATCAGCAGTGCCACCACGCGAGCAAAGTTTAGTACAAACTTCTGGTAGAATTCGCTCAGTCCCAAAAACTGTAGCACTTCCTTCTTCGAGGATGTTCTTGGTAATTTCTTGATGACCTTCGTCTTCACATACCTTGGTGTCATTCGTCCATGTCTGATATTGTGTCCTAAGAATGTCATTTCCGCCTTCGTAAATTCTGTCTGTGCCAAAATTATGACCAACTTTGCCTTCCGTACTCTCAAAGATCTCTGCCAAGTGCGCCACGTGATCGGTCTATGAATGGCTAAAGATCACTAAGTCATCTATACAGGTGGCACAATTAGTCAATCCTACCACAACTCTTGTCATAAATCTTTGAAATGTGGCTGGTGCAGTTTCATTCCGAAGGGCATTACTTTAAATTGATATAGCCCATTCAGGGTTACAAATGCAGAAACTTCTTTTGCGCTCTCCGACAAAGGTACTTGCCAATAACCACAAAGAAAGTCCAACTTTGTGATGTAAGTAGCTTGTTGTACTTTCACCACACAATCCTCCAGTCTTGGAATTGGGTATGAGACTGACACGACATTGACCTTCTGATAATCTACGCAGAATCATTGAGTACCTCTGGTTTGGGAACCAACACTCACTTCGATTTGGCTCAATGATGCCTTCTTGGAACATTGCTTCCACTTTCTTCTGTACCTATTCTGCTTTGAGAAGATTAACCCTATAGGGATAATAGGAACTGCAGATGCTGGAGAATCCGAGATAACAAGGTGTGTAGCTGGATGAACACGGCAGGCCAAGCAGCATCATAGGAGCAGGAAGGCTGACATTTCAGGTCTAGACACTTCATCATAAATGATGAAGGGTCTAGGCCCGAAACGTAAGCCTACAGGGAATTTTTTTAATCAGAATGGCATTCCCTACATCCACCTCATGTACTGTAGTCCTCCCCATTCTATATCTACATATATTTTTATAGTGCTGCAACAAGCCTTTCAATTCAGTTCTCTGATCCTGAGACGGATAACTTACTACCCCATTCTTTGGGGACTTTCTCATTATTCAATTTATTCTGAGGCACATCAAAATCTAAATCATCCGGATTTGATTTCTGACTTTGAGTGGCAGTAACTAATACCTGTTTCCCCATTTCCCTTTCCCTGTCAGAGTAAGTTTTCAGCATGTTTAAATGAAGTACCTGAATTTTTATTTTCAATCTGGCACTTTTACTAGATAATTCACCCGACTTAACTTCTTATCAATTTGTCAGGGACCACTAAACCATTCTTTGAAGTGCTCTCCTACCACTAGTAACAACACCAGTACTTTACCCCCATGGGCAAATATACGAATTTTAGATTTCTTATCTGCTTCTTGGTTCATTAGGTCCTGCACCACCTTCAAACGTCGTCTAGCCAATTCACCTACTCTGTTTAATCTTTTCCTCATCTCTCATACATAATCCAACTGTGAGATCTCTGACTTTGGACCTATCAAGTTTTCCTTAATTAATTTTAAAGGCCCTCTTATTTCATGTCCAAATATCAATTCAAATGGAGTAAACTGAATTGATTCATTTGGAGCATCTCTAACAGCAAATAATATAAATGGGATACCTTTATCTCAATCATTTGGGTAACCCTGACAAGAAGCCTTCAGCATGGTCTTTAGGGTCTGATGCCACCTTTCCAATGATCCCTGGGATTCAGGATGGTACGCACTTGATTTAAAGTATTTGATGCCTAAATTATCCATGACCTCCTTAAATAGATTGGCAGCAAAATAGGACCCTTGGTCTGTCTGAATCACCCTGGGTAGTCCATAATGGGTAAAGAAAGCAGACAACTCATCCACAACCTTTTTGTACCTTGACATTCCTCAATGGAATTGCCTCCAGAAATCTAGCAGACACATCCATTATGGTAAGCAAATACTGGTTCCCACTTTTGGATTTAGAAAGGGGACCCACACAAACAATCATAACCAGCGTGAAAAGTTCTTCAAATGCAGGAATTGGCAACAAAGGCGCAGTTTTTATTCCTGCCTGTGCCTTCCCTACCATCTGACATGTATGATAGGTACAGCAAAATTCAACCACATCTGTATGTAATCCACACCAATAGAAATGCTTCTGTATCTTAGCCTGAGTCTTCCTCACTCTTAGGTGTCCTTCCACAGTTAATTCACGTGCTACTGCAATACTTCATGTCTGTATGCAACCAGCAACATAATCTTGTGAACTTCCGCCCATTTATCATCTGCACTAACCTGCCAAGGTCTCCATTTCTGTCTTAGGACTCTATCCTTAAGGTGATATCATTCTGGAATACATTCTGATTCATTTTTTGCGTAGGCTTTATGATATAAATCTTCAATTGTCTCCTCTTCTTGTTGTAACTCCATTAGTCTTTCAGAACTAAATACCTCTGCCTGATCCTCTACCTGCTCAGGTTTTTCCTTTACCATTTCATCAAACAAGGTGTCAGCTAACTGGACCTTCATCTTTCTCTTTGGTTTTCCCTTCTTGCTTTAACTTATGACTGTGAGACCTTGTCACCACACAGTCCAGAAAACTCCCAGGGTATTTTTCTTTTAACTCTTCAGTTCTCTGGTTTTCTTTTGGTTTCTCCACTACAAGGGAATCACTACCACTTTTGATCAAACTCGGTCATTTCCAAGAACAAATTATGTTCCTGGAATAGACATGCTTTCAATCACTCCCACTGTCACTTCCCCAGTCTTTGATTGGACTTTCTAGCTTTATCTTACACAGGGGAGCACTAAACCTCTGTCCATTTATTCCACAGATTATCACTCTTTCAGTAATGTTTCAGGAGGAGTACAAATACTTTCATCTCTTGCTGTTAGAGACTGAAAAGCTCCTGCATCTCTCAATAGTTTAACGTCTTTACCTTCTGCCCTGTTCTTCCTGAGTAAACCTTGCCCAAGTAGGTGAAGTCTTTGAAAAGGTCGGGCACTATATTACTATCCAACCTGTGACTAGGCTGTGCACTCTCCTGTAGCTCCCCGACTTCTCTTGGGGTTTCCTTCACTAATCCTCAACTAATCCTAATGGGTTAGCCTCTTCTACCACATCCTTTCTTGCAGTGCCTCTCTTAAAACACCAGCACTGTGACTTTGTCTGTCTCCCTCGATTACAGTGGAAACACCTGAGGCCCTTCATTTGTTTTTCACCCACTTGGGTTTCTTTTTTCATACGTGGTAAATTGTTCCCAGCGTGATCTACTTTTGGTTTTTCATTGAAGGTTCTCCCTTGCTCCCAACTTCCATCCTTAAGGAATGAAATTGCTGTTGGAAGCTATATTTTGATTTATGCACTAATGTGTATTCATCTGCCATCTCCACAGTTCTTCTCACTGTTTTATGTTTCTGTTCCTCAATATGAGTTCTTATCATTTCTAGAAGTGAGTTTTTGAAGTCTTCCAGCAGAATAATCTCTCTAAGTTCCTCATATGTTTTCTCTAGCTGTAGTGGTCTCACCCATCTATTGAAGTTCTTATATTTAATTCTTGCAAATTCAACAGAAGACTGACTTGCTACCTTTCTTATATTTCTGAACCGTTGTCTATATGCTTCTGGCACCAATTTGAAGGCACTCAGAAGAGCCTATTTTACTTCTTCATATTCTCTTGACACCTCATCTGACAGCGCTGCAAACATATCACCAGACCTACATACCAACTTGGTCTGAATTAATATTACCCACACAGTTTCTGGCCAGTTCACCTGGTTAACCAATTTCTCAAAGGAAATGAGAAAGTCTTCTACAACATTTTCATGAAATTTTGGCAATATTTTGATATATTCATATATTACCCAATCAGGTCTTTGACTACGATGGGACTGCCCATCATCACTCTCCTCCTCACTAAGCCTATCTTTTACCTTCATTTTCATCGTTTTAAGTCAGCTATCCTGTTTAAGTTGCAACTTCCAAATTTCAAGCTCTCTCACTTTTTCTTTTTGTCTGCTTGTAACCATAATTCAAACTGTTTCAATTCCCTTTCATTTTCTAACTCCAGTTGTCTTATTTGCAATTTAGTTTTTACTAACTCAACTGCCCTTGATGGTTTCTCTGGGATACCTAAATATTTGCCTAACTCCTTTATAATTTCAGCTGTCCTGTTATCCCTAGTTAAACCCAATTCTACCCTGTTTGCTAAGTCTAAAAGTATATCCTTCCTCTGTCTTTCTGAACTTTCTTGGAAAATTTGGGAAGCATCCTTAAACCCCAGAATCTCGTTAACAATGTTTAGAGCCATTTCCCCCACTTTTCATTTGACTTACCACAAGTAACCAAAATTAAACAGATTTTCCACTTCTCACCTAAATTTTATTTTAAGATCTAGGACACTGATCCCCAAGTGTGTTTAAATCTGTTGGGACCTTTCATACCCCAAATCTGTTCAAATCTATCTAAATCTATTCAGATCCATTCAGTTCCCATATATGAACCAATTAGATCCCCCTGACTCGAGCGCCCAATCTGTTATGCAGCAGAGGTCAAAACCCCTCTGAATAACTAAAACCAAAACACCTAGAAAAACTCACCTCACCTTATAATCTGTTAAAGGAAGTGTGAAAAGAAGTATAAACTGCGTGTCAACCCCTACAGTGTTATAAAGGGGAAGTTAAAAGAAATGAACTCCTGACAGTCACTCTATAATCAACAAATAACTACTTATCTACCTCCAAAAGTGAACAAATTAACAGAACTACTAACAAACTGAACAATTCTCCCCTTAACTATTAACTAGTCCCAAATAAAACAAAATTCTAATGGTATGTTGTTCCAATAGATAAAAGACCCGCTTATATAAACATGAACCAGCTAGATCCCAACTCGAGCCTCCTATCTGTTATGAAGCAGAGGCTGAAACCTCCCTGAATAACTAAAACCGAAACACCTAGTTAATAAAAGTTAATAAAAAAAACTTAAATCTTAGTCTTTCAAAATTACAGCCAGGACACATCTTCCGGAATGTTCGGTGCCTTCTCCTCTCTTCTTCAGTCAGGAACACCTTTCTCCATCAATTTTTTTAAAATCAGGAATATTAGCTAAAAGTGCTGCTGTACAATTAGTCAGATGATGGTTTTCTGAGAGCTTAGAGAATTCTCTGAGAGACAGTCATTTTCTCTTTAGGGCTGCTGGTTGTTAACTCTAACAGAGGGCAGTTTCTCTCATATCAATTTTCAAATACCCTTTTCTTCATACTCTTGATGACCTATCAATTTCCTACTGTAGGATTGGCCCTAGGTTGTCAAAACCATCAAATTTAAATTTAATTGATTTTTAGTCTCTGAGTGCCTGTTTAAATTAATTGGCTGATTTTCAAATTGGTTGCCTTAATAACAAAGCAAAACCACTGCCTGGGTTGCTAACTATACAGCCTTTGATGCAAGTGGTGTAATTTCAGGAACTCTCTGTGCCTGCTGCTCACAGACATTTTTTTAATCTCCAAGCCTAGTAAAAACACATCCTCTTTTAAAGGGACCACAGACTCTTCCTTGCTATCATTTTACAAACAAATTCTAACATCCTGCCTTCCAATCCACAAGAACTCTATCCAACTTTGCAACATAATTCCAAATTAATTAATAAAAACTGTGAAAGCCATACTGTCTCACAGCCTCAGTACAGAGAGCCAAAGTGTAAAACACTATGACAATTTCCCAAAGATGACCTGTGCTACATATCAGAACAATTTAGCATTTCCACTTTATACACCAAACTTCAGTATGGTCTCTGTGACATGGGTTCTGATTCTAACTCTCTTCTACTTCCCCCACTCCCCAATGCCCTCCAGCCTAGTAAAAAACATGCCAGCAACCTTTGAATACTACTGTCTACTTAGGTACGAATATGGTCAGGTAGCTGTAAGGCTCTGATGAATGATTTCGGTAGTAAATACTGGCCACGAAAATTGGTTGAGCCTCCATGTCCCCGGACTCTAGTACTCAACAAAATGTTTAGGCTCATAATATCACCTCCTCATTCAAATCAAAGTCAGAGGTATAGTTGTTTTTTCCCACATTTTCCACTGATCCAGATTCTGAATATTCTACAGTGGGTTGCAAATTATACCATGATTTCAGGTGTTAGTGCTACTCCAAGTTAAACTGACAGAGGGTGCACTTGTTAAGCGAGTGACAATTCAAATTGGTAATTCATATTCAGGTGAGCTTCTTGCATCTCATTACTTCATCAAAATGTTGCAAGTCTACTGGGAGTTTTGGTGATGTTTGAATTATTTTAAATTAGTGTTAGATAACATATGGTTTTCTTGTTGATTCAAAGAGGTAATGGGAAAAATGGGAGCTTTTTGTCCCCAGAGATAAATATTGAGATACTTTTGGACTTAGGAGAATTATCGTAACCTTTTTAGCAAACTGATCCATTCCTATAATAGACAGAAACTTAAACATCTGAATTTGTTTGCATACATAGTTTAATGGAAAAATTATGTTCTTTAATCACAAAACAATCATGTTTCCTCATTCAGCTGAACAGGCAAATGACCTGGAAGACACATTGCAATTTTGTTGTCATCAACAAATATGTTTCATCTGCAGATCCCTCCATTTTGACGCTGGGCTTCTCAATTTACTAAAACTCCAGCAGCCTGGTGAAAATGGTTTAATAACAAGTTGCTCATTAGAGATTCATGAAATCCATCAATTATCTTGTTTGAGGTAGTTAAATCCTGGATTTTTCAATGTCCAAACTGTTATTATTCCAGCATAGATTGGAGAGGCACAAAGGAACCCTGCAGAATCCATATCATAGCAAAATCTATATCATAGTAGATTCCAAGAAGAAATTAAAGATTCCAGGAAATTGAAGATTCTGCGAGGCAATTCCCCTACACCTGGAAAAGTTAGATTATTAATTGCATAGTTACAGGATACAGTCACTCCTGAATTCCATATAATAAAAGTTAGGGGAAGGGCTATCAGAACCACTGCAAGAAGGCTGGGAACTCAATACTAGGGACTAAAGTCAGAAATCAGAAGAATTGCGAAACTGAAGGGGGAGAGCATTCAATATATTAAGGGGAAAGAGTGTAGAGCATGGGAGGGAAATGGGCCATTGATTGTAAACCACATACTACTTCCTTGGGTTGGGAGAACAGTGCACTATCAGACCTGGCATATTTACTTGATATACCTGGGAGGGGAGGGAGAGGCATCGAGATGATAGGTTAAATGAGCAGATTAAGATTTAAATAGACAGGTTGAGTTGGGACTTGGGGAAGTGCAAAGTCTAAGGGTTTGAGGGGAATGGGATCAGGAAAAGGATGTCAGAAGGATGTTGCCTTCCATCATTCTGTAAAAAAATGTGAACAGTGCTGATGAAAATGGCAATAAACACAATAAGTGGGTCAGATAAGCACCTCATTCTGGGAGGGGCTTAGATTTTGAGCTAAGCAAGGCCTTACATAAACATCCACACACTATAGCTGAAACATACCAGTAACTCATATGGCTCAGCTGTTAGTGAGTGAGGGAGTGAGTGCGTGTGTGTGTGTTTGTGTTTCTATGTGTGTGTGTGTGTGTGTGTGTGTGTACATGTGTACATGTGTACGTGTGTGTGCATGTACATGTGAGAAGATTTTGCATGCAATAGTGATCGGTAGAGCTTGAGCTCTGGTGGGAGGTGGGTGCAGTATCAGAAGTAAAGTGAATGTTAGGTCACAGAAGATGATGGCACACGCTCTGGTAGGGTGGGGAAGGTCATTTACATTCCTCAAGCATTTTTGGGCATTTCACTGGACAATGGACACTGCACTGACCCACGCAGTGACCTTGGCCCCGCCTAACCAGGTCTGGTGTTGTGGCCTCCTCTGACAGTCATGAGGGAAGAGATCAACTCTCTACTGCATCACCTCATCCAACAGAACTTCCAGGCCCCTGACTGCAGGAATAGGGGCAGTTACAACTGGAAAAAGAGAGAAAGGAGCGTTAGTCATACAGGCTGCCATACACAAATGTTTGTGGGAGGAAGGCTTCCCCAAAGACAAGGACAGTCTACTGTAAATGGGATGGATCTTGTTGACAGCTTTGCATTCTACATGTAGGGAATTGAAAGAGTTCCAGGCCAAAAACAGGCAGCTTGAGGCCACATTCATGGTGGTAGAACAGTGTAACATTATCCTAACAGAAGCAGTTAAGACAGTTCAGGAAAGAGATAAGGCAGAGGAGAAACATAACCAGATAGCATACCATCTGGCGATGGTACAATAGAAAAAGAGAGCAAAAACAATGCAATTGAAAAGCTGACCCAGTCAAAGTGCATGTGTTATTAATCTCACAATGACACCCCAACCACTGGGATGGAGACATTTGGTATTGATCTGATTCAAAGTCTGAATGCACAGCCGGGGAAGGGGATGGTCCACCTCCAGAGCCATCTTCAGAGAAGAGACTAATAGCATGATCCCTAATAAAAAATAAGGCAAAACAGGTAGGAGACAGATCCCACAAAATTCACGAATAGTAAGAGATTACTCTATGCCTGAATTGCAAGATTTGGGGTCACGCTTTAAGAAGACGTCAAGCAAACCCTTGGCCTCTAGGCTGATGCAGTCATGGAACCAGGATGCTGCCCATATTGTGCTGAGTGCTACAGAGCGAGGGAATCTGGGAGCATTAAGCATTGATCCACATGCGAATAGTGTCTTTAGTAACGTAGGGCAAACTGGATCATTGTGGAATGCACTGACACTAGCAGTAGGAAACAAGTACGCTTGCCCAATGGATTGGGAAGGCAAAGTTGAAAAGTGAGAGAGCATATCAGAAGGTATAAAAGATTTGAGGGATTTGGCTATGCACGCGGGTATGTCCTCTCCACAGTTTCAGGGTCCAGACCAGGAAGCTTTCATAGCCGGAATGAGGATCCAGCTAATGCGAAGTGATCTGGGCTGGATGATAGGTGCTCTGTTAACCCTATTAGGACCTGCCCAGGGACAGGCAGTTGGACAGGTACATTTGCTATTAGGACAGTTCGAGGATGTGGAGGCTGCTAAGCGAAGAGTGAGGCCCACCTGAGCATGCGACAAACAGGGACAACAAGTTGGAGATGAGGTGAGTTCGAAGGTGAAACAAAAGATAACCAGAAGGGAAATGCTCGCAGCATCACTGAAAGCAGGAATAGAGAGGATTAAGATAAACAGAATATTTACAGATGCTGTGCACAATATGTGGAGAACGCACTGCTCTCCGAAGTGTAAGGAAGTAAGAGAGATCAAATCAGATGCGAAGGGAGGAAAGGAAAACCAACAGAAGACAGTGTTTGCACTCTACTCCAACACAGAAAATGTCGCAAACATGATAATACATAAGGAAGCTAAAACTGTTCCAAATCAGAATTCATTCATTAAAGATGTGTATGCCTTCTCTCATGACAAGCAATGTACCACTGCAAATCGGCAGATTCCACAAAGTAAAATGCATTCTCCTTTTATGAAAGATGTCATGATTTCCAGTGGTCCATGTGATCAGTCACTTAAAGCATCTGTGACCTTTGCATTCAATCCAATTTCACCTTTATTTTCAGATTCTGTTTGAAATCATGTCACAGCTATGAAACAAGGAGATTGCATCTCACGTAATTTATGTGCCTCAATATCTACTGTATCCTCTCCAGTTACTGAAACAGTATTTGTGATACAGTCAGAACCTTCACCTTCCTTTCACACAGATTTCTTTAATATCAAACCCAATACCAACATGTTTGGACGTGTCAAGAAATTCAAGCCCGTCGTTCAGAAGCCTGTACAGAAAGATGAGTGCTTACTTAGTTCTATGATGGAAGCAATCCAATCAGGGAAAAAGAAAGAACGGCTGAGAAAGATTACTAATACAGTGATAAATGGTAACCTTAAAAAAAAATTCATATATTGCACCAGAGAATGAACCTGCACCTTTGGCATCAATTGGAGCACACAGTGGAATTACAAAACTGAAACAGACAACTTCTACAATATCAAAGGAGCTACAGGATATAAGGGAATATTCTCTCACAGAACAACTAGCCACTGCATCTTGTGCTCCTCCTCCTCCTATTCCTCCTCTGGATTTTCCAAAACCTGAGAAGTTCACTATCAAACTTATTGCGAATGTAGAAGAGGCACGATCTGCACTATTAGATGTGACTTAATCTGGCACTGACACAGCTCACTTAAGAAAGGTCTCCAATCCGAGAAACACAATGTAAGTCGATGGAAGGCCATGTTCTGTGTAAAAATCAAGCTGCTCAAGCCCATATATTTCCTAATGGGCAATGTTGGAAATAATCGTATAATGATCTCAAAATGTCATGCAGAATACTTCCAAGAATAAAGAAGTGTTAACCTTTTGTGATCTGGTTTGAATGCATCTTCGTTTGTTGGTTGTTAAATGTCATCTTGTACAATTTGTGACTTTTTATTCCCTGGAGCCCGAGATCTGGGGCTACTGTGAAACTTTGGTTTGCATTTCAGGAATGTCTGGTGATTTGAAAGTGTGCTGTGTGCCTGTATCTGTGTGGAGCATGTTTGGTTAACGTAATGACCTTTTAAGAAACCATCAGTGGTTATGTAAAGCAAAAATCTGTGAAATGTTGATTCAAAAATTTGGCTTGTAAAGCTTGGTAATAAATAACCTTTTGGAATTGGCTTCGTGTTGGGTTTGGACTTGGCTAAATTTTAATCCTGGAAATTACCATGTTTGAAATTTCATTTTCTGGCCAGACTGAACTTCCAAATACTGTTTTAACACATGAGTGAATCTTTAGTTCTGGATGATGAGATTGATTCATTGTTAATATCGAAGCGAAAGGGACATTGGAAAGTTGAAAATGTAATTTCCTGTGTGCGAGGAGTTTAGGAAAGGCAAATTTAACAAAGGGGTGGGCTTTTCCATCCTTCAAGGAAGAAGAGAGACGGATGATGTAATTACGTGCAGGTGTTTATGTCCCACCCCTTTTTGAATCTGTAGTAGATTAATACTAAGTAAACCAATTCTGCTTAACATGGAAGGGATGGAGCTTGTTTCTTTTTTTCAGAAATTGGAAACAATGAAGGCTGAACCCATTTGCAGAATTTCAACGTTGCAATACAGTGATGGATGAAGCACTCTCAACCCATCAAGAAATTCATCAGTAACACATTTCAGTGTTGGGGAAGCACTGCTGAAATATTACTTGTAGTGAATGTCAGGAATCTCAGATCATTGAGCCTGGGTATACTTAAGCTCATCATAACAAAAACTATATTAAGAATCACATGCCCTGGTATTCTAAAGCATTTAAATGGAATAGTTATCTGAAAATTTGAAGGGGTTCTGGGAAATGATAAAGTGCATGCACACAGTCTGAATGGTCCAATATTTAAAATGGTTAGTGATTTTAAGGGAGTAAACACAATATTGAATGTGGACAAATTTACATAGAGATATATCAAATATCTAGAATAAGCCATCAACTAACTTTAAAAAAAAGTATCACTTTAGAATAATAACAAACAATGTATGTTGTTCCTGAATCAAACAGAAATGTTTGACCTCTGTTTAGTTCCATGGACTACAAATGTCTATAGATCTCTGGAATTAGATATGGTGGCAATAGTTAAGTTGCAAAATTTGAGAAGATGAAGTAACTAAGGATGGAGACTGATGGCACAAAACTGATAACTTTCTCTTGGTGATGTTTGTCTCTTTGTCTTTCCTTCTAAGAGAACTTAATACAATAGTCATGGAAAAAGATAGGTTCATACAGCAGGGTAAGGTTCATAATTGAGGGAAAGGTAATTATAATTCTGTTAGGCAAGAACTGGGTAACATAAAATGGGAACAGATTATGTCAGGGAAGAGCACTATAGAAACGTGGAGATTGTTTAAGTAATGCATTCTGCGTGTGATCGATACGTTTGTCCCTAGCAGGCAGGGAAGATAAGGTCGAGTGAGGGAGCCTTGGTTCTTGAGAGAGGTTGAATGACTAGTTAAGAGGAAGAAAGATGCTTATATAAGGTTTAGGAAACAAGGATCAGAAAAGGCTCTAATGGGATACAAGTTCACCAGGAAGGAGCTGAAGAAAGAGGTTAGGAGAGCTGTAAGGGGGCATGAGAAAACCTTTGCAGATAGGAGCAAGGAAAACTCCAAGGCTTTTTACATGTACATGAGGAATAAGAGAATGATCAGAGAAAGGGTAGGGCCGATCAAGGATTGTAAAGGGAATTTGTGCACAGAGCCTAAAGAGATAGAAGAGGTCCTTAATGAATACTTTTATTCGTATTCACAACTGAGAGGGACCTAGTTGTAGGGGAGGACTGTTTGAAACAGGCTGGTAGGCTAGAGGAGGTCGATGTTAGTAAGGAAGATGTACTAGGAATTTGATGAACTTGAAGATAGATAAGTCCCCCGGGCCTGATGGGATTTATCCAAGGATTCTAAGGGAAGTGAGGGAAGAGATCGCAGGACATTTGGCGATGATCTTTTTGTCCTCACTGTCCACGGGTCTAGTGCCGGAAGATTGGAGAGTGGCAAACGTCATTCCCTTGTTCAACAAAGGGGATAGAGATAACCCCAGAAATTACAGGCCAGTTAGTCTTATTGGAAAGGGCTCTGAGAGGTAGGATTTATGATCACTTGGATAGGCACAGTTTAATTTGTGACAGTCAGCATGGATTTTTGAGGGGTAGATCATGCCTCACAAACCTTATTGAATTCTTTGAAGAGGTGACCAAAGACAAGGATGAAGGTAGAGCAGTGGATGTAGTATATATGGATTTAAGTAAGGCATTTGATAAGGTTCCCCATGGTAGACTCATGCAGAAAGTAAGGAGGCATGGGATAGGGGGAAATGTGGCAGATTGGATTTAGAATTGGCTGACACTTAGAAGACAAAGGGTGGTAGTGGACAGAAAATATTCAACATGGTGCTCAGTTACGAATGGTGTACCACAACGATCTGTTATGGGTCCTCTTCTATTTGTGATTTTTGTAAATGATTTGGATGTAGGAGTGGAAGGGTGGATTAGTAAGTTTGCGGACGATACGAAGGTGAGTTGAGTTGTGGATAGTACTGTTCTAGGTTACAAAGGGACATTGATAGGATGCAGAGCTGGGCTGAGAAGTGGCAGATGGAGTTTAACCCTGAAAAATGTGAGGTGATTCATCTTGGAAGGATAAACTTGAAAGCAGAATAATGGTTAACGGAAAGATTCTTGGCGGTGTGGAGGAGCAGAGGGATCTTGGGGTTCATGTCCACAGTTCCCTGAAAGCTGACACCCAGAGTTGTTAAGAAGGTGTATGGTGTGTGAACTTTCATTAATAGAGGGATTGAGATCAAGAGCTGGTCAAGATATTCTGGTCACCTCAATCAGGTGACAAGACTTGCTGGTTCCATCATGGCCTTGACTGTACAATCAGGGGTGCTATATATAAATTTAAGGGTCGGTCCAAAAGGCCACTGCGGTCATTAATTTGAGGATACACCCTACTGTTGAACTCTTTGTATTGATGCTGGTTGTTTTTTTGTAGTTTTAATCTTCTAGTTCGGGTTACATACTTTTGTTATACATTGTATAGGATGGGCTGAAGGGCTAAAAATTAGTGATGACGTTTGATAGCTGCATGAGAAGGTAGATCGTAGAGGATGGGCTGAATGGCTAAAATTGTTGATACTCAACAAACTGCATGATCTTGGATGACTCTTGTTAACATTCCTTTACAGGCTGAAGACAGCACCTGCAGCTTGTTTTTCTGTAGCTGTGTTTTGTCTTCTGTATCTGCTTTCTTTGCACTGGCTTTTTGTTACACTGTATGAGAGAGAGAGAGTTTTGTTCCAAATCGCTGGATTTCGCTTCGGCTTGGAATCATGAATGGTGCCAGGAATGAACCAGCCATCGATCTCGGGGTGCCCAATGAGCAGGAGGGCATGAGACTTGTTGTTTTTTTCTCTTCTATTTAGTAATATCACAATAATCATTTATTATTACTTAATAAACATTAATATTTATGCAAATTGTTGTGGTCGAGCCTTCTCTTAATTACATTTACCCGAATCTGAAAAGAACGCTGTGATCCAAGACACCAATTATTTCTTGTCTGCCACTTCTTTAAATATGCAGAGTAGCTCCAGACTGACAGTAGGTGACCAAGTGAGCAACAGCCTTTTGAATATGGCACTGGTGCCAGGGATGCCAGTGCCAGAATATCCCAGCAGTGACAAGTACTTCCAGCTATGACAAGTGAGATAATCGAAATAATTACACAGAGGCTGGTATCCTATCATCCAAGTTACCCTTTATTCACACATAAACTGTCCTTGCCTATCAAACTGCCATATTCAGAGTCAAGCACCAGACTGTTTGTATTACTGACACTCAGCCTTTTTATATGTCAGCGAGGGCTCCCTGATTGGACTAGATTAAAAACTCCAATCAGGGAACTCATACTCTATGAGGTCCACCTGGTTAACCTTGTTACATTCATTATAATGATCAGGATGTGGTAGTGCCGGGATTGGAGTGGGCTGGACAAGGTCAGAGGTCACATGACACCAGGTATAGTCCAACGGGTGAGGTTGCCATGGTAGGGTTATGTAGTGTTGTGGTTGACATTGTCCTGAAGACACGGTAGTTTGCCACGAATGATGGTCTATTTAAGGTTTGGCGATTGTTTGAAGGTGAGAATAGAAAGCGTAGGAATGATCTTGACGAGACGTTCATCGTCATCAATGAAACGTTGAAGGCTATGAAGAACATGGCGTAGTTTCTCCACACTGGGGAAATACTGGATGGCAAAGGGTACACTATCGGTCATATCCTGTGTCTGTCTTCTGAGGAGATCATTGCAGTTTTTTGCCGTGGCATGTCGGAACCGGCGATCGATGAGTGGAGCATCAGATCTCATTTTATGAGGGTGCCTTTCAGCATCTTTAGGTGCCCATCCCATTTCTCCTTGTCTAAGCAGATCCTGTGTCTGTAGGGGATGGCTTCTTTAACATGTTTAGGATGGAAGGTAGAGAAGTGCAGCATAGTGAGGTTAATCATGGGCTTACGGTAGAGTGAGGTACTGAGGTGTCTGCCCCTGATGGAAGTAATCCATGGTAAGTTTGATGGTGGGCTGAAACTTGTTGATAGTGTTGTGCAGTCATTTCAGTGATTGGATAACCTGGTGTTGTGTGACTACATTAATCAGGCCAGAATCAGGTGAGATGGGCACCATACAGGGGTGATATATAGTTAAAGAGGTGAGTTTGGGATGATTGCACAGGAGGCTTTCTAGGGCTCTCAAAGAACAGCCTTCCATGAAACTCAACAAAAGTTACACTTAACCAAAATATGGAAGTTACAGCCTCATGGTTCTGATCATGTTTAAACATTTTAAATTCTATTAAGAGATCTGCTATGTCCTAAGTAAATGAGGGGATTTTTTAGACATTCTGCTATTGGTCCAGCATGTACTCTGATCACTTGTTTTCCTCAATTGAATTAAACTGGCCTCTCAATAGGAATTTGTTTGCTTACTATTGCGCTGTGTTTTCAGCAACTTTCAACAACTTTTCAGCCTACAAAGATATCGAGGGTTGCTTCATGCACTTCAGCATGATTTAAGACTACAATGTGTTTCACCTGTGGATTTGTTCAAGCATGATAGATCCCATCGATGTGATGTTACCCACCATTGCTCATCATGCCATGTTAATGATCATGATCAATTGTCAGGGCTTGATTAATTCCATGGGTTGGTTTATGTAAAACAGTACAACGCATTATAAACTATGATGCAAACATTACAGCAACTAACTGATTCTTGTGCCAGCGCAGTTTGTAGACCCACAGCAAATTAATTGTCAAGCAACTGTGCAACATTGTGTACACTTAGCACGTACAGAGTCCATTGGAGTGCTCTCTCTTAAAGGCAAGCTACAAAATACACATACAGCACCATTTTAGGCAATAAATATAGTCTTTCCTTTTTTAATATTAATGTGGCTGAAGACATTATCTAACAAATATATTATCATGAGAAGACATAAAGGCAATCTTCAATTGAGCAGGCCACACAATGCAATAATTTATTGGCAAGTACCTGATATCAAATACCATTTATAGAATAGTTTAGATAGTAAATTCTTTTGTGATTGTCTGTGAGGTTCTGATAGAGTTTGAGTAAAGAGGCTGAGAGATTAATCAGACAATGAGTAACACTTTGTCAACATGGTTTAACCAAAAGATCAATTCTGGGGTGTAAACAAGCTTCCTTTACAGATTAGCAATTAACATTATTTCAATGTCAAAACTTCCTGATGTTACTCAGAAAATGAAGTAATGCACATGCATGTCATTCATTGAGTTTATCAGACTTATGCACACGGGTCAGGGTGGTATCTGAGATGGCAGTAGAATACCTCAGTTAATCACCATATCCCTTGGAGACCAAGGGAAATTTGGCAGAAATTCCTGCTCTTACTGATTCAGATCCAAGATAGGCTCTAGCAAAGAAAAGTGGAAACAAATTCAATCATAATATTTGAAAGAGAATTGAATGAATACTTGAATTGGAAAGTGCGGAGAGTGAGGAAAAATTGGACAATTCATTCAAAGAACTGGCAAAGACGTAATAGGCTGAATGACCTTCTATTCTGGACGATTCGGCTGACTGAAAGTTAATACATGTGGATACACTGAAGATAGCAGTGATCTCAGTTGTGATGCCTCCCCCTCCCAAAAAAAACAGTCAAATAGCATGGTAATGGCTGCAAAGGCACAAACATAAATCGTGGTTATTTGGGTAAGTAATTGGCCCGACACCCTAACAATAAATCAGTGATTTCAAACAATTAACAAAGGATGATTAAAAATTAATGTTGATTCACTTGAGTTCAATCAAAGCAAAATCAGATTCTAAATTTGTTTTTCTCCTGACCCCCTTGCTGATGGTTCCACAAATGGGCTGATGAGGACCAGGTTGGTGCGGGGAAGGCACAGACATGGGATAGTGGATGTTATCCACCAATAGTTCCATCTAATGAGCTATTATTTGCTTGGATTGGAAGAAATAAAATATTGTAGCAGACAGTGCATTACAACCAAACAAACTTTTGAGAAAGATATTTGGCTGACATTCTTTGTGGCGAGATCAATTAACTCAGCACAGAAAGGAAATTGAGCTTTTGTCCCAACTTGCATGGCTCAGAGACAAAAAAGTTTACATCGTAGCCATCAAATAGCATTATTAACATTTTTACGACAAAATACAAGATGCAGTGGGAAGACCTTCATTATTAGTTGCATGTTTTCAAAGAAAAATGTTGGACAATTCACTGTCTGTGTAATTGACAAACGTCAAATTTTTAAATTCCTTCATGCAATATGGGTGCCGCAAGGAAGGCCAGTACTTGTTGCCCATCCCTAATTTCCCTCGAGGTGATGATAATCTGTTGCTGCACATTCCTTTTTGACTTTTCTGTGGCAGTTTTGAACAAGACAGAGGCTTGTCAGTCCATCTCCTAGGATAGCCAATGTATCTGGAATCACATGCTGGCAAGATCATGTACAGAGAGAGTTAATCAATAGTTTCACCATGACTGAGACTAACTTTCCATTTCAGATTAATTAATAAATTGAGTTTAAATTCCACAAAATGTAATGGTTGGGATAAAAATAACCTGGATCATTAGTCCAGGGCATTGCCACTACCTACTCTTTCTTCTTAATATTTCAAATCTGGTACAAAAATTAATTTCATTACTGAAGAAATGGGTTGCGAATTAACAATTTCTGCTGTTCTAAAAGTCATGCACCTCTCCTCTCTCCCACACACCTGCAGCCTCAGGGAAAGGATTTCCACACCACATACCATTGCCAGACAAGAATGTGCCGAAACATGCAAATATTCTGTCAGTAACAAGGCTCGGTCATGACCTGTGTGTTCTTAGCGTTCCCAGTAAGCATGCAGGGAGTACTAGCATTCTATTAAATAAATTATGCTTGTGAGTAATTTTCAATCTAGTGCTGCAAATATCTCCTGGTTAACCTCAAAATGTCAAAGGTGTGCAAGCCATAAATAAAACTGCTGTTATGTTTGCAGGCACCGTAGTTTTCAATTAGATAAGAGATAAAAATTCAAAAGAGGGAGGTCCCATAACTGTAAGATTTGTACTTACATGCCCAAACGAGCTTGAGACAGGGCTTGTTGAGTTCCCGTAAGGATCTTTTTAAAGTCATTCCAGGACCCTATCTCAATCCAATCATAATTTTATAAAACAGGAGATAAACTGGCTATCTTTTGAGAAAGAAGTTATTTTGTACATTACTTTTAACAAATTGATGAACATGTTTCGGTTAAAAATCTAATTTGAAATATATGACATTCATATATTTGTGCAAATCAATTTCCAAAGGATTTCTCTGACATTTGGCCAAACTTAGCTGCTCAGGTAAAGTTATTATTTTAAATGGAAGAATTCACTAGTTAAAAGAATGCATCGAAGAACTTCACTTCTTTCACATCTGAGTTACACGTTCCATGGGTTCAAATCCCACTGACAGTTGCCGAACGTATTATATTCAGGTGAGGAGGGCTCCTTCTTTCCCTTTCATCATTTGACTGCAGTAGTATTTTTTGTTTTGGATTGGGCTGCCTTGCCAATTTCAAGTTCTTAAATTAATTAATGGGATGGACACCATTTATTTCCCAAGCTAATTAAACACAGAAACACAGAAAATAGGAGAGAGAGAATAGGCCATAGGCCCATTCCACCATTCATCATGATCATGGCTGATCCTGTCTCTCAATACCATGCTCCTGCTCTCTCCCCACATCCCTTGATATCTTTAGCCTCAAGAAATCTGTCTATTACTTTCTTAAATCTCTTCAATGGTTTGGCTTCCATAGCCACCTGTGGTAGAAAATTCCACAAGTTCGCCACCATCCAAATGAAGACATTTTTCTTTATCTCAGTCCAAAATGGCGTATTCCATATCCTGAGACTGTGATGCCTTGTTCTGGAAGCCCTAGCAGAGGAAGCATCATCCCTGCATCCAGGCTGTCCATCCACTTCAGAATGAGATTCCCACTAATTCCTCTAAACTCCAGGTCCAGACATATGATCTTTACTCATATGGCTAAACTGCCATCCTAAAAGACTTTGCTGCGCTCCCCGTATGGCAGGTATATCTTTTCTTAGATAAGGAGACGTCAGTGACCTTGCCAAGGCTCTGTACAGCTGCAATTAGACATTCTTGCTGTTGTACTCAAAATCTTTTGTAATACAGGCCGATATACCATTTGCCTTGTTAACTACACCGTTACCTGCATGCTTGCTTTTCGCAACTGGTGTACAGGTGCACAAAAGTTGCTTTGTATATTAGGATTTCCCAATCATCTTTTAAGTAATACTGTGCCATTCTGTTTTTTCTTCTGTTGAAGTGCATAACTTCACATTTATCCATATATTGATCATGGGTTTTTCTGGGAGGCATCAAACACGTTTAGTTTATGGTAATTGTTTGGGAGTTTGCCAAATGCTCTCAAGCATTTATGTTTCCTTAAATCTTAACAAATTCACAGCAATTTTCAATTTTATACTTTATTTTCATCCATATGAGATATTTGAGCTACTCGTAATCTCAGAAAAAGTTCAGAGACAAGTAAACTTTTGAAAAGTTAAGTAAAAGAAAATGGATGCAGTAATGTTCTGTGTACTTATAAGATGACCATTTCACAAAATTGCCAAGTACTTTGCGATATTCAAGCATTACATTCCAGTTAAGATGAATCAAATTCAAATCCAAGCATTGAACAAACAAGATATTTATCCATATCAAGCAATATACAGAATTTAACATTACCTGTATAGAAATATTTTGTTATTATTAAAATGTGCATGAACAAATCCAAATAGATGACAAGTTCATATTCACTTATTGACCTGCTTGTAGAAATATTTAAGTGACAGAATGGATTCAGAGAAGGTGGGTAAGGAGAACTTCAGTAGCCTGACTTCCAAAAGTGCAACAAGTGCAGGTACTTTGACCTTTCCCAGATGTCGTGCTCTGCACTGCACTGCAATTTCCAAAGCAAAGGGTAGGCCTCTAATGCATTGGCCTACAATTAACTCACCATTAACTCATTGATTAACTGGCTAAAGGCCTGTAGATGTCCAAAAGGAGTTTTACAAAATGGCAAAAGGCCTGGAGCAGGTGATGTACACCTGTTGGGATTACTGAAGGGGGCTATAAAATTGCATTGCTACTGAATTACAATGTAGGAAGTAAAGGGCTATTCTAACCAAGCTTCTCAAACACTAACTAAAAGTCACCATTACTTGAGCACAGTGTGCCAAGTACATTATGAGTAATTGCCTGGCCATTTATGTGCACCGTAGAGCTGTTGACCTTCTGCTCACCACCTGCTTGAACCTGCAAGGCAATGGAAAGCCCAGCCCTGCCTGCTGTCAGATATATAGGCAGTTAGTACCAGAAAGAGTTGACTAATGTAACAAAATAGTGCTCAGCATCTCTGGTCCAATTGGGGGCTTTGCATTTTAAGCAGATCTTGCATATTTCAATCCATTTTTGACACCTGGGTCAAAAATTCAGACCATGTTTTAAATTGTTATACTATTTTAAAAGGCCAAAATAAGGAGATTAAGTTTTGACTTCATGTCCATCTCAGACTATAGGAACTACCAGAATTTTCTGCAATATCATTAAGAATTTTTATTCTTCTTCATGGCATTGCTGATGACAATGGATATTTTCAGGTAATTTGTGCAGCTACAGACTGGACTGTTGCTGAAAGAGCTATCAATAATTGACTGTCAGAGATTCCTATACTTAAGAGTTAGTTCAGAGAAGCAGGAAATTCAATGAATGAGTGAGCCTGACTCATTCTTTCTAACATTCTGGAACACTTTCAACTGTGAGCTCTTTGCAAAGATGATTTACTGGGAAGAGATAGTCTTCAGTTTGATTCTGATATTACTGGATGAGATTATCTGACCCTTGATGCAGAGTTCACTTCCTGTCTAGGCAAGGACTATGTAAAGAGAAGAAAAAGAGTGATGTTCAGAACAACAACTATGTTGGCAAATATGGAGAGGTCCATGACCCAGACAAGCCTTCCTTTAAACCGACTAATTGCACAACCACTCAATGCAGCAGGGGCAACAACCATTGAATCTTAGAATCCCTACAGTGTGGAAGCAGACCATTTGGCCCATCAAGTCCACACTGACTCTCTGAAGAGCATCCCACTCAGATCCACCCCTCTACCCTATCATTGTAATCCTGCATTTCCTGTGGCTAACCCACCCAGCCTGCACATCCCTGGATACTACAAGCAACTTATCATGGCCAATCCACCTAACCTGCACGTCTTTTGACTGTGGGTGGAAACCGGTGCACCTGGAGGAAACCCTCACAAATGCAGGGAGAATGTGCAAACTCCATACAGACAGCTACTCGAGGCTAGAATCGAACCCAAGTCTCTGACACTGTGAGCTGTGAAAAATGAAGTAAAACAGCGAACAATTCACGTATGATAATAATGAGCATGATTATAAAGTGGTAGAGAACATTAAAGTTGGAACAGAGGCAAGTTATGACCCAACCAGGAGCAGAATATGGCAGCTAGAACAGAGGTATGAAGTAGAACATTACAAATTGGATTGAGAGACTTTGGGCAGCATGAATTAGAAAGGGTCTTTAATGAGGACAGGTGATCCAGGCAAAGTGCAACCACATGGTGAAGAAGAGTTTAAGTCATAAGCTGAAATAAAAGTGATGAAAATGAGGATATCGTGTTGATTACGTACATAGAACATAGAACACAGAACATAAAACATAAAACATAGAACATAGAACATAGAACAGTACAGCATAGTACATGCTCTTCAGTCGACGATGTTGTGATGACCTATTATCCTACTAAGAACAATCATACCCTACAATTTACTATCCTCCATGTGTCTATCCAGGATTCACTTAAAAGTCTCTAAAGTGTCTGACTCCACTACCACTGCCGGCAGCGCATTCCACACACCCACCGCTCTCTGTGTAAAGAACCTACCTCTGACATCTCCCCTATACCTTCCTCCAATCAACTTAAAATTATGCCCCCTTGTAATAGTCATTTCCGCCCTGGGAAAAAGTCTCTGACTATCCACTCTATCTATGCCTCTCATCATCTTGTAAACCTCTATCAAGTCACCTCTCATCCTTCTTCGCTCCAATGAAAAAAGCCCTAGCTCCCTCAACCTTTCCTCATAAGGCCTGCCCTCCAGTCCAGGCAGAATCCTGGTAAATCTCCTCTGCACCCTCTCTAAAGCTTCCACATCTTTCCTGTAATGAGGAGACCAGAACTGAACACAATATTCCAAGTGTAGTCTAACCAGAGTTTTATAGAGCTGCAGCATAACCTCACGGATCTTAAACTCAGTTCCCCTGCCAATAAAAGCCAACACACCATACACCTTCCTTACAACCCTATCAACTTGGGCAACAACTTTGAGGGACCTATGGATGTGGACGCCAAGATCTCATTGTTCCTCCACACTGCTGAGAATCCTGCCATTAACCCCGTACTCTGCATTCAAATTCTACATGTACAATCCAAGCGTTTATTGATTACTATCTCAGAATAGCTATTAACATTCTGGATATGGTGGTCCTAGGAGAGAAATAAAACAGTTTTAGGCTTGAAAATATGATACAATGCAGTTCACACCAGGTTTTTTGGCTATCAGCTGAAGTCAGGGCTCAGTGCCAATACAGCAAACAGTTTGCACATATGGACCCAAATGTGCAGAGTACTACATTATTTGAATATTATTTGTTCTGACATGAGCTTATCTGATTTACTTACATAGTTCGATTTTTCAGTTAATACGTGTTATTACAATTGACGGTTCGCAACATGTTTAGTGTTAAGTCCAATAAAACCTCCTGATCTCATTCAACTTTATCCTCATCTGTTCCAACAACATCCAATGAGTGCTTTAATCAAAGTTTTCAAGAAGATTTGAGGCTTGTGTTGTGGATGAGGGTGTAGACATGCTCGCTGAGCCGGTGGGTTTGGTTGCAGACATTTTGTCACCCTGATAGGTAACATCATCAGTGCACCTCTGGTGAAGTGTCGGTGTTCTGTCCTACTTGTTATTTATATGCCTCAGTTTGCTGGGGTGGTTGGTATTATTTCCAGTTTTGTACTCAGGGTCTGATTCAATGTGTTTGTTGATGGAGTTCCAGTTGGAATACCAGGCTGCTAGGAATTCCCTGGAATGTCTTTGTTTGGCTTGTGCGATTATCGATGTGTTGTCCCAGTCAAATTCATGTCCCTCATTGTGCATGTGCAGTGAGACAATTGAGAATTGGTCGTGTCTTTTGGTGGCTAGTTGGTGTTCATGTCTCCATCCAAAAATGGAGCTGCATCAGGACATTATTTAAATGAGTCACGACACATTGCAGCAACCCAGAACTGTGCAAAACAGAACAGGAACACTTAAGAACATAAGAACATAAGAACTAGGAGCAGGAGTAGGCCATCTGGCCCCTCGAGCTTGCCCCTCCATTTAATAAGATCACGGTTGATCTTTTTGAGACTCAGCTCCACTTAACCACCCACTCACCATAACCCTTAATTCCTTTACTGTTCAAAAATTTATCTATCCTTGCCTTAGAAACATTCAGCGAGGTAGCTTCAACTGCTTCACTGGGCAGGGAGTTCCACAGATTCACAACCCTTTGGGTGACATATGGAGTCCTCAAAAGAAATGGACACCTGAAAAGCACAATCTGCCATTACCTCCAAGACAGACCACATCAGGAAGACACAACATGACCAGACACACTAGTCACCCTACCATACGTCGAGGACATATCAGAGATGACTTCAAGATCACTCAGACCCCTAGGTATCAGTGTAGCCCACAAACCCCAAACCACCCTATGACAGCTTTTGACAAATGTAAAGGATCCCATACCCAAAATCAGCAAAACTGAGGGAAAATACAAAATACCATGCAAGGTCTGTGAGAAACACTACATAGGCCAAACCAGAAGAAAATTGGCTATATGGATACATGAACACCAACTAGCCACCAAGAGACACGACCAATTCTCACTTGTCTCACTACACACGGACAACGAGGGACACGAATTCGACTGGGACAACACATCAATATTCGCACAACCCAAACAGAGACATGCCAGGGAATTCCTGGAGGTCTGGTATTCCAATCGGAACTCCATCAACAAACATATTGAATTAGACCCCGAGTACAGACCACTGAGAAACAAAACCAGAAGTAATACCAACCACCCTGGCAAACTGAGGCATATAAATAACAAGTAGGACAGAACACCAACGCTTCACCAGAGGCAGACTGACAATGTTACCTAGCAGGGTGACAAAACGTCTGCAATCAAACACACCGGCTCAGCGAGTGCTTTTATTGTCTGTTTTTCCAGCTTGGTTTTAACATTGTAGGCTGTATATAATGATTGTATGATAAACCAGGACCCCATCAAACAGTCAGAGATCATCCATGTTTCTGTGGTTTAGCAGACACCCTTGTCTGCTGTTTATTTATGGGAACAAGAGGACTTAAGTTCAATTCCTGCACAGGGGTTAACACTGAGTTCATTCAAATGGAATGGACCTCATAAATAAATGAAAATGACAACAACTCAGCAACTCCCATATTATCTAGAATGGCAAACAGTTCTAATGTGGTTAAATATTACCACCCAGAGCAACACATTACTTCAGCTATTTACCAAACTGGTTCACCGACAGGCAAAGTTCTCAATGAAATATGTGAACAAATTATTTCTCTAGTATGTACTAGATATGTGATCCATTACGTTTGATAAGTATGGTATTTCAAGCTTTCACAGCTTGAGCAAACTTAGAAGAAGAGTCTAGATAAGTCATTTGAGCCACTGCCAGGCACATTTCAGCAAATAGTTTGAAGCCTGCAAAGAAGTCAATCTTGGCTTGGGAGAAAAGCATGGGTGTGAGGTTGGGGTATACGGATGGTGTGTTGGATGGCATGAAAGCAAAATAAAAATATTAAAAATGAGTTAAATGTTAATTAACCCTCCATACTTTAAAATTTAAAACAGTGATCCTAGTTTTGGACTGAGTTGTTAGATTTGGAAGTGAAAATTAGGTGTGAGAGATTATGACAAATATTACCTGACTGATTCAACTGACTCATTGCCCCGCCTTTCACATCATAAATGTGGTACTTATGAAGGAATTCATGCCTCTGTGTCAGTGGGCTGTTTGACAGAGATCATCATTTTGGCTTCATCTGTAAGACACTTGCACATCTGGATTTTAAGACCAATAAACCATTCCTTTGTTTCTGACTGAAACAAATCACTAATTAACTAATTTGGCAAACTGCTATTGCCTTACGCAGAATGCTTTGAACAATAAATTGTTAATGCAATTGGCAAATATCAGCTCCAAAAATCTCCCATCCTTTGGCAGTTTTCATTGCCTGATGTCACTAGCACTGAACTGAATTCAATTGATTATACCAAGCAAGCGGTGAGAGAATGCACTGAGCAGGAATTATGCTGGGATTTCAAGTAGAGTGACTTTAGAACAGAGAATACAGCTTCTTGTTACATGTGGTCTTTGTTTAATTTAAAACTCTAATGATGCTTACTTTAAAGTCTAAGTCTGAAGTGTTGAATGGTAAAGAAGGGAAGATAAATGATTTAATTCAATTAACAAGTTCAATTTAGCTATAATAAATAAGACAGATTAATGGCTTGGCTTTCAATGCCCTTCATAACCTCAGGATAGCCCAAAGTACTTGACAGCCACTGAAGGACCTTAAATGTAGTCATTGTTGGATGTCGAATGTATGGCAGACAGTGTTGTGAGTGCTACTTCTAAGCCATGGCCAATTCTTGGTGTAGACAAGCAAATGCCTATTGTAAATATAAAAATATCCTAGACTGCAGCACGTAAGTTGACCTTTAAAGCTTCAAAACATTTGTCCAGAAACACAGGCCAATTATGTGTACAGGGTATAAAATGTAGACTACAAGTTTCAACCTGGGCCTGAGGGCCTGTTCCTGTACTGTACACAAGTGTTGGTGTAGGAAGGCCCATTTCTGTTCAATGATTATCATGCATAGTCTAATGCATGTGGACATGTCTTAAACTCTTCTTGGCAACATGGCCTCTTGTCATTGTGCTGGTCGCCATGTGCTAAATTATGAGGTGAGTTTTACTGTAGACATGCAGCACTGAGCTGAAAAATTGATGCCAACTCCTAATGCAACTGGCACCTCAAAGATGCATTTATTCATCAAAAAAATGCATGTCTGGCTTCTAAATATTTTCTAATTAACCTGTTCAGAGATGTTATTACACACCTCTGGAGCAGGTGGGATTTGAACCTGGAACTCCTGGCTCAGAGATAGATATTACTACAGTACAAGTGTCTAAGGTTTTGACTTATCTACTGAGTATAAGCCTTGACATACAATTTGCAAGTGGAAAATGGGATTTTATATACCACGTCAATTTATTTACCATGATCTATAGTTAAATGTTTCCAGGTCCTATCACACCATTCGTATTTACTAGTTCAGTGACTACTACATTTCTATTTGTATCCATTTAACTATGAGATCAGAATTTTTGTATTTGTAATGAAGTATGTACTATGCTTCTGATGATATGGTTATTTCTTGGCCTTTATAGTGCTGAATGGTCTTCCTTTGTACTTAAAGAAGACGGAAATTTCTTTTTCTGCTTTTTTTGAAAAAAATCCTTCAGTTGTTTTATACACTTTACCCTCCATCACTTCTTAAAAGCCCCGACTCCTGTAAGCATTCAGCTGAAGGTAGTTCTCACATCTTTTATCCCAAAAATAACTTTTAGCTGTAAGCTGAGAAACTGAGCTACATGGTATCAGGATTTTTAAGCATTACATGGACACTTGAGACCCCAAAATTGCAAGCAGGAGGCAAAAGCACATATGTGGCATTATCGGCCATGTAAAGGCTCTTGAGGTATCATTTATTCATGATTGAAATCAGTGTTATGTTCTTTGAATGCGCGTCCCCACTTCATGATTCACTCTGTGGCAGTCATTCCAGGGAAATCAGTCCAAAATTGCAACATAAAGATACTTATTGAGTTTTGAGTACGCAATAATAGACAATAATTCCTGATTGTCATATTTCCAGGTTCTGAGATTCCAAGTTTTCTAACACCATCCCCCATCAACACACCCCTCCCTCCATCTCAATTAATCACAGATGGTAATGACATGCTGAGGTGCAGGCCTGAGCCAGCATGAAACTAATAGAGTAACCTAACACTGTTTGACGGACACTGAAGTGATGGTGGTCCTTCTGGAGATTAAGTCAGAATCTAGATTGGAATCTTATTGAGCATCATTTAGTTAAAGGCTCCATTTCATTCCCTAATATGTTCAGTGGAGTTTCTCTGATTTGTTAAGGTAGATCTAATTATTTCCAAGGCAATAATTTGTCTGAATCTTTTGTGCTCCTATACAAAAGTTTCTTTTCAAGTGTGTAATGGCATAGCTGTTTTGAGAATCACTTCTATGTAAGAGATAAGAATGAGTGAATAGATATACACCCATGTCCAAGGAGCAGTGGGGACATTCAGATATTTGGATAGTTGGAGTAAAGCCATGGTAAGGTTTGAAGTTAATGACATAGACCCTAAAACCAGTTCTGTGGCTCAGTAAGAACATAGAACATAGAACATAGAACATAGAACATAGAACATAGAACAGTACAGCACAGTACAGGCCCTTCGGCCCACGAAGTCGAACCGAACTTTTACCCGAATCCTAAGGTCTATCTAACCTCCACCCCTACCTTATACTATCATCCATATGCCTATCTAATAGCAGCTTAAATGCCCCTAATGAGGCCGACTCCATCACCCTCTCTGGAAATGCATTCCATGCCCTACACCACTCTCTGAGTAAAGAACCTACCTCTGACGTCTCCCCTATATCTACCTCCACTCACTTTAAAACTATGGCCCCTCATAATAGCTACCTCCACCCTAGGAAAAAGTCTCTGGCTGTCTCCTCTATCTATACCTCTGATCATTTTGTACACCTTTATCAAGTCACCTCTCATCCTTCGTTGTTCTAAAGAGAAAAGCCCTAGCTCTCTCAACCTTCCGTCCATTCCAGGCAACAACCTGGTAAATCTCCTCTGCACCTTTTCCAATGCTTCCACATCTTTCCTGTAATGAGGCGACCAGAACTGGACACAATACTCCAGATGTGGCTGAGCCAGGCTTTTGTTTAGCTGGAGCATAACTTCACGGCTCTTGAACTCAATTCCTCTATTAATGAAAGCTAACACACCACACGCCTTCTTAACAATTCTATCCACCTGGGTGACAGCTTTCAGGGAACTGTGGACATAAACCCCAAGATCCCTCTGCTCCTCCTCACTGCCAAAAAGCGATGGGACTTGGAAAGGATGAGAGTGAGGGCCCTGCAAAATGACATATCCTGCACTGCAGATTGGCAGGATTACCTGAAACAATGGGTGCTATCAGTGCAGGTTGTCACAAGGAAAAGTGTACCTTTGGTCACAACTAAATAAGCATCACTTTAGTCAAATGCTTTAATCCTAAGGAACAGAATTAAAATCTCACAATTATAATGAATATATAGAGGTACAAGCTAAGGTATTAGAACAAAATAGAAAACTGTGAGATTATACCTCCTCGAAATGGTTGAACTGGCAGGGGGTACTTCCACAAGAAAAATATAGATTGATAGCTCATTTAGAGACTACTTAAAGAGTTCATAGGCTTGATATTTTCATGTACAAGTGAAACCAGAATTGACTCATAAATATAAGACAGCCATTAACAAACTTATTCGGAAATTCAGGAAAACCTCCTTCACTTGGTCAGTGAAGGTGGAACTTGCTATCACAGGAGTAGTTGAAGCAAATAACATACTCAATTCAGGAGAAAATGGAAAAACTGGAGGCAGAAAAGAATAGAATGATACATAAATCAAGTTAGATAAAGTAGTGTAGGAAGGACTCATTTGGAGCATATACAATGACTTGGAATTGTCAGGCTGAATGGCCTATTTCTGTGCTGTGCTGTCCCTTGTGTGAAAGTTGAGGTCAACTTACAGACTTCCATCAATACATGCATTAATTCTAACCATGGGGCATTTTGAAGCCATATACGATTGTTTAGATATTCATTTAATTTTCATAAATGTTTCCATAATTTACATCTTGCACAATTACAGAACATTTTGCTGGCTCACCAAAATGTAGCCAAAGCAGTCAAAACACTGCAGAGATTAGCAACTTGCTGATTATAATAGTACCTATGATTAATGGTTCAAAATAATCAAAACTTTGTTTTTATTTGACAGTACCTAATGGCTTTAAACACTTCAGCACTAACCAGTAAATGGCAATAATTACTTACTTTCATTTAACTCTGTTGGCGTCCCATAAAGTGGTGGTTTTAACGTCTGGCTGGCGTAAAATATCTGCAGCTTATGCCATTAATGCAAGTGATAGTGATTTATATTCTCAGCATGCTTTTAAAATTCCCAGAACAGCTGTTTGATGTATTTTAATATTGCTAAATTCTAAGGATCACACATTGGCTTTTCATTAGTTGCAAGGTTGCTTTCGAATAAATCATGTTCCAATGCAAATTTGTGAATTATTTCAGGCATTAATGCCAATTAACAATTGGACTGGCTGAGGTCATTGCCTTGTTTATTATTTTATAAATTACAAGAATTATACAAACACAAAGCTACCAGCAACATATAAATTCTACATTCTTTACAACACTAACACAAAAGCTAATATGATATAATTCACACAAATACAGTTCCTATCATCTCTGAGCTCTTTTAAGTGTACTAGTTAAAATATTTGCATTGCATTTCTTTCGAGTTTGTTTGTCACAGCTGTCAAATCCAACAAATATAGAGTTAAAGAAGGAGTGATACAAAAGCTTTGAGCCTCAAAGAGAAGAGGAGGGAAATTAGGCAACATTCTCACCAGAAGGACGAAAGTTAGCACTATGTAAATCAGAGATGCCTGTTTGAAATTTGGGATTTAACACACAATTTTTGGGCCAAGTGCTGATAATCATGATTTGAATGTGCCAGCATGTTCAAAAACTAACAACAATTGTAGATTTCAAGTGCCGATTGAATGTAATTTTCTGGGCAATGTATTTGTACCCTGCACTCATCCAGTTCCACTGAATATGTGGAGTGCAATGGAACATAAAAGCCCCTGAGATCCACATTCTCTGATACAGTAGAGGCATAGGGATTGCACGTTTGAAGGAAGGCCACAGTCACCGCCAAAGCATTGCATGCCGGGGGAGAATGCCTAGGAGGTCAGAATCAGGACTCCTGGCCCAGATTATGGCTCCAGTCCACAAGAAATTGAATGACCTGACGTGAATGGTCAAGGTAAGATTCCACCTCACAAACATATTTCTTAATAATTGCATTACTAGCAGCATCACAACTTCCACACACTTCATTCATTGTAAGCTGAGATGCGTGAATACTACATGATTGCAACCTGAAAAAGCATTACATATGTCAGGCATATATCACAACTCTTCAACCGACTGGAGTATCACAAGTTTGAAAGTACATAAGCACACACCAATATTCATTCACGATCACCATTCTTCATCCTCCAGGAGTAAAAAGCAAACAACAGACAGCAGCAGCACCTGTCTGAGAGAAACACTTCTTCATGACCCCAAGTAAGGAGACATTGCTAACAGCCATGATCAGGAGAGGAGTGGGAGAAGTCATGACCCGACACACAGCAACAGGCATCTCACATAGAGGTATGTGGCCATAGCTTCCTTACAGATTCACAACAATTCCCGATCTTAACTTTCCAAAACCAAAGCTCAAAGAGTCTCTTTGTGCACATCCTTCTATACTGGCAACTTGCTCCAGACCATGAACTTTCTATACCTACCCTTATAGGCTGTCAGGAGCATAGTGCATCCCATTCACATAGGAGAGGTTCAGAAGAGAAATAGTTTCCTTTCCCTGAGAAGAAGAGACAGGAAATAGTAGAAGGGCTGTGGTTGCCGGTCTCTCATGTTGGATTGTGTAGCTTTTTTTTAATAGAATTCCTACCGTGTGGACACAGGCCCTTTGTCCCAACATGTTCACACTGACCATCCCACCCAGACCCATCTCCCTATAACCCACCGAATCTGAACACAATGTGCAATTTAAGCATAGCCAATCCACCTAGCCTGCTGTAGGAGGAAACCCACACAGACACTGGGAGAATGTGAAAACTCCACACAGACAGTTGCCCAAAGGTGGAATCAAACCTGGGTTCCTGGCGCTGTGAGGCAGCAGGGGTAGCCACTGAGCCACCATGCTGCATCTGGATACCTTCCCAAACAAATACTTCAGGGTATCTCCATACAGGACAAGATATCAAAATCTCTGCCTGTGGACCCCAATGGTTTGCTCAATGAAACTGATGATCAAGTGACATTCATTGTATAAGCGGTTAGTTGATGTCTTAGGGCTTTTATTTTGCCAAGTTCAACAGACGTCAACTGAGCTAATAGATTTGTGATTCTTAGAGTTCAGCCAAGGATTTATAGGGGAAACTGTATTGGCATAAACAAATTGCCAGACATCTGGTGCACTACCATTGTGAATGCTTGGCTGACCTCCATGATGCTTAAATGGATTAGCTTGTTAAGGATCTATTTGGACTAGTCAATTAACTGATATTGAAATGGCCTTGTCTCATTGACACTTCCATAAAATTATAGGAGTAACAGATTTTTCAAAGCAGGCTTAGATTTATTTTAGTATTTCAATACTTGCTATTGTTATTTTATGACTCACTAGTTCTTTATATACAGTGCATGGTGAGGATGGCCATAGAACGGGCATGAAGAGTGGGTTGAAGGTAATAGTCTGTGAGGTGAAGGGGGCAGTGGAGGTTAGAGGGATAAACACTTTTAATAAATCTAAATTAGATGAAGTCCTAAAAGGGACCCCAAGCAATTTACAGATGACAAAATGTTCTCTGTCTTTTGGTAATACCTGTCAGCTGACCAATAGCACAGAGTAGCACAAAACCCATTGTATTTTTAGCCATAGTCACGGAAACGTTTTACATACTTACCAAGAGAAATTCAGGAATAGTCTTGATAAGTATACATGTGTTCCAAACAGTGCCCCAGGAAGTCTGGAACATATGTCAAAAACACTCTTCAAACATGATATAGTTGGTTGGCCTCAGTCAGCAAGTGAAGAATAAAAGGCGAGCATGATTATCAGCAGTACTCAAAATCCTCAGAAACAACATGGTTACTTTTGTTCAGTTGGTTTCTATTAGGAGTTATCATTAAGTGAAGCATTAATCGCCAAAATGGTGGCCAGATCCTTTAAAAACTGGCAGGCAACATCATTGTCTGCCTCTTACAAGTCACCAAAGCAGTTTTTTCTAGGACACATTTCAGCTTCTTTACCAAGACGGTGTCTTCTAAACAAAGGCTAAACCTTGCTTCAGCTTAAGACCCTATTTCAGCCACGTCTCTCCCATTTTAGCACCTAAAGCATTCAGCACAATCCACCTCCTTAGATTGTGCACAGAAATGTAGTAGCAATGTCCCAAACTCTGGGCCTGAAGGACTGGGTTCAAGTATGACCCAGAGGTATGTCATAACATGCATGGGGCTGGATGAGCACAGCAGGTCAAGCAGCATCATAGGAGCAGGAAAACTTGACGTTTCGGGCCTAAACCCTTCATCAGAAATGGGGGAGGGGAAGAGGGTTCTGAAATAAATAGGGAGAGAGGGGGAGGCGGATAGAGGATGGTAGGGGAGAGGATAGGTGGAGAGGAGGCAGACAAGTCGAAGAGGCGGGGATGGAGCCAGTAAAGGTGAGTGTAGGTAGGGGGTAGGGAGGAGATAGGTCAGTCCAGGGAGGACGGACAGGTCAA
>JAHRHZ010000056.1:11885507-11956484 GCA_024137785.1 Ginglymostoma cirratum | reverse complement strand
TCAGCTTTCCTGCTCCTCTGATGCTGCTTGGCCTGCTGTGTTCATCCAGCTCTAAACCTTTTTTCAGAGGAAGGGACAGCTTTCAGCTTCTTTTGCTCAATCTTTGATTTCCACCCACCTTCAACCCTTTGTGGCAAAAGTGAGCATTTTCTGATTGTTGGTTTCTACTGATGACCTGATGGAGAATACAAAATGTTCACTTGTGGAACCATCATTTGCATTACTTCAGCAACGTCTAAATTTTTGTGTCTAAGAGTACTGGCTGGCAATGTTGATGACAGCTTGCAGATCTTGTTTTTTCCTATTATGCATTCTTGGGTTCTGAGCATCAATGACGAGATTGCATTTATTACTCACCCCTAATTACCTGAGAGAAAACAGTGGTGAGCTACCTTCTCGAACTGCTCCTACCTGTTAAGCATGTCCACAGCGCTGTTCGGAAGTGAGTTCCAACAAAAGCGACAGCAAAAGTGAAGAATCGGAAATATAGTTCTCAGTCAGAATGATGTTTGAAGGTGGTGTTCCCATGGATTCATTCCCATTTCATCCTTCTAAGGGTTTGAGGTCACAGGTTTGGAACATGCTCTGGAAGGAGCCTTGGTGCTTTATTGCAGTGCGCCTTGTAAATGGTATACACTGCTGCCACTGTGCATCTGATTAATTGCTTAAAACCATCTGATGCAATTGAGGGCAGATTAAAACCAACAATGTTGGTGTGGGTGGCCATAATGTATAGGCCAGACAAGGCAGGGACAGTGTATTTCCTTTCCTAAGTGACATTAGTCGATCAGACATATCTCTTTGCAGTTTACTCTGTACATATTAATTACCATGTTCCCTACAGCACAGCACCCTTTATTCTTTATTCATTCATGGGATGAGGGCTGGCCAGGCAGCATTTGTTGCCCATCCCTAATTGCCCAGAGGGCAGTTAAGAGTCAACCACATTGGATCTGGAGTCACATGTAGGCCAGACCAGGTAATGATGACAATTTTCTTCCCTAAAGGGCTTTAAGTGAACCAGATGGGTTTGTCCTGACATTCGGCAATGGATTTATGGTCATCATTAGACTCTTAATATTTATTGAATTCAAATTCCACCATCTGCCATGGTGGATTTCAAACTTGGGTCCCCAGAACATTATCTGGGTCTCTGGATTAACAGTGCAATGATAATACTCTAGGCCATCACCTCCCCTCTTCACATAAAAAGTGGCTGTAAAATGCCAATTAGTCATGAAATTGTGAATTGTGCTGTTTTGATCAAATTCATTGGCTTAGGTTTTTGGGTGAACTTGGGGACACCAATCTGTGTACTTTTATACCTTCTGAAATAACGCCTAACCTAGGTATGACTTTGGCTGTTTTTTGTCTTTTCACAGAAGAGTTCACAACACATCTTGTGAGCTAGAATGGAGAACAGGAGAAGTGTGTGTGGCAAGGTGGGCAAGTTAGAAAGCTAACCTCGATTCTTCAACACAGCAGACCAGTCTCAATAGTGTCTGAAGTTACCCTATATCTCACACTTGGTCCATGCAATTGACACCCTCAAGTCACCTCCGTGTCCCTTTGGATCATCAATGTCACTTGCGAGCCCCTCTTCCCATCCACGTCCATACTGGTTCAGATCACGTATGTCACTCATGCCCCCTTAAAACATCCATGTCACCCCATATCCACTCACATCTTCAGGTACCTCCATGCTCCCTACATGCTTGCTCCCTTCCATATTCTTTCAGATTGCCCAAACCCTGCCATTTCACTCACCTGTTATCTCCTTCCAATCCACACCCATGTTACCCTTACCGCACACCAAAGCCATGTCCCATCAGATTGTCCTTGCCATGATATGCCCTCTGAGTTCTTCCATGCTACCTCCATGTTGATTCACCCCAATCAGACATCCTCTGCTCCTTATTGCTCCCTCAGATTTGTCCATGCCACCTCATGCTAAATACGTGGCTCCATGTATCTTCCTTAGCTACTTACTCAGTATGCAACATGTACAACCCTCCAGAGCCCTGCAAATTAATGTGGGAGGATCATCGTAATGATGGATGTGTCCAGAACCAGGGGTCACAGTCTGAGGATTTGGGGTAGGCCATCTAAGACAGAGATGAGGAGACATTTCTTCTCCCAAAGAGTGGTGAACCCGTGGAATTCATTACCACAGGAAGTAGTTGATGCCAAAACATTGAATGTATTCAAGAGGTGGCTAGACATAGCACTTTGGGTGAATGGGATCATTGGATGAAAGCAGGATTAAACGATTGAGTTGGATGATCAGCCATGATCGTGATGAATGACAGAGCAGGCCTGAAAGGCTGAATGGCCTCCTCCTGCTCTTATCTTCTATGTTTCTGTATATGTAATTATTTTAAAATAATTGAAAAAAAACTCTCACAATCTATTAAAGACCTGAATTCAAACATGTTATTATTGAGACCAGAAAGAAACAAGATCTTCACATGCAAAAAATGTTGTCATCCTTTAAGGCCCATGGGGTTTATTAACCAACAGGAAACTACATGAAAAGCCTATTGATATTATTACTTTTTACATCCTTCAATAATTCACAGATCAATAGACCACTTATTGAGCTGAACCTGTATTAGCTTTTGCAACCCAGCCAAGTATTCATAATTACTACTGTTGTCGTGATAAAAGTTTCCAGCTCCATTGTCTGAAACTGTATAGAACAGAATGGCATGCCATTTTCATTTAAAAGCAGAATGACTGTCAGTTAATGAAGAGGAGCTGGATTTTTTTCAACTTTCGAAAACTTTTTGTTTTAACAGCCAGAGTTGTCAGCTGATTTAAATCAAAGTACAAAACATGACAGCAGAGTCTGACTGAACACCTTCTCACATTTTTATTGCAATAATCCACTTCTGACAATTGTAGAGGTACTGTAATGTATGACAACTATCCCATCAAAGCAAGGGTTAATTTAGCTTTTCAGAACAGGTCAAATGATAGACCATTTTATTAAAAATACGTTACAATACAGCATCTGAATATGACACTTGAAGATGTCAAGATATTTTATATTACATTTTCAAAATCTTCCTGACCCTTCAGCAGGCCTCCCACAGCAATCAGAAATTTTCCAAGGATGTGCATTTTTTTTTTAAGACTTACAAACTCCATCCTAGGACATGAAAACGTTCTGCTGGAGGAACTAGGAGTTTCTTTGGTCCTCACAGTGGCCAGCCAAACCTCAGAAGTGATGCATGTGTGTTTTGCACCCAATGCCTTTCCAAACCTCTAAAATGCCACGCACGAATGGTGCAGGGTTGAGAAGACAATGGAAATTGTTTAGCACCAGAAGAATTTCAGCATTTTGAGAACTGATTCACCACTTCAATTCGAAGACAAAATCAGCCTTTTTTTTTCAGCAAATGCTCACTAAAACCAAAAAGAAGGTAAAACACAAGTGGACAGTTACGTTATAAGGACTGTGTGAGGATGATGAGGCATGAATGCTGATATGATCAGTGGCCTGATGATGTAGTGTTACATCCCAAATGGTTTATAAACTAGAATTCAAATATAATGAAACAAAGGCCCCAGAAAACCTGTGGTGCTTGATGAACTTTCTTGCTGGGAACTTTTACAGCAGCTATTCTTAGCTAATCTGGGCACTCAGCCAACCCGCTATAGTGCCTCATGCAGCACCAAGTCCCATTTAGGCTGAGTTGAATTGCACGGCTATTATCTTTTTCATCCAGTGTCTCTATCTGAAGAGAATAACAATTTTACGAAATAAAAGCCAAACTGTCTATTCCACAATGAGCTTTTTTTAAAACTCATTCTTCTCCATTCTTTCTTGACAGAGACAAAAGTTATAATTTCTTGTCTCCTCTGGGAGATTTATAGCAATCTGCACTGGGGAAAAGAAGCAAACAAACATTAAAAGAGAAAAGCAAAGGGCGCAATGTTTACACCTTGATTCTCTGCTCAAAATTTTACAATCTGATCTCCTAAATGAAATAGCTCCACAGAGGACAGCATCCCATCACCAAGTCACCCTTTATTTACATGTGCATAGTACTTGACACTAGACCAGCTTCCTCAGAGCAGGCTCTCAGAGTGAACAGAACCTCTGACACACCTGTTTATACCAGTCAGCCAGGGCTTCCTGATTAGACCAGGTTAACAGCCCCAATTAGGGAACTCATATCCTATGAAGTCCAACTGACTGACCTCATTACAACCACTACATTAAATATCATGGTTTATTGATGCACCTTTATTTCCCAATCTATGTTTCCATGATCACAGAAAGGAATATCTTTCTGACCTTGTTAAAGAGACAAAAAATATTGAAAGCGAAAATATCTGACATATGTTTCTGGAATATCAGAGAAAGTAACATGTCTACTGCAATGCAGCCTGCAAAGTTATGCTGCAGTTGCATGGCTATGTGCCAGCAGATTTTAGATGAAAGATAATGGTACAAGACAGAAAGCAACAGAATCATTAGTACATAAGACAGATATTCTAACAGGACCTATGCTTTTGGCAGCTGAATCTGCTTCTCCTGAAGAATTTAAAGATTTCTCATAAGGAGTTCACAATTTTTGTAGTATATCCATATATGGGTTTTCATATTTACTTACGGTGCTGAAAGTCCTTAAATATTTAAAGTAACAGTTAATATATATTACTGGCAAGGAATTTGTTTATTTTTAATGTTATTATCGCAAAATATTTTTCTGAGAGAAAGCTTTATTTAATTACTTATGTTGCTGTCCAGAACAGCAACAAAAGCTGTGTCTGTTCAGAGAAAAATCTGCCACAGAGAGGGTGAGAGTATTTTTCCAGCTAATAAAGTTGACAAGGGACAGAACATGCCATTGAAAATTTGTCACACTGTTTAAAGCACTTATTACAAAGCAATCTGCCAGAAAAGTGGAAATGAATCCAAGGAATGCCTGGAGGATGTTGTGCTGTCAGATCAGGGAATGAATATTTTAAAAAGTCGAGATACATTGTGTAAGCCTAATTACTGCAAAAAATTCCCAAACCACATGTTATTAAATTCACACAGCTTCTCTGAACTTCACTCTATCTTGATCATTAAACTGATGAGAGCATCAATAACCAGAGGGCACAGCTTTCAGATTATAAGTTAAAGAATCAGTGGGGAAATTTCATTTCACACTGTGAGAACCTATGACATAAATCAATAGGTGGTCGTGAATTGATGGTTTTCAGACTAGGCAGTGGTTTGCAACCATATTCAATAAGGATTGGTTTGGGGTCAACTTTGCCATAACTAATATGGAAAGACAGCTCCAATAAGAGACAAGATTTTGAAAAGTAGATGAATCGATGAATACAATTTTCTTAAAGGTGGCAGGGTACGCTGATAAGGTTGTTAGAAAAACAGCCGGTTTATGTCAGTTGAGAAACTGAAGAACAGAATAGAAAACAGGAAGATCATTGTAGACAATCAGATGTGGGGTGGCACGGTAGCTCAGAGGTTAGCACTGCTGCCGCATAGCACCAGGGACCCAGGTTTGATTCCACCCTCGGGCAACTGTCTGTGTGGAGTTTGCATGTTCTCCCAGTGTCTGTGTGGGTTTCCTACGGGTGCTCTGGTTTCCTCCCACAGTCCAAAGATGTGCAGGGTAGGTGGATTGGCCATGCTAAATTGCCCATAGTGTTCAGGGATGTGTAGATTAGGTGGGTTTATAGGGGATGCTCTGTGGGTTGGTGCAGGCTTGTTTGGCCAGAGGACCTGTTTCCACACTGTAGGGATTGTATCATCAATGATGATCCCAGGGTAACACTTCAAGAAAGACGTAAAGCTGTTAAAAAGGAGGCTTACAAGAATGTGATCTGGAATGGGGGTCATTTCTGTCAATATTGCATAGCTACATGAATGGCCCAGCATAAATCATGATTCCAACTCGACATATTTGGGAGTGAACCAAGAAGGACCTTATGTTATTGTAAATGTCTGAAGCTAGCAGCAGCATGGGTCAAAGCAAGAAACAGTTTACTAACCAATCTTGCTGGGTATACATGGGGCACTGCTGTGACAACAGTCTGGACCTTAGCATTTATCCAGCAGCAGAATACTGTGCATCTGACTGACAAGGGAATATCATACACACATGACATTCATTTGAATGAAACAATGTGTATCCTAATTCGGATCTGTCATACAACATTCCTTCTCTGGCTTCCAGTCTTCACAAGTATTGCCTTTCCACACTCCAATAACATGGATGAAAACCCACAGGCTGCTTAAAATCATCCACGCTGCACATTAGTTCCTGTTCCCAAATGAACTGCTGATCTCTCTCTTGCCCACCTTCATGACAAAAAGAGGTTTTGTTTCGGTAAATAGAGGCAAAAGGTATTCCCCCAATCAATATGAGGGTTCATAGTTACAAAATGACTGAAATAAAAAATCTATGAGGGAGTAGAGGAAAAACTCAGAATTGTCAGGATCTGGAATGCTCTGCCTAAAATGGTGGAAAAAGATGATTTCATAAATAATTTAAAAAGAGGTTGGACAGCTACTTGAGGAGAATGAATTTACAGGAATGCAGGAAAGTTGGGTACGCAGGACAAAGGGTGACTGTTCTTTATATGCCAGTTCAGGCATGTTCAGTCCAAAAGGAAACATTTGCAGGACTATGCAGGAAGAGAAAGGAAGTGGGACAAGGAAATTTTTCAGAGGGCTGATATAGCATAATGGACTGAATAGCCTCTTTGTTGTTTGTTTCTATCAATCTTGGTGCAATTAATGTAAATATTGAAAAACATGGAGTGGAATATGTGTCATTTTTTCACCTCTACACAATGACCTTATGTTAAATACATTGCAGCTTTCATTTACCTGGCTGCTTTCATTTATCTAAAAGATCTTGCTACTAAGAATTCAAAATGTTAGGAATGTATTCAACTTGCTTCTGCCACTAGCTGTAGCTAATCCTGCCTGGAGATCTGCTGTCATTGGATGGCAAACACATCCGCATCATCACACATTCAGTGTAGCTCATCTGCTCTGTGACTCTATCATTCAGTACACCCAGGTCAACCACCCTTTCTGCTGCCCTCCACTTTGCCATCTAGAAAAGATCTTTGTCAATGTTTAGCTTTGAACAAATTGATTGAAAACTGTTACTTTCTTTTCTGGATGTCACTTTATAGAATTCCTTTGTTGTAAGATAAAGTACTGCTTCAGTTGTCGTATGGGCTGTATATAATTTTTAGCACACTTCACAGCTCCAAAATTTTAAAAACTTCTATTTTCTTCCGCAGATCTTCACTTGTTGTCTAGGTTTCTGAAACACACAGAAAGCAGATTTTTAAAAAATTTATTCACAGGATGAGGGCCAGCATTTATTGCCCAGAGGGCAGTTGAGAGTCAACCACATTGCTGTGGGTCTGGAGTCACATGTAGGCCAGACCAGGTAATGATAGCAGTTCTTTCCCTGAAGGACATTATTGAACCAGATGGGTAATTCCCCACAATCAATGACAGCTTTATGGTCATCATCAGACCTTAATTGCAGATTTATTTGAATTGAATTCAAATTCCACCATCTGCCCTGGTGAGATTTGAATCTGTGTGGCCAGAACATTATAAGGGTCTCTGGACTAACAGTCCAACAATAATACCATTAAGCCATTACCTCCCCACCTTCTAGCACTAGAGTTTTTCCTTGTTTCAAGCTTTAGCTCATTCAGTGTTAACGTATCCTTCATCTTTACAAAATTATTTCTAGCCACTTCTATCCTTCTTCTAACTTTTCCATCATATCTGCCATCTTCCATTTCCATACGTCCTAAATAGAGTAACTTATCACAGAAAATGTTGGAGAAATTCAGCTGGTCTAGCAGCAACTGTGGAGAGAGAAACAGGGTTCATGTTTTGAGATTGAAATGATTTTTCTTCAGAATTGAGACATTTTCAACACTTACTAGCAATTTCTGTGTTGTTTCAGACTTCCAGCAACCATCTTTTATTTAAACAAAGTTATTTACTGCTCCAATGTGACATTATCCACTTCAATCTTTATCTAGTTTATTCTGATGTGTTCTTTCTAACTAAACTTGCTTTTGTCTTTTATGGTGGTCATATGCAATCCATGTTCTAGATTTTGTTGATCTCCAACATTCTGTTAAGCCTGTTTTGATTCTGCCTGGAAAAGATATCATTTTCCAAATACTTGTTCTGTGCACAGATTGAATAATTTTGACAATGGTATGTAGCACTGTAGAATGCTGGAACATAAGAAATTGCAACAACTTTAAATAATTTGACAACCTGCAAACCCACGAATGGCAACAGCAATTAGAGAGTCTTCTATTTTAATAGGAATGTAATGTATTCCTTCATGACTCTGGGGAGCCAACTATAGCATGAATACTTACCATCTTTATTTCCTGTTATTCCTTGTCTCCAGAAATGACAGCCTTGGAAAAGTAGCAGTCAACTGATTTATATGATTAGAATTGCCAGATTGAAGGAGACAATTCTGTGACAGAGTCTTTCACTTCTGAAGCCTGATTTTATTCCCATATGCACTCACCAATCGAAAACCACTTACTCTTTGCTGACTACAACATTGCTCTGGCCATTTTTGCTTCACTTTTTTTTCTGAGCAGTCAGCCTCTGAAACCCAACTCTGATGAATTTGCGCCGCAATTGGTCCTGATTTGCCAACGTCTGACTTACAAACGCTTATACTTACGAACGCAATCTCATACGTGGTTTTTAATTTAAAGACCCAATAGACAAACATTTCCTATCCTTATGAATGGCTGCTTTCCATTGTCCTGCCCTGTGTCCCAACTTGTGTACAAACTGACTAGCGAACCGAACTCCAGAATGGAACCTATTTGCAACCCGGGGATAGCCTCTATTTCTAAATGCACCTCCCTTCATCCAGCAGAAGAATCAAAAGTTGCTTTGATATGGCAACTGTGCTATTGGCAGCACTTGTGAAAGAAATTCATGATAAGAATTAACACTGGTAACCATAAGATCTGCTTTTACCATGTCTTTCCTCCTGTCAGCTTTTTTGACTCAAGTAGATTGCATTTAAAATTTGCATTGTAAATGAAGCAATGTTGTGGCAGATTGACACCAGCATGTATCTGTGCGTGGTAATATGTTTTGTCTCACACACCCATATGCTCTGAGTGACCTGAGTCAGTGGTGAGGATGCTATCTTTCTTCCTTTTAATCATGAAGTTTGAGCCAAAGGAGATTGGCTCTCCTCTGTTACCTCTCCAAAATGCAGCAAATTTCAGTACAGACTACAGGGTAAAAAAAAATCCTGGAAAATTGAGCACATGTGCATATGTATAAAATACTGATGGCTGTCACAATAGCCAGAAATATGTGCAGAACTACATGGCCATACATACAGAAGAACAGGTTTGAACCAGCAGCCACACTAAGACAGCAACTGACCAGGGTTAAAGACCCAATAGATACCATGGACAGGACAAATGCGGTTTACAAGATACCATGCAGAGACTGCACAAAGCACTAAGTGGTACAAACAGGCAGATAACTAGTAACCTGCATCCATGAAAACCACCTAGCAACTAAACAACACGACCAGACGTCCTTGGTTTCAATGCACACACTTTCAACTGGGACAACACTACCGTCATTGGACAAGCCAAACAGAGGACAGCCAGGGAATTCTTGGAGGCTTGGCATTCATCCGCGGACTCCATCAACAAACACATTGAATTAGACCCGCTATACCGAGCATTACAACGCACAGCCGAACCGGCATTAACCGGAAGCTGCAAAAACCAGACCATATCAATTCGAACCGGCACAAGACAACAGCGCGTCACAGAAGGCTTCACAGCACTGAGGACGTCACCTAGTAAGAGGACAAAACATCTGCTATTAAACCTCCCAGCTCGGCGATTAGACCAACATCTACATACAGGAGAACAGTACAACAATCCACCCCCCATCTCCAATCACAATCCTACCAACAATGATAATCTGCATCTACATAGTGCCAGTAATGCAACAAAATGTCAAAAGGCACTTCAAAAGGGGTATTATAAATCAAAGTATGACACCAAGCCAAATAAGATTTTAAGATAGGTTGAGCAAAGTAGCAAGCTTTAAAGAATGTCTTGAAGGAGGAAAGTAGCAAAGATAGTCATAGATGTTTAATGAGAGGCTGTGGTAGCCCGGTACAAATATCATTGAACCAGAGATCCAGGCTAATATTCTAGAGACATGTTCAAATCCCATCATGTCATGAAATAGTGGGCCAAACAGCATTTTTCTGTGCTGCGCATCTCGAAGGCTATCTATGTCAGACAGTGAAATTTGAATACACTAAACACTCTGGAATTAAAAGCTGGCCAAATAATGACCATATTGATTGTTGTAAAAACCGACCTGTTTCACTAATATCATTTAGGAAAAGCACAATTAGGGATAGGCAAAATTGTTGGCCCTGCCAGTGGCATCCAAATCCCATGAACAAATGAATTTTGCAGAGTTTGAAGCCAAACTAGCTGAAGACATAGCCACTCATGATTCAGTGAATAAAATATGGTCCAGAATTAGATGTGTATCCTCCAAGGATTGTAAGTCTACAGAACACTAGGGATTCTATGACTCTATGATTACTGAGGTAGGAAGGGACAAAACCATGGAAATTATGGGCGAGAATTCGAAATTTGAGACATTACTTAACCAGGGATTCAATGTAGTTCTGTGAGCACAGGGGTTCTGTTCTGTTGCTGAGAGAAAATAATAACAACTTAGCTATATAAATTTGGCTAGCCAACTCACACATGTTAATCTTTCAAATTTAGCTAAGTAAGCACCAGGGTAAAAGTATGAGCATTCTATGTGAAATGAGCTTGAGCAACCAAATTCCCAACAGACGTAGATCCCTAACAGAAAATTATCCAATTTTGCATGATTTAACACTGAACAAACAATCTTATTCAGAGCAGTCATAAGTATACCTACTATGGGAAATGAAAATTGGCATCATAAGATCTTTCAGATTGGTGGTCAGAAGTTGCAGTTACAGTCACAGGTGATTTATTTATACATAATTAATTCATCAACATAATAGATACCTCTGTCATATTCAAAATACTCAAAGGTCTTCCCAATAATTTTGATCCTCATTAGGTCAGAGCAGTGGCAATTTAATCAGAAATTGGCCCTCACTGTGTTCCTATGACCGAACTGTGGATTTAGTGCTGTGTTACATCTGGTGTGAACTAATCACTGAGTAAGGAATGTAAGCAGTCTGACTTTTAGCAATATATTTGCCTCTCTGTGGAATTCATCCTGCTTGCTGTTTCACCTTGCATATGGGTCTGTATTATCCATGCTGCCTTTCAATTTTGAAATTATTACTGTTTCCAAAGAGAGATTGAGTCCTCCCAGTATGGGGAGGCTGCCCAAAATATCTGAAGAAATACTCATGCTAATTTTCTAATCGAGATTAAGGCTTGATCCGTTATTTTTCGGCAACCATTAGTTCCCAATAAGGTGTCATTTTTAAATTCCAGTTTTCTATTTCAATATCATTGACACTCCAGAAAATGTTTCAGCATGGTGACGTTCCAACAATTATTTCACATCCGGGCTTGTCTATGTTCTCATTGGGGTCATATTCAGCACCTGCTTCAGCAGTTCCCAAGCTGCAGAGAATTTCCTTACTGCCACAGCTGTTCAGCACTAAGTGTGATTCGATGGACTGTAATAGTCTGCACTTCAAAACCTCAATCAGCCAAGACCACTGCAGTAGTCCTTAAAGAATATCACGTGGTAGTTAAAAGTTTGTAACATGTAAAAAATAAATAAGTTAAATAATGGATTGTTCAATAATACAAGCCACTTGTTATCACAGTATAAGTGGTATTCTGGGCAGGAAATCTTGACATGACAGCTGATCTGCGGATCATCTTGGGACCTTGACCTCCCATCAGCACTCGAATGTGATGTTGGGGATCTCAAAAGTCATTCTCCTAAGGAAAGGGAGTGGGTGGGGTGTTTGAGGCAGGAGAGGCCTAAACTTTTCTTAAATAGACTTCTTTTTATCACGCTCGTGGGACATAGACGTCACTGCCTGGGCTAGCATCCATTGCCTGTCCCTAATGGCCTTTGAGAAGGTGGCGGTGAGTTTCCTTCTTGAACTACTGCAGTCCAAGAGCATATCTACTCCCAAACCCAGACCTGCACTTGGAAGAAAAGCAACAGCAATCCCAAATGGACTTAAAATTCCAGTGGTGTCCAATGACTTTCATTGGATCCAGGTCATATATTTAAAGAAGAGCCCATTGACTTGAAGCAAGAAATTTGTGGGTAAATCACCCCATGGATTTGAACTAATTATTCAGCTGATTTCTGCCAGATAGGTAGGGTTATAATCCTTCTTTAGTTTTACTATGATGCAACAACTGGAAGAGAAATTGTGATGTCTATTAGTAACCATCACAGAATAGTGTTTCTGAGTAAGACTTTCGAAGAACGTAGGGTGTGAGAGCTGGGGATCTTCATAACACAATGATTTATATTTAACTGCTTGATAACCAGAATAACTTTATTTTCTGATTTTTAAAAAACAAATCTCTGTTCTATTCTGTCATATTCATTTTTGTAGACACAATGGCATTGTGAATTCTGATTGGACTTCTGAGGGGATGGTGATGAAAAATTGATCAGTATTAAATGTTTACTGAGGTGCTAAAATTGTACTGCATGTATGGGACAAGATCAGGAATCAGCTGTGATGTCAAATTGCCGGTCACACACTGTTGAGACCAACACAATAAACACTGAAGGGTAATACACCAGTAGAAGTTACAACTACCAAAGGGGTCAGTTTAACTCAGTGATTGGGTGGCTGTTTTGATATACAGAGTGATGCCAACAGTGTGGGTATACTTCCTCCACCAGCTGACGTTATCAGAAAGAATTCTTCTTCTTAACCCATATCCTTGCCTGAGGCATGGTGATCTTCAGGTTAAATCATTACCATCATCTCTCTCTGACAAAAAAGTTGTCCTATGGTATGGTAAGACTGCGGCAAATTTAACTTTTACCTCACAATCATCAAGAAAACAAAAGAAAGAGAGGCCTGCATTTATATAGCACTTTCCGTAACTGCTGGATCTCCCAAAGTACAATACAACCAATGAAGTACTTTTGAAGTGCAATCACTGTGCCCTTCAGCACAGCTTCTCCAACTGGATTGCAGAATCACTGAATTGACCCATAAAACATTTCCCACCCAAACTCACATTTACATCTGATCCTTTCTCCTCTTGTCCTGAATGTTATGAGATCAAGGACTAATTCAGCACTTAAGCCCAAAACTTTCAAGGCTGACACCTGAGTGGAATATCGAGGGATTGTTGTGGTTAGGATGTTCTGTCATTTGGATGAGATTTTAAATGAATACTTTATTTGCTCTCTGAATGCATCCACAAATAGTAATGTGATAATGGACAAAAAATGTTTGTGACGTTGACAGGGGAATAAATATTAGTCAGGACATTGTGGGTATCTTCCTTGACATCCTTTGAAATAGCACCATTTCATCCACGTGAGATGGCAGATAAGTATTCATTTAAAATCTCATCCAAATGACAGAACATCCTAACCACAACAATCCCTCGATATTCCACTCAGGTGTCAGCCTTGAAAGTTTTGGGCTTAAGTGCTGAATTAGTCCTTGATCTCATAACATTCAGGACAAGAGGAGAAAGGATCAGATGTAAATGTGAGTTTGGGTGGGAAATGTTTTATGGGTCAATTCAGTGATTCTGCAATCCAATTGGAGAAGCTGTGCTGAAGGGCAGCTTTTACGAAAAAGGCTGCAAGACTGATTTCCACTCCCTTATAATGTGACTCCTTGTTGTGTATGGAGGATTGTTGAATTTAGACTGTCTTTCCAAACAGGAATAGAAATCACAAACTAATTAAAAACATGCCAGGCAGCTCTTTCTTCTTCTGAAGTGAAATGTATTCTAGCCAGGATAATTGGCATTATCATCAATTATTAATCATGAAATGTATTTTTGACCATTCACATCCTGTGGACTTGACTTGAGATCTAGCGTGAGATGGTAAAGGCTGGGCCCAAAATTACATCTGTTATCATCAGTCCTGTTATTGTACAGGAAGGGTTTCAGCAGGGTTGTGTTCATCTAATCACAAATATATTCAAAAACAACTGTGAAATATGCATCTTTGACATCCTTTCAACATGGGTTCTCAGCAAGTTATTGCATCAGACTTTGTAAGTTTGTGAAATATGGTATACCTGTAACTCTGTGAATTTCCAGTTAAATAGTTGGCCTTAATACAATGCTATCATGAAAATAGTCCACTGAATACAGTTTTAAATATTGCTGAAAAAAAACATCGGTTGTTGAAGCTTTTTGTTTTAAAGTCAAGACAATTTGCAAGAAATTCCACTGTGAATGAGAACAATAAATTAGATTGTATGAGCAGAGTTCACTGATCAGTCCCTGATCAGGGTGATGTGATCCATCAAACAGCTGAAGCAGTGACAGAAGCAAGAGATTAAAAACAGACTAATGTTTGTGTATTTAAAATTGGGCACAGATGATGATTGTTGTAGCACTATCATTTAAAGAACTTTACCTTGTAATAGGTAAAAGTATTTTCCTGCCCCCTCTCATTATTTTTTAACTTAGGCTTTTTAAGGTAAAAGTATTTTCCTGCCCCCTCTCATTATTTTTTAACTTAGGCTTTTTAACTTTTTAACATAACAGAAACTTAATGACGTGCAAAGTAAAAAGGTAAAGTCACCATTATCCTACTGAACAACAGGGCTTTTTTTTTGTTAGAGAGACAAATGACTGGAGGTGGTTTAACCTGAGGGTCACCACACCTCAATTTAGAAGGAAAGGTTGAGAAGGAGAGTTCTTCATTTGGAGATTGAAGAAAAGGGTAGATGAAAGAATAACTTATTAAAGTATTATTGAAAAAGACAAATTTGGCAAAGCTCCTTGTCTTGTACTCATCAGGATAATTTGCAAGAATGCCAATTTAAAGGGAAACAAATATTTATTCAGTATAAATATGTTCTAACCAACATGTTCAGAAATGTTATTACACACCTCTGGAGCACGTGGGCCTTGAACCTAGGTTTCCTTGCTCAGAGTTACACTACCACTGTGCCACACCAGCCCCGGTTTATACTGGATAAGGAGAGAGTGCTGAAATGTTAACAAGTGAACCAAAATTGGCATTGATTTCTGATGAAGGGTTTAGGCCCGAAACGTCAAGTTTTCCTGCTCCTATGATGCTGCTTGACCTGCTGTGTTCATCCAGCCCCATGCTTGTTATCTCGGATTCTCCAGCATCTGCAGTACCTTTTATCTCTGATAAAATTGGCATTGCCTTGGACATTAAAATTCAGTTAATGATGATTGCCAGTTAACAGCGAGGTTTTGTTTATTTAAATAAATTAAATTAGACAAGGTCTGACAGTTAACTGTGAATCATCACTAATTGGTGTGTTCTCCATGGAAACAGTCTTACTAGTCAGAGTCGATCTGCCAACCAACAGTAGTCTTCTTTCGTACATTATAAATGTTTTACCGCTTAAAATGGCATTCTTTCAACTTGTCCTGATACATGCAACATGAAAAAAATCAATAATATGTGTCATATTTATAGCAATACTCAAGTTTTGTGCTAACAAATAAATTATGATAACTTCAGAAAGATATCAATCCAATGAAGCAAGTATTCCACTCTAGCTTGTCTAAGAAGACCACTACTGAGTTAATCATTAGTGAGTCCAGGAGATCAGCCAAGGATTCATAATGAGATCATCTAGAGAAACAGATGGCTCTATATTTATTTGAGTAAGATTGAGAATGGGTGATTGACTGTAGAGGTGAAATGCAGGCATGGATAAGCATTTATAAACTTGCCTTTCAAAAAACTCCTGAATCCACGCTATACTTCATGATTAGAAGAGACCATGAGCCACAAACCCTTGAGATACTGATTAGACTCCATGAAAATTTCAGAAAGGTATGATATGTCAATCCCTGCAAAAGAATGAGCTAGGCCAAGAGTTGCAGGTATAAACTTGCTATATGCATCGTTATCCAAAGCCAACAAAAATTTTGGGGTGCCTCAGATGGAAGTGAAAATCATAGAATTGGGTCTCAAGCTACTTGTTTAAAGGCCTCTGGGGAGTTGGGTCAAATATCTTTCTCACGGCTCAAAACAGACAAATATATCTTTGTTAGGCGTAATTCTATATATGATCAATAGATACCTTAATAAAAATCCCTTAATAATGGAATACAGACAACCACTGTTAGTAAGAGTTCATTTGATCAATGATTACATTGTCACTCGGTGTACTAGCTGACAACTGTTCTTGACACACAAACTAATTCCAAGTAAATCAGCATAAGCCACCAAAACCGATGCATTTTATTCATCTCAGACACAAATTGTACATCCAGAGTTCTCATCTCACCCACAGTTTCAACTGATGGCTATGAATCATGTTGTCTTAAATCTGTAATTGCCAGTTTGTAATTTCCCCTTATGATCTATTATTTTATGTTAGTTAAACATGGGTGCAAGACATCAATCCAATGACTTCACAAACCAAACATCTGATAAATATGATTGAACAGCAACTATTATGATAGACTACCATCTTTAAAACAATGATGGTTTTATCCTTTCTCAGCCTGTGGCTGGTAATAATCCATCATTCACAGTTCCATAAATTATATCTGTGAGGATAAGCAGATATAAAGGGTTAACATCTGCTGAATTAGTTTTGTTTATGTACACTCTACAATAAGACAACCTCCCCAAACCCTGAGGACATAGGGTTTATATGATGACGTGAAACTCCAAATAATTACATTCAGAAACATGAGGCCTGCAGGATACAAACATTTCCATGACTTACTTGCCTAAGCTCCTATATTCAAAAGTTGTCTTCTTGAAAGATAATGTTGAATGGAACCATTTTCACTCCTCCTGTTACATGCCAACATTGGTAATTCAGTAAGGCTTTGACTTTAGGCAGTATATCCCCACAGTTTTATTCTGCTATGCAGACGGTGATGTAGTTAAAACTTAACATTCTTATTTAAGCTGTTAATGTTACCCTTGAGTCAATGGTTGCATGATGAAATTGGAGGATGAGCTGATTTAACTGGTTGCCACTTTTATTTCGCTAGTCAGTTCAGTAACAAAAACGTGAAGTCACATTTATGACAGGCAATGTTCAAAATAACTTTCTGCAAATGTATGAATTAATTTGCAAAAAGCATTGAATTTCAACCTGAACAAATCAATGGTAATTACAAAGTGGAACTTTAATATTAAACTAATTTCCTTGGTAAAAAAAAATACATATTTGTAACAATAGTTTTACAAAAGCACAGTTTGATTTTTTGAAGTATGTGCTTGGACAAGAACAGCACCAACCATTTGTATTTAGTCAGAGCTGAGATCCACATTTTGACTAATGTGATTTTCAGAATCAGATTCAAGCATTTTCGTCTCACCATGAAACTCTTTCTACCAAAAATAAATTTACGAAATACAGTGCACACGGAGAATTTATTAAACCTCTGGCCTTCTTTCTTACCACATTCTCTATGAATCCCATTAATACGCCAGCAGATCAATCCCATTATTAGTTCAATTGTTAAGAAAAATAGTGAAGAATGTTTATTGAGAATGAACAAGGGCAAAATCTTTTACTTCTGGCCTATGTTAAAAAAGCCTCTATCACCAACTAATTACAGATGATTAAGAAAAAGGATATGTAACATATGTTAAGGAAACAGTAAGGATTGAGTATTGTAAATTGTGTGATAATTTTATATTTTAATATAATTTATTTTGGAGTTTGGATTTAATTCAGAGGCATGTGTGTTTTTGTCTGTGTGCCTGAAGGGGTTTAATGATTAACTTGTATTTCTGTGACTATGGTGATGTTATTAAACAAAAAAAAAAGTGTGAGAGGGTTGTGACAAGTAATAAGGTTTATCTTTCATTGGGAGAGCTTTTATAAACTAACAAAATAAAATGTTGTGCATTAGGCTTTCAGTTTAGAAGGTCAGAGATTTTTTTTTTCTTTTGATTGGGAACACCCATACTTTGAAAAATAAGCATTTGGTTCTCAGTTTAGCAGTTTGCAGAAGTCTTGACTGAAACTGAATATGAAAATCATTTGTTTCTGAGAAAGAGAAATAGTTTGGAACTGTTAAGAAGTAGATTATCTCAATGTTAGAAATTTAGTTTAATAGTTCCGGGCCAGAATTTTGGACAAAACCCTGTAAGGGCTTTTTGAAGCTGAGAAAGAGTTAGTTCAGTTGTATGATGAATCGTGGAAAAGGCTATCAGATTCTCAAAAGTGGCAATTAAAATAGGAGCTAGATCAAACCCTTTGTATGATAGAGAAGGGTCTTCTTGCCAGTGTTTGAATATTGTGAAGGAGTGTTGTTGGAATTAATGGAATTATGTTCTTCCAGGCTTTGAAATCCTTAAATGTGTGTTGTATGCAGTTAGGTTGGTTTATCTGTTTTGTCTTCATTTTTCATGTTATGTAAAACACTGTTCTATCATCAAATCCAAATCTTCAGTGTTGCATGTTTCTCTCCATGACAAGGTACCATGTTAAAAACCCAAAACAAAAACACAAAATATGATCTATCAAGCCAGATTTCAGTCTGGGATCCAACATGTCCAATAGTAACATCAACTGAGATTTTAACAGTGGCCACATCTCGCCAAACCTCATTGGAATGCTTCTCTATACTATCTCTTCTTTTCCTAGCCACAAACCAACATGTATGTAAGCTACCAATGCCCTTATTATGTATATCAGAGCATTTACACTATGGTTTTTCAGACTTATTATATGATGGAAAGGTGATGTGATGTGCATCAACTACGGACTGCACAAGACACTGCAGTTCTAACATTTAAGAAGCATAAAAACTGTATGTGATCGAGTCCGCGTGCCTATTGTTGTTTTACAATTAATTGTATGTGGATATCAGTTTCTTAAAATGACACGTCTTATCTTCCATAATATAAAATGTCACTGTCACTGAATGGCACAGAACTATCCAGAGGTTCAGGATAATGCCCTGGGAATATAGGTTTAACGCCACTATAACTGTGAATTTAAAATAAATTGATGAATCCAGAATATAAAGCTTCTCTCAGTAATGGTAACCATGAAACCATCATCAATTCTTGTAAAAACCTAACTACTTCACTAATTCCCCTGCTACAAGGAAATCTGCTATCCTTACCTGGTCTGGCCTATATACGCCCACAATGAAACTTTTAACTGCCTCTGAAATGGCCTTCCTTATAAGCATTCAGTTCAAGAAAAAATAAGAATGGCAAATAATACTGGCTTTGTTAATAACTGCTGCATCCCATTAAATGGTAAATGTTTGATCTAAATGTACCCAGTAATAGCTTTTAGACTGAACAACCAAGGCCTGGGAACAAAGTTGGCCTCTCTGTTCTTTAAGGTAAACTCAACCGTAGTTGATGTGTAGTGATTTCAGGGAAAGAGAAAATGTGAAGCATCATGACTGAAAGAAAAATACAGGCCGACAGTAATGTGATTACTCATGTGAATACATCACTTAACACCCTGAGCTCACGGCATACTGGGAATTAATTGTTCTGGTGACAAACAATTCAAAAGGAGATCTGTTGCGAACTTCATATTTCAGGATGTTTTTGTTAGTGGCAGCATAAATGGTGGCATCAAAAGAAGTGGAAATGTGAAAATAAAGCATTAAAAGCTGGTGATTTAACCATAATACCCAGTGAAAAAATCCAGCTTTTTAACCTTCATTGCTGAATAATGACAACCGAACAGGGAATTTTTTAAAAATCCGCAGGCAATAATTTAGACTGATAGGACGAAACGAAGATTAGGAAATGATTAAGTCACAGCTGCAGTCTCTGCACATTTATAAATCTGACTTGAGAGAACAGAACTTTACTGAAAACACACCCATTGCCATTATGTTGTATAAATCTCTCAGGACTATTTTTTATGATTGTTTCCCAGAGATTGTCAAACCTGGGCACAGAACAAATTGCATTCAATATAACCAGGTATTTCACCAAAATGGGCAATGTTTCTGCAAGAAGTCAGAAGACATGCATGATTTGTGGTGGTTTTTTTTGGATGAAAGATATTGCAGACTTGTTCTGTACCGAAAGACGTGGAATTGACCGGCTGTGTTCTGAATTTATCCAAAACAATGTCAGTGTGAGTAATGTAAGGAGTCATTATCCACAAAGAATCATAGACAGCCTCTTCCTTTGGACACAGCCAATTGGTTAGGTATAGCTTGGAGGTAACTACTTCACTAGCATGGGGTAAATTGAGGAGTCTTACCTCCATGAACTATCACAGATGATAGAGGGATTGAACCTACAGTGCTGGATTATATTTAACCACTTTTTCCAATTAACCTGTTCAGAAATGTTATTACACACCTCTGAAGCAGGTGGGATTTGAACCCCAGGCCTCCCAATCCCAGGCTAGGGACTCTACCTCTGCGCCAAAAGAGGGTACTTAGTGTTGGCTTTTTTCTGTGCCAGATATCTGAACTACCAAACCACCCAGCATACCAGAATGAGATTTTACAGACATTAAACTGACAAAATTTGTTTCCTTTTAGGACAAGAGGTTAGTTTTGTGGAATGGAAGATTCATTACATGAGGTAAAGAGAAAAGACACCAGGAACCTTTCTAACCATCTTGGACAATTGGAAATGAATTCAAGAGGCTCATTTGGCCCTCATTAACATAGCCAGGTAAAAGAAGAAGTTCACCCCAGCTAGCAAAAATCTCCAGTTTTTGTTTGAATGAATGAATTCAATATCCCAACCAAACATGAACAAATATATCAGCTAGTTGGCTCACAGAATGAGTCTGTACATGTGCAGTTGTGTGTTGGCGTTTGTCTTTTGTCTTTGTGTCCTCAGCCTGAAGAAATCTTTCAATAGTCAGTTTTGTGAATCAGCATGTGACAAAAGTGATATTCATCAACAGCAATAGCCTGAAAGAATGTGCAGACAAATGCAGCAAAGAATTTGAATATAAGAGTTGTCATACAATTTAAAATGTCAATATTAAAAAGCCTTTTACCTCTATGGTTATGTCAAACTGAAATTTAACATCCTGTGCTTATTTAGCACGGTATTGAGAGACAGTTGGTTGCACCCTCTGACTAAATGATTGGAGAATCACTTGTAGCTCACAAATTATGAACATGCCAACTATACTGATGTGTCAGTGGAGTACTGAGAGATTTAAGCGCTGTGCAAAATACTGAAGCAATTTTCAACAAACCCTTTTCATTTCCCACCTAAAAGAAAGGACAGACAGCAGTCAAAAGGAAGGAGCATTTGACATCCTCCTGGTCGGCAAGATTCAATTGATGGAGTTAACAAGATGGACCCCCAAATGATGAGGACAACCTGATCTGTTTTAGATGGGAAGCCGCTCAAATATGTCAGTCGTGTTTTCTTTTATTTTCAAAACGGATTGCAATTTTGAAATACAGATGAAAATATTTACTGTCCCCATTTCTTCCAATTTACATCAGACGGTGAGGGGCCTGAACAACAGTCCTTAAAGTGACTGCTGCTAGCCATTCACTAAGAGGAACCTGAATTTTTATCTTGTGCAATCAGAAAAGGTAGGATTTCTCCTGATTACACAAGTATCACAGTCTCTGTCATTTACTCAGTTGTGTACTGATTCAAACTTTTCTAAGCGATCATCGTCACAAGATCTGCTATTGTTCTGAAAGCCTGTTCCATTTATCCATTAGCAAGGCCGTAAAATCATCTTATCTCAAGCCATATAATAGATCCAAATGAAATCATTTTGTCTATTTGATCTTGGAGATTGCCATTACTGTCAACTTTCCATTTGTCATGTACACTGGATCACCTATGGACATACTGAATGTTTAGCTGCAACTTTTATTTTTTTAAAGGAGATACAGCCAAAAGATGACTGCTGATGTAAATCTAGCACCTATTTGGAGAGAACTTCTGGAATGCCATTCCTATATAGAGTTAGGGAAACTTCAAGCAGGAAGATTCAAAAGAAAGAAATAAGATGAGGCTGACTACCCATCCTCCTTTTAACAGGAAGCCATTTCCTGCAGACACATTTGTGTTTTATATGGCCAAAATATACAAGAAGAGTGGTTTAAAACTGACATCAACACAGTGTGATAAAACTCTACAGAGACCAATATCACCTCACAAAGTCACCCTTTATTTACACGTGGAGGGTCCTTGAAACTGTTCCAGCTCCCTCAGAGCCTTTTGTCAGTGTCAGAAAGTCTGACTCTCCTCTTTTTCAGTCAGCCAGGGCTCCCTGATTGGACAAGACCAACAGCCCCAATTAGGGAGCTCATATTCTATGAGGTCCACCTGGCTGACTTTGTTACAATAATTACTTTGCTCTGCGTGTGTTAGCGGCCTGAGGTCTTAATGTGTCGACCAATGTGCTTTGTTGAAGTGAACAAGGTCAACAGAACTTCAAACAACCTGCAAAGACAAGAATCTTGTAATTCAATATTTAACTACTGACTTCAATGCAACCAACATTTAATGTAACTGCTACAATGTTGTACCATTTATGCTACTGACGTGGCAGTTAAAAGGATACAAGGGAGGTGGGATGCCAAGTTGGATTGTTACCAAATACGTAGTAGCCAGATGCAAGGTGACAAGGTAAGTGATGCAGTGTTCGATAGATCAAGACATTTTGGACAAATCAGGTCCACCAGCTTCTGTGGTTTAAGTGTACTGAAGGGGGTAAGAATGGCATAGTGGTATTGTCGCTGAACTGTTAATCCAGAGACAATATTGGTATTGATCTGATGACCCGGATTCAAATCCTGCAGTGGCAGATGGTGGAATTTGAATTCAACTTTTAAAAATCCGGAATTGAGAGTCTAATGATGACCACAGATCCATTGCCAATTGTCGGAAAAACCCATCTGGTTCACTAATGTCCTTTAGGGAAGGAAACTGCCATCCTTACCAGGTCTGGCCTACATGTGACTCCAAACCCACAGCAATGTGGTTGACTGTCAACTGCCATCCAGGCAATTAGACAAGGGCAATAAATACTGGCCTGGCTAGTACTACCCACATCCTGAGAATAAACGAATAACAGAAACATGAAATTTCCCTCTCTTCTCCTGCACCACTGGGAGCATTGCCTGGAGTTAATTTTCTCAAGCCAAATAAAATTAATTTCTGCATTTATAATCTTATCCCTCTCCATCAACACTACCATTCCCACGGTCACAAAATAGCTTTGGTCATACTTAAATCTTGTTATGGAAATCACTGTTCTAAGAAAAACAGCCAGATTGTGTCTAAACTATTCAGAACGTTCCCCTTTGAAAGTATTAAATTATGTTCCATCTCTGTCTACAACAACGCATTTAATCCATAAATGTTTCCTAAATTGATAGACCTTGTTTAATTACATATAATTGTTGGCATCGGTTAATTCAGAACCAAACAAGAGCCTATGGACAGAACCTTCTTGCGGCAATAAGTGTCTCATCTAGTGGTTGGGCAACCTGTAAGAAGAGGGGAGGCAGTGGCCTTGTGGTAATGCACTGAACTAGTAATCCAGCACCCCCACAATAATCCTTTGGGATAGGTGTTCAAATTCTGCCATGACGGATGGGAAGTTTGAATTCATTGAATGGTGATCAATGTACTCATTGTTGGTTGTAAAAATCCATCTGATTTACTAATGCTCTTTAGGGAAGGCAATCGATATTTTTACCTCAGTTCTGAGGAAGGGTCACCGGACCCGAAATGTTAACTCTGTGTTTTCCTTCACAGATGCTGCAGACCTGCTGAGATTTTCCAGCAACTTCTGTTTTCATTCCTGATTCACAGCATCCGCAGTTCTTTCAGTTTTTTATTCAATATTTTTACCTGATTTGGCCTACATGCAACTCCAGACAGATTCACAGCAATGAGGTGAACACTTCACTGCCTTCTGGGCAGTGAGAGACAGACACAAATATTGGCCCAGCCAGTGTTGTCTCCATCCCATAAATTAATTATCTGCAAATTTCCAGGCTGTCTCTTCCAAGGAAGTCCACCAAGCCAAGAACCAATCAGGCAGCAGCAGTGCCACCAGGCCAACCTTGCCTGGAAACTAATCACTGGAGGTGGAAAGAGGACCTACTGAGAGCTGCTGACCAGTCAGGGGTTGGAAGCTCTTGAACTCAGCAGCATGACAGGAGACCGTGGCTGCAGACAGAATTCCAGTCCTCTGGAATCTCAGGGCAAAGATACGTGGTGTGGGAGAGGAAGGGCTCCCCAGTTTGGGGATTGCGGGGAGAGAGGGGAGTAGGGGTTAGTAAGAAGTGCAGCAGACACCTTCTGATGTTCAGTCCCTCAAACAGACACTGAGTGCCTTTGACCTCACCCCTCAAGAGGTGACAAGCTAACAAGCTGCCCACTGGATAGCAGCTGTCAGAAACATTGTATGGTGACAAAGCCCACTTGCAGCTTAGTTACTTTCAGTGGCAGTCGCAGGATAAAACTTAAATTGCTCCTTAAATTGCAACTTAAGGGTCTCAGTTGATAGAAGGGGTCTATCAAGTATGGGTCTTCCCATCCAGAACTTACTTCAGGTTGAGGGGGCAGCGATTGGGTGCACCAGCATTTACCTAATTAAATGCACTACCCACCTTCAAGCTTCCTACCAATGGGAGCAGAGCTAGAGTTTGCTGAGTATAGAATGGTAAAGACTATCAGTTAAGAAGTTTCACAGAAAATATTTAATCTGTTTGCATCTTCAGTCTGTCACACATAAGCCTTCTTTAAATATAATAGATATGGTGATATAAAGGCCCCAAGTTCGATGCGTCCTGGTTCTATTAATCATTCCAATTTGAAAGAAAGTTATCTACATGCTATACAAAGTGGTCAGATTTATAAAAGTTTTGTCTAACTGATCAATTTTATATTTACCTGTTCTCCCTTTACTCTTGAGTAAAGATGCATCAGTTTAAAATGATTTCAAATCCTAACCAAGGCTTTGTAAACAACTGTTCCAAATTGTACATGAAAGGAGCTCATCAAACTTTGAGCTTTCCGATCATTAAACAGCCAGAAGGATACTTGCCCTGAGTAGTGAAAATCAATCAAATTATTTGGACAGGATGTTAATTTAAGTCAATAATATTCATTGGAACTTTTTATTTATTCATTTGTGGGTTGTGGGCATTGCTGGTTGGCCAATACTTATTACCCACCACTAATTGCCCTTGAGAAGGTGGTGGTGAGCTGCCTTCCTGAACCGCTAAGTCTAGCTGCTGTGGGTTGACCCATAATGCCATTAGAGAGAATTCCAGAATTTTGATCCAGTGACAATGAAGTAACAACAATATATTTCCAGGTCAGGATGGTGAGTCACTTGGAGAGGAACTTGAAGGCGGTGGTGTTCCCATATATCTGCTGCCCTTGTCCTTCTAGGTGGAAGTCGTCGTGGGTTTGGAAAGGCTGACTGAACAATGTTGGTGAATTTTTGCAGTGCATCTTGTAGATAGCACACACTGCTGTTACTGAGCATTGGTGGTGGAGTGAGTGGATGCTTGTGGATATAGTGCCAATCAAACAGACTGCCTTGTCCTGAGTAGTGTCAAGCTTCTTGAGTGTTGTTGGGGCTGCGCTCATCCAGGCAAGTGGGGAGTATTCCATCACACCCGTGGCTTGTGCCTTGTAGATGGTGGACAGGCTTTGGGGAGTCAGGAGGTGGGTTACTCAATGTATTATTCCTAGCTTCTGACCTGCTCTTCTGTGGCCACTGTGTTTATGTGGTGAGTCCAGTTGAGTTTCTGGTAAATGGATGTTGATAGTAGGGAATTCGGTGATGGTAGCACTATTAAGTGTCAAGAGCAGTAGTTAAATTGTCTCTTATTGGTGACATTTGTGTGGCATGAATGTTGCTTGTCACTTGTCAGCCCAAGCTTGGATATTGTCTAGATCTTGTTGCATTTGGACATGCACTGCTTCAGTATCTGAGGAATTGCAAATGGTGCTGAACATTGTGCAATCTTTAGTGGACATTCCCTCTTCTGACCTTACGATGGAGGGTAGGTCATTGATGAAGAGGCTGAAGATGGTTGGGCCTAGGACACTACTCTGAGGAACTCCTGCAGATATGTCCTGGAGCTGAGATGATTGACTATCAACAACCACGACCATCTTCCTTTCTGTCAGGTATGACTCCAACCACTAGAGAGCTTGCCCCCGAAATTCATTGATTTTAGCTTTCATTGGCCTTCTTTATGCCACACTTGGTCGAATGCAGCCTTGATATCAAGGACTATCACTATCACCTCACCTCTGGAATTCAACTCTTTTGTCCATGTTTGAATCAAGGCTGTAATGAGGTCAGGAGCTGAGTGGCAGAATCCAAACTAGGCGTCACTGAGCAGGTTATTGCTGAGCAGGTGTTGCTTGATAGCATTGCTGATGACACCTTCCATCACTTTACAGATGATTGAGAGTAGACTGATTGGGCAGTAATTAGCTGGGTTGGATTTGTCCTGCTCTTTTATGTACTGGCCATACCTGGGCAATTTCCCACATTATTGGGTAGATGCCAATGTTGTAACTATACTAGAGCAGCTTGGCTAGGGGAGCGGCAAGTTCTGGGGCACAAGTCTGTTGCCGAAATGTTGTCAGGGCCCATAGCCTTTGCAGTATCCATTATCTACAATTGTTTTTTGATATCACATGCAGCTGAACAAATTAGCTGAAGACTGGTATCTGTAATGCTGGGGACCACTGGAGGAGGCCGAGATGAATTATCTAGTTGGCACTTGTGGCTGAAGATTGCTGCGAAAGCTTCTGCCTTATCTTTTGCACTGATACACCAGGCTTCTCCATCATTGAGGATGGGGATATTTCCTCTTCCAGTGACTTGTTTAATTGTCTACCACTGTTCATGACTGGATGTGGCAGCAGAACTTTGGATCCTTTGGTTGTGTGATCACTTAGCTCTGTCTGTCACTTGCTGCTTTTGCTGTTTGGCATGGAAGTAATCCTGTTTGGTGGCTTCACCAGGTTGAAACATACAGGTATGCCTGGTGCTACTCCTGCATGCCCTCCTGCACACTCCATTAAACCGGGGTTGATGACAATGGTTGAGTGGGGGACATGTTGGGCCATGAGGTTACAGATTGTGCTGGAGTATAATTCTGTTGCTGTTGATGGCCCATAGGCCTCATGATGACCAGTCTTGAGTTGCAAGATCTCTTCAAAGTCTGTCCCATTTAGCATGGTGATAGTGCTATATGACACAATGGAGGTTATTCTCAAAGTGAAGTCAAGACGTCGTCTCCACAAGGACTGTGTGGTGGCTGATCTTACCGATACTGTCATGGACAAATGCATCTGCAGCTAGCAGATTGATAATGATGAGGTGAGGTATGTTTTTCTCTCTTGTTGGTTCCCTCACTGCCTGACCCAGTCTAGCGGCTATGTCCTTTAGGCCCCATCTAGCTCAATCAGTAGTATTGCTCCTGAGCCACTCTTGGTGGTGGACATTGAAATCCCCCACCCAGAGTACATTTTGTCCCATTGCCTCAGTGCTTCCTCTAAGTGTTGTTCAACGTTGAGGAGTACCGATTCATCAGCTGAGGGAGGAAGGTATGTGGTAATCAACAGGAGGTTTCCTTGGCCATGTTTAACCTGAAGCCATGAGACTTCATGGGGACAGGAGTCAATATTGAGGACTCCCAGGGCAACTCCCTCCCGACTGTATACCACCGTGCTGCCACCTCTGCTGGGTCTGTCCTGTCAGTGAGACAGGACATATCCAGAGAGTGTGTTAGTGGTGTCTGGGACATTGTCAGGTATGATTCTGTGAGTATGACTATTGCCATTGCTTGCCTAGCCTGTGAGACAGCTCTCCCAATTTTGGCACTAGCCGCCAAACGTTAGTAAGGATGACTTTGCAGGGTCGACAGAGCTGTTTCTGCTGTTGCTTTTTCCGGTGCCTGGCTTGATTCCAGGTGATCCATCCAGTTTCATTTCTTCGAGACTTTGTAATGATTGGTACAACTGAGTGGCTTGCTGGCCTTTTCACAGGGCAGCTGAGAGTCAACCACGTTACTATGTATCTGGAGTCACATCTAGGCCAGACCAGGTGAGGATTACAGATTCCCTTCCCCAAAGGACACTAGTTTTCCGAAAATTGACAATGGCTTCATGGTCATCAGTAAGTTCTTAATTCCAGACTGTTTTTTTAATTCAAATGCCACCATCTGCCATAGCTGGATTCAAACCCAGGTCCCCAGAACATTAGCTGAGTTTCTGGATTAATAGTCTAGCAATAATACCACTTGGCCATCGTCTTCCCTTCAAAAGAAGTTGCAAGCAATATTTGCTTATATCTTGTTCCTTGTGCTTTAAGAAACGTAGCATACAGGACAGTCATTTGTGCTGATGAGTTGTTAATTCAGAATTAGATTTCCGCTATCCAAAAATCACTGAAAGAATGTTGTCACTTTGTAAAAATAATCTATCCTGAAAAGTGGATTAGTCATTACCTTTGATCTGCCAGATTTTACAATGAACACTAATGCTGGTCAAGCAAAGCAAAATACAATGATTTCAGAAAAATATTATGAATTAATGATTCTTTAGTTATTCCTTCCTCTCAAAGTGTGCCAAGACGCACTTAAGATTAGATTACACTTGAAACACAGAAAGGAGAGACAATTTGGCCCTTCTCAAATAGAGTGGAGCTGATGAAACACCCCTGTTATCTCAATGAGCAATTTACTTGCTTTGAATTTACCAACAGAAGATAAGATTTGCTTGACCTACAACGTCATGGAGAGAATTGATAAAGAGATGAGTCTAAAAGTTCAATGAACATTGTTCAGCACCAAAACTAACATTGCTGCAATAAATGGTTTTCAACTAATGAGGATGAATATGTTACTAGAGTGAGTATGATAATGATGGCTTCTGAGGTAAATTGGATACATTCTACCTCATCTAGATATGTACAAAGTCCTTTCATAATCTTAGCTAGTGAAATGCAGCCTTTTATTAATGAGAGATGGCTCAAAACGAAGTCAAGAAATAGGAAAGGCTGTTAGCAGTTAAATAATTATGTTGGTTCTCCAATCAACTTAATCAGTCACTTAAGAGTTAACCTGGATCCTGGTTATGATATGCCTTCTCTAAAGGTTTGATAGTACTGTCATTTTTACAAAATTGTCTGCCATCTTAATACTTTGATTAAAGTATGTAAGGTTACAATATTATTCATGGGCAAGCAATATTCTTCAGGATCATTGCTGATCTTTATTACCCTTACAGCATCCAGTCAGGACATTTGACCAGAGTTTTCTATTTTTGAACTAAGCGTGAAGCTGGGACAGTTTCAGGAGGGAAACCATGTGATCTATTGAGGTAAGAATGTCCTTCAGATTTTTCAGTGGTCAGGCAGCTGCTTGTTTTTTAGCAGACTTTCTGCTGGAATTAAAATACCAGAAACAGTGCCACTGCCAGGACAATATCCACTGGGATGCCCACGGCGGACTGTCACTGCTGGGAATGTTAGATATTGTTGAGGCAGTATCTTGGGTTTGGGTCATGGGGGAATGAGGACAGTGGAGTCAGTAATGAGGACAGGGTTGTGGAATTTACCAAACCCCAGACCTAGGTCCAGTACTTTCGGATAAATTATTGCAAATTGAGTATTATTATTAATTATTATTATTTGGTATCTGCTACACCACCTTCCCTGCTGCATTTCAGGATCATTTTACATCTAGTGACACAACTCTCTTGTTTTTTTTCTCCATTCCATTAAACAGTAGCCAACAGAAAAATTCTAAATTTTCCGATAATTTCTGAACTTCCTCTAATTCTGTACTTTAGTTTTTCTTACTTATTTTCTTCCAGAATAAAATCTTGCTTGAGAATTAAGGGTAGTACCAGGTTAGGAGTTTTTTCTTTACAGTTCTGTCATTGTTTTGAGTCCAAACTTTCACAATCATTCTGTTCAAACTAATAGATAATGACATTTTAAGAAAAATGAACCTTGAGTTAATATTTATTTTGGCTGTGTGAAAACGTTTTTTTCTTCTTGATTATACTTTCAAAAGAATATCTATCATTGCAGGCAATCTGAGGACTAATTACTGTCATCAACACTGCTAAACATAAAGGTAAAGTGACCATAGTCTTACCAGTTTGCTCTCACATTACAGAGAGGCAACTGCTAGTGGTTTACCCTGAGAGTCGCCATACATCAGGCGAGGAGAAAGGTTGCGAAGGAGAATCTCTCATGCTAACCTCAGGTAGTGAGGGAATTAACAACATGCTTTTGGCACCACTTTGCACCACAAACCAGATATCTTGCCAACTGGGCTCCATTTTACAGGGGTCAGCAGGGGTTGCTGACTGTAAACCAATTGTTTTTCTCTGTTGATTGCTGCCAAAAGATAGATTGATGTGACTGGTGCTGCCTAAGAGCAGAAAGTGGGTCAAATTCAACATGATTCAGAGTACCGCTCCGATGCAAAAATTGTTTCAAAGAAATTTATGAAATCAAAATTAATGCATCAATGTCTGCATATAGAAAACACAGCAGTGGTGCAATGGTGTCACTTGGAATTGACCTACATGTGTCAAAGTATGTAAGTAACCTAGATAATCTAAATATTCCCTCCCACCTGGTTTTCATCAGCTGGATGAGACGAAATTTGTACCTAAAATTAGACATTCATATGGTGTGTGATTTTACACAAGTGGTTAATGATCACATGTTAATCTGTTTGGACAGCTAAAGTGATGATTGCGCCGTGGCAGGTTTTTCAATGACATAGTTCAATTTCTGAAGGTCAATTGATAAGGAACGCAAAACCACATTTTCTTAACAGACACAACTTTAAACGAGAAGCATATCTCTGTCCACTTCACAAAACTTTAAAGAAAAATTACACAGTTTTGAGTGACTTCTTTCCTTTTTTTCAGTTTATCAGCCCGGCTTTTCCTGTGTTCCAGCTCATGGTGTAGTTATTTATGGACATTGTTCGCATAATGTTTATGGTGGAGACAGGATGTGAGCTGAACTGGTCAGTTTTGAAATAATGCTCCTGCCTTTTTCAAACTAAGTGTGTTCTTTTGACAGTTGGCAGTTTAATAACTACAATCCTAATCAGACAGTCAGAACAAACTAGAATGACTTAGTAATGGAGAATGTGAACTTGCATCACGGTTTATTCTGTGGAATGTTATTGGCCACTTGTATTATCAGTTAGACTAATTTGTTTGATGTGAAGTTTAGCAGGATTTAGTCTCCCGCTAATAGTGATGTCAATCGAGCATAAAGTTGTGTCAGCTGTAATACTATTGGTGCAGTTGATTCCTCTGGTTCTTACCAGGTCAGTTAGGTCAAAATGGCCACCAGTGTCTCTGGCACAAGCTTTGCTTCCAAACATTCAAGTCATTTGTTTCTCTCCCCTTATTGAGAAATGTATTCCTTGATAAGCTGAGCCTGTTTATTCTTAATCAGTGATTATACCAGGAACACACCGGAAGTAAAAAGAAAAGTGATGGAAATACTCAGCAGGTCAGGCAATATCCATAGAGAGAAACAATGATAACATTTCTGATCGAGATGGCGCGTCATCAAAACTGAAAATAGAGTTTTCAGGACAACGGAGGAGGTAGGGGAAGGAAGAGCAAAAGAGAAAAACAGTGGAGGGTAAGAAAGATAAAATAACTGAAGATTTCCTCATGCGACAGCTAAAGGGAGTGGTGATGCTAAAGCATAGAAACAAAAGATCTGTTCAGATGAGATGTTTTAATCCAATAAAATATCTCTACCTCAACACAGAAAGCAAACACAGCAGATCCTTTCTAAAGAAGTGGTTTGTGAATGGTACGTTATAAATGAGTGGCAGAAAAACTTTGTTTCTTCACAATGTAAAGGGAATTGAACTGTTTTGTATTGAATGTTCAATCGTGAAGGGTTTTTTTTATTTACATAAGGTGCATGAAAAGCCATCACTTAGGTTCAAGAGTCTCCAAGCTCCAACTGTTGGAGTTTCTGTTTTGGCACAAGACATGACTTTGGGGTCTCGTATTCGACAACTACAAAGCAACCATATTAATGTAATATGAGGAAAAAGAAAGAAACAAAATCAACCCAGTGGAAAAAGAGCAAAAAAGCACATGGAACAAGGCAAAGATGGAGTTTAGAGATAGCAAGAACTGCGGATGCTGGAGTCCAAGATAACACAGTGTGGATCTGGAAGAACACAGCATGTGGGAGAAATGGGGCAGTGAATGATACTTGTGTTAAATCCTAAAGTTGTTGACACCATTAAAATACTAATAAATACCAAGCAAATTTTTCTGTGGTTATAAGCTGCTGATCAATGTAGCGATTATCCTGTTTCCTTTATGAAGCTGTCATTATCTTTAGAAGTTAGGATGATTTTTCTGGGACAACTTAAATGTTGGGAGTAGGTGTTTTTGCAGAACTGTTGAGAAGACATTTCAATATACTGATTGCTGTTTTAACTCAAAGAAAGCCTCACTGGCTACAAATAATATCATAGATAGTTCAATAAATCATAGACTTGTGTAGTAGGACGCAGGGCAATTTGGCCCATTATGTTTGAGCTAGCTTGTTTTAGATTTGCCCAATTAATCATCCCTGCCCATACAACTATGAATCTTTCCCTTTCAAATATATAACCAAATTCCTTTTTGTAAAAAATATGATTAAATTTGATTCCACTACCTTTTTAAGTAGTTCCAGATCATAACAACTAGTCACTATTTAAAATAATATTCTCCTCATTCCCCCTCCTCCCTGCCAGTTCTTACATCCACCACTGAGAGTGGATGGAGGTAATGTTTTAGCCTCTCTTTGTTAGTTTGCTTGTCTTTTTATCTATAACAAACCTATTTTAAAACAAAATGGATGTATTAGTCAGGAGTCACATGACACCTGGTTATAATCCAACAGGTTTATTTGAAATCACAAAGTTTCAACGTCACTTCACCTGATGAAGAAGCAGTGCTTTGAAAGCTTGTGATTTCAAATAAACCTGTTGGACTATAGCCTGGTGTCGTGTGACTTCTGACTTTGTCCACCGCTATCCAACACTGCTACCTCCACATGAAGGCCAAGAATTGATTGGGATTTTGTTGATCCAGATCCTGGACTTTAGTAAAGGATTCATTAACATAGGAAATAGGACATATTGAACTTTTTTTCGACTGCTGCAAGTTGTTTTATTTAAAATGTTGATTTTTAAAAAGTGTTGTAAACACTTACAGGGAAATATCACAATCAGGTTGCATTAAATTGTGATCACGATAAGATTATAAGACTGAACAAGTGTAATTACTTGTGAATAAATAATGCATTAGAATAATGTGTGCTTTTTGAGGACCATTTATTAAGTCAAAAGCAAGACAAAGGAAATCGTTTCTGAAGAAGGTCCTGACCTGAAACGTCAGCTTTCCTGTTCCTCTGATGCTGCCTGGCTTGCTGTGTTCCTCCACCTCCACACTTTGTTATCACTAAAGAAATCATACTACATTCTGGACTACAATTGTTGTTGATTTCATAGGCATGTGTCTATAACACACAGAATAGGAATAGAAATTCTAATGTATACATGTTAGCAAATATACCATGGGCTTTAAATTGTACTATAAACTGAATGAACGAAAGTGACAAGTCCAATAGTTAATAACTTCAAAAGATCCAAAGTTCAGTACACTCCTACATTAATCCTTTGATTCACTAGGATATGAGTTGAGTATTGCACGCATATTATTCATTTCTGGGCAGGAAAGTTCCACAGCTAATATCTGGAATTTCTCCAGAACTGCACACAGTAATCAACTGTCAATTCTTAAGCTTGCTTGTCCATCTTCAATTGCATCTTTCATCATAAATTCATTATGGTTAGATGGATGGCCATGTTAAATTGGCCGTAATATCAAGGAATGTGCAAACTGGATGGATTGGCCAAGGTAACATGTGGGACTGTAGTGGATGGGGCGGGGGTGCTGGGTCTGGGTAGGATGCTGTTTGGAGGGTCAGTGCAGACTCGTTGTGTGGAATGGTCTTTTCTGCACTGTAGGGATCCTATTCTAAGTGTTTTGGTAAAGGGGAAGTCATTTTTTCATTTGATACATTAATGCCAGAAATCAATCTATGGGAATGCAAGAAAAAGGAGGAGGAGTGGATCATACAACTTGATCATCTTCTTCAACATTCATTGCTGGTCATCAACCATTGGTTCACTTACCGACCTGCTTCCCACAGCCTTTAATTCCTTGAGAGACCAAAATTCTGTCTACGTCAATCTCAAATATGTAGGGTATCCTCAATGTTTTGAGGTAGAGAATTCCAACGACTCACACTCCTTTGAGCAAAGAAACTTCTCCTTATCACTGTCCTAAATGATTGGCTCCTTATCCAGAATCTGTATTGCCCATTTAGGGTGAACAACTTCTCAATGTCTAGCCTGTCAAAGCCCTTCAAAAGTTTGCATGTTTCATTGAGATCACATCTTCCAATCTGCAGAGAATTTTATCCCAATTTACTCAACCTTTTCATCACAGGACAATCTGCTCATGTTGGGTACCAGTTTAGTGAACAATGGCCTCCAATGCAGCTAAATGAAGATCGCACCCTGTTCTCCAATTATGACCTCACCAAAGCCTTGCATAATTATAGTAAACCTTACTTTTATACTTTTTCAATACATTCTCTTGCAATAAAGATAAATAAGCCATTTTCTACTTGCCATATCTGCATTCTAACTTTGATTTGCTTGAACACACACTCATGTGTCTCTGAATATCAACATTTGTAAGTTTCATGTCGAAGTGCATAACTTCACACATGAATGTTCATTCAGGATGTTGCAGTCAAGTGCTAGGCAAAAATATTATGGTCCACAAGCAACAGGGAGAACTAAAAGAAATACATTCGATGAAGCTCCAATATTTGTAACTGTTTGGAATTTCTGGGGAATTCAAGACCATCACAGAAATCAGCATGAGGTTTGCTTACTTGCTTGCTCAGCGAGCCAACCAACCTCAACATCCACAACCCGAGCTACAGATCTATTCCAAAACCTTAGGTTTGCTTACTGTCCAGGTGGGTGTGGGTTAATCCAACAATACAATCCCCAAACTCTGCTTCCCTCTTCACAAAGCTGCTAGACCTGCTGAGTTTCTCCAGCATTTTCTGCGTGTGTGTCATTTGTTTTCTAATCTAACATCTAAACTTCCCTTTTGCATCGAATATAAGATGATGTGTTACACACTGAATCAGGGAAATAATGATTAAGATAGTTCTGGAAATTAAAATGTAAGTTATAAAGAATGACTCAAATCATTGAATTTGATTCCATTGAGAACAGAAAGATAATTGAGAAGAATCATGATCCAAATTTTTCAAATGGTGTACAGATATTGTCGATAAAACTGTGAAATTTAGCAGTCATCATTGGGGATGTAGTGATTTTAACAAGGTCAGACAGCTAGGCCACGTAGAATATGAGTTCCCTGATTGGGGCTGTTAATCTGGTCCTATCAGAGAGCCCTGGCTGACAGATAAAAAGGGGAACGTCAGAGATATTGCCAATCTGGCAGCTGCCTCTGAAAGAGGCAATGCTAAAGTCAAGGACTCTTCATGTATAAGTAAAGGGCGGCTTGGTGTTGGAGACCAGCTTCTGTAGAATTATTACAGGGGATATAAACGTATAATTAACATTATAATTAATAAGGCTCAATTAAGAAGACACATTTGCATAGCAATAGATAGTGAGACCAAGGGTAATCCATCTGTTTCCCGAAGATACAAAATTAGGAGGGAGTGTAAGTTGTGAGGAGAACATAGAAAAATTGCAGATGGTCATGGAAAGAGGAAGTGAGCGAATACTCAGCAGACATATGGATTATAATGTATCTAAGAAGTGGTGAGTGCAAGGGTCTGAGCAGTCAAAACTGAGTGGGAGAGGCTGTGAGCAGGAGGGCCTCTAAGCAGGAAGGCCAGTGAGCAGGAAAATCTGAACAGGAGAGGTTGTGAGTGGAAGGTGCTGTGAAATGAAGGATCAACAAGCAGGAGGCTCAGCAGTCAGGAAGGTTGAGAAGCAAGAGAGCAGGAGCTGAGTAGAGTTAGTAGGTTATTAAGAATTAGTAAGGTATTAATAGTAAGATATTAAACACGTTGGTAACTATAGGCTCAACATGCTTTCTTCTACGTACCACATTTTGAAGAAATAATTTGTAATGAATCTGCAGGTGTTTTAAAATTACATTTGCAACTTTATTATCCTTTTTTTCAATGCATTAATTGGCCCTCACTGTTTTTCTAGTGAATAACAATGTTCAAAGAGAAACCTCTTATTGGTTTTCTACGAGGATTTTTCTTGTGGATCAGCTGAAGTGGACAATGAGAACTGTCCCCCATGAACTTTTCCCCATTGAGAAATGCATGGAATTTTTTGCATCCACTGACAACTGCCAAGAGCTATGCTGGCAGAACTAGTTTTAGCTGATATGACAACTTTGAATGTCAATTCTATCAATTTGTACTTAGACTTGGGCTGCTCCTAATTCTTTTATAGAAGCATTTATTTGCTGGCTGACAGGTTTACCTCTTGCCAAGTTTGTCATACCACTATCAGTTTGTTGAAGCTCTTTTCAAGTGACTATGATCACTGACAATGAGTAACTTCTCTCGTCATCTTAGTCATATTGCTATGTGTTTTGACATGATGTTATGAAAGAACACATTCACTAGGTCAGGCCAAGGAAAATTCTCAACTCTCTCTATTATTTTGGAGCTTTCACCTTGAAATAACTGCACAGAGGCTAGTATCCCAACACCAGGTCACTATTGCCAGAGTCATTCCCCTGAACCAAGGAGATTCTAAATCCGCTGTTTATATTGGTCAGCCAGATTAACAATCCCAATCAAGGATCTTGTAGTCAACGAGATTCACCTGGTTCCAATCACTACATGCTTCAAAGAAAAAATTGTGCTGTTTTCAGGACTTGATTTAATTCTGTCAAGTATGTACACAATTCTGAAGAACTGGCATTCCCTCACCTTCCCAAGGTATTATTCAACTTTTAGCCTAATCCCAATTTTCTTGAAAATCTCCATGGCTTCATGTAATTGGTGCTAAAATGGAGATTTGAAGCTGTGTCCTCTATAATGGTCATAGACTGAAGTGATCATGGCGGTCTGGCAAGGAAGGCATGACAACGCTGCCCCTGCATTCCTCCAGTGCTTGCTCTTCCCTCTCCTTCTCTTTCTCTTGTTTCCCTTCCACTGCTGACTGCACCTCTAGTACCAATGTTTGCCCACATGAAAGCCTGTTTGTGGAGGATACAGCAGGCCACACAAGTGATTCCATATTCTTCAGTGATCACTGCAGATTTCTTCCACAACATTCCAAGTAATGGAACCACATCCTTCTCCTCCCTTGGTGAGCAGTTGGCCTTATTGTCATTGTCACTGTTTCATCTCCCTCTCACACTGTATATGAAAGGTGATACTAACTAGTTGAAGCAATATCTGAAAGAAGTGACCTGACCAGAAGCTTTGAACTCATGACCAATGTCATCTTTACATGTGGTATCACTGCCTGTAAATTTCATCAATGTCAAATAAATCTCAGGGTGATTGATATTCTGTCTAAATAGCATTGCCAGGATGTTCCTTCCTACACTTTCAATTGTGCATATTTGAGAGGCCACACTGAAGCAGCAATCTTAAAAATGGTGATGTCGGTTTAAAATCCGTACCACATGCCAACTGATACAGTGATGTGCCTACATTGCATATTTCCAAGTGCCACAAACCATTTGGAAAGAGTGCATCAAGAAATTGAGTCGAAATATTCCACAAGCCGTCATAAATGTCCAAATATCCAATTTAAACAACTAAAATGATCAATTAGCCTCTCTCTCTGCTATTCAGGACAAAAGCAGTTGACATCAAATTTTGAAATTAACATCAAGAAAATAATTTTATTTATTACAACCAAAATTCTTCTTTATGAGAAGGAAAGGATCACTTTTCCAATACAATTAAGCTTAAACTATCCCTCTTTAAAATCCCAAAATCTCACACACACACACACACACACACACACACACACAGAATCAACGGATAAGACAGGCAAAAGTGAGATGGCTTGACACAAATATTGACACAATATTACAGGTAGAAAATATATAGATGGAAAATACAATTCTGAACATCAAAAGACTATACCAGAGGGTGGGTTAAGTTGTCTGTCACAGGTCTTTGAATTGTAGCAATGATGCCATAGTGTTGGCTGTAGAATGATGGTCATTCTTCAATTAAATGGTTGATTGGATGAAACTTTCTTGTGTCCAAATCCTTTGTTTTAAGTTTTTTTTTTGTCTTTCCATCACACAGAGAGAAGGGACAGAATTTTTTTTTTTATTTGCTAGCTCTGAATGTTTCTGGCTGTCATGCCCTAAGTAGAAATCTACAGCTCAATGAATCCAAGGGCTTTCATCAAGCAGTTGTTCTTTGCCTCAAAGACTCCTGGGGCTACATTAAGTCAATGATGTCAAAATGTGTCAGTAATAATTTCATTGCTCCAAAAAGCAACATTGTCTAGTACGACAGTAAATGCACCACATAATCCCACTTGTTTTTTTGCCAACTTGGAAACCTCTCCTGGTATTTCAGCCACATAACAATGTCCAACTTCCATTCCAGTTTATAGCCCAAAAAGAAAAAAAAAATGTGCTCCCTTACACAACGTATCGTCCTAATATCTTCACTAATCCCTTCACTAAAACAACATTCAACACACATTTTCTCGGACTATCAGCATTACAAACCTCAATTTTGTATTAAGGCCTATAAGAGTGGGTTGTTCCTATAAAGTTAGGCATATTTAAAATAACTTGTTTTATCTTACAAACAAATGCTCTTGAGGTCCAGCCTAGTTCTTAATTTGACTTGTTGCTGGCAGTTGTACATAACCAATTCCTTTCCTTTCTCAATCTTTGTCAATGCATGGATTTTGAATATTTCCTGTAGCACAATAGTTTCTTCAGCCTCTTAATTTGATTTGATGCCTTTGAGCTCTCTCACTTTGCTCTGCATTGGACACCTGGACACACAACATTTGTATGATTAGCAATCTTTGTGATATTATAAGCAATAGACAACTCTGCACACAGAGTCAACAACAGGGCTCCTGACAACCCACAGAATTCCCCAACCCAGCCCTTTCATTCAACAGAAAACCTTTATCTGTTTTTAATAAGTTGTCATCAGTTATTGCTGAGGCTGTTTCTAACCAAAGGATATTTTGTGAATGTTATCTTAACCTGGGTATGAGATTGATGTTTTATTCAACATCTGGGTGTATTCTTTTCTATCCCAATTTAATGTAATTTACACTGAAATTCACTATCAGCTCCTAGTTAAAAGTATTCTTCGGTACTCTGATAGGCGGCTATGAAATCACTTGACTTATAAAACGTTGTCATAAGGCTGCTTTCAATGACAATGTATTATGTCTGCTAGACAGAGCTTCCTCACTTTTTATTGTGGTCTTTTTGCAACATTTTTGACAGGTGCATATTTGATACATTATAAAGGATAAAAACAAAATAAATGACCTGAAATATTATTTTATAGTATTGTCCATGAGCCAGGAAAATTTAATACTCAGTGTACTCTTCCCTACAACAGTGAACACGTGAGATTGAACCTGTGTTTACCTGACATGGTGTAGGAGTTTAAGTTGGTGCATAAAGGCACTGTGCCCTACATCCAGTGAACACCTTGACACTCAATGTGTAGTTCTGTCATTGCAATTTCATTGTACAGGTTGGTACTGCCAGCACTGTTAACATTGTGAGATTTGAAAATGTATCTTGTGCAGGAGGCAGTTTTGTAACTTCCTTGTTCCTGGTCAATCGTGGCATTGAATGAGAACTGGTTAATAGACAGGAAACAGAGAGGAGAAATAAATAGGTCATTTTTGGTAAAAAAGTCAATGGCTTGGGGGCATACCACAGGGTCAGTGCTAAGGCCCCAGCCATTCATAATGTGTACCAGTGATTTGATGATGGAATTAAATGTAGTATAGAGATAACAAGGTGTAGAGCTGGATGAACACAGCAGGCCAAGCAGCATCAGAGGAGCAGGAAGGCTGACGTTTCGGGCCTAGACCTATCTTCTGATAGGTCTAGGCCCGAAACATCAGCCTTCCTGCTCCTCTGATGCTGCTTTGCCTGCTGTGTTCATCCAGCTCTACACTTTGTTATCTCAGATTCTCCAGCATCTGCAGTTCCTACTATCTCTCAAATGTAGTATACCCAAGTTTGCAGATGACCCAAAATTAGGTGGGATTGTCAATGGTAGGGATGAGGTAAAGAATCTTCAATATGATGTTGATAAGTTGAATAAGTGGGCAAACACATGGCATATGCAGTGCAACATAGGTAAATGTGAAGATATCCACTTTGGAATGAAAACCAAAGTGGCAAAGTGTTATTTAAATTGTGATAGACTGAGAAAGGTTGATATACTAAGGGACCTGAGAGTCCTTGGACACTGGTCATTGAGAGCAAATATTGCAGGTGCCACAAGCAGTTAGGAAGACAAATGTTAAGTTAGTCTTCATTACAAGGGGGTTGTGAGTACAGGAACAAGGATGTCTCACTGCAGTTACATAGGGTCTTGATGAGACCATACCCGGAGTGTCCATAACTAAGAAAAGCTATAAATTCCATAGAAAGAATGAAGCAAAGATTCGCTACAGTAATTCCTGGGATATCAGGTTTGGCATATAAAGAGAGATTGGGTCGTCTGGATATCTATTCACTGAAGTTCGGAAGAATGAGTGGGGATCTCATTGAAATCTATAAACTTCTGACAAAGCTGGACAGTCCAGTTATGAGATTAATATTTCCTCCTGGCTGAAGGATCCCAAACAAGGTGTCACAGTGCCAGGATATGTGGTAGGTACTTTCAGACCGACATGAGCAGAAATTTCTTCACTAAGCCATAAAGCTGCGGAACCCTCTGCCACAGAAAGCTGAGGAGCCAAAGTCATTGAAAATACTTAAGAAAGGACTAAATAAATTTCCAGAAGCTAAAAGATGTCAGGGTTATGAGGAGAAAGCAGGTGTATGGTATTGTGATAAAAGACTACTCATGATAATGTTAAATTGCATCATAGAATTCCCCAGTCCTCAGCCCCATCAAGTCCACACCAGCACTCTGAAGATCATCCCACACAGATCCATCCCCATACCTTACATTTCCCACAGCCAATCCACCTAACCTGCTCATCGTTGAGCTGTGGGAAGAAACGGGAGGCCCCAGCAGAAACCTACGCAAACACGAAGAGAATACACAACTCCACACAGTCACCCCAGGGTGGAATAGAACTTAGGTCCCTAGAACTGTAAGGCAGCACTGCTAACTACTGAGCCATTATGGCACTCCATTGTAGGCTGGGCTTGACGGACCAAATGGCTCATTTCTTTTCCTATTTACTATGTGGAGATAGACTTTAGAAATCTTTAAGTGAGAGAATCACTTGAAATCATTGAGTTTTTTTTAAGATGTGCAATCTTGAACATTGAAAATCTCACGTCAAACTGAACAGAGTAAACCAGTGTGAGCATTTTATTTACATTTATATTAGAGAAGGGTAGAAAAATGGATTTAATTTCCTTATGTGAAGATGTGCAGACTTGTCCTGTTATCCTTGCAATGATAATAAAAGAATACACTGGGCAAGGGTTTTATAGACAGAATTATTAAATTGCACATTTCCCATAAATCAAACTGAGTGCCATAATGTGAATTTAAAGGAAATGCACAAGTTTTTTTTAATTTCCATGCTGTTGTTTCTGTCTTATTTCTTCAGAATTCTTCCTGCTGCTGGTGCAACAGCTATCAGTTTCAAACTGGAATGTCTGATTATGACATCCATGGATTTTATCAAGTCAATAAATTGCAGCAACTCAGCATTCTAAGCGGCCTCATACCAAAAGGGTTATGATACCTATTACAGGAATGCATAAGCCCCCATTCTGTGGGCTAACTTCAGCCCACACCTAAAAGCCATCTCCTGGTTTTTCTTTTAATTGAAAACCTTTCAACAGGGAACGTTTATCCCCTGTCAATAAATGAAACAAACCAAAATCAAAGCATCATTGAATTTCACAGCACAGGAGGCTTTTAGTCCATGTCAGCTGGTATATATCCATAGCCTTTTTCATATACTTTAATCAATTCCATTTTCACCACTTTTTCTGGTAACATATTCATTGTTTTTACATTAAAAAATACTTCATCTAATATTTGCCTCCAATTATGTCCTGAGAATACCAACCAATAGAAATCATGTTCACTTATTTTTAAAATCTTAAAATTTTGAATATCCTATTGCCTTTGACATACTTTCTCAATCTCTCAGTGGAGCACTATAGACTATTTTAAACTTCCATTCCCAGTGGGTGCTACATTCTCTGTCTACAGAGAATCAAGTCTAAAATACTTGCTTCTGCTTCGAGTTCAGGTTCTTGTCAAAAACGATCAACTTTATTACCTCTGTTGCTCATTTTGAAATGGTGCCTTGGGAACCATTGCACCCACATGGAAGGATGAAGTTGCCACTTTCCCGGAGGGTCATAGAGCAGCTCTCTCATTAGATAGAGACGGCTGGTAATTTAACCTGAGGGTCACCACACCTCAGGCGAGAGGCAATTTGAGAAGGCTGGGCTTTCGTGGTAACCTCAGCCAACGCAGGAATTGAGCCCATGCTTTTGGTATCACTCTGCATCACAAACCAGCCAACCAAGCTTATTGAATCCCTCTCCACATGAGATGGCAGATGAGATCTAAGTATTAACATTTCATTCAAATCATGGCACGTCAGGCAGAGCAGCACTCCCTGATTACTGCACTGGATGGTTACCATTAGCTTGCGTGCTCAGCTCCTTGATTCAGGGACTTGAACGGACTTAAATTAGCTGAAGAGCTGAAACTTCTTCCAACTCAGCCATGCTGTGGCACACTGCCAATCCATCACATCCATTTATTCTACCCCTCAGCTGCCTTAAAATACAGGCGCCTCAATCCTTTCAACTAAGTTATCATATGGCTTTTTAGCAAATATGTTTTAAATCCAAATGTTAGCATCTACTTCCTCTACCTTCATGCTCAGTAATTTTCTTAATTTAATCCCTCTTGTCTGTGTGCGATGTGAATTTGGATCAACTCAAAGTTAAAGGTATTAAAAATGGACCGAAAGGAGTTAGCAACATTATCTACACAACCAAACAGCCAGCATTCTCATATTCCACAGCACTCAAAGTATTCAGAATGAACTTTTAACTTTGGTGCAGAGACATTATGAAATTGTCAAACGGAAATCAATTTGATAAAATCATTTTTTTTCTTTCTGTAGTTAAACATTTCAAAGAATTTTTTCAAAATATTGTATTTTTTGGTGTGATGCTCTTGTGAAGCAGCTTGGGATATTTTCCATGTTAAAGGTGCTATTTAAAACTAGTTGTTATTGTTTCAATCAAAGTGGATCTCAGGCTGTGTCCCCAGTGATCTGATGGCATTAATGGAAGTGTCAACTCTGAAGGAGAAGATGAAAAGCTGGGCAGTTGTCTTGACAATCTTGTAAGAAATGTAATCAATATTGAAGGTTCTCTGTGCTATTGGAGTTTGCTGCAATGCGTCAATGAGTCAAAGACAGAGATCTGCTTTCTTATTCTTCTGTCTTGTTATGCGAAGAAATATGTCCAACAAACATTGCCTCCTAGTTAATTTATAGTGAACATTTGGAAGGAAAGCTCTGTTCTCTGCAAGCAGACTGTTACGTCTTCAATGATGCTTCAGAAGGCAGTCGACACTTTCCAGGGCTTTCGTTCTGTGTAACCGTACAGTGGGTATTGGTGAGCTGTTGAACTGTGAGTGTTTCACAGTTAATCCTATCAGATCAGCATTTACATGTATATACTTCCAGCAAGTCTCGACTACATAATTAGGAACAAGACATCTGGCTGATTCTTTGTCCCCTACAAGTCTAGGTATACTAGGGGCACTTTGGTAACCCTACTTTTTACACAATTTCTTTAGTAGCTAGCAATTCTGTATGCAGGGCTCCTGGGTAAACAGAAAGCTGCAAAAAAATTTAAAAACCAAAAGAATTGTGGATGCTGTAAATCAGAAATGAAAAAAAGAAATTGCTGGAAAAGCTCAGCAGGTCTGGCAGCATCTGTGGAGAGAAACCAGAATTAAGGTTTCGGGTCAAGTGAGCCTTCCTCAAAACTGACAACAAAATTTGTTGCCCAATGATTTTGCATTGGTCTCTGAATATTTTTTATTTTTGGAAGGTGTCATGTTCCCCAGGTTCTAAGACAGTTGGAGACAGTACTGAAACTGGTCTCATGGACTGTTCTCATTAAACATGAAATATTTCTAAGTTCCTCACAGGGGCTTTTTTCAAACAAAATACAATTCCAGTTTATGTTTTTCAGACATAATCAGGTTCTGTAAATGTGTAATGTTTTAGCCATATAAATTGATTGCATTCCAACAAGTTTGATTTCTTTGTTGTCAGATGCTATCGAATGGAAGCTAAGGTGAGGTGCTTTATTTGACCCAATGGCTTCTGTGTGCAGATTATTAACCTCGTTCATTTAATTGTGTAAAAATTACTCTGATCGTTACTAATAGGTTGTTGCTGCTAAATTGTCATTCATTATTCATATTCCTCATTGTGCAGATATATTAGTCATTCCACTTTATTGAACAAATTTGTTGTAAATATGTAAACCTAGATTTTATTTGTGCAGTGTTCAAAGCATGACTTATGAGGCTTATTCATGATCTCCAGCCTCAAATATCTCCTATATTGTTAAAATATCCTCCAAACTTAAAATATGATTTTTACAGATTTATTTTTGCTAGCCTACTGTATATTCTATCAGATATTTTAGGAAAGAAACAAGTTATTGCATTTATCTTAAATTGATTGATAACACCATTAAAATATTTGACATTAAAACAGTTAAAACAGAGGAAGTTGAATCTTAAGGTTTGTTGGCTAAGTGCCAATTGCGTCACCATTTTTTGGAGGGATTCTTACAGAGACAGCTGAATGAGTTTTCTTACCAAATCTTACTAAAGATTACCAATCCTACCAATCTTTCCAAATGGGACTGTTAGAAACTACAGAGAATTGTGAACACGGCCTAGTCTATCATACAAGCCAACCTTCCATCTATTGACTCCATCTATACTTCTCGCTGCCTCAGAAAGGCAGCCAACATCATCAAAGACCCCTCCCACTCCAGTTATAGTCTCTTCCAACCTCTTCCGTTGGGCAGAAGATACAAAAGCTAAAACACACAAACCAACATATTCAGGAATAGCTTCTTCCCCACTGTTATTAGACTTCTGAATGGACCTGTCATATTTTAAACTTAATGTTGATCTTGCTGTTTGTGCACTTTCACTGAAGATGCGGCAGTGTATTTCTTGCTCTGTTCTATTACACTTCAGCGCTTTGTATGGTACAATCTGCCTGTACTGCATGTGAAGCAAAAGTTTTCACTGTACGTAGGTGCAATGACAATGATAAATCAAATCAAATCAAATGTTACCATTAATATCCTACCCTGCCCCAATGGCGATCCTCTCATCTAATCTATCCCCAGTTTACCACATGCCATTCCCAGAAAAATTTGCCACTGCCAATATATCCTGGAATTTCTCAGCAACCTGCTGGATAGGATGGTACTGAGATGGGTAATTACTCTTCACCAGGCCTATTTAGTGGAGGCCATGACTATTCCCATCTGGTACAAGGCTGCCACCTGCGTCCAGGAGTCTCAGTTGTCTGGAAGAATGCCCAGTGTTGGAGGAAGAAGGTCTAATGTTGTTCTCCACTCTGCCAGTGCAAGTGCCTCCACCTTCTTTCTCTCTTAGTACCTGCCTCTCCCTCATTCCAGATGAAAAACATCAGAAAGAGCCAAGACAGATGGTGTGCTCCCTGACATTCAGATCCTCACCCATTATGTGGAGAACATCCTAACCATGACCAACCCAAAAGCTGACTGACCATGTCCATGCCCCTAGACTGGTATTGAAGACTGTGTGTCAGGAGATTGTCTGTGTGAGAGTGATTCCGGCCATAGAATCTGTGTGGATGTAGACCATTCGGCCTATCAAGTCCACACAAACCCTCCAAAGAACATCCCACCCATACCCACCCTATTCCTGTAACCCTACATTCTGAATGGCTAGCCTGCCTAGCCTGCACATCCCTGGAAATGATGGGCAATTTAAAGTGGCCAATCCACCTAACATGTACATCTTTGAATGGTAGGAAGGAACCAGAGCACTCAGAGGAAACCCACACAGAGAATCACCCGAGGGTTGAATCAAATCTGGGCCCCTGGCGCTGTGAGGCAGCAATGCTACCCACTGAGCCATCATGCCACCATGATGTGATTATTACAGGAATGATAAATATGGCCCATCTTATTTTAGCTTTCATCATCTGATTATAATACCTGAAACGTTTCATAGATTAAAATGGGTTTTCAAAGGGAAGAAAAATGACCTGATGAAAGTTTGAGGGAAGCTTTATGAGACCCATGTGGAACTAAGAAAAATGCTCTGAGATTACAGTTCTATCAAAAGATATCAAAACCTGGCAACTAAATTAGTGTCAAGAAATTCACATCTCCTGTTTAACTCACATGCGTTTAATGATCTCACTTGTTTGAAGATGAAAAGCTCACCTGCCAGACAGCCAGATTTGAAAGAGAGTATACATTCAGACGTTCAGGATGGCATGGTTACTCGGTGGTTAGCACTGCTGCCGCAAGGCCCCAGGTTTGATTCCAGCCTCGGGCAACCGTCTGTGTGGAGTTTTGCACATTCTCCTCGTGTCTGTGTGGGTTTCCTCCAGGTGCTCCGGTTTCTTCCCACAGTCCAAAGATGTGCAGAATAGGTGGATTTGCCATGTTAAATTTCCCATAGTGTCCTGGGATGTGCAGGCTAGGTGGGTTAGCCATGGGAAATGCATGTGTGGACCCAAATGGCCTGCTTCCACACTGTCAGGATTCTATACACACTGAACTATGTTTCAAAAGGTGTATTTGAGCAGCAGAGCAAAGAGAATGATAATTTGTCTGTGACAACAATAGCTAGAAGTTGCTTCATCATTCCATTGCCTCTCACTATTGCAGAATACTGAGCTGCTGAAAAAGCAAACTGAAAAATGTAATGTCAGCAAGAACTCTATAGATATCTAGAGATTCTGTTATTGCTGATGATGCAAGACAACCATGAAGCAGCCTCAGGTTAAGAATCTAATACCCCATGGACTCTAATGGCTGTTTAATGATATAAACTTTACTTTTCCTGTCTGTACCAGACACTTTCCTTTGAAACCTATTATCCGAGTTTGTGTACGTGTTTTTATTTTTTTTGCTTCAGGTTAGTCCATAGTAAACTTCCTCTTGATTTTACTCAGAAAACCTTGGAAGTTGTTTCCTTCATTTTCTATTTAACTATCTTTTAATTGAAGTGCGATAGCTGTGTCTCAACGGAGTGGTTGTTAAAAAGATGGTAAACCTTTCTCCCCTCCTCACCTGATCATAACGCTGTAATATTATATGTTTATATACAAACCATGTGAATTCATGGACTGGAAGGAGAAAACTAAAAGGAAGGTCTGTAATGAGCTGGAAGACCGGACAAGTTAAACGACAAAACAAATTATGCTGCAAAGCTTGTAAATGCGATAAAAAATAAGAGATGTGTCTGGAGGAGATGTGTCTGAACGGCAGGAGAATAATTACCTGCCCTCCGAAAAAAATGGAGACAGTGATTACAATCTGAATGTGTTGAATTCAATATTGATTGCTGAAGACTATAACGTGTCTAATCAGAAAATTACGTGCTGTTTCCTGAACTAATATGAAGCTATAGTGAAACAGGGAGGTTGGAGTGGGAGCGAAATGGGGATTTAAAGCAATAACCAATTAGAAGCTCAGGCTCACACTTGTCATCTAAACAGAGGCATTCCACTTTGTGATTACCCAATATGTGTTTGGCCTTTTCAATATTAAGGAGATCACATTATGAATAGAGAAATAAATACATTCTGAAAGAAATATAAATAACCACACTGTTTGATCTGGAAGAAATATTTGACTCCAAGGATGGTGGGGAGGGAGGAGTTAAAGGATATCTTTTGAGTCTTTCCATCGTTTTCTGTTTTTACTCCCAGATCTAATCGTTGCTTTCAGGGGCATAGATGGCAAAGTGGAAAATAATAGATGAGAGCTAACATATATACACACAAGTGCAAGTCATACACTGGATTTATGATATGTGACATGTTCACTGGTGGCCATTTTGTTCAGTACAGTTGGTCATTAAGCTCAATGCAAACCACTTATGTGAAACAGAAAGAAGATAATTGCAAGAACTCACTTACATTCAGTACTGTGGTTTTGAGTTAATTTGTTTTGGTGGATGGGTGGTTTTGACCTTCAGGTCATTATAAAATTTGTTTCATTATTTTCTGGGAGGGAAGTTGAGTTCTGACGCACATGGGAGAAAATAAAGTTCCGTTCAAAACGAACAAAGGAAAGCTATCAAGTGAAAAGCAGATTTGAATTAGTCAAATGCTTTTGGATCCTTGAGGTCTGACTGACATTCAGCTCAGGGCACTTAATACTCCACCAGGCCATCTTTATGGAAAGATTGAAAAGCCTTATTTTAAAGTTGATAAACACAAGGTTTCTGAAATAAATTATATCAGCATTCAATTATGGAAGAAAAACAATTCTAAATACTGAAAATAAAAAGTTGTGGTTGAATGGGTTCTGTTCTTTTGCGATTTTAAAACACTTTACCTTGTCTGTAAACCAAACTATAGACAACAATTTCTGGTCCATTGGTTATGTACTCTCTCAAGAAAGTGTGTATTCATTTGAAATTTTCTATTTGATCCAGTGGGAAAATACACATAGTACTGCTCCAGAGGGAACTCACTGCTGTGGTAAACATGGCAGATTTTGTCAGAACACTCTGTTCCAGGAAGTTAATTTGTGTGACACTCCTCAATGTACTGACAACAAACTGTAAAGTAGCAAACTCTTTATTGTTTCAGTGTTACTCCAGCTTTGCGATCAGTCTTGAGAACATACTGATTATTTCAGCAGCTCCAAATATTCTTTTCAGGAAGGTTACAGAATATTTGCGCCAAACTTTTCAATGCAGTTTGCGTACACACATCAAAAAAACCTGTAAAGTATGCTATTAATACCATGATACAATCATAGATTAGTACACTACAGAATGAGGCCATTCATCCCATCATCAAAACATGATCATTTAATAATTGATTCATCAAACCTGCAGATACTGAAAGCACTTGAGGATAAGAAATTTATGTGAATATGTTACAGAAAGGGTACCAAGGCTGTGGTTGATTGAGAGGCCCACAAATCAGAATGGGACTGAGGGCAGAAACTGATGGTGAAGTGGTTGGTACAGTAATTGAAAATATAGGCCCAAAATTATTCTCAGTACACTTTTAAGGTGTAGTAAAATGACGTCTACACTCATTTGGATTAACAAGATTTATTAAATATAATTACGTACAATGCACAGCTTTTTGCTGAATTCTTACAAACACAGGCTCCGGTTCCAAGTGATCTGATGTATTTATGGCAATACTTCTGATTCAAATGACTAGTAACTGTTCTTAGAACAAAGTTACAATTAACCTATCACTCTAAAAATGGAATCAGAGATAAAAGGTACTGCAGATGCTGGAGAATCCGAGATAACAAGCATGGGGCTGAATGAACACAGCAGGTCAAGCAGCATCATAGGAGCAGGAAAACATGACGTTTCGGGCCTAGACCCTTCATCACAATAGACCCTTCATCAGACCCTTCATCTATTCGCCTCCCCCTCTCTCCCTATTTATTTCAGAACCCTCTTCCCCTCCCCCATTTCTGATGAAGGGTCTAGGCCCGAAACTTCAAGTTTTCCTGCTCCTATGATGCTGCTTGGCCTGCTGTGTTCATCCAGCCCCACGCCTTGTTATCTCAGATTCTCCAGCATCTGCAGTACCTTTCATCTCTGACACAATTTTAACCCCACCTCTTCCATGTACTTTCCTACACCCTCATGTAGTGTAAGGTTGGCTATGGAGCAAATAGTTTTTCTATTGGAAGTCATGTGTGATGACGGTTTATAATATATTACCATTATTTGGAAACTTGGGTAATACAGCAGACTTATATTTTGGTTTCTAGTTCCGTCATTGTGAAATGCCATTCTCAAGGGTCAGAATTCTTTTGTTTTTGCAGTGGGTTAAATCAGCAGTTCTAAGAAAGTTGAATGACAAGATCTGTCGATAATTGTAATGTTTTCTAATTTGAACTTTTACAAACCAAGGAAAGAAAGGCCAGAAGCAGGTTCAATTTAAAAGAAAAGATTCATACCAGCAGACATGTTGTTTAGCAATCTAAAAGTAATCAAAGTAACTGGAAAATAGGAGCACAAGCAACCCATTCAGCCCATCAGAACCGCTTCTCAAATTTATTTACCTCAATGCAATAAATCCATGCTGACATTGCCCAATTATATCATTATGCTCTAAATATACAGTCATCACATACATTATCACAGATTCTAGCAATTTCCCTACTTCTGACATTCAAGCTGACAGGTCTATAGTTCTCCATTTTCTCTCTCCCTATCTTCTTAAATAGTGGTTCAATTTTCTACTGTCAAGTCTGCAGAAACCTTTCTGGAATCTGTAGAAATTTGAAGGAAACCCTCAGTGTGTCCATTCGTCGTCTTCTTCAAAACTCTGGGATGCAGATCATCTGGGTGAGGGGATTTACTGACCTACAATCCAGTTAATTTTTCAAGTGCTACCTTTTTATTAATACAGATTCCTTTCTGTTCCTCATTTGCAGAACTCCCTTAGTTCTCTGGTATTTCTGAGACATTTTCTGCATCTTTCTCCCTGAAGACAGACACAAAGTAATTGTTTAGTTTCTCCACCATTTTCCTATTTCTCATTACAAATTCTCCTGTCTCCACTTGTAATGGACCTGCATTTGTCCAAACTATTTGTTTTCTATTTGTATACTCAATGAAGCTTTTGCTGTCTACCATTACATTTCTCGCTGCCTTGCATTCATATTCTCTCTCCTTTCTTTATCAATTTCTTGGTCCTCCTTTGCCAGAGACTGCAGCCCCACAGCAGGGGCACGGATGGCACTGCCAACAGTTGTGAAAGTGGCTTTGGGGAAATTTGATGCTCTGAATCCTCTAAGGCTGGAGCACTTGACATTTGCTGTCCTATGCGTAAGGGAGATTTCTGATGTTCACGTGTTAAAAGGGAGGTGAATGCATTCCATTCTCACTAGTCAAACAGGCAGGCAGAGTGAGCACATGGTTTCACAATGATTGCACGTTTTTCCATGGAGCAGAATGATACTAAATGCAGACATATCATTTTTCAGTCACTTAACCTGAGACACATCTCATGCTGTAAAGGGCTTTCTTGACATGGTTGTGTGCAAACATATGTAGAGTATTAAGCATATTAATGTCCATGATCTTGACAGCAATCAAGGTGACTTCATTTTGTGGGAATTTGCTATACCATTAGAACTTGAAACACCAGGACAAATGAGAGTGTAGCTACATGGCCTGACCACATGCCTCATGGTTTTAGTGCACGACCAATGCATGTGAAAGTGCATGCCACTGAGATCCTGAAACAATGCATCAGATCTTCCAAAGAGAAGCAATGTCACCCAGATCACTAATCTGGCCCTTTCTATTTTTAAGAGTAACGGGAGCGATGCATTTTTGAGAGGAGATTACATTCAGGGCATCCTTAGAAAAGTAGAGCCATGCTTTCATTCTGACAGTTCTTTTGTAGCTCAGAACTGTAAAAGGAAGACAAACCATGTCCCCTTTTGGCAGCAGTCAGCTGCTATATTCTGAAATGTAAAGGTGCTGACAGCCACTTTGAGAGCTGCTGTTAAATACTGGTAAGTATACAAGGTAAGTGTAATATTAGCATGCTGTGATGGTAGGGTGCCATATGGGTTGGGGCTATGGTGCTCGGTAATTAGGATGACTGGTGGGTAAAGTGCCAAATAAGCAGGCTGCCAGTTGGATATGGTGCCAGCTTGGTAGGTGTAGGGTGCCAGCAGTAGATACCAGGTGGGTATAGGATAGGATGCAATGTAGGTAGGGAGGCAAGTGGGTAGGTTGTCAGGGTACTACATGAGTAAGAAGCCAGCTGGGGAAACTGTCAGCAGGGGACAGAATAGTGTTGCAGAATAGGGAGTGCAGTGCTAGCTGTATAGGGTGACAGCTGTGTAGAGTGCCAGCTGTGTAGTGATGGGGTGCAAGGTGGTTATGATACCAGGTGGGAAGGGTGTAGGGTGCTAGGTTTGCAAGATGCACAGTGGCGGGGGGAGGGAGTGGTCAGGTATTGCAGAATTTAAGGTAGGTTAGCTAGGTGCAGAAATTGAGTCCGGGATACAAGGAGGAAAGGTACATTTTGAGTCAGGTGGATTGTCTGGTATTGAGGGGGTCAGGCCAAGTCCAGGTCAGGTGGGATGGGGGTGGTGGGGGAAGTAAGATACTGGATGAGTTGGGTCCGGTGGTAGTGGAGGTTGAGGTGGGGCTTAAAGATGCACAGTGGCTCAGTGGTTAGCTCTGCTGCCTCGCAGCGCCAGGTACCAGGGTTTGATTCCACCCTTGGGCAGCTGTCTGTGTGGAGTTTGCTCATTCTCCACATGTCTGCGTGGGTTTCCTCCGGATGCTCCAGTTTCCTCCCACAGTCCAAAGATGTGCATGCTAGGTGGGTTGGCCATGCTAAATTGCCCGCAGTGTTCAGGGATGTATAAATTAGGGGGGACGGGGGGTTTGGGTGGGATGCTCTGAGGGTCGGTGTGGACTTGTTGGGCCGAAGGACCTGTTTCCACACTGTAGGGATTCTATGAACTCTATGAAATGCACGTTTCAGGAAGAAATGGGCAACAGTTTCTTCCCCACTGCAGTTGCTATGGGGACAATGTTTGATGGCACAGAGATTCCAATGTACTTGAAGGAACTGATAGTGAGATATTCTTATCCCCAAGCAAGCTAGGTTTCGGTGTTATCCACCAATTAGCACTATTAGAAAGTCTTCTTTCTGCTCAGGATGCCTTCTCCCAAACACCTCCAGCACCTGCTTTAGCCAGAATGTATCTCCCTTTAAGAGATAAAGGCTGGGTATAAGTAATTCAAGTTAGCTTTACGTGGTACTATTGCACAAATTTGCATCTGTTTGATGATTTGCAACTGCTCAATGGCATATTTGGTACAGGTTACTAGTGAGTTGTTGTCTAAAATTTGCATGCACCCTGCTTCAGAACAAATGGACACAAGTTAATTATGCTCCATGATCTCCAAGGCTGTTTCAGGGGTGCCATTGAAGTTTGTCCCACTACATTTTATTACATGGTTAATTTTTAAGGCTTTTGCTAAGATTTGCAGCTCAGGTTGTGGGTGAAGTTGCTGACTTGCTCACCGAGCTGGATTGTTTTCATACAGACATTTCATCACCATGCTAGGTGACATCACCAGTGAGGCCTCCAATGAAGTGATGTTGTTCTACTCTGCTTGGAATTTATACTGTCCAGTCTGTTGGTGAGTTGCGTCATTTCCGGTTTTGTTCTATATGGATTTGTATATGGGGTCCAATTCTATATGTTTGTTGATTGCATTATGGGTTGAGAACCATGCCTCTAGGAATTCCTGCGTGTGTCTATGTTTGGCTTGGGCTACTACGGTTACGTTGTCCCAGTTAAACTGATGGCCTTCATTGTCCGAGTGTACTGATATTGGGGAAAGTTCGTGGTGTCGTTTTGCTGCTAGCTGATGCTCATGTATTCAGATGGCTAGTTTTCTTCCTGTCTGCCCAATATAATGTTTGTGGAAGTCTTTGCATGGTATTTTGTAAATCATGCTGGTTTTGTGGGAATGAGGTCTTTAATCCTTGCAAGTGTTTGTCGTAGCTTGGCTGTTGGCTTGTGTGCTACCGCGATTCCTAGTGGTCGTAAGTGTGTCATTGTTAGTTCTGATATGTTCTTGATGTAAGGCAGTGCGGCCAGTGTGTTAGGGTGTACTGTGTCCTTAGGCACCTGCGGATGAAGTTCATAGCAAAGATTTTGTATAGGTGCCCTTCCTCTTTCTTGATTAATTGCCATGGAGCATGCTAAGAATTCCAGGCAGTTACATAATCATCACTTAAGAGCCATGTCAATTAAAGCCGTGTATCTCCCTCTCATTTATGTCATTTGTTAGTAAATCAATTACAATTTCAAAATGCTAACGTTATAATATTGAACACATTTATAATCATTTAGAACTGAAAATGATAAATAGTAGTAAATCAAGGATTTTTTCCCCATTTGTATTCAATATTCAGTGTGAAATCAATGAAATAATGTTCAATAAGGTGCGCTAGTTTAAAATTGAGTGCATTCATAGGAGATGTCACCAGCAGATGTAACAAACGCTTGAAATACTGACTAAAACAAAGTCTTTTCTCATGTATCTCATGTTCATTCCTCTTCCAGTTCATACAGGTGTCTATTTCTATAGACACAGTTCCCCTGAGCTATTTTTAGCGCTGAGTTAACAGATTCAAGTCAAATTTCTAAGAGTGCATTTTAAATAAATTGTTAATCAATTAAAATTCATATGAGTTTGGAATAATAATATATGCTGTCAATTAACTGGTAACTTTTCTCAAAATATTGATTTGATTGAAATGCATTATGTATTGATGCTTTGAAGAAACCCCATTGATTGTCAAGAACATTTCTAGGGATCAATACGATTTTGACTGTCGTTGTCTTTAAATAAAAGGCTGAAATTTGATTTTCAATATTTGTGACATTTCGGTTTTGAGCATGAGGAGCTGGATTCTATGCAGTCCATTCCGGAGGGAATTACAACAGCGAGACCTTCATAATAATGGGACAGGCCTTGCATCATTTTCTCAGCAATGATAAAACTTCTAAGTGAGTAGGAGGGCAGAACCCTGACATGGCAACCTCCCAACCTGGCATAATGGCCTCCCATGGCAGCCTCTTGGCATAGCAGGTGACCTCCCATGGCAGCCTCTTGGCATAGCATGGTGACCTCCCAGGGTGGCCTCTTGGTGTGGCAGGAGATTCCCCCCCCCAGGTAGCGTCCTCTCAGTCTGGCATGGCATCCTCGGCCTGGTGTGGCTGCCTCTTAGCCTGGCATAGCCTCAGCCTGGTCTTCTAGTCTTGATGCAATACCACGGCGATCTCCCAGGCTCATGAACCTCAAGGTGTAACCCGACGCAGTCTGGAGCCAGGACCTGGTGTGGACTAGAGCCAGGGCAGACTGGAAGCTAGGTGCCAGCATGCTATGCGTTGGAAGGCCGCTTTTTTGAACTTTTATTTCTGCAATGCTCGACACTTTATTTCTCTATTTTCTAAGATCTTGTAACTAAAGAAGCAGTACCTAGGTACTTTGTACCTAAACTAGGGCTGTAAGTGGTGACATACAAATTTTTCACTGTAATTATTTGAATATATGTGACAACAAAGCTAATCCAATTCAATTCAGTTCAAGGGACAGACATGGGATTCCTAGAAACTATTGGCGGGATGTCACTTAGGCTCATTAATGCGTCAATTAACATCCGTATGTATGCCTGAGCTCACTGCATTTTAGTGGCGCCTCCAGGATTAAATGAGGCCTAACAGGTATCATTTGCTCTCAGATGACTGCTAATATAAATGATTGAGTTTGCTAGGGTGTTTCAGGGTATAGGGAGTGTGTGGAGTTCTTTGCTGTCAGGCACACTGTGCCCAAGTTAAGGACCCAACATTGGGCAGGGAACTGCTGCTGAAAGCCATGCCTTTACCTCTGTGTCCAAGCTCTCTGCTGTCTTCTATTTGATGAACCAACCCCACCACTCTAATCCAATCATCTGTTGCCTGGGATCCTTGCATGATCCTGGCCCTCATGTCGATACAGTGCTGCCAACAAACAGCACTCACATTGACACTGGAGGCATAAGGAGCTGCCAGTCTCTGATTTGCCAGCTATTCTGCGCAGGCAGGGCATCTGTTACTGGGGATATCAATCACAGACAAGGCCTGATCACAGCCAATTAGATGTCTGTTACTACTGGGCATCACCTAAAAAACTGACTAGGGGTTCCTGCTGGTCTCAGATCATGTAAAACAGGTTTGTTTTTCCTTCTTATCCAGAAGAGTGGTGGACATGAGCTATATGGACTTCATTAAGGTGTTTGGCAAGATTCCTCATGATAGACTGGATAGCAAGGTTAGATCGCATGGAATACAGGAAGAACTAACCAGTTGGATAGACAACTGCCTCAAAGGTAGAAGACAGAGGGTGGTGGTGGAGGGTTGCTTTTCAGACTGGAGACCTGCAACAAGCGGTGTGCCACAAGGATCGGTGCTGGGTCCACAAGTTTTCCTCATTTATATAAATAATTTGGATGTGAACATAAGAAATATAGTTAGTAAGACACAGATGACACCAAAATTGGAGGTGTAGTGGACAGCGAAGAAGGTTACATCAGAGTACAAAAAGATCTTGATTAGATAGGCCACTGGGCTGAGGAGTGGCAGATGAAGTTTAATTTAGATAAATGTTAGGCTCTGCATTTGGGAAAGGCAAATCAGGGCAGCAGTTATACACTTAATGGTAAGGTCCTGGGGAGTGTTGTTGAGAAAAGCATCCTTGAAGTGCATGTTGATAATTCCTTGAAAGTGGAGTCACAGGTAAAAGGATAGTGAAGAAGGTGTTCGGTATGCTTGCCTTTATTGGTCAGTGCTTTGAGTATAGGAGTTGGGATGTCAAGTTGAGGCTGTACAGGACATTGGTTAGGCCACTTTTGGAAATACTGCTTGCAGTTCTAGTCTCCCTGCTAAAGGAAGAATGTTGTGAAACTTGAAAGGGTTCAGAAAAGATTTCCAAGGATGTTGACAGGGTTGGAGGATTTAAACTACAGGGAGAGGCTGAATAGGCTGGGGCTATTTTCCCTGGAGTGTCAGAGGCTGAGGGGTGACCTTATAAAGCAATAAAGGTTTATAAAATCATGAGGGGCATGGATAGGGTGAATAGCCGAAGTTTTTCCCCCAGGGTACAGGAGTCCAAACTGAGAGGGCATAGGTTTGAGGTGAAGGGGAAAGAAGGGGCAATGCAAACGATCAAAAGTAACAGTTCTGAGGAAGGGTCACCAGACTTGAAACGTTAACTCTAATTTTTTTCTTCACAGGTGCTGCCAGTCCTGCTGTGCTTTTCCAGCAACTTCTGTTTTTGTTTCTGATTTACAGCATCCACAGTTCTTTCGGCTTTTATCAAAAGTAACTGGTTTGCTTTACTCTTAAGTTGTTGCAGCATATCAAATTTAGCGATGATGGGTAGAGAAGAAAGAGGTGGATACTTCCATCATTTCCAACTAATAAATCAAAGAATCTGTGGGATAAGGGGGAAGTAGAAAGTGAGAAGGAGGAATAGGCATGAGTACCCTCCATCAGAACTGAAAGATATTGTAGATGAACAGCATTTGAAAAGTAACCTGGAAGGAAACTGGAAACAGGGAATTATGCCACCACAAATTTGTAAAGAAACAAATTAGCCTACAACGTTTTTATTTTTGTAACAGGCTAGAGTTAATTTGCAGACTAACAATAGCAGGTAGCAATAGAAGCCCGGAAGAGCAAAATCAAGAAAATAAATATATATGTATCACATGGCGTTCATTTTAACTTTTGCCAATATTATAAAATTGTTGATATTAGATAGATGAGCAACAAATTGATTGCCTGGAATTTCTTTCAATTTAAATCATTGAACTGGAAAGAAAGGCGATGGTATATAATGAAAAACTCATCTAATATCACTGGGCAAAACATTGTGGAGGAGACAGGGCTCTGAGCCACTGGTTGGAGAGTCAGCAAAAGACCTACATTGCTGCTTTTCAGGGAGATTCATCTCAGGCACTTGATGGGTCAGTGATGCACTTCACACCGGGAACCACACTACATATAATTCTCATAATGGGCAGGGGTTAACTTTATGTTGGGCACTCACCCTGATGCCAGGTGCCTCAATCAGGGACAGAGTATATTTAAAAGAGTGATACCCCCTCCCTGGGATCCCACGGGCAAATACGCCAGGGTTTACTTGTCATGTTCGCACATGGCAAGACTATACCCACCATTAGGCCTATACCAATGGTGATGGGATGAGGCCTGTAAGTGGGCATTAGTAGGCCACTTAAGGGCCTCAATTGTTCATGGTGCAGGCTCACCACAGACTAATGACATTGTGGCAGGAGTTGGTGCCTTCCACACTTGCCACCCTCCCACTTGACTAAATTCTCCTTCAGCAAAACTCACCCCAAGAGAAGGCGCACGATTTAACCCAACATTAAATATATTTTCTGTGTCCTGTGTCTTTTTTCCCATATTTTGCCTTCTCCTTATATAAATCTATATTAATTGGACTGACCATTTCCTGTGGTAAAGAGTGCACATTCACACTGTTCACCTGATTTTTGATTACATTAATCTTATATTAATGATCTCTATTTTTGTTCCTTAATGCAAGTAGAAACATTATTTTTATAGATCATATCTGGACAGGAAGGGAAATTAAGTATTAAAGAACTAAAAACACAATGTACATGTGAGTTACAGTGGTTTAAGGAATTCTTCGTCTGCCTGCTGTCCCTTCCATCAGACCTCTTTCCACGAAAGACACTTTATTGTTTCTAGTGAGAAACAGTTCAACTGTTCCAGCTGCCCTCTCTCACTGTAGACACCTGATACTAGAAGTACTGTGGAACTATTCAACTCCCTTGCTAAGTATCCTCCATCACTATCACCGCCTGCTGCTGAAGACCATGTTACATATGTAAGATTTCATATTTAACCTGCGCTTGCAAATTCAAGCTTCTGTAACAGTCCACAGTCCAAAATAATAAAAGTGGTCTATACATTCTTTGAAGGGCATTAATGAGGAAAACATATTTTCACAAGAATCATGAATAGTTTCATGGTCACCATCTGTGTGACAAATAAACTTGGTAGGGACAAGGTCAACTAGTTATTCTGTCTTGCTGGTTTCATCACCACGCACAGCAGACCCAATTTAACAATTTAACCCAATTCCTTAGGATCCAGCTAGCTTATGACTGTGTAAACTTGCTGCTTAAGTAGTCATGGGATAACTCTCCCTATTTTGGTACAACCCCCCATATTTTAGTAATGAGGGCTTTGAGGATTGTGTCTGCCATTGCTGGTGCTTAGCTTGATGCCCAGATTGTCCATTTGCTTTCACTCCTTACTTTAGGCTTTGTCACAGTTTCGATAGAACTGAGTAGTCTTCTAGGTCATTTTGGAAGTTAATTAAGAATCAATGCGTAACGAAACCCAGCTAAGGAGGGCAGGTTTACTCTCCGAAAGGGCATTAGTCAACCAGGTGGATTCAAAATGACAATTCATGGTTAGTGGTTGCCACTAAACTAATTCTTACTTCTAGATTTATTCTCATTGAACTCAAATTTAATTATCTCCCAGAAGTGGGATTTGAATGATTAGCCCAGCACATTATTCTGGGTTTCCAATCCAGTAACATTACCACTTTACCAATGCCTTCTCTGGTTTGTATGTGTCCCATTTAATAGTTTTAATTTGTGAAATCATTTCGTCCTCGAATATTCCATATGTTATCAACTAGTAAACTAAAAAAAAAATTGGGTTGGTCTGAATTATAGGCAGCAGAGCAAATCCAGGACCAAACATATTTGTGCATCAATGGTTATTCTGTAAGAATAAGGTGTCAAGCTGGATGTAATGTCCAACCACAGATATTGCTTTTAACACATCAAAGTAGATGACCTCTAATGTAATGTAAATGCATTTAATGGCTGGGCAATTCCTGAATATTCCTGTAAAGCTTTGTTGAATTATTTTAATTCAGCAATCCTTACATCCCACCAAAAGAAAATTGCATTGATTTTCTCTTGGAGCGTTTATGTTGCTGCGGTACATCAAAGGTTCAGAGTCGCTGAATTGAAAAGTATTCAGCAATATTAACTTCTGGGAAGAGTACACTGCAAAACCTCTGCCAGGATACCACTCTGCTGGCTGCTTCATGGTGCAACAGACACCACTGTAGTGATAGGATCTACAAAGAACTGCAGCTATATATAAGGGCAGAATTTTAGCATCCTAAGTCTCCTGTTTAACAGCAGGCAGTGGTAGGTACTTAAGGGTCTTATCGTGCCCTGCTGTTATTTCATCCATGCTGGAGTTGGGGGCCCAAGTCAGATGGGTAGCCCAGTTTTGCGACCTGGTGGTGGGCAAGGGTGGAGGTGAAGTATCTCCTTTGAAGATTCCCTGTACCCATTGGAGTCACATCCCTCACCTCCACTAGATCATATCAATCTTCTAACTTTCCCTGTTCCTGGCCATTCAGATCCAGCCTCCCAATCCCTGAGCCCCCTCCCCAACGCAGCATACCTGCAGTGTAGGGTTCCCGGCAATACTCAGCTTTTGCTATCCTCCTCTTTTTCGGAGTGTGGCTAGAGTCTCAGCAGAGTGGCTGCGGTTTGAGCCGCAAACCTGCTGGCCTTCCATTTGGCTGACTGTTCTCCAAGGTTGGACCGCCCTCCCTACCCCAAGCCCCAGATAGGGCCAGAAGTCCTGCTCTTAGCCAATGAACATCCTGCTGAAAGTTAAATAGCTGCCTTAGGCAGGGTGCAGCCAATATTGGTGGGATTGCATTTCCTGTCTACACTTCAGGGGTGGGGAGAGCTAAGGATAGATGGTAAAGTTCACCATCTGAAATTCCTGCGCACGAAGTTGGAGGAGGAGGTGGGTTCATGATTTTCCTCTTCGCATTCCCTCTGGTATGGACGGCCATTAGATTACAGAAGGATTTATAGAAACATAGAAGATAGTAGCAGGAGTAGGCGTTTCGGCCCACTGAACCTGCTTTGCCATTCATAATGATCTTGGCTGATCATCCAACTCAGTCCCCTGTTTCCATTTTCTCCCCTTTTCATTTGACCCTTTCTGCCCAAGAACTATATCTAACGTCTTTTGGAATACGTTCAATGTTTCTGCCTTAATTAGTTTCTGTGGCAGTGAATTACACAAGCTCACCTGGATATGCTCCCCTATTAAATTTGCCCGTCTAGTCTTGTCAGAATGTTTTAGCTTTCTATGAGATCCCCTCTCATTCTTCTAAACTCCAGAGAATATAGTCCTATTTGATCCATTTCTCTACACTTCCATACTTATTCCCAGCAACGGGTGTTTTGTTGTAGCTCCCTCTTTCCCAATCTATCACCATCCAGACAATACTCTGCCTTTCTGTTTTTGCTGCAAAAGTGGATAACATCATGTTTATCGACATTATATTTAATCTGCCATTTATTTGCCTACTCATTCAACTTGTCGAAATCACACTGAAGCATTTCTGCATCCTCCTCACAGCTCACCCACCCAGCTTTGCGTCGCCTGCAAAATTGGAGATATTGCATTTAGTTCGCTCATCCAGTCATTGATTTTTTATTCTGAATAGGTAGGGTCCAAGCATGGATCTCTGAGGTACCCCACCAGTCATTGGCTGCCACAAGAAGAAGACCCATTTATTCCTACTCTTTGTTTCCTGACTGTCAACAAGTTCTCTATCCATGTCAGCACATTACCCTCACTTCCATGCACTTCAGTTTTGTATGTTGATCTCTTATTTGGGACCCTATTGAAAGCTTTTGAAAAGTCCGAGTAAACCACAACCGTTTCAGGATGGAAAATAAACTTTCATGTTATGGTGCTTTTCATGATCCCAAGACATTTCAATGCGCTTTCCTGCCAATAAAGCACTTTTGAAAGAGTCACAGCTGTAACACAGGATACAATTCCAACAGCTAATTTTTGAGATGAACATTAATTACATGAAATCCTCATGGAAGATCAAGGAAAAGATCATCTTCGTTGCCACCTGTTGCTGTACCCATGCTTCAATGCAGTTTGCATCTGAAACTTAATTTGCAATTAAAATTGTGAAAATAGTTTGCACTTCCAGTTTGGAATTTGGCTGTTCACAATTATACGATTGCACCAGTTTTAAATCTATCCTTAAGATGAGGTTGTATTTAACAGTATATTTCAATAAAACAAAGATCTGCAGACGCTGAATATCTGAAACAAAACAAAAGTTGCTGCAGAAACTCAGCACGTTTGGTAGCATCTGCAGAGACAGGAACAGAATAATTGTTTGGAGTCCAGGGACTCTTCTTCAGCATGTATTATATTTACCATTGACTTGCCTTTATGGGTCAGTGCATTAAGTATAGGAGTTGGGATGTCATGTTGCGGCTGTACAGGACATTGGTTAGGTTACTTTTGGAATATTATGTTCAATTATGGTCTCCCTGCTATAGGAAGGATGTTGTGAAACTTGAAAGGGTTCAAAAAAGATTTAAAAGGACGTTGCCAGGGTTGGAGGGCTTGAGCTATAGGGAGATGCTGAATAGGCTGGGGCTAATTTCCCTGGAACATAGAAGGCTAAGGGGTGATCTTATAGAGGTTTATAAAATCATGAGCAGCATGGATAGGGTGAATAGCCAAGATCTTTTCCCAAGGGTAGAGGAATGCAAAACCAGAGGCCATACGGTTAAGGTGAGAGAAGGAAGATTTTAAAGTGACCTAAGGAGCAACTTTTTCACACAGAGGGTGGTGTGCGCATAGAATGAGCTGCCAGAGGAAGTGGTGGAGGCTGGTACAATTGCAACATTTAAAAGGCATTTGGGTGGGTATAGGAATAGGAAGAGTTTAGTGGGCTATGGGCCAAATGCTGGCAATTGGGACTAGATTAATTTAGAATATCGGGTCAGCATGGAAGAGTTGGACCCGAGTGTCTGCTTCAATGCTGTAGAGCCGGATGACTCTACAACGGAAATTCTCAGCAGGTCTGGCAGAATCTGGGGAGAGAAAGCAGAATTAACATTGCTTGTGTTCTGAAGAAGGGTCTTTGGACCGGAAATACAAAATCTGCTTTCCATGGACAGAAGCTGCCAGACCTGTTGAGTTTTTCCAACAATTTCTGTTTTTGTTTCTAATTTCCAGCATCCACAATGTTTGTTTTTAAATTACATACTTATCATTAGTTCATTTAACCTCGTTTGCGGATCCTCTGCTTATGGCATCAAATTGCTAATTAACTAGTGGGACCCACAACCTGAATTTAAAATCACAACAGTCCAAGTAACTCGAGAATAGAGGCAATCATGTGATTTAATTAATCCTTTCCTGGGTTTTCCCCAGGGTGAATTAAAACAAAACTGTACATCAACAGTGAGGTTTTGGAATGACATTGCCGTTTTAAGGTTTGCAAAGTGCTGAGTCGATCTGATTGAGTCGGGAAGGGAAGCCTCATCAATGCGCAGGTTTGAAGGGCAGGCGTGTACAGTACTAGGAGGGTGTGGGGAGAGATTGGGTACTTGCAGTATCACCGTGTAACTCAGACCGCCTTTGAAATCGACATGGCGCCTTATACAGCTCCTCAGTTTCAGCCCGGGCTATACTTTCTCCTATCAACCGCGGTGGCGATCTCTTCTGCTTTTAACATCGATGTGAAGTTCCCGATCATTAAACAGGGACCACCCGGCAGCTACTTCGGATATTCGGTGGCTTTACACCGACAACTGAAAGATCAGGATCGCTACCTGTGAGTGCATTATGGATCAGGAGTGAGAGAGAGAGAGTGGTGTGTGTGTGTGTGTGCGCGCTGGTGGGTTGCTTAGGGATGGTACCGACGGCAGCAGTTTGTAAGTACAGGTGAAATGCTCTAAAATGGGATCGACTTTCAAAACCCGAGAATTGTTGATTGAACTTTTTAAAAAAGAAGAATAGGAATGTTATTGTTTGAGGGCTGAATCACCTTGGCTTAGTTTTAACGTTCATTATGAAGTAGTTTTACACATTCACATCCTTATTTGCAGCAGTTTCTATTGGAGTGTTTTTTTTAAATCATCTCAATATAATACACTTCTAATACATATATACATATTTGAATGTGAGTTCTCTTCTAAATGAATAGCCTATCTTCCTGAACGATAAACTTGATTTTCAGCGGCTTTATCTCAGCGGGTGCTGGTCTGTTGCAGATTCTGTGCAAAGTTTAGGGAATGGAAACTTTTCAGGCCGATTGAGGCGCGGCGGCACTGGCAGATAGCTCAGAGAGCGTGAGACAGTGCACTGATTGTCCGAGTCTCTTCCTCAAGCGTTATCTCCAAGTATCCCCACACCTTGTGTGAGAGTCCGGGACGCCCCAGTTCGCCGGCAGAAACACAATATCAATTGCTTTGCGTTTTGTTTTCTCGATTTGCCTTGCATTACGGTGAGGAGACACAATAAGGACTTTCTCAAACGGAGTGTACAGTAGGAGTAGATTGTTGACCGGTTTATGTCATGAACTGAGGATAGTGTGGAGTTGTTTCTGAATCGGGTGGGATATGGGTTTAATATACATCGTTTCCAGCAAGTCTTCAGTCCGGGTGCTCGCAGTTTGAGACTTTCCCCTTGTGTCTCTGTGTGCTATGTTTGTGGAGAGGTGCGTATAGACGCTCGAAGTAGTTCACTCATCTGAAACAAAATTGCTGGAGCAATTCAGCAGGTCTGTGCAGAGGGAGAGAGACAGAGAGAGAAACAGTTCACTTTCCGAGTCCAGTGAGCCGTCTTCATTAGATCACGAATCTGTCCTGTCTCCAGGTCGATGTGTGATCTGCCTGTTCTTTTGTGTTCAGGTTTTCCCGGTGGAGATGGTTGGCGATGTGGTTTTAGGAGGAAGTGAGCGGTGTGCTCGGGACACCTGTAATCGAAAAGTGAATGTGTTTTGTGGCTGTGCCAACTCCGGAATCACAGCGGCTCCTAGCCCATCACCCGTGCCTTGGGGAGTGGGAAACTTGGCTTGTTTGTCTAAGCTGAGCGCTGCTTTAATAGGAGGATAAAGGACTTATCAGCAAGGCATTCCTTTCGCGGATTTGTGGGCTGGGGGAAGGGTAGCACTGCATATTTCCTTTTGCAGACACAAATTGTTAAACGTGAGATCCAGGCTTTCCTCCTCAGAGTTCACTGATCTACCTGGGGCTCCTATGGAGACGTTAGAATTTGTTTTTTTCCGTCTTGCAAGCGTTTGTTGTAGTAGATTTCGAGAAACGTAAATTTGGGATTGGAATTTACAGACTGTTGCCTCACCCCTCCGCTTAATCACCCTAACGATCTGAAAAAAAATGCGTTGATCCAATTTGCTCAATGAATCATTCACTCAAATCTAACCAGCCACACTTTCGCCAACTGCATTTATGCAAGGCTGACATTCAAGTAAAGAGTTGGAAAGCGTTTTACCAGACCGTTTTTTCCGCATGGTTTGTACACAGAACTGATGTTCTCTCCTCAACTTTTATTCCCCTTTCTTTTCTGGATATTCTCTGCTAAACCGTGTTACCCAGTGCCACCTGATGTTTCACTGAAATGGTTGTGCACACACTGAAACTTGGACAATATCGAGCTATCTAAGTTGATCCCCAATCTTCCTTTCATCTGATCGTTACGCTGGTACATCAAGAATTTGAAACCTCACCTTGTACTGCCCTCGCCTTAAATGGGAGACCTTGAAGCAACTCCAGCTGAGAATTGGTAAACTTTGTACTGTGATCAGGAATTCACCCTTGGGCCCTCTGTCTGTCTCGGTTACCGAGGAGAACCTTGCTATTCCCATGAGAAAGGGAATGAAATACTATAGGAAAAGGCAGGAAAGTGGAATTGAGGATTATCAGATCTGCCATGATCTCACTGGCACAGCAGACTTGATGGGCTGAATGTCCTGTTTCAGCCCTTTGCACATTTTAGTTTTAAAAATTGTGGTACCTTTAAAATGAAAAGTTGCCAATGCAGAATGATGAAACTGTTGTTTGGTTGCTCAGAAAATTTTGCAGAACTACAAATAAACTGTTTTAAAACAAAGAACAGTGAACGCTGGAGATCTGAAACAAACAGAAACCGAAATTGCTGGAGGAACACAACTGGTTTGGAAAGAAAACAGAGTTAACATTTTAAGTTTAGTGCCCTTTCTAATGAATTGCTTTTCCAGATGATGATTTTTCTATTCTGACCATCTGATTACTGACAGAATTTAGATATGTATTTTTTACCAAGTAGATACATATGAGTAAAAATGACTCTAGCCTTTTCTCCAATTTTCACTTGTCCTACAGGCAGTGATTCACAGTGGATTCTGATTACTTGCTGCTGGCTACCTGCCACTACTTCATCATACCACCGGCCATTCTTTGCACATGATTTCATCAGGGAGTGGCAACAGGTTATTTGAATATGGAAAATGTCACAGTCAAGTATGCCACTGACTTCAACTGAACTCCTTGCAGGCATACTCTCCAACAAGAGAATGAGGATTTTTTTTCCCCCCAGGCACAGTCATGTTCCTTTGTTTTGTAGTGAAGAAATGCAGATGTGCCTGCTTTATTTGCACACCTGCAGTCTCAGTTGATTTTTTCATAATACTTCAATGACTATGTTGCTGGGATCAGGAGAGCATAGTGTATCTACTCAATCTGTTCCATCACTCTCCAAGCTTGGCACTCTATCCCTGAGCTCAGATTCTGACCTCTTCTCGACTTCCTCAGCAACAGCAGCTACTTTTTTTTTTCTTTAGTCATTCCCGGGATGAGGGCGTCTCTGGCCAGGCAGCATTTACTGCCCATCCCTAATTGCCCAGAGGGCAGTTAAGAGTCAACCACATTGCTGTGGGTCTGGAGTCACATATAGGCCAGACCAGGTAAGGATGGCAGTTTCCTTCCCTAAAGGGCGTTAGTGAACCAGATGGGTTATTCCGACAATCAAGAACGGATTCATGGTCATCATTAGATTCTTGATTCTGGATATTTTATCAAATTCAAATTCCACCTTCTGCCATGGTGGCATTTGAACCCAGGTCCTCAGAACATTACCTGGGTCTCTGGATTAAAAGTCCAGAGATAATACCACTAGACAATGCCTCCCTTCTGTAACACTTGTTTAGTCCTGTCTCAGCTTATCTGCTAAAATCCATCTAATGACACTAACTTGCATTAAAGGCTGTCTATGAATATAATAATTAAACTTCAGGTGCTGTACTGGAATATTGTAAAACAAAATATGACACAAAAACATGTAAAGAGATATTAGGTCAGATGACGTAAAGCTTGGTCAAAGAGGTAGGTTTTAAGAATATCTCAAAAGAGCAAAGTGAGACAGGAAACTGTGGACAGGGTAGTCCAAAGCTTTTGGCCTTGTCTCTAATGCTCTGTTGGCCAGTCTCACAGCTTAATTCCTTTAATGCTGAGCTCATGCAAAACTCTAATGTTCAAATCTGAACACGTTACATGTCTTAAAAAGTTGTGGAGCTGGATGAACACAGCAGGCCAAGCAGCATCAGAGGAGCAGGAAAGTTGATGTTTCGAGTCGAGACCCTTCTTCAGAAATGAAGGAACTGCCATTCTGAAGAAGGGCCTCAACCCGAAACGTCAACTTTCCTGCTTCTCTGATGCTGCTTGGCCTGCTGTTCCTACTATCGGCAGTTCCTACTATCTCTGTAACCAATTTAACTCCACTGCGAAGCCTCTTTTAAGGATGCCATTTCTGAAGAAGGGTCTCTACCCGAAACATCAACTTTCCTGCTTCTCTGATGCTGCTTGGCCTGCTGTGTTCATCCAGCTCCACAACGTTTTATCTCAGGTTCTCCAGCATCGGCAGCTCCTACTATCTCACGCTCCATGTCTTGTCCACCAATGCCTTTTCCTCACTGACCTACACTGACACCCAGTTTATTGATGCATCAATTTTAAAGCTATCCATTTATCAATCCTGACCCCTTCTTACCTCAGTAATCCTGTGTAGCTCTACAGCCCCAAGACTTCTGTTCTCCTCCAACTATGGTCTGTTGTGCATCCCAGTTTTAATAGTCCCGCCAAGGGGCCTTCAGCTGCCTCAGTCTACCTCTGGCATTTCTTCCCTAAAATTCTTCATTTTTCTAACTTTTTCTCTCCTTCAATAAGATAAGCCTTAAAACATCCCTTTGAGGAAGCTACTGGTTAAGTGTCATGATACCACCTCATATGGCTCAACTAAAAATGTTGCCTGCCATTGGGAATGTTATATTGTTCTAAAAGCACTAAATAAATGTAAGGTGTTCCACCAAACTCTGTAGTCTTCCTTTGCGATAGTATTGATGATACATACCGGGTAGAAGTTTGCAACACAATCTTTAAAGTCAGTGCAATAGTAGACAAGATTCTGAAATAGCCACAAAAGCAACTGATGCACATTATGCAGCCTTCAGCTAGGTCAGACAAGTCATTTCATATGACCTGCTGATTGGGACAACATTGTGTATGGACCTGGGGAGGAAGGGTAGAGGAGTCATGTTCCTTTCTGCCTCCTGACTCAGACTTAACGTGGTGATCCCTAAGAGGCTGAAATCATAAAGGGTGTTATTTTGTGTACATTTATTGTCAAAAGTGAATGCTTGAAGAGTTTTAAACAATTACACTATTGACTGTGCTGTCTGTTTAGCTGAGAAAAGTAAATAATGTGTCGGAAGTACGTGAATCTTATTTGTGGTCAGTTTTTGTAAAATATAATTAAAGGGCTGCATCACCAGCCCAATGTCCTTTGTGAATTCTTTGGCCTGGGTTGTTAATGATGCCGCAGAAAAATACAAACCTTTCTTTGCACTGTCTTCTCCTGAAGACTCCTGAAGAACCTCCTTTACTTATAATAGAAGATTCCCATTCATGGATGGTGAATGTTGGTAGACGGTTAAGACTCGCCAAATTTTGATTATTGCAGACACTAAAGACAAAATTGCAGTACATACAACTAAACAAATATTTTATTTCATTCATCAAAGAGACAAACAGTGCACTGGAATTATTACATGGAATTCCTCAATTTGTACTATTGTATTTGGAACAGCTTGTTACAATTTAGATCATTTTATAATTAGATGCACTTATTTTTTGTGACTTTATTAATGTCTCTGGAACATATTCAGCAATGCTGTTCACTTTTGAAAGTGGTGAAAATCAGCAGTTTCGAAGATGAAATAAATTCTCTAAGTCAGTCCATGACAAACCCATGCATGACTTTGTCCATTTCAGCATTTATTAGGGTGGCAAATAGGATTGTTTTTGGTGGAAGTTTAAATTTAATTATGATGTAGGTTTTGAACAGATTATACTTTTGAAACAAAACCATGAAGCCAAATGAGCTTGTAGGGGACCCCAGAAAGAAATTAAGAGAAAGTTACATAAGTACAAGAAATACAAATAGCAGGATAAGCTGAGTGAGATCACAGATTCTCAATGTGATTTTTTTGTTTCATTTTTACTCTGTAACTATTGCAACCCCAGACACAACCAGAACAAACCAGCAACAAAGCAACATAGTAACATTCAGTACATAATTACTAAAGATTATAAATCCACAAATTATGCATCATAGCAATGTGAAAATCTGTTTTTAAAGTACTTTGTAAAAATGTTGTTTTACGTACTCAACAATCCAGTATGCCATCTGAGCTAGTCCAGCTTATGAACCCAGGAAGCAGTGGTAGCAAGGTTTGAGGGTTTTGAGTTGACTGATGTTGGACTCCAGATTGTCCCACGACATGAAGGTAAGGTTGACGCAGCCTACAGCGAGAAACATTGCCACTATATTCATAGTTTTGGCAGGGCTTGGTGAAGTGGCCATCGACAGGAGCCCGTGACAGGGGACGAGAGACTGAGAGACCAAGTGGATTCAGCCTGGGGCACAGTATTGGACCAGGGGTAGTTTAAAACCCCATTTTTTGCTTCTGTGATCCCAGTTGGGGTCTTGACTCGCGGTTTTGGAGGTGCTTTGTTAAATAGAAAAGGCTCATGTACACATAGACATTTGATGTAACTGTGGGATTTATCATATTTGTGATTTTTTTTATATTATTTACTGCAAGTTTGGGCTTGTGGATTTTGAACTAGTGACTGGTGAGTTTTCTGAACGTGTGAAGTTAATAATTAATTTATAAGTATTTCTACAATCATGGTGAATTCTTCTAATAGGTTCTGAGTTTAGGTTTAGAGTGAATGGGTTTTGTGCACCACTACTGGAATTTAGTTTATTTTAGGTTGTTTTGCGACCCAGCAATGTACGTAATGGAGCCTCAAGTTTTATTAGAAATTTATGCAGCTTCTTTTAAGATTAAGGGAAACACCCATATTTTAGAGAGGGAGAGATTTTGGGTTTCAGTTTTTACTTTGAATGGAGTAATCCTGTGGAGCCCTTGTAACAGGATGGCTATATAGACATGTGCTCCTAAGAAAGGAAGGGTACATATTAAACTAGATTACCTTGGACTGAGGAGATGGTGTTAATCCCAGACCAGTACTGCTGGGATAAAATCCTGAAGAGATTACTTGAAGTTGAGTACATTTAAACAGATGTATGATAGCTCCAGGAAAAAGCTACTTGCAATTCCAGTCTAAGAACTGAAATCACAGTAACTTAAACCTACCAAGGTGTTAGATACAGGGATAGTAGGAACTGCAGATGCTGGAGAATCTGCGATAACAAGGTGTAGAGCTGGATGAACACAGCAGGCCAAGCAG
>JAHRHZ010000056.1:11871402-11885107 GCA_024137785.1 Ginglymostoma cirratum | reverse complement strand
TCCCAGTTACAGAAAGGTTCCAAGTCATCTGCACAGATTGTAACTCATCATTCAGGTTGAAGCACTTTTCCAGTTGAAAGCAGACAATCATGACCTTTTCTGGAGCTTATCTCAGCAACCTGGTAGTTATTTGAAGCCATGATTTATACAATTTCATTGATACTTTATACTTTATTATGAGGGTGTCAAGTAAATTTGGAATACATCACACAGTTTGAAATAAATACTCGCTGCCTGACCAGAATCTTGTTGGGAGGCATACACTGTCACAGCTCTCTGCTGTACTTTTTCAAACAGTTTTGCCTTCCCTGGGTGGATCATCATTTCAAACTGTTTTAGGCATGCAGATCCATTGATTCTGTAAAGCTGAGCTAAATTCCTTCAATGGCTGCAATAGATCATTTGACTGAAGTTTATAACCATTTCTCTGAAAAACTTTTATTTTGGGCTTGCCTCTAACTTGTTGTCTGATTACAGCTCTGTGAAGTGCCTTAAGACAGTTTCTAAGTTGTTAAGGGTGCAATTTAATCACTAGCTGAACAAGTTCTAGTCTAGTTGAGGTCATGTTTGACCCACGAGGTAAGTTTTCAATCAAAAATTTGCAAGGTTATTGAAAATTTATCCATGTTTGTCACACTGCCAATTCGGTCCCTGTCTCAGTTCCTTCATGATGCTGAAACCCTCACCCATGCCTGTTCTTACCTCCTAACCTAACTAATCTAATACTGTTTTGACAGAACCCCCCCACCCCCACCGAATATCTGTAAACGTAAGGTCACCCAAATCTCTGTTGCCCTAACTTGCATCAAATCCTGTCCTCTTATCACCCCAATGCTTGCTACACAGGCTCCCAGTCAAGTAACACAAGTCTAAAATGATCTTGCTTGTTTTCAAGCCTGCTTTGACCTTGCCATCCCTTTCCAGTCCTGAAAGCTTTTGAGATATCTGTACTCTTGTAATAGCAGCTTCTTAAGCATCGTGGCCATCCCTTCAGTTGCCTGACCAATAAACTGGAGTTTCCTCTCGATATCTTTCTGCCTCACAAGTACTGACATCTCTTTTAAGTCTGTCTAATAAAACCCCACTATATGATCAAGCTTTTGGTTATCCATGGTGGCTCAGTAGTTAGCACTGCTGTCTCACGACTCCAGAGACCTGTGTTCGATCCTACCCTCAGGTGACTGTCTGTGTGGCGTTTGCACTTTCTTCCCGTGTCTGCATGGATTTACTCCAGGTGCTCCAGTTTCCTTCCACAGTCCAAAGATGTGCAGGTTAGGTAGATTGTTTATGCTAAGTTATCCAGGGATGTGTAGGCTAGGTGGATTAGCCTTGGGAAATGCAGGGATACAGGGATAGGGTAGGGGATTGGGTCTGGGTGGGATGATCTTCAGAAGTTTGGTGTGGACTTGATGGGCTGAAAGGCCTGCGTCCACACTATAGGGATTCTATGATCTGGGCTAATATCTCCTCATGTAGTTTGATGACATTCTGTTTCATTGTGATTTGGAATGTTCAATATGTTAAAACCACTACAATATGCAGGCACAGCTATAACAGTGTCAGTTAAACTCAGTCAGGGCAGTAATGTGTGGGGTACCAAACTTGAATTTATCACCCTCAGACACAGTTCAAAAGATCCAACTTCTGTTCACTAGTGGACATGTATAGACAAAATCAAACTTAGCTGTGAGACATTCCATGCTAACTATTACCCATTAGACTCAACATGAACTGCACTGCAAAATGATGGTAGGGAAAAAATAGGGGTGGGAAGTCAAGGAATAAACTTTCTAGCTATTTTGATATCAAGGCCTTTGCTTTCTTCTGAGAAATACATGCTATTCAGGACCATTTTTATACATACCTGTTCATTGATGTAGCCATTGCTAGCTAGGCCAGCATTTGTTGCCCACCCCTAAGAGTCAACCACATTGCTATGGATCTGGATTTACATGTATACCAGACTAAATAACAATAGTAAATTTCCTTACCTAAAGAACATTAGTAAACCAGATGGGTTTTTAAATAACACTTGACAGTACATGTTTGCCGTAACAGTAGTTATTTATTGAATACAAACATCACCTTCTGTCAGGGTGGGATTTGAACCCATGGCCCTTGAACATTATGCTAGGATTTTGGATTACTAGTCCAGTGACATTACTGTTACTATTACTACACAGCCACTCATTCTTCTAGAATTCATTTTGTGACAAGAGTTAAGAATGTTAAAATGTTAAGAACATTTGATTTCTAGTTGCTCTAAATCTTGAATTGCTCATGTTAATGTTTGTAAATGTTGGAAAAATTAATTGCCAAACCTTCTGTTGATTTATAAAAGTACAATGCAATTACACAAATTGCATAAGAAAATGTACCTAATATGTCACAATGATATAGTATTTGCAATGTTCTGTACTTGCACCTCTTCTGAATACTTGACATAGTTGTCCTGTACAAGACATTTTATTTCAAGACCATGATAGGACATTTGTTCTTTCAGAACATTACACTTGACAGATAATTGCTGCTCGACTGTTTAAAGTGGGCAAGAAGTGCATTCCTTCATGTTTGTAGCTCTCAATTTGAACTTAATTCAAGAGCTTCAAAGGGACAAAGTCCATTTTTAATCTTCCTTCTCTCCTCATTTACATAATCTATGTTCCTTCATGGTACTTCATCAATCTACCGGAAAGGGAGCTAGCTATAAGTACTGAATCAAAAATGTGTTGCCAACCAGTTTCAAGGGTTGGAATTAACTGACTGTTCTATTCCTCAGGGCTGCTTAGCTCTGTTTAATTTTCATTCTGATTGGTGTAAATGTGTGAAGATATCTTCAGATGAACCGATGTGTCCAGATGTACACAATTCGTGGTATAGTCTTCAGTGGTGATGTTTGAATAAGATTATGCTACATTTAGGTTTTACGATCTGCTGTAACCCAAAAGGTTGTTTGGGCCCAGTTTTGTTGACATTTTTTTAGGGGCTAGATGTTAATGTGTATTTAGCCATCAATTTGGTGATCTTATCCTGTGTTTGACATCACTGTAGTTATTGATATGTTAAAGCGTTTCCATGGTAATCTAAAGAGCAGTCAGTGTCTCTTTTCTAAAAGATCCATAATCTTGGAGACAGATTGAAATGAATGAGATTGAACATGATCTACTGAATAAAAGTAGTATTTAGTCTGTTGGAGGTTTAGCTTCAACATCAAAGATATAGCTACACACAACATAGTTGACTTTTGCACCTTTTAAATTGTTAGTCAGGTTGAATTAGGAGTTTATTATTTCAAATAGAGACCATAATGGATTTAAGACTATAAAACCATGTGCAGCAGACATTCCAAGAGGAGTTAAAATAACTTTTGGTGTGTGAAGAGGTCTTTTATATGATGTTTGTAATGCAGAGACAGCCATAAACCTGCAGAGTAACAGTTGTTCTCCAGTGTATATCTTGAGGTGCTGATGAACTCGTAAATAATGTGAGCTTGCATTCTGCTTTCTGAAGCTCCTAGTTTTAGTCTGGTAATGTGACACTTCTGGATTTCCACTGGTTAGATTCTACCATTTTGAAAGGTTTATGTAAACTAGCACAGACTTTACTGGTTAGTTTGGAATGGCTCAGTTTGTGTTATATCAATGTGTTAAACTCCACCCCGATTCCCAATTTTGTCCACCGTTTGAGGGCTTTTTCGTTTTTTTTGTTCGTTCACATTTTCTTCAAGGATCATTTGTGTTACGTTACTAGCCGCTTTCAAATTAGTAGCTGGCCTTTTGTAAATACACTGTTTACATCCTAGAGCTTTTCTCAGCTTAAAGTTTTCCCTGCCTGCACCTTTGGTTTAAAGAGCAGTGGATGAGGCTATTGTATGCTGTCTCATTCAACTCCCATTTGGATTCTGCCTCAAGGTGCTTGCTAACATGTACGTTAAGAGGCTGTTTCATGTTCTGGTTTGTGGTTGGTTTTGGGTTTAGTACTAATGTAAACAGTAGGTAGAAAATGGCATTCAGATCAATGGTAGTCATATTGTATTGAACCACAGTGCCTTCCTCTTTGGTTTGAAATTTAAAATTGAGTTTAATCTTAGCAGGGAGATTAGTTTGCTCTTTGTTGATTTGTCTTTTGGTGTGATTTTTGGGTGGGAAGTAAAAGGCTGATACGATAAAATCAACAAGAGGGTGGTTGATTTGTCATTTTGTACCCTGTGAGAGCAAGCTATGGCATCACTGTTTTCCCATGTTTGTGTCTCATCTTAAACTCAACTACTTCAACATTTTCTGTAGACAAGACCCCACTACTATAATTCATTTAATTAGAAGGTAAGGGTTAAACCAGGAACCTAACGTATTTTGATAAGTCCTATCAGTTTTGTTTAAAATGGTAAAAGGAACTAAAGCTCTTCAGAGTTATGATTAAATAAATTAAATGTACTTTATATTAAGAAGTAGTCAGCCAAAAACTTAACATTGCGAGAATGTGAAGGAGGAGAGAAAGGTGGAGTGACAGTGCAGTTTATGGAGGAAATCCCAAATTATGGGACCCTCACAACTGAAGGCACAACCACGGATGAAGGAGCAATGAGAGACACAAATCCACAAGAGACACAGTCAAAGAAAGAATTTTGAGGGAACTAGACTGGAAAATTTTGGAGTAGAGAGGAGGCAAGTCCATGAATTGAACTAACACATGGATATTAAATAAAATCAATAATTTCACTTACATTGACAACATTTATGTGGCTTTACCGGTGAAGTTACATAATTTTTTGTTGTGAAAAATTTTGAAATTGCAGATTTACATTTGTCACAAGCAATTTACTGTTTCTAACTCAGTCTATGGGCAAACACAATTTACAGTTTATGGAATTGTCATAATTTACTTCAACATTTCATCAAACGAGAAGGAAAGTATTGAAGTGTTTTGCTGATGCTTAAGAGACAGGATCTTAAACACAATATTATGATACATTCACAATGGAATGTAAACAGATCATGTGAAAGTATGAAAGATCCATGATAGGCCCAGAATCATTATGTTCTGGAACAGAGCTCAGTATTTCTGTCTCTAAGTTTTTATAACATTTCTTTGATAACAATATGTTCATTTTGATGATGTTTTCATGGTTCTTTAAAGATTGAGATGCAATCATGTACAAATATCTGTCCTAGTGTACCTCTACCATGAGGCACGTACCCTGGAAGCAGACATCTCAACCTTCGCTTTAATAAAGTCCTTGTGTTGAACACACTGCTGTTTTGTACACTTGAAACATGGTGTCAGAGGTGGTGAGTGCTCAGGGCTGAAATAAAAAGCATAGTTACAAAGCTGTGAGCTACCAAGAAAAAAGGAAAAAAAGACCAAAGGTTTCAATGAAATCACCGCTTAAGAGAAAATGGCTGTAGCTTTTCCCCTACCAGTTCCTGTTCAACTGCTGGGGTTATGAGGTGGAACTGGGAATTCTTCCATGAACAATGCCACAATTATTCAATAACAATTGACTTGTTGAGCAAATCAGAAGACTTGGGAAGAGACTGTTTTGAAATTAATTCCACAAAAAATCTCTCAGAAGCAGAAAAAAAACGACACAACAGAAATTTTAAAAACATGATGTGCAGGTTAGGAGGATTGGTCATGCTAAATTGCCCGGTAGTGTCCAGAGATGTGCAGGCTAGGTGTCTTAGCCATTGCTAATGCAGGTTTATAGTGGGGGTATAGGATGTGATGGACGCTGTTGAGAGGATCGGTGCAGACTCGGTGGGCTGAATGGCTTCTTTCCACACTGTAGGCATTCTATGATTCTATACTTTGAGTGCCAAGTGAACTGGATGTTTGAACCGTACAAATTAATTCCAAGGGAACAAAGTAAAAAAGTGTCCTTTAGTAGCGATAGTATAGTAATATATTTAATAATATGTGCAAAGTGACTCAATATGACAATCCAAAACTAAAGTCGTCAGAGGTATGGTTATGGCTATTTGGTGGCACAATACATATGCTTATAAATTAGAACAGGTTATTTATAAGACCAATGCGATGCATGAACAAGGACCTGGGGGTTTTGATCATAGTTGACAAGTAAATACCACTAATGTAAGCTGGCGCATGTTTAATGCTTGGACTGATAACCCTCAATGTGTCACGATTTCGCAAGTGTCATAGCACACCAAACCATTGGCACCTCTTAGATGAATACAAAGAAACACTGAGAGGGTTAGGAGGTCTTCCAGGAGTACGTCATCTTGAAATAGATAAGAGCACAAGAACAAGCCCTGCTATAGAAAGGATCATATTAAACTAGAAAGAGTGCAGGAAAGGTTTACTCGGATGCCACCAGTACTCTTCTTTGAGTTAAAGAAGAGGTTGTATAGGCTGGAACTTTCTTCCCTGGGGTGTAGGAGACTAAGGGATGACCTTATAGAGGTCTATAAAACCATGAGACGCATGGATACGATAGATAGCCAACAGCTTTTCCCCAATGCGGGGGGGAGATATTCTAAAATTAGATGGCATAGGTTTAAGCTGAGAGGGGAGAGATATAAAAGGATGCAGAGGGGGATTTTCTTCACACAGTAGTTGATGGGTATCTGGAACAGGTTGCCAGAAGTACTGGTGGAGAGAAATATAATTTCATTTAAGAACATCTGGACAGGTACATGGATGGGATAAGTATGGCAGGATATGAACCAAGTGTTGGCAAATGGAACTGGTTTACTTGAGAAAACTGGGCAGCTAGGACAAGTCGGGCAGAAGGGCTTGTTTCTGTCCTCCAGACCTCTATAACCCATTCAGCACCTTTCAAGGAAAATTCCAGCCTCATTTTAAAGGAAATATAAAATGTAAGAGCTGGAAAAGAAATGAGTATTCAAGAAAGTGGCAACTCCTACAGAATGGATTAACAATTTGGTAGCAGTGGAAAAACCTGAAAAGCTGAGGGAATACATTGACCCAATGAATGTAAATAAAGCCCTGGAGAAATTTCACTACCTGGTGCCAAACATTGACGTTTTCCTTGAATGGAGCTATGGTGGATGATCTGCTAGTTACGAATGTGGAGACACAAAGGAATACGCCATTGCTGACCATGATCAAAATCTCGCGTGACAGCTCAGCAGAACTTGCCAGGTGTACCTGAAGTTGAATAAGAGTAAAATTAAAACTTAAGACCATATACTAACAGCAAAAAGCTTTTGTCTAGGCTTCAAATTGGTACAAACTGTAACAGTTATGCAGTGAATAACAGACATCTCAGCAGTAGAAAGCCTTCTTGGATTCTTCAACTATCTGGCAAAATTCCTGCCTAATTTGTCATCTAGCATGAGCCAGTATATCTACTCATGGCTAAGGATATGCAATGATATTGGTATGTAGAACAAGAAGCAATATTCACTAAAATCAAGCCACAAGTGATAGCAATGATAGTGCTGAACTGCTACAACATAAATGACCAAGTTACTCGGCAGTGCGATACTAGAGTCATAGAGATGTGCAGCCCAGAAGCAGACCCTTCAGTCCGACTCATCCACGCTGACCAGATATCCTAAATTAATCTAGTCCCATTTGGCAGCATTTGGCCCATATCCCTCTGAACCCTTCCTATTCGTATACCCGTCTGGATACCATTTTAAATGTTGTAATTGTACCATCTTCCTCCACTACCACTGACAACTTATTCCGTGCGCACACCACATTCTGTGTGAAAAACAGCCATTCAGGTCCCTTTTATACCTTTCCCCCTCTCACCTTAAACCTATGCCCTCTAGTTTTGGACTACTGTACCCTGGGGACAAAGTCCTTGGCTATTCACCCTATCCATTCCCTCATGATTAGTACCAAGACAGGACTTGGAAGAATCCTAATACAGCAAAGTCAACCAGTTGCATTTGCATGCTGTGCACTAACACAAGCAAAAAGACCATTAAAAAAAAAGACCTTACACATGTTGAGGACGAAGTGCCTAACCACGGTGTTGGCATGTGAACCTTTTCATTAACACCCCTACTTGGAGGCGACAAAGTGACCGTCAAGCCTGGTTGCAAGCCACTTTAGAGTATTTTCCTCAAGCTGTTACTATCTGCTCCAAAGAATCTATGAAAATTTTTCCTCCAGTTACACAAATAACATCTGGATGTGATGTGCAAGCAAAGGAGGCAGGTGCATATTGCAGACTTGTTTTATCAAGAGCGGTCCTCTTGGTGAAAAATTTGGATGGTGCTACAACATAGTCTGAAATCTTTCTGATTCAATGTGAAGCAGCAGATTGTCATGCTCTGGAAGTCATCAATCCAGCAGTGATGCTGAACATAACAGGCAAGTGCCTTGCTCACATCGAACAAACTATTCAACAAGATGCAAATCTCCAAGAGTTGCAAGAGTTAATGATAAAAGTGTTAATGATGGCCATAGAGCATCAAAAACAAGCCTGTTACTATAATAGCATATTGGGCAGATAGAGATAAATTGACTGCCAGGGATGGTATATTGTACAAAGGAAGTAGAGTAATTATCCTGAAGGAGTTGAGAGAAGAGATGCTAAAGCACATCCACGTGCAACACTGAGAAATTGAATTAAACCTGTGAAAAGCAAGAGATTTGCTCTATTGGCCAAACATGAGCAATAAAATCAAGGAGCAATCCAGTCAGTGCGGTGCTTGAAATGAATACTTAGCTAAGCAAGCTACAAATGACACCTTACATTATGGATAGACCATGGATGAAGCTGAGAGTAGATCTCTTCACACTCACAGGTACTGATTGTCTTTTCACAAGTTGACAACTATTCTGACTATTAGGAGATGGACCAGTTGACTTCAATGATTAAATAGACATTGTCAAGTGTCTAAAATCACATTTCAGCTGTTATGACATTCTCAATATTATCATGAATGATAGTGGTCCTCATGAGTGAAGAACTGAGTTGAGTCATCTCCGCATTATCCCCAGTAAAACTGAGAGGGCGATGAAAATTGCTAAAGACCTTGAACAAATCTCACAAAGGTATACACAAGACAATCTTTATGTGAAGAAACACACCGACTGATGATGTGGAAAATAGTCCAGTAAAAAGATGAATGTTACACCACAAACAAACTACATTTGCAATAATAAGAATAGCTACTAAGGCCGGAAGCAGTAACAGGCAAAAAATCTTAACTTTCACTTCAGTCAATCCTCATGTTGAACGCACTGCTATGTTATGCAGATGACACACCGATCTTTGTATTTCTGTGTGCGTGTTTCCATTTTTTAAAAATCTCTTTGACAGTTTACCCATTTGGATAAATCTTTAAAGGGTCTTCAAAGAATATGCTGCTTGCCAGTGCTTTTAAAGATCTGGAGGTGCCAGTGTTAGACTGAGGTGGACAAGGTCAGAAGTCATACAACACCAGGTTATAGTCCAACAGGTTTATTTGAAATCACAAGCTTTTGGAGTGTACACTCCACCTGATGAAGGAGCAGCACTCCAAAAGCTTGTGATTTCAAATAAACCTGTTGGACTATAACCTGGTGTTGTATGACTTCTGAACTTTCAAAGATCAGCCAGCCATTGGGAAATGGCTGTTTTTCTCATTGGCTTGAGGCTAGCGATGGGTCTAGCCCACGTACGCAGAAGTTATGCTGATGTCTGATCAATGTTGATACGTGTTTTGCACCCGCTCAAACAAGGGCACAATGCAGAGCAAGAGCTAAGCGTCAGAGCTACTTGCCATTGGTGGAGGTGAGGGGTGGATTCAAACCAGGTGGAACGCTTGATTAGTGGATTAGAGCAAACAAAGTATTAACTAGGTATTACAAAGCAGATGTTGGTGCCAGACTGTTCTTTGTACATTTGTTTTTCTTCTATGACTATCATTGGCACTGGTGAAGAGTTACTAAATTCTCTAATGAGGCAAAGTAATGGTTAATCTCAAAACTCCTGATCAAAAGGACTCAGAAAAATCAAGGGTAAGAAAATCAGTTTTTTTTTATTAGGGCATCAACAGTGTTGTTTGTCATCAAACCATATTTTGACTAAGCCCCAATCATTTTTGCCTTATGCTTGTTTAATTATTCTAAACATCTTAATCAAACATAGTTGCCCTTTACAGAAGACAAAAGTACAAAACACATACACATGCTAGTACCTTGAACGATAATGCAGGTTCACTCTAGTTACTAATCTGTGCTGTTTACATTGCTGGAAACCACAAACTTTTCAAGTGCAATGGAGCAGGCAGTGAGCCAGGTTGCCAAGGTTGGTGGTTTTGAGTCCTCACACGGGCCTTCTTTGTTACATGTAGACACACGCAAAATAGAGGAAGGTGTGTTCTCTGGTGTCAGACCTTGTCTGCATTCTGACTGCCAGAATACAGGTATCAGATAAACCGGTCTAAAATGCATGGCTCCAGGGTGAGTTCTCATACTCCAGTAATCTCTGCCTGAAGTTAAAATAATAGCAAATGCCCTAACAAACCTAATTTTAAAAAAACAGATAATTTTCAGTGCCCTTTTCAACAGTATTTTACTTCAAGTTTTATATAGTTCTTGGCTTCAGTAGTTTTGTATTGTTGGTGACAGAGTTGTCAATAATTCTACTGCAAAAAATTTGCCTAACTTTACCCTTTTTTTTACAAGGAGTCTTTTATATCATTGCAAAAGATAAATCTTCCAATTCAGGTTGACAACTACGGTGGTATGTGACCTTGGAGGCTCATCACATGACCAAGCTGTGCTGTCTGAAAAACTTATTTAATCCCATTTCTACAATTTTAAGCAAAACATGAAAAGAAAATAGAAGAAACTTTTTTTCTGGATTCTCCCTGTGATTATTTTTCTTCCCAAGTGATTAATATTTTTAATTATATGTTTTGAGTCTTTAAGCAAAGCACCTCCACTGCCTCACAAAAGGCTTCCATTTTGAAGCTGGTATTCAAGCAGTCTTTTCCTTCTGTTATACTGTGGAGCCCATAGGTTGATTAACATAGTTCTGGAATTTACAATTATTGTTAGATAAATGTACACTTAAATTGAATTTAAAGCAGTGACAATAAATTAATGTGCTTTACAATCTGAAACACTGTAGGATTATTTGTGGCGAATGGTTATCCTATTAGTTATCTTCAATTACATACCGTGCAGGCTAGTCTGGAAATGCTATTTTTGCTGTGAATCTTAGCTCCGAGTTAGATTGCAGACACAACATAGTGAGGCAGAGAAAACGAGATAGGACATGATGAAACAGCTCAATGTACCACAGTCAATGTGATTAATGTATCAAACTAAGTAATACTTTACATTCAGCTGCACAGCTACAATATGTGAGCCAATTCCTGAACTGTCAGATGGGCACAAGAACAGACCAGACTTGATTGGTATCGGGAACCTTATTTTAAATTTGAATTTTCTCTGTGTAATACATGCATAGTTGCATAAGATTTTATACATCTTATAAAAGATGTATTTTTCACAATGAGTACCCAGCATACAAGTAGACATAATTTTCTTTTTGGTGTAATGGGTTAAAAAATCTTCTCAAATTAGGGCCCTAAGCTCAGATCCAACCCAGAATGTGGAACAAAAATTGTTCCTCTTTGCTGACCATTAAAATCCAACTTGGAATGAGCTTCTGGAATCAAAAGCCAGTTTCTGATGTATGTGGATCTAAACCACAAACCTGGTCATGATTGACTTTGTACAGGAATAGGGCAGGTATGATAGGTAGTGGAGGTCTTGTGGCATAGTGGATTGAGTGCACGGCCTCTGAACTAGAAGATCTGGCTTCAAGTCTCAATCCAGGTCCTGATGGCCAAGTTTCGCAATGGAGCCAAACTCAACATGTTAATCTTAACAACAGAATAGTGACTGCTGGTGAGAAGATTGGAGCCTCTAACATCATTAACCATTGCTCCAAGCTACAACATGCATCTAAGCATGTATGTTGCCTTGGCAATTTAGATTCCTTGGGGGATGGTGGTAGAGTAGGGCTTCTGAGCCCAGGGCTCATCTGCGCCATCCACTTTTCTTTCCATTTCTTTTCTTTGTTTTTCTCCCTTTTCTACTTTTCTTTTCCCCCTTGTTTATTTTACTTACTTCTTGTTGAAGCTCTTGGTTGCGACGATGGCATCAGCGGCAACAAGTAGGCCCAGGACAGACTCATGATGGTGTAGGAGGCACAGTTTGGGTCCAGTACAAGGTTCAGCGGCATTGATGAGGTGGGTCTGAAGCGGATTTCTGGCAGCAGTGGAGTCGAATTTGGGCTGGTGTGGTACCCAATGGCATCGGTGGCGTCTGTGTTGGCGAGGTCCGGCTAGGACCCATAGTTGCGAGGGCATTAGTGGAGACGAGATGGCACTGAAGAGTGGTGACTTGCACTCCAGTAGCAGCGCGGTGAAGGGGACTCATGCCTGGCCACTAGACCCATGGCATACAGTGGAGCACTTAACAAGAAGGACTGTAAAGTTGAATACTCTTTTTTTGTTTCTGCCTTTACATTCCATGTTGGGGCTTATTTTTCTGTATTTTAGGATGGTGCTGTGAGTGGCAACACTATAAAACACTTTTCACTGTATTTTGTGATGAAATACTTGTGATAATAAATAAACCAAATCTGATAAGGGGTCAATTTGTACCAGTGGCTCAGGGTTCAATCCCAATTCTGCAAGAACTGATTTGGGACTTGGTCCCTTCCCTTGCTCAGGGTGGGGATTGCAGCATTTTTCAATAGAGTTTTGAGGACAAACTCAAAATATCCAAATTGAATCACAGGGCAGAATTGTCCATTTTCATTGGGTGTCTTGTTCATTACTCAAGAGGTGGCAAGACAGCCTCACTGACTAATTACATTGAGGTTTGCCATAATTTCCTCCAATTAGGCAGTTTAGAGGGCAGTGGTGGAGAAATCCCTGGGAACAGATGTCCCATCTAGTGAGAGCTATTGAGAAGATTGCAAGGACCAAGAGGTCAGTTGTATGCCTGCTTGAGGGTTCTCTGCTGCTGGAAGTCACTGGGGGGTTGGGAGCAGAGATGTCGGAAACGAGCTAAAGGTGGGGGAAGGCAGCAGGCGATTGCTCTTAACAGCAACCTTTCTGCATCATGTCTGTGCCTTCGATAATACACAAATGATTCTGAGACTCCAACCCCCCCACCCAAACATTGAAGGGCAGCCTATTCTAACCATCTAAAAGTCATGTGGAGCAGCCTCTTTTATTTATGTCACCTGGAGGAAGGTCATTCATGGACTTCATGATCAGAACTTAATTTAAATGGAGATGGGAAGATGGCTGAGTTGTGTTTGTCACCCCATCTCCCCCTTCCTAATTAAGTTGCTTTTCTGTCTGAGTGATGAATGGCAGGTCTTCCCAGGTGGGGTACAATCTAAATCTCCAAAGCAATCTCCAATTTGAACGAAACCAAGAAATAATAGTTTGTGAACCCAAACGCTAAAATCAGACATCACATTCGTGATTGCAGAATTTCAGTTTCTAATGCCAGCAGATATTTTTGGCAGTACCGGTTTAAAAAGAGCATTTCCTTAAAAGACTCTGCATACAGCTTTTTCAAAACCACGGTCCTGTTAAAGCATCAGAGATAATAGGAACTGCAGATACTGGAGAATCCGAGATAACAAGGTGTGGAGCTGGGTGAACACAGCAGGCCAAGCTGCATCATAGGAGCAGGAAAGCTTGACGTTTCGGGCCTAGACCCTTCATCAGAAAAGGGTCTAGGC
>JAHRHZ010000056.1:11837780-11866402 GCA_024137785.1 Ginglymostoma cirratum | reverse complement strand
GTTTTGGGCCAAGACCCTTCATCAGAGGGTCTACGCCCAAAACGTCAAGCTTTCCTGCTCCTATGATGCTGCTTGGCCTGCTGTGTTCATCCAGCTGTACACCTTGTTATCTCGGATTCTCCAGCATCTGCAGTTCCTATTATCTCTCTTATCAGTTTTCTGTTTCTTTTTAACACAAGCTAATCATTTTTATATTTTTCATTGCATTATTATATGAAAATTTGAAGTGTTTTTTTTTCATTTTAACATTCATAATTCTTAATGAACGAACATTTTTTGAGGTATTTGGGTAGGAAGGTGAAAGGCAAGGTAAGGGAGGCAGGCTCTCTGGATGGATGGGATTCAGATGGTGATCTTGGGTTTGGTTGGATCAATTAGGTCAGGGAGGGTATCAATAGTAGTGAACATTGGGATGGGGTAGTTAGGTATTAGTTTTAATGATTTCTGAATTAACTTGTGTGGATGTGTTACAGCACACCTCCAGGACAGCGAGGAATTCTGAACCAGAAGTAGAGACATTACTGCTGCACACTAGACCCTCTAGCCGTTGAGTCTTATTATAGTTGCCCTGGAGTTAAAGGAAGTTTTAATCCCTGTAACATTTTCTATGAGTAACCCTGAAAGTAATTAAGTTAGAACCCTCTGAAGTCTTTGATTTCAACCAGGAGTGGGAGTCTTTGGAGTGTTTCCAACAACAGGTAATTGCTCTTCGGAAGTTTAAATTACATGCAATTCCTGCATAGTCAACTGTGTCGGAACTTGCACATGGTCCCAACCCACAGCTCCACTCTGCAACAACTATTTACCTATCCGAAAGATTTCTGTCCACACTTGCTTTCAGACTTGCTGAGTTTTTTCAGAATGTTCTGTTTTGTACCAGCAACATATTGATTGGCTAAGCAATTAAGAAGAATCAATATTGTGATCCTGTTTTTATATTCTTAAAAATTGAACAAGAATGTTTCCAATTCCTGGTATCTGTAAAACCTGGACGAATGAAAACCTTTTTTTTCCCCTTTTTGCCGGATTTGATTGACATGTAATGTTTACAATTTGACTGCAGCCAAATTAAGCACAGGGGACGCTGCAGCAAGTCTTCTCAGCTACCACCATTGTAATTACTGATGCTTCTGGTGCCCTGTACCTCATATTTAAAATTCTCATCCTCGTTTCTCATTTGGTCTTGTCCTCTATCTCCAATACATTTCAGTTCCTTTCTCGTTATTGACAGCTATGCTCCCTGTCTTTTGGAATTCCTTCCTGAAATCTCTCTGCCTCCCACTTCCCCAGTAACTTTTAAAATGCTCCATAAAACACAGTTCTCAATCAAGTTATTAGATACCACTCCTTTATAGAAACATGGAAAATAGGTGCAGAAGTAGGCCATTCAGCCCTTCGTGCCTGCACTACCATTCAGTACGATCATGCAATTTCAGTATCCAGTTCCCATCCTCTCCCCATATACCTTGATCCCTTTAACCGCAAGAGCCCTATCCAGCTCCCGCTTGAATGTACCTGATGAACTGGCCCCAAAAGCTTACTGTGGGAGAGAATTCCACAGGTTCACAACTCTGAGTGAAGAAATTCTTCCTCATCTCAGTCCTGATTGGCTTACCCCTTGTTCTTCCCCAACACTGGGAATATTCTTCCTGCATCTAGCCTGTCCAGTCCCATCAGTATTTTACATGTTTCTATGAGATTCCCCCTTCATTCTTCAAAATTCCAGTGAATACAAGCCCAGTTGATCCAGTCTTTCCTCATATGTCAGCCCTGCCATCCCGGGAATCAGTCTGGTGAACCTTTGTTGGACTCCCTCTATAGCAAGAATGTCCTTCCTCAGATTAGGAGACTAAAACTACACACAATACTCAAGGTGTGGCCTCACCAAGGCCCTGTATAACTGCAGCAAGACTTTCTTACTCCGATACTCAAATCCTCTCGCTATGAAGGAGAACATGCCGTTAGCATTCCTCACTGCCTGCTGCACCTGTATTCCAGCCTTCAGCAACTGTTCCACCATGACATCCAGGTCTCATTACACGTCACCTTCTCCTAAACTACCATCATTCAAATAATAATCTGCCTTCCTGCTCTTGTGACCAAAGTAGATAACCTCACATATGTCCAGATGATATTGTGTTTGCCAAGTATTTGCCCACTCAGCCAATCTGTTCAAGTCACCCTGCAGCCTTGTAGCATCCTCCTCACAGCACACACTGCCACCCAGCTTAGTGTCATCTGCAAATTTGGAGATATTGCATTCAATTCCTCTGTCCAAATTGTTAATGTAAATTATGAATAGCTGAGGTTTCAGCACTGAACTCTGCGGCGCCCCACTCATCACTGCCTATCGCTCTGAAAAGGACCTGTTTATTCCAACTTTCTGCTTCCTGTCTGCCAACAGTTCTGTATCGTGTCAATACATTACCTCTGATACTATGAGCTTTCATTTTGCTTACTAATCTCTTGTATGGAATCTTGTCAAAAGCCTTTTGACCGTCTAGATTCACAATATCTGCTGATTCACCATTGTCTACTCTACTGGTCACATCCTCGAAAAATTCCAGAAGATTTGTTAAGCATGATTTCCCTTTGGCAAATCCATGTTGTCTAGGACCGATTCTGTCACTGCTTTCCAAATACTCAGTTATTACATCCTTAATAACTGAATGCAGCATTTTCCCCACCAGTGATGTCAGGCTAACCAGCCTATAATTCATCAATTTATCTCTCCCTTTTTTTTTAAAGAGAGGAGTTACATTAGTCACCCTCCAATCCATTGGAACTCCTCCAGATTTTGGCATGACTTTTGCTTACCCTTTCATTTCATTGAGGTGGTCTGCGGTGTTTCTTGATGTTGAAGTGATTTATATAGATGCCGATTGTTGACTTGTCATGTCTTGGTGCAAGAGGATTACATATGTAATGTGGAATCGCAAAACGGGAAGACAGAATCTGTTTCTCATTCGGCTTCAGTTCTGTGGTCTGTAGCACTCTCAGAGTGCCTTTTGCCTAGTCTGCAGTTTAATGATGTTGCAGGATTATCACTGCCTCAGTTGTGATTATCATTGGGTCTGTTGAGATTGATGGCTCAATATTAGCTTATGTGCTGCGCACATTTATTTCATTTGGGATCTTTGCATGGGAGTGTGAATGGCATTTGCTTTTCTACAGAACCGTATGTCACAACTACCTCAAATCATTGCATTCCTGCATTTCCATGCTATGTGTATCCTGCTAGATGTCAATTGTTGAACACAATTGTAGTTAAGGGACTTCTTAAAAGGTACATCTCTAAGACTCTATGACTCTAAGTGAATACGTCAAGATGTTGAGATATGAGTAGACAGCAGCTGTAATGTTGTTGCCAATGAGTGAAGTTTAGATTAGGTGAGGAGCAAACATTAAACAAATAGCCTGGCAACATTTGACCTCCTTGCAGGTAAAGTGAACTGACATACACTACGTTTAATTGGTTGGATGAAGCACTTTTCCATAGCCTTCTATTTGGGACTGTTCGTTGAATCGTTCTTTCCCACCCTCTCATAGCTTTCACTATCTGTGCAAGCACCAAGTAACCGTGGGAATATTTTTGAGTAAGACTCATGTCTTGTATCCAACTGTGCTAGCTCATTCCACCACTGGTTGCATTCTCAAATTCATACAACAATCCCAGCTGCTTTTCCTCCAGCATTGCAGAATGGAGCTTGGCACAATGTGCTCATGTTCTCTGTGATTTGTGGTTTGTGTGGCTATGTATTATGTGTTATGTACTTATTCTGCCTTCAGAAAACAAATCACCTTTTTCTCAGCAGTTGAGCTGCAAAGCTGAATGCCAAAGCTGTGTGACCAGAGTCACTTCTTCGGGAGATGTGAGTTTATAGGTTTGCAGTTTCAAGAGAATTGTCTTGCATTCACTTCTCTGATTGTTTAAACATAGATGCAGGTTATGTGCCTGTGTGTTCCTACTTGAGGTATGGCCTGACCACTGCGTCTTGGTCAATGGAAGTGGGGTCTTCTGTTTGCCAATGCATCATCCCAGGTAGCATAACCCATTTGAAATAAAATTGTTGGCTCAATCTGTTCCACTACCCGCTATACAAACTTGTTGCCCCATTAGTTTCCATTGTGGGAACATCTCTAGCAAATGCCAGCGCTGTGTACCTGGTTTAATTGACTCTTTGTCTTTGTCAGAGATACGTGCAGACTTTCCTTGCTGGACACTTTTGTGGAAATTGGCGAGATTATAGGCTAATTGGAAAGCCTAACTGCCCATTCATACCAGTATCAAGATGTACTCCAATATTATGACAGAATAATGCATGACTTCATCACAAGATTGCACAAGCTTATATGCTACTTGCATTTCACAATTATATTAATACTTTTCTCTCCTGGGTACTTTTTTGCAACTTTGTGTTATTTATTTATAGAGAACATCTTTTTCTCTATGTATTGACTGAAGTTTACCTGTAGATATTTCGTGTATGCAAGTCAGACAGTGACATCCACTTTTATTTTAAAGAAATCATTACACTGTGACCTTTGTGGAATGACTAGTATACACTCTTGCAGATTAGAAGAATTTAGTGAATAAATGACATCAAAAATCTGTGAGGGTTTCAAATCCCTTGAGTTGCATTTTGGATAGATTTCAGATAAAGGTCACTGTGTATTTGTAAATCGTGCATATCCGATCCAGTGTAATGATGTAAAATTCCTTGTTTTGATTTTTTTCATGTAGATTATTCAAAACATTGCTTCACATGTAGTTTTATCTTGTATTGTTTGAATGTGATTAGCATTATAGTAGTTACAGTACTTTGAACAGCTAACCTACACCACTATGTCTATTAGCTGAAACCACATTCAACAAATGCATAGCCGTCTTGTCACATGAACAACACTGTGGATGCGTGTAAGACTACACATCTCATGTTTTCTCACTCATTTATCTTTGTGGTATACAGACGTAGCCTTTGATAGAGTGAGCTAATTTAGTTCTTTTCTGGTGCATGAAAAAAGACTTGCGTTTAAATAGCACCTTTCACGAGCACACAAAGCGCTTTGCAAACAATGACAAATGCGCAGACTTTATATTTTATGGTGACCATTTGTTCCTTAAATAGGTTACTTTTTTTAATGCATCATCATTGACGAGTTCCTTATTAAAACTATTCATCATATTCTTTTGAGAAATAGTGCTTTGATTATTGTTAATCTGAGTTGATCTTAGGCACTATCTGCGCAATGTGTAAAGTTCAACAGGAATGGTATGGTCACATAAACAGAAATCCATCACAGTCATCCCACTTTCGAAGAACATGTAATTTATTCTGCAGGATAGATAAAAGGGGAAGTAGTGGATACAAAATATTTGGATTTTCAGAACGCATTTGTTCAGACTACTTAATCAGACAAAAGCTTGTGGTGTTGATGATAGTATATTGACTAACTAATAGACAGTTGGGATAAGGGGCATATTTTCAGGATTGCAACTTGTAACAGTGGAGCGCTGAAGGAATTAGTTCTGGAGCCATGATTATTTACAAGATATTTTAATGACTTCAATGGCAAAAGTGAAAGTATGGGCTGAGAGACTGCCACACTGGACCAAGGGACCAGTGCACTGGGCTGAGAGGTCACCACACCAGGCCAAGACATTGCCACACCAGGTCTGTGCTGAGGTCAGGAGTTCTCATTGTGGGAGAGAAGGGGGAAGAAAAAACACAAAAGAGAAAAAAAAAGAAAATAAATGGTCAGAGCAGATGAGCTCCAGCTGAGGGGATCTACACTGCCATCTTGGACCTGAATATGAGTTCCTTTTCCAAGAAAAGATATACTAGCATCGGAGACAGTCCACAGAAGGTTCACCAGGCTGATATCAGGTAGAGAGGAACTGTTCGATGTGGAGAAGTTGAGTATGTTGGGCCTTTTTGGAATATAGAAGAATGAGAACCAACCTTATTGAAACATACACGATTCTTAGGGGAATTGACTGGGTAGATGCAGAATGGTTGTTTCCCTTTTTAGTAGAGCCTCGGACCACAGGCCACAATCTCGGAGGAAGACAGTGATGAGCAGAATTTCTTCTCTCATAGGATAGTGAATATGTAGTGTTTGAGGGCTGCTGAGGTGGGGCCATTGTGTATATTCAAGGCAGAGATGGACAGATTTTTAGTCAGTAAGACAATAAAGGGTTATGGGGGAAGGGCAGGAACGTGGACTTCAGGATAATCAGATCAGCTATGATCTCATTGAACAGTGAAGCAGATTCAGTTGGCTGAATGGCTTACTTTTGCTCTTGGTCTTGTGGTGGTCTTCAATGATCATGTTTCCATTATTTGTTGATTTGATAGTGTTCAGCTCCAGTTATTATTCCTTTCTAATGAAGGAGCCTGCACCAACCATGAGTGGTCTTGGGCTGGAAGGTGGAAGGTAATCAAATTAGAACCAGCACTAACCATCTAGAATAAGAATAGAGCCACTTCAGGAGATGTGAGTTTATAGGTTTGCAGTTTCAAAAGAATTGTCTTACATTCACTTCTTCGGTTGATTGTTTAAACATAGATGCAGGTTATGTGCATCTAGAATAAAATTAGATATAGCATCAGTTTCTGACATTCAAAGGCATTACCACTGCCAGATTCTCTGTCACGGATATCTGGAGGGTTTTGATTTATTAGAAGTTTAACCAAGTCATCTTTATCAAGATGCTAGAACAGAGCAAAGTCAGAAGCTGGATAGTGTGACATGGTTAGCTTAGAATCAGATAGAATACAAAATTGTTAGGGTGCAGAAGGAAGTCATTTAGCCCATTGTGTGTCTCATTGCCATTATTTACAAGACTCCAGTCAATAGTATAGAATACTTGCCACCTAAATAACTGGCTACTGCAAACATGCAAAAAACTGACCATCAACCTCGTGGTATTGCTTTAACAGCTTGATTGGTACGCAAGTCACTGCTCTCAATAGCCATCCCCACTGCCAATAGTTAAGTGCAACTGCAATGTGTAGGAGTTACAGGATGCACTATCCACAACTTGCCAGCATTATGTTTGCTTCCTGACATCTCTAACACTTAACAGAACAAGACCAGCAATGACATGTTTACAACATCCACTTCAAAATTCAGTACCATTCCTTCATGATTATTAGAATCATAGAATCCCCATTGCATGGAAACAGGCCCTTCGGCCTAACAAGTCCACACTGACCCTTGGAGCATCCTACCCAGACCAATCCCCTATAGCCCACCTAAGCTACACATCCCTGAACACTATGGGCAATTTAGCATGACCAATCCACCTAGCCTGCACATTTTTGGACTGTGGAAGGAAAACAGAGCACCTGGAGGAAACCCACACAGAAACAGAGAGAGTGTGCAAACTCCACACAGATACAGACCTGAGGGTGGAATCAAACCCAGGTCCCTGGCACTGTGAAGCAGCAGTGCTAACCACTGAGCCACCGCGCTGCATTTCACACCCATCCGCTCCAGTATCTATCTGCTATCACTGCTCCCCTCCCTCTCTATTTTTTTCGGAGTCCCCTTCCCCTCCTCCATTTCTGAAGAAGGGTCCCAACCCGAAAAGCCAGCTTTCCTGCTCCTCTGATGCTGCCTGGCCTGCTGTGTTCCTCCAGTTTCACACTGTGTTATCTCCCCACACTTGCTCCCACCCACCTCAAACATCCCCCCTCCCTCCTAACCCTGAATGGCCTCTACACCGCCTCCTCAGTTGCCGGGGAAACCCCACCACCTTTTCTCCCAACCAGCACTAGTACTGCACTAACGACTGTGCCACTCACTTACATCTCGCTCAATCGTTCCGATTCTCTCATTACAAGAGAAAGTAGCCCACAAAAAGGTTGATAGAGTCACATTGGGAGGTGGGCTGCCAGACACTGGGCTACTCAGCCCTTAGCAGGAGATACTGCAGGCTCTGACTGCTCCAAGTGACTAACTGATCACATCCACACCTCCTGGACAGATAACAAAGGCTGACATTGACTTACTGTGCCAGTCCCCACCAGCTGAAAGCTGTCTGCTTTGACTTGACTGAGGACTTCTAATAACTTTTTCCACATAGAGGATGGTTTGTATGTGGAATGAAGTGCCAGAGGAAGTGGTAGATGCAAGTGCACTTACAACATTTAAAAGATATTTGGACAGGTACATGAATAAGAAAGGTTTAGAGTGATATGGGCCAAATGGCAGCAAGTAAGACTCGTTTAGTTTGGGAAATTGGTTGGCATGGACGAATTGGACTGAAGGGTCTGTTTCTGTACTGTATGACTCCATGACTCTAAAACCATGACTGGCTTCTGATAAATGTCAAGAGTACTGTGAGCCTGGGGTGGGGTGGGGAGGGGAGCAGTGTGAAGCAAGTCAACACTGCTGTGAATATCCAGGTAGGCCCCAGTTAACTAAGAATGAGAGCACAGTCAAACAGCTCTAGGATGCTACCTGATTCAACTGATGAGCTGGTGTGTGTCCCAGTGTCCTTGCGACAGCTTTGCAATGATCAATGTTGCACCAGCAGCAAAGTGCAGCTTAAAAAGGTAGAAACATCCTGTAAGCAGATTGGAGGAGCACCATGAGGGTCTGGAAAGGCTGACAGATGTAGGATGTCAATGTGGACTGGGGGTGGTATGAGTGTGGCAGGTGTTCTGAAATTCCAGGTTCCAAGATGGCAAACTGGAGGAGCAAGTAGAGCACTGAAGTTGCCAGGGACACACACGGCCTTTCGTGTCAGGAATTGTTGTTGTCTAGTTTCCTCAGTGGTGGCACCATATGAAGCTGTGTATTAATGGGGCATGATTTGCAGTTAATGAGGCTGACAACTAGCAATAGTCCCCACTAATAGGCATCTTGCTACTCCTGAGCAAGAAACACATCTTGACACCCTGACCTCTATATGAACATGTAACAAAATTGTTTTGATCTTGAGAAAGGTCACAAGTGGTTCTCACAGATTGGTCACACAGACCATTCAGGCCCCTTTAATATTCCATCCAGCAATGTTCCCTCTAAAGTGTGTGGCTGTACAGCCACTCAGAGGCTCCACATAAGCCAACGGATGTGCCAACACATTGACTTGAGAAGCTGCAGCCACATGCAGCCCTCAGAGATCCATGCAGTGGAGAAAAGCATTAGAGAGAAAGTAGCCACCCAGAGTTTCAGACTCTGATCAGACTATCTAGGCTCATGTTTGCATAGTAACATTTCAAGATAATCAATATACATCTAAAACAATTAGACTGCAGACTGGCTTGATCTACTGTTTTATCTTAGTTGAATACATTTCACAGCAATCTAATGCTTCATTGTGGATAATTTGTCTGATCCGCGGTTTTTAATATCTGAATGTAACAACAGATGCAATGAAAGATAGCACCAGCAAATTAAGAGAGACTGCCCCCACCACACGTTGTTTTAAGAAGAAACCTCATTTCCTGAACTTCATACACTTTGCTCTCTTTCTTATTTTCTATTACCAGTTTTGCAGTGATCCATTCAGAACAAAAATCACATAATTTAGGTAAACCGTCCTCAGACTTGTATTTTAGTGTAATACATGCTGGAATTGGAATTATTTACGTAGATTGTGTGTGCAATGAATGTTGTGTGTATGCATGAGCCACCGACGCAAAGATACTGAGGTGTTGAACAGACACAGTGAGTGCCAGACATTTTTCAGATTATTATCCTGCACTGTCAAATTTCTACATTTTAAAAATGTGGAGGAGAGATCGTGGGAGAGATCCATGTAACTGTGGATGGTGTATTCTTTTGTTATTTATGTATAAGTTGGGGTAGCAAATCATGGGAGGAGGGTTGGTTACTTGGATTCTGATCCATTAAAAGAATATTTCTCCCTGTTCCATTGTTTTTCAGACTTATTGAAATGTGAAAACTCATGCCTGCCAGGTTATTTGACTCCTTGAATAAGCAAAAAGTACTCATCTAGTTGGCATTGTTAAATGGCCTCATCGGGTTCATGGGCGTCTTAACATAGTCAGGTTGCCTGGCATGAGACCTCAGAAGACTATGACTGTTGAAATTCTTGGATGATTGTTGTCTCAATAAATCTATGAACAAATGTTCGAGTTCTGGAAACTGAATTCTCCAAAACTTTCTTCACCATTGATGTGCTCGGTGTGGACACTGCACCGGAATTGCTGGGGAATGTCTTCTTAATAATAGTGGAATGTCACTTAATGGATCAAAAGTACCTCAAACAAGTCTTCGTGCATTGATGATAAAGTCATGATAACGAACCGCACTGAATGCATCAATGTTATTTATCACTAATGTTAAACATGGGCCATTGGCAGAGCAAAGCAAATAGTTGCTTCTTGTTTCTCTGAAATTCTTGACTATGTTATCTGTTATCTATTTCGAGATATAGAAGTGATATTCAATGCTGCCATGTGCTTCTCACTTCTTACAATTTACAAAACAAGGGTTCTGAGCAATTTAGCAGCATTTTGTCCAATTTTATGTGGTAACAAGTTCGGTGCATTGAAAAAATAAGTATTTAAAATTGGCTCGTTGATCAGCATGCTCAATTTGAGGTGTGATCTGGAGGTGTCTCCCAATAGCTCAATGAGATAAACTCACCATGTAGCGTGACACTGAATAATATGGATTAGGGATAGTTTCTGATTCAAATCTCAGTCCATGGTATATAAAAGAAAACTGGGTATCATAGAATTCCCCACCATGTGGAAACAATCCCTTCAGCCCAACAAGTTCACACTGACCCTAAGAAGGGCAGCCCACTACCCCTTTCCCCTATAACCCATCTAATATACACATCCCTGAACACTACAGGCAATTTAGTGCAGCCAATCCACCTAGCCTGCACATCTTTGGACTGTGGGAGGAAACTAGAGCACACAGACACTGGGAGAATGTGCAAACTCCACACAGTCAGTCACTGAGGGTGGAATTGAACCCAGGTCCCTGGCAGCAGTGCTAACCACTGAGCCACCCCAAATAGACCAATTTAGTCAATCCACATAAGTCTGTTAAGGTAGCAGCTTGTCCATTAGACTTAATTGTTGAGTGTGCTGCATTGAACTACTTAACAATTGGAAACCCTTCAACCAGTGATCTTGGGTCCATGAGCTGTAGGTTGGCTGTTTATCCAGCAGAAAGCTTTTGATTTGTGTATAATGGGAGGCCCAAGTTTATTACCATTGTAGTCATGTGTGTGTTGATTCTGAGTTGTGAATCAGCATTAAATGTTAACAGCTCAAAATGATCTAATTTGAGCCATTATGTTTGAGACCTTCCATTTATCTCCAAAAATGATGGCCTGTGCCGAGGGTGTACACCATTTCTGAGGCAAACATTGCCTGTTGTGGCTTTACTGGCTGATTTGTGAGTTGGCACCAGCACCTGGAATGGTGGCTTGGTGGTTAGCACTGCTGCCTCACAGTGCCTAGGGACCTGGGTTTAATTCCATTCTTGGGTGACTATCAGTGTGGAGTTTGCACATTCTCCCTGTGTCCGAGTCAGTTTCCCCTGGGTGCTCTGGTTTCCTCCCACAGTACAAAGATATGCAGGCTAGGTGGATTGGCCATTGGAGGTGGAGGTGTGGTTCTGGGTGGGAAGCTCTTCAGAGGATCTATGCAGACTCAATGACCAAATGGCCTGCTTTGGCACTGTAGGGACACCATAACTACTTCTGCAGCTGCCATGGGTGAATAGTTTTGGCCTGAGGTTGGTTCTGTCTCTTCTTCCTGGCCATTTGTTTTGTTCTGTGTCATTTCTACTTGTTTGTGTCATTTTCTACTCTGGCCAGCAGTGGGCAAGTCTCATACATCCTCTTGTTTACAGACCTCCTTATATCACAGACATGTTTGATGTGTGGCCTCATGCTAATAGCAATTTCACCATAGCTTATGTCTCTGAGGATATACTGTTATCCATTCAGCTCACTTGACCCACTGGATGGAGACAAATGAGAAAGCATGCTGGGGATCCCTGCATTCAGGTATACTTCCAGATTCGACATTCTTTTGCCAGGTGATGCCCAACATTCCTGGGTGGCATGGTGGCTCAGTGGTTAGTACTACTGCCTCAGAGTGCCAGGGACCTAGGTTCAATTCCAGCCTTGGGTGACTGTTTGTGTGGAGTTTGCACATTCTCCCCATGTCTGCGTGGGTTTCCTTCCACAGTCTAAAGACGGACAGGGTAGGTGAATTGGCTATGCTAAATTGTCCATAGTGCCCAGAAATGTTTTGGTTAGACATGGGAAATGCAGGGATAGGGGAGTGGGTCTGGGTGGGATGCTGTTCAGAGGGACAGTGTGACTTGTTGGACTAAGTGGCTTGTTTCCACACTGCAGGGATTCTATAATAAATAAATAATTCCATATGAGGCAGCCTATTCACCCTTTTCTCTTAGTTTCTTTAAGTTGTACATGCTTTGCTCTTCTCAAGAACCCTGGCCTCCCACTGCACAACTTTGTATTTATGGTTAGTTTGCAACTGATCCACACTTGACTTCTTTACTTGGGTGTGACTGCTGTAACCTCGGCAAGCATGTCTACAACTCCATCCACAACCCTGGCTACAAATCTTCTCAAAAACGTTGTATACATGTCCCTTCCTGATGTAAAGGCATCGGCCATATTAAAATCCATCTCATTTCTCTGCACTTTTAATAAATGCCTATAGCAAAGAAGAATATTCAACATGTAGCTGCTTTACTTAATGACTAATGTAAAAGGGTCGCTGATTTTGGCACAGAGGGTCAGGTTGCTGACGTTAGTACAAGGTTTGTAAAACTGTCAATAGCCTCCAGGGTGAGGTGGTCAGCATGGACCAAAAACAGACTTTATGTCTGGACCCATAGCTCTTGGTGTTCCTGCTGCTAGTTGTCTGTTCAAACTCCTTGCAGTCTTGGGAAAAACCAGCCTATGAACTTTCATAATGAATTTCAGTATGGGAAGTCTGGCCAGGTTGTGACTTTTAAACAAGTCCCACATTTTCTTTACGATTCACACCAAAGCTTTGTGTAACGATAATTGAAGCGGTGTTCAGGAATTTTTCATTGTCAAGTCAAAAACTCTTCACAGTATTGTTCTTTCAGCGACCCTTTTACAGTAGTCATTAAGTAAAGCAGCCACATGTTGAATATTCTTCTTTGCTATGGACTATTATTAAAAGTGCGGAGAAATGAGGTGGATTTTAATGTGGCCAATTCCTTTACATCAGGAAGGGACATGTATACAAAGTTTGCAAGAAGATTTGTAGCTCATGTTGTGGATGAGGTTGTAGACGTGCTTGCCAAGCCAGTGGGTTTGGTTGCTAACGTTTCGTCACCCTGTTAGGTAACATTGAATCCTATCTTATCCGTGCATGCATTGCATTTGGAGACATCATTAGTTTGGGTGAACTGGACTGGCCTGGTTGCCTCCACATGGAGGCTAAACACAGGGCCAATACCAGCTCGCCCAGCACAAATTAAGCTTGTGATCTAGAAGTCGATCATGTTTATCGGGGAGAAGAGGGAAGCGTTTCACCAAGCTATCAAGAGACCTCGCTGTGTATTCTGCAAACCAACCTTCTGTTCTATTTTGGTAATTTCATTTCTCTGACATACAGCACTGAGATCACAAAATAGCTCAACTGGATTAATTTTGTGGTCGCAGGCTCTCCTGTGTGATTAAAATTAGGCTAGCAGGCGTTCCCAAGCAGTGTCAGATAAAATACACAGCCCGTCTACATTTGCGGTTTACTTGGCTCTTTTGAAATGAAAATGATGGAAAGTTTTCTGTTCCCTAAATAACAGGTTATTAATTTATGGAGCAAATAAAGTTCAAGATAAGTGGTTTTAAACATCTAAATTCTAACTTGAACAGAAACAGGAATCATTTCTGTCAAAGTGCTTTTATCAAATTTCCCCTGTAACTGCCTCTTTTTAGAATGGTAAAATTATACATGGAAAGTTCAATGTTTATATCAAACAGACCATGACTCAATTCTGCATTTCAGTTGACATGCTCAATAGGTTCAGCAGGGTACATTCATTCACCTGCTATCTTGAGGAGCAATAGGAAAAGGGAAGATTGGAGGCACATTTGTTTTGTGTGACTGTTAGATCAGTCCATTTCTCAATGGTGCACTGTTGGCTGATGTCTCCGTTTAGAAATTCCTGCAAGCAAGTTGAGCCTTCTAGTCCCACATTTTAAACAGTGATGATGCGCAGCTATACACAGATATACTCAGTGGACCCATCAACTGTTTAGGCTGTGTCTGAACTGTGTCTGAACCTGCCGCTGACTAATGCTTACAGAGGCCCATGTGACCAAGGTAGATCCTTCATCATGATCAGCAACAGGGATTGTTAACTTTTTTATGTATTCCACATCAACATGCAGATTATCTATCAATTATTGAATTGCTATGTTGGGTAGCTTGCTGCTACTTTTCTATCGGCTCAAGTTACCACAATGACTCAGAGTCCTAACGGTGGAAAGGAATTGTAGAGTTAGGTAGTGACCGTCTTTCTCCACATAGGCCTCCAATTGCTCTTGTGTGAGCTTTGATTTCTGCTGAGGCTGACAATGCTATGTCTTCAAAAGTAATTACTTGTCCTAAATCCAGTACATATTTTGATAACAAGCATGGGGCTGGATGAACACAGCAGGTCAAGCAGCATCATAGGAGCAGGAAAACTTGACGTTTCGGGCCTAAACCCTTCATCAGAAATGGGGGAGGGGAAGAGGGTTCTGAAATAAATAGGGAGAGAGAGGGAGGCGGATAGAGGATGGATAGAGGAGAGGATAGGTGGAGAGGCGGCAGACAAGTCGAAGAGGCGGGGATGGAGCCAGTAAAGGTGAATGTAGGTAGCGGGTAGGGAGGAGATAGGTCAGTCCAGGGAGGACGGACAGGTCAAGGGGGCGGGATGATGTTAGTAGATAGCAGATGGGGGTGTGGCTTGCGGTGGGAGGAGGGGATAGGTGAGAGGAAAAACAGGTTAGGGAGGTGGAGATGAGCTGGGCTGGTTTTGGGATGCGGTTGGGGGAGGGGAGATTTTGAAGCTTGTGAAATCCACATTGATGCCATTGGGCTGCAGGGTTCCCAGGCTGAATATGATTTGCTGTTCCTGCAGCCTTCGGGTGGCATCACTGTGGCATTGCAGGAGGCCCAGGATGGACATGTCATCTGAGGAATGGGAGGGGGAGTTCAAATGGTTCGCGACTGGGAGGTGCAGTTGTTTGTTGCGAACCGAGCGCAGGTGTTCTGCAAAGCGGTCCCCAAGCCTCCGCTTGGTCTCCCCGATGTAGAGGAAGCCACAACGGGTACAGCGGATGCAGTATACCACATTGGCAGATGTGCAGGTGAACATCTGCCTGATGTGGAAAGTCTTCTTGGGGCCTGGGATTGGGGTGAGGGAGGAGGTGTGGGGGCAGGTGTAGCACTTCCTGCGGTTGCAGGGAAAAGTGCCGGGTGTGGTGGGGCTGGAGGGGAGTGTGGAGCGGACAAGGGAGTCGCGGAGGGAGTGGTCCCTCCGGAAGGCAGATAAGGGTGGGGAGGGAAAAATGTCTGAGGTGGTGGGGTCTGATTGCAGATGGCGGAAGTGTCGGAGGATGATGCGTTGGATCCGGAGGTTGGTGGGGTGGTATGTGAGGATGAGGGGGATTCTTTTTTGGTTATTATTGCGGGGACGGGGCATGAGGGATGTGTTCCGGGAAATGTGGGAGACATGGTCGAGGGCGTTCTCGACCACTGAGGGGGGGAAGTTGCGGTCCTTGAAGAATGAGGACATTTGAGATGTACGGGAGTGGAATGTCTCATCCTGGGAGCATATTTTGATAAGATCTGCATTTTGTTTTGAGAGAACCTCTGGACCTCATCTTCTTTGAATTTCTTTCAATGAAAACTAAATAAGACCTTAGAATTCAGTATTGATTTAGTTAGCATAAACAATCAATTTTTAAAATTCTGTCCACAGAACATGGGCATCACTGGACAGGCCAGCGTTTATCACCCTTTCCTACTTGCACATGAGAGGGAAGTGGAAAGCTACCTTCTTGAACCACTGCAGTCTACTGGGAGTAGCTGGTGCAGTTTGCATTGAACAAAGATTTTATCTCTTTTTAATTTATTCACAGGATGAGGGCATTGCTGGTTAAGCCAGCATTTATTGCCCATCCCTGTTTCCCAGAGGGCAGTTAAGAGTCAACCACATTGCTGTGGGTCTCGAGTCATATGTAGGCCAGACCAGATAAGGATGACTGCATCCTTCTCTGAAGAATAATAGTGAAACAGATGGATTTTTCTGACAATTGACAATAGATTCATGGCCGGTGTTAGACTCTTCATTCTGGATTTTTGTTACATTCAAATTCTACCATCTGCCATGGCAGGATTCAAACCTGGGCCCACAGAAAATTACATTGGTCTCCAGATTAACAGTTGAGCAGTAATACCATTAGGCCATCGCCTCCTTGTCTTTATTGGGATGCAGCAATATTTATTTTATTCCCTGTGACATTAACTCAACTTCCATATCAGGGTACTAAAGAATTCAACAGACATTTATCGCAACAAAATATTATTACAAACTCAACATTCCTTCGGCACGTATATGTCTGAGCTAGTATTAAATTGTTAAGTTACAACAGAGAAGGAGACTTCCAGTAGAATGTCATGTTTCAAGTGATCCAACGTAAGATGGAGTATGAAACTTTTACACTGTCAGGTAACATGATATGACATGATATTGATAGGGTGAGAATGCCTCTTAAAAATATGCTGACCATGAGGCGACACAACAATAGCTATATATCCACTGTGTTATTTGGGAGGAAGTTTCAGATATTGACTCAACAACAACAATGTAATGATGTAGTTCCAAGTTAGGATGGTCGGAGGTTTGGAGGGGAGCTTGCAGGATGTGGTACACCCATGCATCTACTGTCCTTGTCCTTTTGGGTAGTAGAGGTTGTGAAGTGGAAGGTGCCATTGGAGGAACGTTGGTGAGTTTCTGTGGTACATCTTCCATATTGCATACATGGTGTCACTGTGCATTGGTGGGGGAGGGAATGGATAGGTTGCCAATCAAGTATTCTATCAATTTGTACACTGTTATGTTAAAATATCGCAAAAGAAATCTTCCATAATCATTTAAAGGTTGATTGGTAATTCTTTTCTGCGAACAGCTTGCTTGAGCTTTCTTCAGTAGAGCACTGATATTTGACATTCAGATGCACTTGGATCCAAAATGTAAAATTACTTTATTTTAAGCTTATACAGACACCAGGGGTTTTAATGAAAATAATTCAAGCTTTACATTTTGTGTTTCTTCTGACATTTGAACCCCATGATTAGATTACCACATGGTAATGCCCACTGAATATTGATTTATCTCTATAAAAAATATTGACAAATGTCTTGATAACTGAAAATTAATCATTTAAATCTAGTATGCTTATTTAAAATTATTTTGTTGCAGCTTGTCCTGTCCAAGTATCACTAAATTGAAATAGGGCTTGAAGATATTGATTGTTAAGTAAGAAAATGTCATGCACTTTTCCATTGTGGGATATTTTGTCCCAATTATTTGAGGAGAAGGATCAGGATAAACAAACGTTCCTGTTCCACTGAGTGAATAGTGGGTATCTGACACAATAAAACAATTGAAGTGCTAATGGTAGTGATTGGAATGAGGCCAGCCAGGTGGACCTTATTGAATGAGTTTCTTGATTGGACAGGGTTAACAGCTCCATTCAGGGAGCTCTGGCTAACTGATAAGTAAAGGAGTGTCAGATATCCTATTCATTCTGACAGCTGATTCTGAAGGAGCTGTATCAGTGTCTAGGATTCTCCATGTGTCAATAAAAGAGGACTTGGTGATGGAACACCAGCCTGTCTGGAGTCATTTCAGGGCATTGAGGGAAAAAGCATGCTCCTGAAAAAATTCTCTTGCAACAGTCACCTGAGTTGGGGTAAACATTTCTGGCATCGTGCCGTATTTGGGAAGCTTGACTTTTTCAATCCTGCTGTCAAACACTGGGCCCAGTATATGGAAAGGATGTGTTATTTCCAGGCAAGTGACATTGGGATTCATGAAAAGCAACTGGTAGTTCTCTTGGCAATTTGTGGACTTGCAGCTTTTTCAACTTCTTAGAACTGAACTTTCCCTGAGGCACCAGATACTAAAACCTTTCGAGTTGATGCTATTGGTTTTACTCGGCAATTTGAGAATCGGGGGAATCCATTTCAGGATTTTTGACTAGGTTAAGATGACTGGTAGAGGCATGTGACTTCAGTTTAACCCTTTGAGATGCTAAGAGACCCCCCATTTGGTATGCAAGATTAATGACGTAACCATGCAAAAGTACCCACTAGCTGAAGTCCAACAGGACTTCAAACAGCCACTACAACTGGTTTTATCATTGGGAAATGAAGCAAGAGAAGCATGTGAGTTGCAGGGTATTGTGATGGAAATGGACACCCTTGCCAGTCCAACAGATCTTGAAGAACACCACTTGAGTTGAAGGCAATTTTATAGCCTCACTCAGGACATAGCCTGAACAGGGAAACTCTAGGTCATCCCACAGCAAAACCCCAAAACAAAGCCAAGCCTTGACCAAACGGTTAAAATTTTCTTTAAGATCCAGGCTGGTAAGCCATTTAAGTTGCTGCTGGTATACAGACTGGAGACAACAAAAAGATCCCACTAGACCTAAATTGGAAAAGAGAACTCATAGACTGGTATCCAGGAGAGTGCAAACCCTGGAAAGTCCCCCACATCTGGTGGTTTGGACCAGTTAAGTTGCACAGCAACATCCAACATCACCTACTTGGGTGACAGTCAACAAGACCTGGTTATACCCATTGGAAGATAAAGTGAGGCCAATCAAAGGTGCCTTGGCTCCTATGTCTGTACTGCAACTTAGGCCTTTCCTTGGGCTGATGAATTATTATAGAAACCTGGCCTCCATCCTGGCACCTTTACATCAGACCTTAAAAAAGGGTCAGCCTTGGAAACTGTTGCCTAGCTAAACCATAGCTTTCAGCAAAGTCAAAAAATAGCTATCGTTGCCTAAGGTGTTGGCACACTGTGATCCCAAGCAAGATCTGGTGTTGACATGCAACACCTCCCCCTATGGCATTGAGGTAGTACTAGCTCATAGGTGGCCCAATGGAGATATATGCCCAATAGCGTATGCATCCAGACCTTTGGCTAATGTGGAGCTTAAATATGCCCAAATAGAGAAGAAAGGTTTGGTGGTCATATTTGGAGTCAACATGTTCCACCAATACCTTTTTATGGATGTAAATTTGTAATAATAACAGACCACAACCTCTGCTTGGTCTACTTAAAGAGACAAGGCAGTGCTGCCCTTATCTTCTGCCTGAATTCAGTGGTGGGCTCTAAAACTAAGTGCATATAATTACAAGTTGGGACACTGTCCAGGAGGCTAAGTAGCAAATGTGGATGCATTGATCAACCTCCCACTGGTAGATACACCACCGGTAATACCGCCACTGGAAGAGTACGTAAAGTATTTAAATTTTCTGGACACATTTCCAGTCACAGCTGACAATATCAGACTTTGGGCACAGAAAGATCCAGTCCTGGCAGAACTGAAACAACTGGTGGTAATGGGGGAAACCAAAGGGCCATCACAACCAAAATTGAAACCTTTTTGGACCCAGAGAGACCAGATCACCGTTGAGGATGTCGTATTATTATGGGGAGCAAGAGTGATTCTCCGAGCAAAGGTCGTCCCCAGATACTGACTGAACTCCACCAGGATCACGACGGGGTTTCCAAAATGAGGGTGTTAGTGAGAGGTTATGTCTGGTGGCTGGGGGAATTGGATGCAGACATATCTGTGTTGGTGGGGGCAGTGCTGAAAGTGCCAACCAGGACAAAAATTACCGTCAGAAGCTCGCCCACATCTGTGGGAACGTCCAGGTAAACCCTGCACTCAGTCACACATCGACAATGCAGGTCCTTTCATGGGCTTCATGTTTTTAATCATTGTGGATGCCCACTCAATGTAGCTGGACATGCATAGAATTCATTTGTCAAACAAGAACCATGATAGTAAAACTGTGCACGGTTTTGTAGTATATGGACTCCTTTATTGGTCATAAATAATGGACCATTGTTTAACAGCAAAGAATTTGAGTATATCCGAAGTCAAATGGTACTTGATATATAAGCATAGTTCCATACCACCCAACATCCAATTGTTGCTCAGAAAGAGCAGCCCAAACTTTGAAGGCAGGCTTAATGAAACAGTCTACATCTTCACCAGATACCAAACTGTCCCAGTTCCTATTTGATTATTGGACCACCCATCATGCAGTTACAGGGTTATCTCCAGCAGAGTTGGTAATGGGAAGAAGATTCAGCACCAGGTTAAATCTGATATTCCTGGACCTGGCGGGGAGGGTGAGATGGTACCAAAAAGGCCAAGGCCAGGCACAAGACTCCGCTAAGCAAGAAAAACAGTTTATCTATTCCTGTGGTTCCTACACCAAACTTCATTCCCTGAACAGTTTACTTCAGGGAACGAAGTTTGGTGTTGGAACCACAGGAAAGGCCCCGTACAGGTAAGAGAGATGGTCAACATGAAGTCAGGTCCAGTGATGCAAGTAGCTCAGTAGGTGCGATGGTCCTGAACAAGCACATAAACCGTATGAAAACAGCAAATTTGCAAACGATGCAGGCACGAAACATGTCCGGCTATTCAACAGCTTTTCTGACTGCTCTGGAACTCGTGGGCTGTCCCTTTCTGTCGTGTGTTGAAGATACCTCAGAATCAGACATGGGCACAGCAAATGTCGCCGCCTCAAAACCTTTGCCACCTGAAGAAGAAAATGAATTTCTTTTGAGACACATTCCGGGCGCAAGAGGCAAGCCACTGTGTGTTATACGCTGCGCAAATCAGAGGCAGTGTTTGAGGAATGTGGCCTGCTGCTAAACACCCGAGGAGGAGCTGCAAAAGAAAAACTGGGCTATGTCCTTGGAGGGGGAGGGATATAGTGATTGTAATGAGGTCAGCCAGGTGGGCCTCCTAGAATATGAATTTCCTGATTAGACCAGATTAAAAGCCCTGATCAGAGAGCCCTGGCTGATAGATAAGAACAGGAGTGTCAGACATTCTGTTCACTCTGAGAGCTGGCTCGAAAAGAGCTGGATCAGTGTCAAGGACTCACCACATGTAAACACAGCGTGATTTGGTGATGGGATACTGGCCTCAGTCGAGTTAGTTCAGTAACAGTAATCACAAGACATACATCCATAATCATCAACTGTCCAGATAAAACATCTGTAGAAGATGTAATGTTATAATATTAGATGCCACCCTCCTCTCCATTTAATTTTAGTTATTTTTCTGTCCTCACTTGAAATTAAAAATTACAGAAAAGAAATCCACGCCATGTGTGAATTATAATCTAAAATCTAGAAGAAAGTGGGATTATCTCTCAATCAAGTTCTCTTCTTCGTTCTTCATATGATCTCAGTGACTTGGTAAACCTTGTTTCTAAAGTCAGGTTTATTGCCACCCCATGTTACTGGACTGTTATGACTTTGTGTAAATGAAATTGCATACATTTCAGAGCCCAGCAGGAGGCCATTCAACCTTGCCATGCTCCACATGAATCTGGTCCCACTTTAGCTCCAATCCTGTCAATGTCTCTATTTGTTTTCCCACCATGTGCTTGTCTAGTTACCAACTATGCTTTGTAGCAAATTCCATATTCTCATCACTGTTCCAAGATAAAGAACTTTCTCCTGTATTCCCTATTGGATTTACTAGTGCTCCTCTAAAAACAAATCATTTTAAAGTGTACTTCATTGTTCTGTCAGCAAATTTGACAGCCTTTTAGCGTGCAGCAATTGATACAAACAATAATGAAATAAATGTTTTGTTAATCATCTGTTCTAATGGAATTCAGGCTATATTTAGATTTGATGGAAATATATGCTGTTGTGGGGGAGGAGGAATTGGAGGAAACATTACTTGGATTAATTTACTTTTGGCATTCAGCATAATGCTAGGCAGCTTGTGCACGTGCAGAGATGGCAGAATAAGATTTTGGTGTCTAGTTATGCCACATTCATTAGTAGAAGTATCACATACTGGTTCATGTATGGTTGTTTCTGAAGTACAGTTACTACTTTTGGGCAGGCAAACACTGAAGTCATTTCACATTCTGCAAGATTCCCCAAATACAATTTAAATGAATGACTGTTTAATCTATTTTGATTGCTGCTTGAGGGAAGTATGTTGACCAGGGCACAAACGGAATTACCTGCTTTTCTTCACAGAGCCATGAGATTCTTGACTCTCACTCGAACTATTGAAAGAGGCAGAAGGGGCCTGAATTTAATCTCGCTAAAAGGGAGCCATTTCTGAGCATGCAGCACTCCCTCAGTACGTATTGCAGTAAATAGCTATTGATTTGTTGTTTTTCACAGACAAGCTAACTAACATTTGAACAAATGGTTTTGGAACCTTTCTAACTTACGATTATACATCTTTGTTCTTGAGCTTTTTAGTTGAATGATGAAAGAACTCAATTCAGAGGTTCTATTTGTCTAATTTGTCAGGTATTTGTGTAAATTTTTTCATTGAGCTGTCTGAAGTAGGTATGCATTCTTCTCTACTCCCACATAAAGAGGTGAGATCTGCTTAGTGCCCTGTGCCTGCTGGTTATAAATGATGATTTGCTTCTAAAAAAATAGCTGAGGTCAGGAAATTACTATCAGTAGTCAGCACAGAATCCTTCTATTCTGCTGACATGCGATCATGACACCGGAATACATGGGCTTACTGAGAGTGATAGTCAATTGTTTCTTTTCCTGTGCTTGTTCAACATGATTTATTTTTAATTCTTAGTGGTTAGGTAAGACCACGTATACATTTACCAATGAACAGGATCAGTATTAAACAGTCGACTGCCCTGTGATCAACCAGTTTTAGAAATTCAAATTTGTATTTGAAATTGAGACAAATGGATCATCAAAAAACGGTGAGATCGCTGTCAAATTGAGGAACACTGCTACACATTTAGACAAATGGAGTGGACTGTTTGACAAATTAATTATGTTGATTTTCCTAGAAAGGAATTTATCTCTCATCCACTCTGGCATATGTTGTGAACAATAAGAGATGTAGGGCCCCCAAGGGAGACCTCATGGTTGCAGTTGCTGCTGTTGTTAAAGGAAAAATAAATCACGTAAATGAACAAATTTTGAATTCTGTATTTTAATTCTTTCATTTTGTTTGGGATTCTTTCATTATCATTATATTAAGGGAAAAATTCTTTTTAGTTCTGTGTGCGTGAAACACTTTCACCTGGTTTAGTGTTTTGTTTATTTATTCAAAGAATGTTGACCTTGCTAACTAGACCAACATTTATTGCCCATCCCTGAATCCCCAGAGGGCAGTTAAGAATCAACCACATTGCCATGGGTCTGGAGTCACATGTAGGTCAGACCAGGTAAGGACAGAGTTTCCTTTCCTAAAGGATATGAGTGAGCCAGACAGGATTTCCTGATAATCGACATTAGTTTCATGGTCATCAGTAGATTCTTAATTTTTGACTGCAAGTAATGAGTTGAGAGAAGTTTGTTTATATCTGAATGGTTCATTCACTTAATATTCAAAAGAAATTTAAGGTTCTTGCGAAGATTTATCACTCGGGTTGTGGGTGAAGTTGTTGATTTGCTGGCCGAGCTGGCTGGTTACAGTTCAGACGTTTCATTGCCATTGCTAGGTAACAACATTAGTGCTGTCTGCGATGAAGCGATATTGTTCTACTCCGCTTGGAATTTATATGATCCGTATGGTTGAGGCGTTTTGTGTCATTTCTGTTTTTTTTTGCAAGGATTTGTATATTGGATCTAATTCCATATGTTTATTGATTGCATTACAGGTGGAGAATCACTCCTTTAGGAATCCCCATGCATGTCTGTGTTTGGCTTGGGCTAGGATGGTCATGTCGTCTCAGTTAAATTGATGGCCTTTGTTGTCCAAGTGTACTGAAATGAGAGAAAGTTTGTCGTGTCATTTTGCTGCTAGCTGGTGTTTGTGTATCCTGATGGCTAGTTTCCTTCATATCTGACCATTGTAACAGTTTTGTCAGTCCTTGCACGGTATTTTGTACACAGTATTTTGGTGACGAACAGTCTGAACTATAACCAGCCAGCTCGGTGAGCAAGTCAACAACCTAATTTAAAGGAAATATTTGGGTATGAACTTTAATTTGAATATTACTTGCAGCCCAGATCTTATTGCACTGCATTTGGGCTGCGTAACTCAAATCCTACCTCAGTACGTGAAGTTTTGACGAGCCTGCTACTATCCTTGAGGTGTAGCTGGGAACAAAGCCAGTCTCATTGCTGCAAAGGATCTATGCAACTATGAATATGTGAATTAGTACCAGAAGTAGACCTTTTGCCACCAAGTATGTTCTGCCAATCTACAAGATCATGACTGATCATCTTGGGTTTTGAATTTCACATTCCCATCTAACTCAATAACCTTTTATTCCCTTGTCTAACACGTCGGGAATCACGGGCTGGGGCAAAACAATGGAAAGTGCATAGCTTCCAGCAGGCAACCTCGCCCAATATCCAGTTACTCAATCAGACACTGACTGCCTTTGGTAAAATAAGTAGAAACTGTATTAACATTTCTCTGCATAGCACAATATTCTACCATATGGTTCCATGCTTCGGGTATGACTACATAATTAATCAACAGAGACGAACTGCAACAACACTAGCCCCATCCCACATCCCACGTAATGACCTCAGCCAGTGCCAAGATAGGGAGGCCTCTTCATGTAGAACTTTCAGAAGTGAGAATGCAGGTGGGTTTAGATTTGTCATCACCCTGTCTACTCAAATGCCCATGCTGTCTCGAAGTTCACTAGCGCTGCAAGCAGTACGTTCCATCCATGACATTTAACTGTCGAAGAAATACTCCAGGTCAACACCATCATCAGTCCAAACCCCAGCATTGCTTCTGAACTTGAGAAACCACCTTCCTGACTGACCCCGCACCCCCCCGCCCACGCCCACCCGCCCGCTAACATCACCTACCTTTGTCTTGAGCCCTATCCAGTTCCTAGCTACCATCAGTTCTGAGGGACGGTCTCTGGACCTAAAACATTAACTCTGATTTTTCTTCGCAGGTGCTGCCAGACCTGCTGAGCTTTTCCAGCAACTTCTGTTTTTGTTCCAATTCTTCACTTCCTCACTCATCACCTTAAACTGTTTGTAATAATGTAAATGTACTTATTCCTTAAGTATTGAGAAACAAATATTAAAATGGACTCGCAGTGAACTGTGAAATGATTTTGTTTATCTTCTGTTATGGAGTTTGGAACACTGAGTGCAAAAAGGATCATGAAAAGTGAATTTGCCTGTAAAAACCTATGATTTTTCATGTAGATGTGAAAGGAAACCTATGATCTAAAGTTAAATTTTAAAAGGATACTTTAAAAAGGCAATTTAATGTTAATTAAAAGAGAAGCTCCAAATTGTCTTCCCTTTTATTCCCACCTAGTTAGGATTTTAACATTCCCATGTTACTGACGGAGTCTTCTCTCTTTCATCAGTGGGGCATAGGGAAGAAAGACTGTGGGACTGAAACATCTGTCAGTTTTATATAAGTTTTCTGTTCTTTAGAATTTTGCTCAACACTGGGTATCTCTTGCTGTGTCTTCAGAGGTGGGTGTAAAACAGCACTGACATTGTGTTCCTATTTGAATTAAGATTGCATTATAGGAAAGCAATTTAAAATTAGATACTTCAAAAACAATCACCTTTTTCATTCCCTGCTATCTGTAACATTTTGACAATGCCAAGATGTTACCATTTTCTCAGCACATTATAAAAGATTTTTTTTTTTATTTTGCTGCTGTCATTCAGAAAATCGAATGCTGCACTTAATGTGACTGTTGAGAATCTCTGGAAGCATTAATTTTCTTTTAAAAATAAACCACACTTCAATCTTCACCAGCAATTTTGGTTTCTGACGGTTATGAAGAGAAATTTAAACTGAGTCTGGTTTACATATTACATGGTACATCATGTTTGCATGTGATTTGTACCATATGTGTGGGAAATTGAATTGGCAGGATAACAGATTGCTGCTTTCACCACTACAGTGGAATACTGCTGATGGGACAACATCCCAACTGTGAATTTGAGAAGCCTCCTGCCCTCTTCCCCTGAGGTACCTTGCATAACTTGCTTGAAAAAATATGTATGTACCTTTTAATAGAATACTGGTAATCTTTCCCATGTGAAAGTGCCCTGGTCACAGGGTGCATAATGAAAGCCTTGTGACAAAGCGAAATTTCAAAACGGTAACAGCAGGGGAAAAATCTGATAACCTGTGTGGTTCTTGGTTTTCAGTTTCTAAGTTGCTTTCTTCACCCCTCAACAAATTTCAGCTCAGCTTTAACTGGTTCTTCTTTATTGTGTTGGAAAGTTAAGATTTGCCAAAACTCTTCACTTTCCTGAGATTTTAAGTCTTTGAGTTTGCTTCCGTCTGCAAGAGACTAATTATTGCCCTTCGTATCCAAGAGACCTTTTGTCGTTGAACCCAGCAAATATCTGTTTTGAGGTCTCTGATTGCTTTGGGTTTTCATTGCAGATTTGTTTGAGATGGCACTCTTGCCATTTTCCGAGGCAACTAATATACCGATTATAAATGAGATGTTAGTGTGATTTTTGGCCATTCTGAAGGTGTCGCAGGATGAAATCAACAACTCAACAGAGCAGAAAGCTTACAACAATACTTTTCATTCAAAATGTGTCTGTTAATGGGATTAATTGAGACTCTGTGCTTTTCTGATGCATTTTTAGGTGCCTCACCAGTGCAAAGCTGACTTCCATTACCCCACTGTTGGGGGCTGTGCCCACAGCAATCTAAGCACCGAGTTGTGGAGCTCTGTCCACAAATCTCTCTCCCATCCTGCTTGTTCTTTTAATTCTTTCTAACCAAGCATTTTTCACCAGCCTTCTAACATTAACGAGGCTGGACAACATATTGATTGTTAATGTTCCAGTGTGCTTTAGGGCATTTTACTATCTAAAAGGTTTGGGATAAGTAGTTAGAATCTAGATCTTAATGGACTGAATCATGGTCGGGGAATCAAATGTCATTGCCATTAAAAATTTGAGCAAAGGGCAGTTAATCAGGTTTGAGGGTGGTGAGTTTAGATCACATCATCTTCCTGCCTCTGTCCTGAGGTTCTGGGATATATTCCTTGCCTGTGGCTAATTGAAGATCTAAAGTGGGCAAATGATATTTATTAAAAGGCCTCTTGCCCTTTTCTCACCACTCCAATCCCACCATTACATAACGGTGGCCTCGGTTCCTCGATTGACCTGGTCTTTGTGTGGGTGAATTACCAGTTGTAACCACCACTTCCCCAGAGACACAACTGATGACTGCACAGCTCCCAGCCGTGATTGGCTGGCAGCACCCCTGGGCAGTTATTTCTACTCTAATCCCATGGAGGTCTGCCGGTGCCCATTTAAGTGCCCAATTGGCATTTACTTTGAGTGGCCATCCTGAAAGAAGGTGATGCGGGGCTCTTGCCAGATTTTCAGCCAGTGGCAATCTCCCTCTAATGCCTCCATTAAGCATGGCCTGTGCACTGAGCTGATTTAAGTGCATCCTTTCAAACACTGAAGGGCATGCTCACGAGATTTGCTTTGTTTTCAGATGTTATCCAGGATTTTGAGGTATAATGTATATAAAACTCAGTCAACTCAGTTATTGTATTGTTGATTGGCTGTGTAAGCAAACTATGCAACATTGCACCAACAAATAGGCAAAATCCTGTAAAATAAGGTCATTCACTTATGTTTCATCATCAGCAGGTAAACTAATAATGAACTGGGACCTGTTAGTGAATAATATAATGGGTTATGTTCTATTGGTTTCTTTCCCACTGGCCCAGGAGGTGAGCTGTTTATGCACGGTGTGTCCCAGTGGTTGATGTATACCAATCAAGTATGACGATGCTGTCTGACAATATTAATAGCATAGCGCTTATAGATGCTACGGTTAGCAAACAGTTTCAGTAAGAACCAAGCTGTGTGTGACATTGATAAACCAGGCATCCACAATTCTGTTTTTGATTATCTTTTATCTGCTGAATCCTCTTGTCAACTAACCAATAATAACTTCTTCTGTGCTCATTGATTAAAAGATGCTTTCTGCCTACAATATCCTTTGGAAAACCCATAAAACTTGAAAGAAATCATAAAATTAAAATGTGGAGAAAATTAATCATAGTATTTAGAAAATGTCATTAAACGAAAGATATATTTCCTATGTTTTCCTGTGAAAATAATCTTATGAAGCGTTAGTGCCAATAGAAACTCCATTGTAGGATGGTGAATAATTGTTGTAGCGTTATAATTCTGTAAATTTTATTCAAATTAGTTTCATGAGGAGAAACTGTAGAAGCTGCTTTTGGAGGTAAATGAACAAAAATCCCAAAATCATCTAACAGCAACCAAATCTCTAAGGTTTTAGAGTAGATTTGTAACTAGGGTTGTGGTTGGTTGGCTTGCCGAGCTGGTTCGTTGTTTTTCCGCATACG
>JAHRHZ010000056.1:11776797-11837380 GCA_024137785.1 Ginglymostoma cirratum | reverse complement strand
CGTATGCGGAAAAACAACGAACCAGCTCGGCAAGCCAACCAACCACAGTAACCAAATCTATCAACTCTCTGCCCACATCTGATGTTTGTGAGGGGCTAATGCATTTGGTTGCCTCCAACATTCAGTCCATTGAATCATGTGTTTCAACCTACTCCACATCTGTTCAAATTTGTGCCAGTCGCACTTGCCGTATGTCCTAGATCCTCCCCGAACTGTAGCTCAGAGCTCACCAGTTTCATTTATTCTTGAAGTCTACCCTTGTTCTTTTACTGCCTCCTCACCACTCTGTGATCTTTCTTAGGTTAATGTTGATAAGAAGTGCTCCCTCTCTCTTTCTAAAACAAACAACTGCAGATGCTGGAAATCTAAATCAAAAGCAGAAATTGCTAGATAAACTCAGCACATCTGGTAGTATCTGTGGAGAGAAAGCAGAGTTAACGTTTCAAGTCCAGTGACCTTTCTGTAGAACTCAAAATTGTTGCAATCACCTCATTTCTGATAAATTCTACCCTCAAACCTTATGTTGCCAGCAGCTGGCACTCCATCTCTAACTATCCTTCTTCTCAAAGGTCCGGGAATGTTCCACAGGTGGAAAATGCATACCAGTTGTTTCGTTGAAGTTCTTCAGTCTGGTTTCTGTCCTTCCCACAGCACTGAGTCTGTCCAAGTCAAAATCATTGCATTCTATGTGACTGTGGCATTTTGATGTGGTCCAATTCAATCTGTTTTGCAATATTTCATTTGTTTTGTTGCATTATTATCCAGCATTGCCTTTTCCGTATGGTACCAATGCTTGGATGCACTTCTGCCTGTTCTAATTCAGCCTGCATAGTGCACTGCAAGATAAGATGGTGGTCGGTGGAAGCAGTAGTAATATTCAAAAGGGAGTCGGATATGTACTTGGGCAGGGAGAAGGAGTTTACAAGATAACAGGGAGTTGCAATGTTATTTCAAAGAATCATCTCATGCGTGATTAATCAGATTGACCTCTCTGCTTCCATAATCCCAGTCATCATTTGGTTCTGTCTTAAGACCTCACCAAAATTTTTATATGAATGATGATGTTCATAATCGTGGCTTTGCCTGTAGATATGCTGATGGTACCTAGTTTTACTTCACCACTGCCCTTGACTGTTGCAGTTTTGAGAATCGAGTACACAGAAATCACAGGAGTATATTTGTTTAAAGTAAAAATTCCTCTTTTCTTGAGATTTTGAGGCAATAAATTGGCAAAATTATCATAAAGAACATGTCCTCCCCTCTCCTGAATTACTAATGCATTTCTAGTTTTATTCAGAGATAAGCTTGGGTGAAAATGAGATACTAAGCTGGAAAATGAAATTCCTATCAAAATTGAATAGTAAATGATAATTCAGGTAAAGCATGCCGGGCCACTTTATTTCTATGACAGTTATAGCCATCATCAATTGTTTAAGTGTCTGAAAGATACCAGTTCTCAGACAGAAATTTGTTCTGAGGCTGGAAAAATTTTCCATGTGAACAGCCCCTTAAGTGCGATTTTTAATCTAATCTTCCAATATATCACCTGGTAACAGGATCTCCAGGACATCTTGCCATTTAGTTCTTTGTGTCACGCGCACACACTGCCTTCTCTTCACCAGAAATCTCTTCTTAGCTGTATAAGGTGACCCAATGTTTCATCTGCACAGCAGGAAGATTAATGTTTCATTTATATTGCAGAATAATTTCCTGAAGCAGTTCTGCAGTCTGCAGCTCTTGTTGCTGTAGAAACGGATTCATTTGTATTGAGGTCGTGTTTCCACAGCAGCTACATCAGCACTAAAACAACTGCACCTGCAGAGCTGGTTGTTATTAAGTACCACTGACCTGTCAGCAGCCAGGAGCTGGTCAACAGGTTGTGGACATTTATATAGGCCTGTGAAAGAAAACGCGCCATTCGGAACCATCAGACAGTTTAGGCACTTCAGCTGCTTAGTGTACAAGGATCAAAAACCAAGCCATTTCTACCTCCTCTGTCTGGCTTTTTTGCTGTTTGTTGCCAAGAAATGGCCTTGCATCAGGGAGTGCACAGCAAACCATCCCTTATGATGATGAAGGTCCTAAATACATCAAGCTGAGAATGCCTGCCAGGTGAATTGCGCCCTCATCCTTGTTTCCCTTTGTTGCTTTCAAATCCTCCCGCAGTATCTTGAATTTCCTCCAGGTCCATGCCTGTCTGAGATCTCTGGACCCTGGCACAACTGACCTCTGGAGCAATCCTGTTTTTAATCGTTGCATCATTGGCCGTGCTTTCAGTTCCCAACATGCTAAAATCTGGAACAAAAACAGAAATGGCTGGAAAAGCTCCCCAGGTCTGGAAGCATCTGTGAAGAGTATTCAGAAATAACGTTTCTGGTCTGGTGATCCATTCGGAGGAAGGGTCACTGGACTCAAAACTTTAACTCTGATTTCTTTTCACAGATGCTGCCACATCTGCTGAGCTTTTCCAGCCATTTCTGTTTTTGTTTCTGATTTACAGCGTCCGCAGTTCTTTCGGTTTTTATTTAGTGCTAAAATCTGGACTTACTTCCCCCAAAGCTTTCCTTCTCTCCTTCTCCTTTAACAACACTCTTCAAAACCTACATCTTGTGACCAAACTGGAATATATCTTTATAAGGGTCAATTTCAAATTTTATTTGGTAACACTTGCATTTGTTTATCACCACAAGGGACTTTACAAGTTGTTGTTCATACACCTGCTCTGTGTTTTTGCATTTTGAGCATGGGCTGCCCATTTCCTGTGCTTGTCTGCTCTATAATCCCAGAATTGTCTTTAATATACTTTCCCATCTCCTGATATTTAGCTGTACCTTGTGTTGGTAGAGGCGGTCAGCAACAATTGCTTGCATTTCTGGCATGACACCAGCTTCAGAGCTGACAATAACTGCAGTCTGCCAACATTCATAATAGATTCATGTTTTTTTTAGCACTGATGATGTCTTAAAATATTTTAATCTCTTGCGTGGGTAAGGGTCAAAATAAATTCAGTCTTTTGTTTCCAGTGTTGGTTTTCATTCTGGAAGCACCCATGGGGAAACTGCTTCATATGTACTGAATAATAAACCCCAACAAACTTCATTTAGCCTGACTGTTTTCCAAAAATTAAATCTTGGCAGGCGTAGCGGAGGCTTGTAAATGGAGAAAATACAATCTGCAGAATTATTAATGTAAGGAACGACAAACAGAACTGAATTATTCTTATGGCCATTATAAATCCTGTTGGAGTGATCACTCCAGTTGTTAGCGTACATCTTGTATATGTGCTACAGCTCCATTTATTTCCAATAACAAATGTTATTGTGAGATAGGTTTTTGATGTGCTCTTCAACCCACAACTGCTCTTTCACTCCTCCACCGTTCTTGCCTAATGTCCATCATCTCTGTTGAAGATAAATAAAATAATTAATTTGCAGCTTAGCCTTCTTTTCACGTCACTCAATTGAGAAGATATCCAGTCACACAAAATAAGGAAGAAAAGCTTGGATTTATATGGTGCCTCTCACATACTCGGATTGTTGAGAAGGGCAGAATTTTACTGGCTGCTTTCAGGCAGCTGGGATGAGGAAGAGACCTAAAGTCCTTGGATTCCCCATTGGTATACCCTGATCTCTCTATAACTTTATGGTTGGGCATGAGAGGCTGAAACCAGCATACTCTCTCACCCTCCTTTAGCGAGGTAATTCTGCTACCCTTACCCAGTCAGTTAAAGGGTAGTTGAGAATAGCCAACAAGTGCTGGTCTTGCCACAAATGCCCATATTTCATGGAAGACTAAACAAATAAACCTGTGTGAATTTTTGTGACGACTTTTGGAAGCTGACAGGGCATCTATTTAACATCTCATTTAAAAGATCATCTTTAGACCTAAAGAGTCGGCCTAGATTCTGTGCTTAAATCTCCAGAATACAATATGAACCCACAAGCATTTTCTTGAAGTGAGTGGCACCACTGGAGCACAACTGACATGCTGAAGGAATTTTTAAACCTCTTTCTTGTAATATGAATTTGGTGGATGTCACCTTTTTACTACTGAGGCATTGCTGACTTTTCTAGGCTACGTAAAACAACTGGACACGAAACTTTGAAATCAAATAATTTTATCTCATCTGCTGTACAAGACTTTAGAGCATTTGACAGGAGTCACATGATGCAATTATGTGACAGATTGAATGCACAAAAGTTCAGGTGATCATACAGTCTTGTCTCTTAGAAAAACATTTTTTTAACAGTAGCGAGTCAAAGGCTAGAAAGGGAATTGATTTCCCTCATTGCTCCCCCTTAGCTCACCAGCTGCAATATGCCTGCAAATAGTTCTTGTTCCCAAGACCTATAAAGTAGTATGTGCTATATAAGTCCCATCACTCTCATTGCCAATTGCAGCATTAATATTGATGCCCAATCTGAGCTGGGGACTGAGTGCACATTGTGGACCTAAAGGATCATTGTGACCTAATGTTACTGGTTGTGTTATGTTCCAAACACATGAACATACAAATCAAGTGCCCAAAGTAGGCAGTCTGGCCCCTTGAGCACGTTCTGTAAGATCATGGCCATCTACATTTGATAACTTTAGATTTTGTTAAGCACTGGCATCATTATACCTCTGCCTTAAACATTTTCAATGATCACACCTCCTGAGGTGACAGTTCCAAAGGCACTCAACCCTCAGCAAAAGAATTCTTGTCATCTCTGACTTTAAAGGATGACCCTTAATTTTTAAGCAATGGTCTTTAATTCTGCAATCACCACAAGAAGAAGCATCTTTTGCACATCCACATTGTCAAATCTGTTCTGTATCTTATATTCTTCAATCGCTCCTTTATTCTTGCTCAAAATATATATCCCCATTACATTTAAATACTACATTTCATTTCATACTTTGTTATATAGAAACATTAATGAGTGATGTATTTAGGATCAGGAATGTTGTTAGGATGTTATCGAAGTAGTTTCACCCCACACTAAACCCATCTTATATCTGTCATTGGGAGGAAAAGTACAGAATTTTCCATTCTTCAAAAGCAGTAAGTTTTTATCCAAACGCAAGGTACGTGTGGAGATTGTAAAATTCAATGTCCTTATTCCTGATGAAGTTCGTGCTTCTTAGATTCTGTACCATTGGTCTACAGACAGAGGAAGGGTGTTTTTTCAAGCCTGCTTCACTGCTTCATTTTCCTCCTCCACAATTTGATTCCAAATTTCTGACCAACTTTCTACTTTTGAAATCGGTATGCTTGGAAGGCTTTCAACATCACTTGCAGGTGACTTGCTTCATTTTAGTCATTCTGCTGTTAATAAATCCTGAGAGAGAGACAGTGGGTCATTTATAAATCTGCATTTTGTAGAAAAGGTCATTTCCGCCCTGTGTCTTAGAATACACTCTCTGTAAAGGAAATCTCCGGCATCCTGTTTTTATTACCTCGAGCTTAGATCAGGAAAGAAATTAAGGTTCAGTGACAGCTTCGTAGCAGCCGCAATTCATTACTCTCATGGATAGAAGAGCAGCCATGCTCCATTTGTATGTATTAAATCTATGACTGATGGATTTCCTCATACATTGGTATGCACCATGCCGAAGATAATGGAAATGCACTTTGATCATTTTACACTGTCTTGCTTGAGTGAACTACAGTGGTCCAGTTGTGCGGCATCAAGTTCACCAATGACCTTGCCAGTTTCTGAAATAATAAATTCATATCACAATCAAATGGTTCTTGTTTTTCTTGCAACAGTCATGCCTGTGTTCACATAAATGTCAACACCTCATGCATAACCAGTCCTACTATTTTTCTTTAATGTTTCTCTGCAGTTGTGCACATACAGGATGATTGTTGGCATACTTGCGGTTAGTGAAATTTCAACTCCTGGTGTAGATTTTATTTTTCATATTTGACTTGTAAGTGGCTCAACATCCCACTTCAGCAGGCTGTCCAGAGGCTGCAGATCTCGAAGAAATCCTTTCTTGGGCACTAGACCCTTCCAGCATGCAAAAGGAGTTCAGTGACATACTTTACTGCTGGCTAGATTGTTCCCCAAGCTGGTCATTGTTATGCCAGTCTCAGAGCCAGCATGCTTCAGTAGGCCTCATACTTGACAGCTTCATGGTAAAGCTGCCAACCCACTGAACTCAGTCAGTTTCTCAGTGCTTAAAATCTATTTCTAGTTGTCTATTTTGAAGCTATCCATCATGCTTCAAGTGTTACATTTGATCAGGTTTGTATAAATGTAAGAGAAAAAGCCAAGCAGTACCAGTAGGTTTCTGTGACCTTGAGGAGTAGCCAAGGTTTTACAACTAGCTGCCAATCTACAGCAAGACAGTTAACCTGTAAGTAACCCCAGACCATTTTTGGCTTTTTAACTAAGCTCAGGTTGTGGCATTTTAACACTAATTAGACTTTATAATCTTAGAGTGACAGGCTCAGTTACTTATGCAACAAAATAACTCAATAATGCATAGTATAATTCTATTTCCATCCTGAAGTTTGTGTGTTCTTTAAATTATAACAGGTAATTTTGTAAATGCCCAAGTACTGACTATAGCTTCCTTCTCGCTAATCAGTTTGCATTTCTTTGCTTACTGCCTGATTTTCTTACCCCAGCCTCCAATGTACCATCCTCTCTTTGACCTTTATTTCCATAGTCTTGTTCTGGTGACATTTTCTTAACATACCCTAATGGGCTCAGCTTTTTCGGCTGCATTCCATTTAGAAGTTTCAAGCTACAATATCCTCCGAATGACTGTAACTTGCTGATGATGCCTTTTAAGTTAGAGCTGAGGAAAACTTAAAAGCTCATTTGCAACTTGCAGCTTTAGCTTACACAAGGATGAAGGTGATAATTCCAGTATGAACAAAAACAGCTGTAACAACTCAACAGGTCAGGCAACATCTGGAAGAGAAACACCAGAATGTTACAATTGTCTTCATGGATGCTGCCTGACCTACTGAGTATTTCCAGCTTTATTTTAAGATCCTTAGATTTTAAGCATCTGTAGTAGCTGCTTTTTGTGTTAATTCCACTGCTTGTTTCTTCATTCAAATGGGAAATAGATACTAGAACATTTCTTTGGCAAAGCCTTGTTTTATTTTGAGGTTGAAGTGCTTTGGCTTCTGGTACCATTGATGGAATCTTTTAGAAGCCTGAATGGCCTGGCTCTGGCAGAGTCTGGTGGCTTCTCCTCCTCTACCTGTTCTTCCTCTGAACCTCACGATCCCTGTCAAAGAAATAGAGAGCCACTTTCCCCTTGGCTGACGTCGCTGAAATTTGGTCTGACGTGCCTCAGGGCAGCTTTAGAATGTTAGTGCTCAACTGGGTGCGCAGTGGCCTTTTAAATATGGCAGGGCACCCAGGAGCCAGTCTGTTGAGGGATATCTAGTGAGCGACCAGTTCTTCCAGGTAGGACAAGTAGTAGAATGGGGCTAGAATTGGATGTGAGTGGCAAACCCTCTGTGAAATTCAGCGAATGTGACACTTAGATAAATAAACAGTAAGATTCAGCCCACGGAAACTGAAAAATGTGCTTTAACATTTGTGTGAGCACTTGGATTGGCTGTGCTTTTCTCTAGCTAATGTAAAATAACACCCCAGTAAGGCAAGAAGACAGGGTCAGAGGCCATGTGTATTCAGACTTGGATGGAATGCAGCCAAAAAGAGAGGATCTAACGAATTTACTATTGTGCAGTCTTTTTTTATTTAGTTAACATCTCCTGGAATAAATTTTATTTAAATTGTGGGAAAATTCTGGGTTGGATAACTTCCAGAACAATTTCCTTCATAGATGTCACTGACGAGTAAATTCCGGGGATTGTGCCCATCTGCTCAACAACAGATTTGGTCATTAACATTTTATTACTCACCCAATATGTTTTAAACCACTCTGAAATTAACAGCAAACCCCCTGGCCTGGATTTTACAGCGAGCAATGAAGAAATGGTGCTTATTACTGACCTTTTTAAGAGGTCCCGAACCTGTAGTGATCTCTGCAGTTTGGCTACTCCCTTTCTGCCAGCAGGATAAACATAAACCAAGAAAAGGGGCATGCAGTGGTAAGTAGGTGAGGAGCTAATCACGTTCAAGCGTTCACATTCAGCGAATTTTAAAAGCATCTAATATCCTTCACTTCTTAAACTTCAATCACAGACAGCAAAATGAATGACTACAATTCAATTAATATGGAAACTAAAATTAACTTAATTTTTTTATCATTGGGAACTTTGACATTCTGCAAACATAAATCTATCTGTTCAAGGTTGTTGAGCAGTAATTGTGAAGTTGGCACATTATTGAAAACCTAATCTCATTCAACAAGGATGCAACATTTTCCAAGGGTTTTAAAGGTAGGACTATTGGACCCAGAGTAGACATTCTCATCAACTCATAAGCTTTCCTGCTGACTTGCTGTCTGGAGGTACCTCAAAAGCACATCATGCGGAGAAATATAGAACCACTGTGAGAACCTTCTGGGTTTCTGTGTTCATCTGTGCGTGAGCTGACTTGTGACATTGCTGTCAGTTCCAATGGAATAATAACGGTGAAGGCTGTCAGTTTTATTGTCCCTTCCAAAGTAAAATCTGCGCCTATGTGATTCAACTTAAATTTGAATAATGTTGTAAATTGAAATGACAGGATTCTTGTGTTATGGAATAGATAGGCACCTGCTGCATTTTAATCAATTCCATACTTTTCATGTCTCCTCTGTAATTGATTTTAAGTTGTGTTCTGTTAGAACATTTTATGAAATCAAGAATACTTAAATTCAACCTTTTCTGTATTTACAAGTTAAATAAACTGATTAGTGTTAAACATTGTATTTAAAATGATGCTCACTTAATGTCACGCACCTTGTTTTAATAGTGATAGAAAGATATTAAATTTTGCTTTCATTTTCTTCAATTGGGCAACACTGAAATGCCAATATTCATTTACCATCTCCCAGTGCCTTCATGGCATAAAAGCTGAAGGCACGTGGCACTGAGATCATATATTGCCAAGTCCACAAAGGGTTAATACTTACCATTACATGAAAAGCATTCATGGTCGAGTTGAGTTATTTTTTCTTAACAGTAATCCCACAGATTTCATGGTTAATTATAGTGCTAACAGATAAATTGTCATTGTTACAGTACAGCAAATTTACATATGTAGTTTTCCTTTATTTTAAATTTCTCCCTTATTTATTATGAAAATGGGAAAAAAATGTCCAAATGAATGTGTTGACATGAGCTATGTTTGCAACACCTGTTGCCATTTTCTCCTGACCTACATTCTCTTGTCATTTGAGTTAGGTGTTTGGTGTTGCTTCATTCTGTTATGCTCCCAGATCAGATCGCCAAATTTATGTTGCGATTTGGTTAGAGACTGATAACATTTTTCCTAAAGTTTTTTTCTAAAGTAGGTAAACTGTGGGATCCCACATAGCTACTGAGGGATTAAAGTAAGAAGATTCCACAGTTTTGAACAAATAACAATAAACTTTACTGCACAGTTAATATGATGGTATGGTATACAGTGTGTATACAACTTATATTTTTTATAATATTCAAATTAACTCGAGGTAAATATGGGTTACAAAGTGTGCTTGTACACAGCCCATAGAGAACATCAAATAACAATGCCATCGAGACAGATCACATTCATTTTGCAGTAACCATCACCACCACCACCAGGACCCCCCACTCCCCCACCCCCAAAGACATTAGTGACATTGTGGTCATCTAATCTCACTAAATCTTTGAAAGAGAAGAATTGGAATCCCTCGTGAAGGTCCATTTTGGAATTCCCTCAAAAGCTACTTGGTCATGGATGGCCACAATAACTGCTCACATTTTGTTTGTTTACCTTCCTTTCCTGGGCCTATGTTTCCCTGGATTCTGGAGACTGCACTTCAGCACTTAAACACAGACACAACTCCAGCTTTTCACAGACAGCTAGTTTCACTGAGTTAACACTGCCCCCCTTTTTTTTTAGCTCTAATCTTGCTCAGCTGCACCAAAAACAACTGTAAACCCCACTAGCTGAACCGAAATCTTAATTTCTTCCTCTGAGCCCCTCATGCCTTTTAAGATTTTCCTGACCCTTCTCCCCGAGGTCTAACTATCTAAAAGTACTGAGTTTCTGAGCAGTACATCCGACAGCACTTGCTGTGCATGCAACCTGCTTCTGTATATGCCCTAAGCACTCTTCCCCATTTCCCAACGCCACCGCAGCTATAAATTTTGAATAGCATTGAGTGACTTACAAATAATCTTGCAACAAACTCTGCCTTTGTTCCTAGACAAGATTGAATTTAACAGCCATTGGAGCCCAGATGTTGCAAACTCTTGGAATTGTCTGTTTACCGGATAGTACAATGTTTATAGCTCAGTCAGAAGTCCCTCAGTGAAATCTAGCTGCCAGCTACAATGGGAGACTTGAGCACTGCTGAGGCTGGCCAGAGTCTGTGAGTGCACCTCTCACTGCAGGATTGTACCAGTTAAAATTCTTGGCGGTCAGCGCTGTCAAGTTAATGTGTCCAAGTGGGAGTGATGGAAAGAAGGCATTATTTGTTCCCTGGCTAATCATCGAGAGACAGTAAGGACAGTAGGTGCTGGAAACCAGAGTCTATAGGTGTGAAGCTGGAAAAGCACAGCAAGTCAGGACTGGGCTCTTGACAAAGGGTCTCAGTCCGAAATGTTGACTTTCCTGCTCATCTGATGCTGTCTGACCTGCTGTGCTTTACCAGCCTCACACCTATAGACTCTAATCATTGAGAGAGTACATCCAATAATTCTGACCTGCAGTCTCAGCAGAGAGGTTGGTGGGGTGCCATCTACTATTTGCAAAACATCCCAGCACCAGCAGTATTGACTCAGTAATGGACCTAATTGATGATCCAGAGCTCCAGGACTGGTAGCGTCTGGTAGCAAGATCATTTGGCTGTTGAAGCACATTGGGTAACCGACCCTATATATTATTTTCTATATTTTTTCCCAGTCCTTCCTCTACTACACTGGGAAAATCTAGCCCTGGTTGTTTCTGGGAATTCTTTAAGAGGGTTGAAGAGCCTTATTGCTTATTGTCCTGCTCAGAATCTCCTGTAGAGGGCATTATCCTGGGTCAGATATGGGATTGATAGAAATTGCTGCTGAAAAGTCTCCCACAATGTGCCTTGACAGGCAAGGTGGACGACAATGTCTGCTCCTTGTCAGCCGAGGGGGAAATCCAGTTAATAAGCTGCACAATTTTCAGTCGATATTGTAACTAGCTCATTTTTTCTATGGAATGTTGAACAGCTGTTCTGCATGACACTTCTGATACAACAATATAAACATTTTCATTTCAAATTTATTTCATTTGGCTGACGTCATAAAAATAAAGACTAGAGCAATAATGATGGGCAGTTTTATTAATGAAGTTTTTAACAGTCTAACAAAAACATGAAATTTACAACAGAGGTGTAGCTCAGTCACTCCAGCTGTCTGCAAAGGTGCTGATATTCCACATAAACATTCTCCCAACTTGGTTCATATTACTCTATCAGATTTTTTTTCCTTTCTCCCTCGTCCTTTTCCTTCTATGTATGAATACTATTCATAACAACTGTTCTATGTGGTAGCAAGTTTCACATTTAAACAAAGTTCTCCTGTGTTCCTTGAATTTAGTGATGATGATGATGAATCAAGTCTTATTAATGGTCAGTTAACTATTGTTGAAGTAACTGAGCTTGAGGTTTAGACAGTGCATCAGTTGGTCCAATAGAAGTTCTCCTTTTAAGTGAGGCGAGATGTAGTGAGAATTGGCTTTCATAAGGAACTGTTGGACCTGGCAGAACACTGATCGAAAATTTGGGAGAGATACTAAAGGTCTCGGTTATCCCAATAAAATAAAAACTGGCCTGTATTAATTGGGGAAACAGTAGGGTTATGCATATATTAGACAAATATTTATAAATGATGTTTTTCAAGGTGGATCTAAAAGTATACCAAGGGTTTTATGGCTCATAAAAATGCAGAACATTAAGTAAACTAGCTGGAAAATAAAAATCTTTCAAACCGCCCATCAGAATCTTCTGGAGGACAATTCAAAATTGTCCATAACATAGTGATACCCCTATCCTAAAGGTGGATTTAACTTAAAAGAAATATGTTGCCTAATTCTAAAAGCTGTAGATCTATAATCACCATTAACCAACAGGAATTCATCCAGTCCTTTTATTGTTTTAAAACCAACCATAGTGTTCCACCTGCTAATAATGTGTACCTTCCATCGTGTCATCAACCAGCTAAGAACAAACATTGTCTCAGCTTGCTATTTCCTTTCCCGTTCTCTTGGTTTTAACGTGTAATTGTTGAATCCTTCACCAGAGTGTAAAACTTTTTAGAACGTAGAGAAATGCTTGAAACTGTTCTTCAAATCTTATCCTCATTCTCCCCCTTCAATGGAGAAGGTCTGCCAAAGAAGCTAGATTGGAATTGGGAAGATACCTGTACTTTCTTTTGATGATGTGTTAGTGTTAATGTTGTTTAAAAATTAATTATAATGCAAGAATGATTGAGATGCAAATTGCTGAATTGATTCACTTTTCCCACAAAGGTTTACTGTTATGCCTGTTCTTCAAAGATGGCACTAGAAGCATTATTGGAAAAATTTAGAAGAGGTGCAAAAATAGTACTTTGAATACTGACAAACGAGTAATGGTTGCCCTACAAGAGCATTATGAGAGGGTTGCATGTCCTCTCAAAATGCAGATAGGATATTTGACTTTGCTCAGCAGTGACAGGATATCATGAATACTCAATAGGTGTAAATCTATGGTTTGACAATGTGCACTGTAACATTTGTATTCTGGAAGGAATAAATCCAATGGAGCCTTGAACATATCTTTGAGTCACAATTATGTTAGGGACAGAATATTACGCATCTCCTGATTCCTAGTAAATGTTACACCTTAAACCAGTTACATGTATCAATTATAATTTCACAGATTGTTTAATTAGTGAGTTGTATTGGCAATTAATCATTATTGGACCATGTCCCTCCTTTTAAAGTAGTATGGCCATTTGGCTAATCATTACATTAGTTTAATTATCCTAATGGATTTTTCTGCGCACAGTACAAAGATCTTCAAGTAAGTTATAAATCAGCATCCTTAGTTATTGCACTGGGAAGCACATTTTTTACTGTGGCAATAATGCCTATAGTTTCTGAATTGTGAGAAATAAATATTCTATAAGAAGCTATGTTATGTCCCAGCATTGTGCTAAAAATAGTAAAGTTCAGCTTTGATGCTCAAATAGTAAAAAAAAGTACTGCTCACACTTTTATGCTCCTGATTGGTGCAAGTTACTGTAAAAATAAATATTGATTGCATAGAAGAGCTGCATTGTGGTCCTTTTTAAGTGACAAGGGTGACTGTGTGCATTATCCTTTATTGCATTATTGTAACCATGGCATTTCATTGTTATGACAGTCATAATCTAAGGCAATGTTTAACTATTCCACACAGTAGCCTATGTATTGTGTATGAAATGTGTATGAAAAAATTTATTACTCCTGAGTTGTTTCTGCAACCAGATTGATAAGATTTTTGAGACAGACTTCCAGATATTGAGTTGAAATTTATTGTGGACGGCTCGTACTTGTGGCTACAAGAAAATGAATAGTCAGTGTTCCTGAACACTGTTAAGATTTTAAAGATTTTATATCCAATCCCTAGTAAACTTCAGTCTAGTACAGAAAGACCTTGGGAAAATGGCTTTTATTTATTGCTGTTGTGTCAGCAGGATCACTCCTGCCTCGTAATCTTTTAAAAGGATCATGTTCCAGTGATGGTCCCAGAGATGTTATTAGAATGGCTTTTAGAAATTTACTCTATATAGGGTGTAGTATTCAACTGTTTGATATTTGATTTATGCATAGTGTTATTAATCAAGCCTGGGTGCAGTTACAGATAAATTGACCACAAGATCATAGGAGCAGAAGTAGGCCATTCAACCCATCGAATATGCTTCATCCTTGAAATCATGGCTGACCTGATAAACCTTAAGTCATCTACCTGCCTTTCCCTCATAACTCTTGATTCTCTTATCGATTAATAATCTGTCTATCTTAATCTTGAATATACTTAATGATCCAGCCTCAACAACCTTCTGTAGTAAAGAATTCCAAACATTGGCAACCGGTGACAAGTGGTGTCCCGCAGGGTTCAGTGTTGGGGCCGCAGCTGTTCACTTTATATATTGATGATCTGGATGAAGGGACTGGGGGCTTTCTGGCGAAGTTTGCCGATGATATGAAGTTGGGTGGACAGGCAGGTAGTACAGAGGAGGTGGGGAGGCTGCAGAATGATTTAGACAGTTTAGGAGAGTGGTCCAGGAAATGGCTGATGAAATTCAACGTGAGCAAATGCGAGGTTTTGCACCTTGGAAAAAAGGTGAGAAAAAAGGTGAACGGTGAGAAAATTCATAAAGCCGAAGTACAAAGGGATCTGGGAGTGCTAGTACAGGATTCTCGAAAGATTAACTTGCAGGTTGAGTCCGTGATTAAGAAAGCGAATGGAATGTTGTCATTTATCTCAAGAGGGTTAGAATATAAAAGCAGCGATGTGCTTCTGAGACTTTATAAAGCTCTAGTTAGGCCCCATTTAGAATACTGTGTCCAATTTTGGGCCCCACACCTCAGGAAGGACATACTGGCACTGGAGCGTGTCCAGCGGAGATTCACACGGATGATCCCTGGAATGGTAGGCCTAACATACGATGAACGGCTGAGGATCCTGGGATTGTATTCATTAGAGTTTAGAAGGTTGAGGGGAGATCTAATAGAAACTTACAAGATAGTGCATGGCTTAGAAAGGGTGGACGCTGGGAAGTTGTTTCCGTTAGGTGGGGATACTAGGACCCGTGGACACAGCCTTAGAATTAGAGGGGGTCAATTTAGAACAGAAATGAGGAGACATTTCTTCAGCCAGAGAGTGGTGGGCCTGTGGAATTCATTGCCAGGGAGCGCAGTGGAGGCCGGGACATTGAATGTCTTCAAGGCAGAGATTGATAAATTCTTGATCTCACAAGGAATCAAGGGCTATGGGGAGAGTGCGGGTAAGTGGAGTTGAAATGCCCATCAACCATGATTAAATGGCGGAGTGGACTCGATGGGCCGAATGGCCTTACTTCCACTCCTATGTCTTATGGTCTTATTGTCTTATTGCCACATTCCCTAGGAATCATAAATGTTTCAATAAGGTTAGCCTCTCATTCTTCTATATTCCATAGAGTACAGGCCCAATCTACTAAACCTCTTCTCATAAGACAGTCTGTCCACTCCTGGTACCTTCTCTGAATTGCTTCAATTCCAGTATATGTTTCCTTAGGTAGGGACCCAAAACTATTCATAGTTTGCCAGCTGTGATCTGATTTATGCCCTGTACACTTTAAGCAAAACCTACTTCCATTCATTTTGAAATAAAAGCCAACATTCCACTTGCCTTTCCTTTCACTCACTGAACTTGGATGGTAGCTTTTTATGATTCATGGACAAGGACTCTAAAATCCTTCTGTTCTGTTCTTTCTACCATGTTTCTCTATTTAAATAATATTCAGCTCCTCTATTCCTCTGAACAAACCATTATAATCCGCCTGCCAAGTTTTTGCCCTGTCTATATCACACTGCAGATTTTTATTGTCATCCTCATGATTTGCCTTTCCATCTATTTTTGTTAGCCGCAAACTTAACTATAGTAGATTCACTTTCCTCATTGAAATCATTAATTTGTTTTATGACGTGCTTGTAGTTACACCTTGAAAATGCCCTACTTATCCCAACTCTCTGTCTTCTATTAGTTAGACAATCCTCTATCCAAATTAATGTATTACTTCTAACGTTATGGGCTCTTACTAAGTAGTCTAATGTGTGGTAACCTGTCAATGCCATCTGAGAGTCTTAAGTATATCATATGCTTTGCTTCCCCTTTATCTATCCTGCTTGTTAGCACCTCAAAGAATTCTAGTAAAATTTTCAAGCATGATTTCTGCTTCAGGAAGCCATTCTGACTTTGTTTGATCGTAGTATGTATTCCTAAGTGCTCTGCTATTTCATTCTTTATAATAGACTTGAACATTTTCCCAACAACGGTTGTTAAGCTAACTGCCTACAGATACCTGTTGTGGTTTCCTTCTCTTTCTTAAAATAAAGGCATTATATTAGCAGATTTCTAATTCTCTGAGACTTTTCCAGAGTCTGAAGATTCCTGGGAGATTACTATCTGTGCATCCAATATCTCTGTGCTAATTCTAGCAATATTCTATTATGAATCCGATCAGCTCCAGGGGACTTATCAGTCTTTAGCCTCAGTAGTTTCCCCAGTATTCTTTTCTCCAGTGATAGTTATTGTATTTATTTCCTCTCCTCATTTTGCCCCTTGAATATTTAGTAATTAGTAATGCTGTTAGTGTCTTCTACTGTGAAGGCTGATGCAAAGTATTCAACTACTCTGTCATTTCCTGGTTCCCCATTATTATTTCCTTAGTTTCATTCTTTTAAGGGGTTTACATTCACTTTGGCTTCTCTCCTCCTTTTGTATATGTAAAGGAGTTCTCACTGGCTATCTTGAGATTATTTGTGGTTGAAACGGAACTGAAAGTGCTACATTGTGATTATATTTGTAAAGAGATGGGAATTAATTGTCTTGTTCATGTTCACTTGGAGTGTTGCACTGCTGAACTTCAGTGATGTGCTGGGCAATGGCGTATCAGTCTCTAGTCAGTCAGCTACCTGCAGAGCAGCAAGACTCTCATTGAAGCTCTTGGATTTTAAGTTTAAAGTGTGATTAATTTGTAACTTGTGGAATGCAGAGCACATAACAGAAAGCAAGAAGCTAAGAGTCTGAATGCAAACATTTAACTCGTATCTCAAAGACACATGTCACAATGTGGGCAGTCTGTATGTAACAATAAATTACTGTCTTGATGTTCTGTCTAATTTTGCAGTGTTTGCCAGCCTCAGCAGCTGCAAACATCTGCTCAGCTGTCCAAAGATTTCTTCAATTGTGCAGAGGGTGTGGAATTGGACACTTTGGGACGGGGTCAATTCTAATGCTCCTCACCTGACAGAAAGCAAGTGAGGGTAAAGGCAATTAAAGTGAGGGTAAAGGCAATCGCCACGTCTTTCCCACCTGATCTGGCAGAAAACCATTTTAAATATAGTTAATTGGGCTGTTGTCAGAAAAGAATATTCTCGTTTAGTCTGAAATTCTGATTCATCCTTTGTTTGGGAGAGATGCTGTGATCCACTATGATAATTATTCCATTTCCTCATTGCAAATAACAATAAAGGGAGCGAGGCCAGGTATTTTCTTTGCTGCTTGATTCTAGTGATGGGTTTGGGAGTGAGGATTCTGGTTTTCCAGCTCATATTTTGAATACTAATTTTTCATGAAATCACTGCAGAAAGGTAAATGATCCTGACTTTTGGATTAAAAGATGAATATATTAAAGGTGCCTTGTGACAACATGGCATTGCCATAACTGATGTCCCCTGCCATCACTCTACGACGTGATGCATTTTTCATTAACACAAAGAAGCACCATTTAAAGAGGTGAGCTGAAACAGCGTTTTTGAGGAGAGGGAATTGAAAACCATGGAGTCTTAGAAAAGGACCCACTGTTCAACGTTTTGGATAGATTGATTTAACCCCTATTTCTCATACTCATCCTATGAATGTATGTTAAATGTTGTCTGGCTGTTTGCTGTTTAAAACTGTTTACTTTGATCTATTCATCTGAATTTTGGTCAGAGAATTTAACCATCATATCCTTGAAGTGCTGTCCCTTTTTCTGTTAAATGCAGAATTTAACCAAGCACTGAAAGTTTTCAGGGAATAAAACAAGACACACATCATAGATTAGATGTATTAGAACCAAAATACATTAGGGACGCATTATGCTACAAATTTAATCTTACCCCCAACTGTGGTCCCTGACCTGCATGCAATATACTGGCAAGCTGGGTTACTGACAGGAAATTAATTGGATGTTTTAGGAGATTGTTTAAATTGAACCTGAAGTTGTTGTAGATCTTTAACATGAATGTTTAATGGAAGCCTTGCCTGTGTTTACATGGTTTTATTTCAAAGAACAAAGCTGATTAAACATTGAACAATTATAAATTAATAATTTGCATAATCAAAAATGTCCAGTCACTCTTCTAACTGTAACATGTGGTTCAGTTTGGATTCAGAGGTATAAGAATTTCATACTTAGCAAGCTCTAATTGTTATTTTGAGAGCCTTCCTTAACCTAAAAACCCATCTTTTCACTGATGTGAGGAATCGAGTTCAAATGTTTTCAACCTCTGTTGCTTCCTGTGCTTTTGTGTGAAGTCATGCGGATTAGCAAGTTCCAAGGATCTTTCGCTGGTCCGTGTGGAGTTAACTAATTGTCTGCAGGAGTGGCAGTGAGAATGCTGCTTGCACCTTGTCTGGGATGGTGGTGTGAGGGGAAAACTAGTGGAGGAAGACAACTGTACATTGAAAAATCTTAGTGGACAAGCCACCATGACTCCTTTGCCAGCTCCTGTGATTTGTCTCATTTTGATGGGTAAGAGCAGCAGATATATGGGAACACCAGCACATGGAAGCTCCTCTCCAGATCACTCGCCATCCTGTCTTGGAAGCATATCCCTGTTCCTTCAGTGTTGCTGGGTCAACGTCCTGGAATTGCCATCCTAATAGCATTGTGGGATTACTTAAAACCAAAAAAAAACTGCAGCAGTTCAGGAAGGTAACTCAGTGACACCAACAGTGTGGGTTCAATTCCTGAAATGGCTGAGGTTATCATGAAGGACTGTCCTTCTCAGCCTCTTGCCTTACCTGGTTTCCCCTCAGATCAAACTTCCACCAGTTGTCTCTCTCTCTCTCTCGCCCACAGCAGGAGTATGGTGACTTTGCCTTTACTTGATGAAGTTGAGCTTATGCTTGGTTATAACTTACCGTAATTTGACAGTTTGTTAATACTTTCTTTTGTGACTCACACATAATGACTGATGACATGAATGTGTGTGGGCTTTTTGATTCCCAGAAACTGAACCCAAGGGCCAAAATTGAGTAAAAGTAGGAATGAATCAAAGTGCTTTACTGTTTTGACATTGGTTGTAGTTGTCCTGCTGATACCATTGTGCAGAAGTGGGAGAAACTCCTTTCGCAGATCTTTTAAAAAAAAAGGTGAGATACTTAGCTTCAGAGATAGTAGGAACTGCAGATGCTGGAGAATCTGAAATAACACGGTGTAGAGCTGGATGAACACAGCAGGCCAAGCAGCATCAGAGGAGCAGGAAGGCTGACGTTTTGGGACTAGACCCTCCTTCAGAAAATTTTCTGAATTTTCAGAAATTTTCTGAAGAAGGGTCTAGGCCCGAAACGTCAGCCTTCCTGCTCCTCTGATGCTGTTTGGCTTGCTGTGCTCATCCAGCTCTACACAGTGTTATCTGAGATACTTAGCTTGTTGTTTTCTGCAAAGATGCTGCAATACAATTGTCGCCTATAAATCTTGGTTGCAACAATAATCTCCAAATCATATCCTGGTCTTGTATATTTAGGGAGTGTGCTTTCATTTAAATATTATTAAACACAGACCAGGAAATATTCATTAAGGCTGGAATAAGAAGTAAACCAGCTGTTGATTTCCCTTGTGTAGAACTGGAACTTTTTGCTGCAGTTCAGAAACCTCATGGGTATCATAAACACAGAGCAGTCTACAATTACTGCTCCACAATTCTAACACCAATGTAAACTGTGAAGTGTGAGTTAATAAATAGTGTGATCTATAGTATGAGCTATGTCTGAGAGCATTTATTTCTAAGTTTAAAGCTGTATTGAAGAGTTTTACAATGATCTTGACTTCTGTAGGTTTTTGATAGGGCACTTCACATGTAGTAAAATGGTGCAGAGACAAATAAATATCAGACATAACCTTGATTTATTATCAGATATATGCTACAGAATCCCTCATTATACTACTCACTGTTTAATAATGGGGGCTTTTGAATGGAATAGTATGGTCGAGGTGTGTTGGCATGCCTTGGTGTTATTGCAATACTAACATGCATGTTCTTTCAGCTTCTCCCATTGTGACTGGTCTCTATACTTAACCGGAACCTGGTATTGCAGTCTGTCATGTTCACGGAAAAGGATCTTGGATCGAAGGGACTGTTTCTATGCTGTGTGACTCTATGAATTGAGTTTATGTTAATAAAACAAGGCACAATATTTCCTGGAGACCAGACAGCAAGGACATATTAGATTGCAGACTGAACAGTTTAAATCTCTTGTGCTGATACAAGTGTCGTTGTACAAATGCTAGGAATAGAAAGGATAGGATGTTCCTGAGTTGACTGTCAGATGTTGCTTTTCAAACAGATTAATTTGAGTGTTCTAAAGATCAAGTGCCTAAGAGCTTCTTTTTTTTTCATTTTTTCTTAATGCTTTCGGAATAAGGTTATGCGCAGTTAAACAGAATCTTCACCTCACAATGGGGTAGTTTTGCGGTGTGAATTTGCTTGAAGTGTAGGGATCATCAGGACCTGTGTGGTTCATTGTGATAGAAAAAAGACAGTTGTTGGTCAAACTAGAAGAGGCTCATGTATTAAACAAATAGTAGTTTATAGCAACTAATTACAGGTTATATAGACAAAATAGAGGTTGTCATAGAAACTGAGGAGGAACTGGATGTTAAATCCCTCTCATCTGAGGTCCTTTTTTTTTCTCCCCTTAGGTCCATTTGATATTGTTGTCATGGATGGTGCATGGGCACTTTCTCATATTAACCTTTCAGACCCTTATGGCCTCATACAACAAGCTAGCATTGCACACTTTTATTTAAAATATTGGAAATTGGGACATTTTTACAATGTCTTTGAAGCAGGCTGCATTGATGTAAAGAAGTGGGGTAGGCATGAAAGAGATATTAAATCCAACACAGGAGAAGTGAATTCATATCAACAGCAGTCCATTAACCCAAAATATCATATCAGTTGGCTTTCCTGCAGCCCATATTCAGTACAGTTAGCATTTCAGGCTTGAATTATGATGTTCTGATTTTTGTTTTCTTCCCTGAAAACTGACAAGTTCCAAAATCCAAAAGACCATGTTGATTGTCTTAAAAACCCATCTGGTTCATTCAGACCACTTGGGGAAGGAAATCTGCTGTCCATACCCAGTCTGCCCTAGTAACTCTAGACCTGCAGCAATGTGGTTGACTCTCAAGTAACTCCTATTTTACTCAGATAGCCAGTGAGATCCTATGCACGAATAGAAAAGAAAATACAATTACCTTTTTTTATTTTGAAGAAAACACTTCCCTGTATAATCAAAGGGACAAAATAATGAAGAAATGCATGAAACATTCAGAAGCTAATTAGTTTACAAGTAGTAGTATATATAAAGGCAAAAATTAAGGAAGGAAAACAACATAACATAAATGCTATAAGTTATTGCAAGTCAGTATTTTAGTCCTATGCAAATGTGTAAGCATCTCAAGTAAATGTTTGGTCATAATATTACACACACATACATACAGTGCTTCTGATCCTCTTAGCAGTGACTTAGAGGTACATGATACTAAAGTGCATGATTCTCACTTTTTAGTTTACTGGGCATGTTTTCATCTTTAATGCCTTCCCACACCTATCCTAATTTCATGTATTTACATTGCCAAATTTGAATAATATTCCTTTATAGCACAGATGCCAGAAACCATTCAGCCCATCATGTTCATTTTGGCTACATGATGGAACTAGAAGAATCACTCATGCAAATCTGAATCCTGTCAATATTGGGGCACAGCTTTAACACAGACATTGCCAAAATCAGCTGTACATGAAAACCAAACATTTTCAAATCTGTACCTTAACAACAGAACTTTTTTGCTTACAGAATTTACAGCACCTGAGCCATTCCAGTGTACCTTTTCAAATGTAAGATTAACATTTTAAAGTGGTTTTGATGTTCATCCTATTTTTAATGATTGTTATATTTAGTTATTACTGGGGAGTGAGAGGGTGGAGGCTTGCAGGCTGACTTGGCTAATTTGATATTGTAGCAGTTGCATTGCTGCCATTTTTAAATTCATCACCTCTACCATACCTCCATTTCCACCCCTTCACCTTACCATGGGCTACATTGTCCCATTGATCAGCAAGGAGTGAATCTGTGCCGAAGAAAATTGTTCCCACTTCAGGATTTTTGTTATCTGAAAGCACTATGGTTTTTGTGTTATGTACCCACTAACAATCTCTCCTGCTAATACTGGCCTAGTGTAGCGAGTTGTAATAATATTGAATTAATAATAGCCTGTCAGTTTCAGATGTCAGAACACTCTGTGTCTGTGCTGCTTTGGTATTGTCTTGCCTTTTACTCTCATTAACGTTTGTTAGAAAAAATACAATACATTTTAATCGCTCTAATGGGGCTTTATTGTCAGGAATTTCAGGGCAATAGACTCCAGCTGCTGACCTAGAAATCCAAAAATGGCATGAATGACCATCATTCAAATTAGTGCGGGATTTGGAAGCTATTCTGCGTTTATCTTTCAATACAGAATAGCTTTTGTCTTAAAAAGTCAGCATAATATAATCAATCCAGTCCTAAACATTGTAGACAAAAAAAACGTAGACTTAGTATCAGGAATAACATTTGATCTAAGGTTTCATACCTTCGGGTTTTTTTGTGGAACTCACTGATAATATCACATTGTGTCCTGTCTCATAACTACAAGTATGGGTATGGTCAGCACTTTTGGTTTTCTGTAAGCATTAGAGGGAAGCTTGATCTAAGATTGAATGTACAGTGAGAATTCCTTTTCTCCTCCTTTTACAAAGAAGTAACATTTACAAGTACAATAAATGAACATCAATTTCCACTGAGCATGTTCTAATCTGGTTGATGTAATTGCTCCTTTGTGGTCAAACAATTATTTGACAAGTAATAATATTCTCAAATTGGGTGAAAATGAGTTGTCAAAGTTTCAATTTTAACATACTTGATCACTTTTTGCAACTTTCCATGATCATTTTAAAATCACTTCATTTTGAAAATGAAAAATTTAAATCATGAAGAGAAATCAAAGAAATCCACAAACCAGTATAAAAGATTGTTTTAATGCTTTCAATCACTCATAGGATCAGAATCACAGCATGTGCTTTTACTGTGTGTTTGCTTTTCAACATATAATAGTCAGAAATCCTTCTGAGGAAGTATTACCAGACCTGAAATTTTAACTCTGATTTCTCTTCCCAGATGTTGCCAGACACGTTGAGCTTTTCTAACAACTTCTGTATATTGTTTCCGATTTATAGCATCCGCAGTTCTTTCTGGTTTTTATACAGTAGTCAGAAGTCACACTACAACAGGTTATGGTCAAAGAAGAAACTTCACCTAACAAAGGAGCAGCGCTCTGAAGGCTTGTGATTTCAAATAAACTTGTTGGACTATAACCTGGTGTTGCATGACTTATGACTTTGTCCAACTTAGTCCAACACCAGCACTTGCACATCGCAACATATGTAGCTTTCGCAATAAGGTTAATCAGGCTGGCTGTGCTTTGTAAAGTTGTTTTTTGCAAATAGAACAAGGAAGGGCAAATTATCTCATGCAGTGGTAGAGGGGTCTCGAGAATTGGTGTATGGAGAAGATAACAGAAGCTCTCATGACCAAACTGAATTTTTTTCAGTGTTTCAGTGTATATACGCAGAGCAATTTTTGTTTTGAGTGTGTTAGCCTTGGTTCAGTGGTAGCACATTTATCCCTGAATCAGAAGATTGAAGGTTTCGTTCATTGAAAGGGTCACTCGACCTGAGATCATTAATTCTGATTTCTCTCCACTGATGCTGCCAGACCTGCTGAGCTTTTCCAGCAATTTCTGTTTTTGGCTCTGAGGATACAAACGTGTCTCCTGAGATCTAAGTACATTATCTGGTCTGCTTCTGGAATGCTGTACTGTCGGAGGGCTACCTTTTGGAAAATATGTCAAATTAAGGTTCTGTCAAACCTCTTATGTGGATATAAAAGATTGTGCATCCCTTTCTAAAGAAGGGCATAGTGGTCCTTCTGGTGTTGTATTCAACCAGTGCCAATTTTCTACATGTTGGAAAGAAAGGTTATTAATGTAATTTTTGTTTGCGGGATTTTGATGAGCACAATATTTCCTACATTATAACTCTCCTTGCATTTCAGAACCTATTTGCCAGTAAAAAAACATTTTGGATCTTTCATTATATTTTTGTCAATTTCAGATCTAGTTTCAAATATAGAATTGTAGGCAGCACTCATGTTGTGCAATTTTAAACTGGATGCTTAGGTCTTGTGGTTGTTGACTTGCTCGCCGAGCTGGCTTTTGTTTGTTCAGATGTTTCATCACCATGCTCAGTGACATCATCAGTGGAGCCTCCGATGAAGCGATGTTATTCTACTCTGCTTGGAATTTATACTGTCCGGTCCATTATAGTGAGTACTGTCATTTCCGGTTTTGGTCTGTATGCGTTTGTATATGGGGTACAATTCTATATGTTTGTTGATTGAAGTATGGGTGGAGAGCCATGCCTCTAGGAATTCCTGTGCATGTCTATGTTTAGCTTGGGCTACTATGGCTACCTTGTCCCAGTTAAATTGTTGGCCTTCATTGTCTGAACATACCGATATTAAAGAGAGTTTGTCGTGCCATTTTGCGTTAGTTGATGTTCATGTATTCTAATGACTAGTTTTCTTCCTGTCTGTCCAATCATGGATTTTCTGTCTAGTTTCCTTCCTGTCTGTCCGATGGACATCAGCTCGCAGCAAAACCACACGACGAACTCCCCTTAATATTGGTATATTCAGAAAATGAAGACCATCAATTTAACTGGGACAAAGTAACCATAGTAGCCCAAGCCAAACATAGGCATGCACGGGGATTCCTAGAGGCATGGCTTTCCACCCTTACTTCAATCAACAAACATACAGCATTGGACCCCATATACAAACCCGTACAGATCAAAACCAGAAATGACAGTACTCGCCATAACGGACTGGACAGTATAATTTCCAAGCAAAGTAGAATAACATCGCTTCATCGGAGGCTCCACTGATGATGTCACCTAATATGGTGATGAAACGTCTGAACAAACAAAAGCCAGCTCGGCGAGCAAGTCAACAACCTCATCCACAACCCGAGCTACAGATCTTTGCCAAAACTTTAAGCATAGGTCTTGTCTTTTGGCATTGTCATCATGGTGTATTCTTCTGCTGTAGTCAAGTGCTAATCTCTACATTTTTCATCTTTTTCTTTCTGTTCAAGATTGCTAGTTGGAGCTCCACAGGCAGAAGGTATGCCAGGACAGCTGGCAAATCGCACAGGAGCCTTGTTCTACTGTACTACATCACCAACTCCCAACAACTGTAAACGTGCCAAGTTTGAGAAACCAAGTAAGTGGAGACATTTTTTACCTGTGAGGAAATCAAGGCAATTAATTTTATCAACCAGAAGTGGAAGGCAATGCTACAATTAGGTTATATTTATAAAACCTGCCATTGCTGCAGCAGTGAGCATGAGTAAATTAGAAATGCATTTCCAAACAAATCCTTTTCCAATAATTTATTTGCATCCCAAATGAACCAAGTTACACCTATGACGTAAAAAGAAAGGTACATTACAGAAGCATTGAACCAGTTCAGAATAGAAGTGTCATTCAATTTCAGGGTATTTCTGTAAGGAAATCTTAAATGAACAGGCAGATGCAAGCCAGATTTTTCTTGGTGCAGTATTCTAAATATCAGTGTTGGGTGGATTGACTGATTCTGGGGGGTCAAATTTTAGAACATGGTTTTCAATGTAGGAATACGTACTAAATTCTGTTTTCACATTTTTGTCCCAGATAACTATATATAATTATTTATATATGCACTATATATGTTGTATATATGTTGTATATTTATGTTGAATACTTGTAGACTCAGGATTGTCATTTGTCTTCTCTCAACATCCAGAATGTATCTTGTTGTGATGTCTGCATGATCTTTTGTTTTCACATCAAGAACTACTATCTCCTTTTCACCATAGCATTGTTTCCACAGCTGATCCACAAACTGAAAGTAAGGAGGACCAGTGGCTTGGAGTCACCGTGGCAAGTCAAGGGCCTGGTGGGAAGGTGGTGGTAAGGCAACCTTATGAATTGTTTTTTTCGGCAGGTTATTGTGCTTTAAGAATAAATACGCTTGAGGTTGGATGTTGAGCTGTGGATTTATGCCATAATTTCTGTCTGCGCTGTGTCCCAAGTTCTAAATTTATCATTGTGGAGACTTGGTGAGTAGAAGTTGGACTGCATCTGTGCAGAGACAGAGAACTAACTTTTTATCTTGTTGGTACTTTAAGATTGCAGGGGTATGTGTCTTAACCAGTCTTGTTCAGCAATGTCACGTTACACCAGAAGACATTACTGGGAATAATGTTTTGTTCTTGACATTGACAGGCAGTAATTTTTAATGAGAATGATTTGTTATATATGGTTGTTCATTTTGACTAGTATAATGCCTTTGAAATTTGATTTATTATTTAATCGCTTGTCCGAGATACAGTGAAAAGTATTGTTTTTTTGTGCTAACCAGACAAATAATTCCTTACATAAGTACATCAGGGTAATAGAACAGAATGCAGAATATAGCATTACAGCTACATTTATAATGAGCAATAAATGCTGGCCCAGCCAATAATACCCACATCCCTTGAACAAATGAAAAGAAGTTAATGGAATAATCAGTTGGACTAGGCAGTGCAGTGGCTTGCCATTTTCAACTTGAGAACTGCTTTTTAAATTCACGTGAGAATGATTGAATGAGTTGCCTTACTCTATTCATTGTGAGGGTCCAAACTCATTTAGGTAATTTAACCCATTTCTCAGTCCATAAAAATTCATGGTATAGCATTACTCAAGACCCAACACTGATTGACCCAGATCTTCTGCTCAACTTCGATGATCGTCAATGCTGCATAGAGATCTCTTTGACAATTTTTCAGCTGAAATTCCCATCCCAGCTGATCAGTTATAGACAGACAATCATAGAGAATACTGAGCAGCGCAAACGGAGCCAGGATATCCCCACTTTTCACAACGGTAAGTGCCACGTTCAGTAACGGTTTCCAGTCTTTCAGTAAGTGAGTGGATTAGTGATCAGGTAAGTATGTAGTCTGGTTGGGTGAGGGGTAGTTTGAGCAGTGTAATTTGATTGGGTTGATCAGGAGTGAAAGAGGGATGTGAAATTGTTTAGTTACTCTTGCTAATCCTGCAAATTACACTAAGTGGTAAGCATATCTATCTCGGGTCTCTGAGACAGCACGGTGTTGGTTTGCTAAGTCTCCAGGCATCAGAAATCAACTCTTCAGAAGTTTAAATTTTCCAGGAAACTTCTCACATTTGCATATGTCAGGATTTTCATGGGGTTCTGATGCACATCTCCCAATTTGTAGCTAATCTCTGACAGTCTGGATACTGGACCTTTTACTGAGGATTCCTGAAGGTAACCATCGTTACTAAAGATAGACATCCTTTTGACACAGCATGCAGAATGATTCTTGTTGGAAATGCAACAAGCCTCATCGCTGAGATAATCAATGGGATAATTAGAAGGTTCCACTTGACAGGCTTCTGACTTTTTATTTCTTGGATATCCTTGGTACTAGTCCATGACAAAGTTGTGTCCCCAGAAGGCTGATTTTTACCGTGTAGTCGGAACTGAAATTCATATTGCTATCATGTATTTGTCGATCATAAGATACTGGTCTGGTGACCTGCTTAGATGTTTCAAGATATCTGCAAGATACAGCCATTGTCTGAATGATGTAAAGATACAATAAATTCCTTCTGCAACTTACATTTAAATTGGGCTTTCCATCATTGCCTGGGAGATCTCCACTTCTATTCTTTGAAATAGAGCTAAAGAAAGAGGGGAAAGATTAAAAAGGACCTAAGGGGCAACATTTTCATGCAGGGTGTCGTGCATATATGGAACAAGCTGCCAGAGGAAGTGGTGGAAGTTGGTACAAGTACAGCATTTAATAGGCATCTGGATGGGTACATGAATAGGAAGGGTTTAGAGAGATGTGGGTCAAATGCTGGCAGATGGGACTAGATTAATTTAGGATATCTGTTTGGCATGAACAAGTTAGACCGAAGGGTCTACACAACTCTATGACCCTAATGTTTGTTATCCACCAGACCAGGTTGATAGTGTGTTGGTTTACTGTGTCATCAAAAGACTGCACCTCAGACAATGCAGCATGTAGGACCGTTTTTCCCAACCTGGGACAAAGACTCAGAGGCAGGCAGGATTCAAGCAAGTGGAAGATGCTTATTCAAGCAGACACTGGTTTATGCAGGGAGAGGGCCAAAGGATCTTCCCTGAATTGGCTTCAGAAGATAGATCAATGACACAACGTCTGCTTTTACAAAGAAGTACAACATTTTTATACATTTTGTGTTACAGTAATCAAATACAACATCATCATCATCCTTCCCCTTAATTCAAACACCCAATCCTGTGGAACACCTAATCAGTGAAGGGCACTTCCATGGACAGCCCCAGGTTCCCATGGTCTTACGATATAAGGTAGACATTGTAATCTCTGGGACTTGGGATCTTCCCATGCATCCTATTCATTCGCATTCCAGAAGTTTAATGGCTATACTCCTTCGGGTCTTTCTCAGGCTTGTTTATCTGTAAGGACAGCTCAAATTCTATTCCCATTGTGTTTTGGTGCTGTCTTTTATCACATTCAATTAATCCTTTTATTTTCCCACTATCCCAATTGCATAATGTAAAAATAAAAAGTCAGTTAGTTTTAACTAATTGCTATAAAGTTAACTTCTGTTATAAAGTTAATTATGAGTGTAACATTATACAACTACTTCTACTGTCAGCATTGTGTAATCTATGGGTTATGATCAATCTATCTTGCTCAGGGCATAAGAGAAGGTGTCTTCTAAGGCTAGTTAATCTTTATATCTGAGCATAATTTTTTTTAAGGCTTGTTTTATGTCCTGATTATGTATTGAAACCAATTTCTATGATTTGAGCATTTTTTAGCTATAATCTACTTAGTATTACGGGTAGTTTCAAAGAGGCAACTATTTACTACAAAATAACTTTAGCTGTTATCCTTGCAGCTGCTTGAGGATCTAATCTAGCACCTGACATTATTTATTTACTGGGACAATCACCCTTTCATTAAAAGAGATGGAATTGGTCATTTATCAGTCCTAAGGCATTCTTTCATCCGATCTGTCTCGGATGGGAACGTACAGTGTTCTCTTACTGACCTTCTAGCAGTTTTGTTCAAAGGTACCATTGTATTTCACTGTGTGAGCAGGCTGCTTAGGTTTGCTTAGCCTTGTCTGCTATCTTGTAAGCAGGCATGGGCCACTTAGTGTGTTCAGGTACAAGCCACCTTACATGGCCAGGTACAGGTCACCCCTACACAGCACATCCTCAGCAATGCGCTGTAATGTCAGCTTTGATTTCTGTGCTCAAATTCTGGAGATGGCCTTGAACTTTATGACTAAAGAAGGTGAGAGTGCTACTAACAAAGTTGCAATGGACCCATGCATTGCCATATTGTGTTAGATTGATTTGTGCAAGTGGCTCACTGCAACAAAAACTTACACTATGAGGGGAGATTTTCATTGGCAAGATATCTATTTTTAAATATGGCCCATTTATTTCCCCACAGGTTTGTGCACATCGTTATGAGAAGAGACAACTGACGCAACAGGATGAGAAGAGAATTTTAGTGGGTCGCTGTTTTATTTTGAGTGACAACATCGCCATCAATCCAGATGATGACTGGGACACTTCGCCAGCGCAATTCTGTGAAAATGTAGGGGATGATCACCAGGGACTGCTTATGTGCCAGCAGGGCATGGCTGCAGGATTCACGCACCCCAATCATTATGCATATTATGGAGCACCAGGTGGCTGGAACTGGCAAGGTCTGGCATTGATAAATGAATTCTGCAACTTTTCTTTCATATTAAGCTTGAAAAGTTATAGGGGTGTCAAGCTTGTTGAGAGGAGTAATAAGTCATTTCAGACTGGGTGAGAATACAGTGCAATTGTGTTGTTGATCCTTTTAACTCCAGAAGGAAAGTATTTTTTTCTCTAATAATGCAGGAAATCTTTCACATTTCTTGGGCTTTTTTTGGCTTTTGTTAGCATTATGTTGGCTTGGAGAGGAATCATAAAGGCCTTGTGGAAAAATTGCAGTCAGGTTCAATGGACGTCATAGAAACATATTCTGCATGCATAAAGAAGGAACCCCATCACATCAGCAGATTGCCTCTCTTGCTCGGCCAGACGAGCTGAGAGAGATCAGACGGTAACTGCTCTTCAGAGGGTCAGTCCTCTGTTCTTGATAATATTACCCAGTCAAGGTGAAGTTTCTGATTCTGTTCACCACCTTGGGAACACTTCCTTCATTTTATCCAGTTTATCTTATTTTTGAAGCAGATGTTGACATACGATCCAGTTTTCTTTTTGCTTTGTTTGACCTGTCAAGAACTTGTGCCTCCTTTTGATTCTTCAGATCTCGGCTGAAGTATTTTTCTGTGGGCATCAATGTAAAATCAGAGTAGCTGATGGCTTTGTTGGCCTAGCTTTGTTAACCCTCTGGAAGGGTGTCTTATGTATGCCAAGCATGTTGAATATTGCTAGTCTTTTTGATAACACTTGTCCATCCATTTAATTTACACAATAACTAACCGTTTATCCAATTCTACATGCCACCATCTTATGTCTGCATGCAAACGTTGGTGAGACACATCAAGTATATTGGCTTAACCCTAGCAATGATATTTAATTTGAATATGATTTATTATCACGTACCAAAATACAGTGAAAAGCTTTCTTTATGAGCAGTACAGGCAAATCACAGCAAGCAAAGGATGTACAGATCGAAAAAAGACTTAAGAGGCATGCAGGTTACATTATTTGAGGCTACAGTTATATACTGGCCAAAAGAAGCTGTTCCTGAACCTGCAGGTGCATGTGTTCAGGCTCCTGTATCATCTGCCTGACGGAAGAAACTGAGGAGGTCATTACCTGGATGTGATGGGTCTTTGATGTTGGTCGCCTTTCTGCGGCAGAGGGCCATGTAAATGGAGTCCATAGATGGAGGCCAACCTTTCGTGATGGTTTGGGCTCTTCACACCACCTCATGTAGTTTCCTACAGTCCCAGGCAGAGCAGTTGCCATACCAGGCCGTTATGCACCCGAACAGTATGCTTTCAGTGGTGCATTCATAGAAATTGGTGGGGGACCTTACGAACATGCCAAATTTCCTGAGCTGCCTGAGGAAGGAGAGGTGTTGTTGTTACCTTCTTGACTGTCACATTTACATGGGAAGTCTGGGACAGGTCGTCGGTTATCGTCACTCCAAGGACCGTGATGCTCTTCACTCTCTTAGTTTGAATACCTGAGATTATTAGTATTTGTAGTGTTGCTCAAAGCCATTATGTTAGACAATTCAGCATAGCATATAAACCCTTATTTTTCACCCAAAGTTGGTCCCAGCTGAAAAGTTTATGTACCTTGTGTTTCCGTTTTAAATTTTGTATTTTTGAGGCCAACACGAAGTTACTTTGGTAACTTGTTACAACATTCCTTTCAATTGAGAAAGCTTTACTCCTCTGGATCCTCTTCTAATTTCCATTGTGCCGCACTAGACTCCTCGGATAAGGTGGAAAGGTAGATGGCTTGCTCCCAAGGCACAGCTGATGCCACTCTGAACAGGTGGTGTTGTTTGAGGGATGAACGTTGGCAATGACAACAGGGGAATTTGTTACTTCTTCAAAAATAGGTGTCTCAGCATCTTTATATTTGTGAAAAGTCCAGCAGATTTGGATTTACGTCTCCCCTGAAGACCGACCCTGCAACAGCTCAGCACTAAAGTGACAGCTTAGATTATGCACTAAAGTCCTAGAATGATGCTTAAACTCACAAGCTCAAATGAGTGCTACTAAGTGAACAATTGTCACATTCAGGAATATATGGCAAGATAACAAGCCATTATGCTTCAAAATAGACTGAGCTCAACTATTCTGATTTGAAGTTGTTGTCCTTTTTGTGAAACATATGAAACACCCAAACCAATGAAGGTATAAATAAACATTATTGAAGGACAATATTACCCTTACATGTAACATTTGTAATTTAAACAATACATTTTATTTAGTAAAGCCATTTACCAGAAATGTACTTCACTTAATTTTAATTACACTTAAACTTGATTCTGTATTTTCAGCGTGTGTTAATACAAGAAAATATATCATGAATAGGGCATGAGGTTTTGATGGATCATTTTCTTTTCTTTTTCAGGAACTGTCCAAGTCTCACAAAAGAATATCACATTTCTTGATCTCAATATACTGTCTGATGGTCCTTACATACTGAAAGAAGCAGGAAAGGCTCACAGCTACATAGGTATTACTTAGTTTCCACAAGGCTTTCTCCATTTTCATCCCTCCACTGTTGGAGACACTGACTCATACCGGACTTTTGTACAACAGGCAGCTGTAACCATCCCCACTGTACACATTGGATGCTCCTTGTGTCCTTGCATACAGTTCAGCTTGGGTAGGATGAATGTAACGCATAGGGAAACAGCACGGTTGCTCATTGGTTAGCACTGCTGCCTCATAGTGCCAGGGACTTAAGTTGGATTCCAGTTTAGGGTGACTGTTTGTGTGGAGATGGCACATCCTCCTTGTCTCTGCATGTCTTTCCTCCCTCAGTTGTAGTTGTCTTTTCCCTAGGATGGGTGATTTTAAGACTAGAGGGGACATTTTTAAGGTGATAGGAGAGAGATTTTAGGAAGACACGAGGGACAGATTTTTAACACGGGGGTAGTCGCATGTGGAATGATCTTCCTGAGGAAGTGAAGGATGTGGGCACAATTACAACATTTAAAAGACATTTGGATAAGTACATGAATAGGGAAGGTTTGGAGGGGTATGGTCCAGGAGCGGGCAGGTGCAACTAGTTTAGTTTGGGATAATGTTTGGCATGGACTGGTTGGACCAAGAGGTCTGTTTCTGTGCTGTGTGACTCTATGACTGTATGACTGTATGTGCAGTTTAGGTGAAATGGCAATGCTGAAGTTGTCCATAGTGTTCAGGGGTGTGTAGACTAGGTGGATTAGCCATGGCTAATGAGGGGTTACAGGGATAAAGTGAGAGGTCTGGGTCCAGTTGGGATGCTCTTCAGAGGGTTGGTATAGGCTCAATGGGCTAAATGGCCTCTTTCTGCAGGGATTGTATTCTGCCATTTTCCATCTACATGTCCTTTCCAATACGGCTCACTATAGAGTGATCTAGAATAGGGACAAATGCTATTTTTGATATCAGTGTACCTGACATTGGAGGGTGGCAGAAAAAGATAATTTATTAAAGCTCCCATCTTCTCTATATACCCATTTGGTTGACATGAAACTAGTTGCAGTCTCATCTTTTCCTTCCCAGTGGTTCAAAATAGTAAAATGTTCCTCAATTTTTCCTTCCTCCTCCAACCAGCAGGTCTTCATGGACATGGAATCAGTTAATGGATGATTCCCAATTTGTCTCCAGTTCTCTTTTACTCTGCTCCACATTGCAGGTGTCCGGCATGGAGCGTTATGGCCCCCCATCTTAATTTCTCAATGAAAAGAAATGAACTGGGGCATAGGGCAACTCACTTTAGTTGTTCATTCTGAGAGTTGAGAAGAGACCAAAAATTTCAGCGTTTGTGATTTCCCTTTCGAGTGCTGGCAGAATCAATCATCCTGTTTGAGTCTGAAGGTTTCCCAGTGTCTCTCAGCCAAATGACAAGGTGCAGGGTTCCAGCTGCTGTGTGCAAGGGGCAACTGGAAAGAGGAAGCACCACTGTGGCAGAGAGACAGGTTGTGGCATCCTAAAATTTTACATCCCAATTTGTCCCTGTTTTAAAAAAAATGTGGAACAGAAATTGATAAAAGAAACTTTTTTGTGTCTTAACTTTATGGAGCACCTCAACATATGTTATTTGTCACAGTTGTTTGTTGTTAGAATCTTTATTTGTAATAAATAGTAGTTGTTGTTAAGTGCAGAAACATGGTCCATGTTTTCTATTAACCTGGATCTTGCTGACAAGTAAATTGGAGACTTTGCAGACTTCAATAAAACTAACAATGAACTCCTATGATGACTGGAAATAGCAGGGCTTGATGTCCAGTGAGGCATCTTCAAATTGGGCTACATGTGCTGTAACATTTATGGCAGTTGTGATTTCAGTTCTCCTCCATTATAATTTCTGAATTATTTGCTTTAACATTTATTTTGTCTAGTTTTTTTCCCCCATCTTTTTAGATAATGTATTCACTTCCCACACTCTGTTGAATGTGTAACCTCCTTAATAGGTACCCTTCCAACTTGAGGAAAGAAACTGCATTTCATACGTGGATCCTACGTAAGAAGCAGTGATTGACTATTCAGTCACTGGAGGATCACTAACAAGCTCCCTGTAGTTCTGTGCACAAACATGGTGTTCAGAAGGGACTGGTAGAATGCAATAAGAATGAGACCCTCTGGCTGCTGATGTGGCCCTTCTTTACCTAAATGAACTGAAACTAGTTGCAGTGCCCAAGATGAAGTTAATATGGTTTTTCCCCTGAACTTGTAATCTCTTTTTTATAATCTGATTGCTTCACTAGCTGAGCCAGATAGAGCCTACTCAGTAATCTCATTGCTAACCTTGAGCTTTCCTTTTCATAGGATACTCGCTTACTGCTGGACAGAGAGTCACACATCCCAAGCAGTTCAGCTATGTGGCAGGAGGCCCGCGCCATAATCACACAGGAGCAGTGTTTGTTCTCAGACAGAGCACAGACGATGAATTAGCTATCGAGCACACTATAATGGGAAGTCAAACAGGGTCTTACTTTGGGAGTTCAGTGGCTATTGCTGATCTTGATAATGATAGGTAAGTAAAGTGGAAATTTCAAGCTTGCTGTACACATCTTTGAGCTTTTTCACCATTACCATTTGAATGGTCTAGACTGCCTCTTCCCTATTGGGGAATTCGTATTCCTGAAGTAAGTAGAAAGAGACTCAAACCAATTATCCATTGGGAACAGCATTGTAAGTAGATCTCTTGTCATGCTGGCTTTCCCAACCCATTTCTTCAATGGTTGTTTCAATTTCCATTGGGTCCAAACTAAACTAGACCACTGAGACTTTTGAATTCAGTGATCTAAATCCCAAATTTATAAATGGGAGCGGCTGCCTCTTTATCATAGTGAGATACAAGAGCATATGTTTAAAAATGGCTCTTATTAGAAAATAATTTTTAGGAAAGAAGTTCAGAATGATTTTCAGTTTGTGGGAACAGAGGAGAGAGCTGTACATATCTGTTTTCATTCTGGAGGGAGGGATTAAGTTCTTTTTAGTCTGGGGAAATGTGAGATTAGGAGGCAAACCAATAAAGTGACTGGTGTCCTTATTTAGAAAACATGGAAGAATGAGGGAATCTTCTAACTGCAGTCTTCAAAATGGCTATAGAATGATAGGTATACAACTTCAGGTGACAGCTTTACGATCTGGAACTTGAAATTGAAACATGGATACTCTGAAATCTCATTAATCTGCTTTATGTTTAATCCTGCCAAATTACTAAATTTTTGCAGCAAATTTAATGCAGAAAATAGCTTTGTCCTCATTTGCCAAAGGGAAAAAGAGCATCTCTCAGCAGCCAACACATTGTTAGGCAGGGCACATCAGCCTCATTTGCAAATGTCTACCTTCGATTCCATTTGTGCATATATTTTTCATTAACCTATTCAGATGTGCTGTGACACATCTCGGGCAAGTGGTTCTTGAACTCTGATGTTCTAGCTCAGAGATTGTGGAACTACCACTGTGCCACAAGACTCTCATTATACTTTTTTGACATTGGGCCTAACTAAAGGCAATTCAGCTGAGGACTCAGGAATCATCCTGTGCAACAGCTGATCAATGCCACTGCTAATTAAGTAGGATGCTTGAACAAATGTCCGTTTAGGATTTGGATTGCAGGTGCTTCCTGACCTAAGAATACTGTTGCAACATATCTGTAGTATATTGATTGTTAAACTTCCCTCCCACACTAAATATCCCCAGTTCGAAATCATGCAGAAACACTGTCAACCAGCCTGGTGTGAGTTGAAAGCTACAGCATTGGCACAGCGTTTTATGGTGCAACATTCATGTCCTTACCTCTGGAACAGAAGGTCCAGATTCAAGTCCCATTTGCCCCAGTGTATTCTCTCAACATTACCAAATGAGTTGATGTAAAATTAATTCTTATTTTCTCAGTTTTTTGCTTCATTGCTACAATGTAAAAGAACTTTAGATTCCAAAATTCACAATGATTTGAAAGCAACGTGTGCATTGTGAGCATTTTTATAGAGCAGCCTGTTTAACCATGAGCTAAATGATGCAGTTTTACTCATGTTTGAGTGAGGTTCTTGCGAGACAGATGATTTAAATTTTTATTACAACATTAATTCTTTACAAGGCTATGATGTCATAGATGTACACATATAATATGGGCGCTCTGTTTGCTGATGTTACTGTACGTTGAATACACTTAACTGACTAACTACACTGACTTGTATTAGAACAAAGAACAAAGAAAGTTACAGCACAGGAACAGGGCCTTTGGCCCTCCAAGCCTGCACTGATATGCTGCCTGTCACAACTAAAACCCCTACCCTTCCGGGAACTGTATCCCTCTATTCCCATCTTATTCTAGAGAAAGTGTGACTGAAGACAAGTCAGGTAGCTTTTACACCAAAAAGTCACATATCATGATGTTATGTAACTTTTAAAGGTGCAGTTGGTGTGGATCTGTGCCAGAGTACAATGCCTGTATTTTCTCTTTACAGAATGGGAACCCTTTTCAAGATGAACACATACAGTGATGCAAATATTGGGCTCATTCTTGGAGCTTTTTGACCAAGTGTCAAACGCACTGTGTTTTTTGGAGAACTTTTCAGCACAAAGCTGAGCGGGATTTGTCACCATATCTTAGCAAACTGTCCACTGTAACTATTTGCCCCTCCCTGTGGCATTCCCCTTGCCTCATCTTGCCACATGCCATTCCTGGACCAACTCACCACTCGGTGAATAGCCATTGAAAGACCATGATCCCTGGTGTCAACACCATCTTTACAAGTCTGCCATGCAACCAGACAAGTGCTGGCATTCTGGTATTGCCCTTTATTGGCAATGTAATGACATAGCAGCCACAAAACCCGTGGTACTCAACAAATGGCTAACACTCTCTTGCACATGCAACCCCTTATTGGTATGATAGTTGTTGTTTAAACACCAGGCCACACCTGTCCTTAGCTACACCCCACCCAAACATTCTCTAAAGTTGGCACTACCCTGACAAATGCCCACAGTAGACCTGCATCATGTCATTGTCTGATAGAGGGATATCATTTACTGACAAGTAATTGGACAATTCTAAGCATGAGCTTTTATTCACAGACAAAAAACTTGAGTATAAATGAGAAAAGTAGAGGCTCATAATGCAAACCAAATGCTGGCATCATGACCAATGACTGTTTGACAGTGTTTGATGATCTTTTGCACCCAGTAGAAATGGCTGTCAATGAGCTCTTGTCTGGCTTAACTAGATGCAGACCTTCCCTCCATCATAAGTTCCAAAGTACGGATGTTTGCCAATGATTGCACAATGTTCAGCACCATTCATGACTCCTCAGATACTGAAGTAACTCATGTTCAAATGCAACAAGTCTGGATAAAATCCAGGCTCAGGCTGATCAGTAATAAGTAACATTCATTTTTTTCTTTATTCATTCACGGGATGAGGGACGTCACTGGCTAGGCAGCATGTTGCCCATCCCTAATTGCCCAGAGGGCAGTTATGAGTCAACCACATTGCTGTGGGTCTAGAGTCATATGTAGGCCAGACCAGGTAGGGATGGCGGTTTCCTTCCCTGTAGAACATTAGTGAACCAGATGTGTATTTCCAACAATTGACAATGAATTCACAGTCATCGTTAGGTTCTTAATTCCAGACATTTATTGAATTCAATTTCCACCATCTGCCATGGCGGGATTTGAACCCGGCTCCCCAGAATGTTATCTGGGTCTCTGGATTAATAGCCCAGTGAAAATTCCATTAGGCCATTGCCACACAAATGCCAGGCAATGACCATGTCCAAGAAGAGATAATTTAGCCACCGCCACTTGACATTCAATGGTGTTACCATCACTAAATCCCCCACTATCGACATCCTTAGTGTTACACTGACCAGAAATTCAACTGGCTACAAAAGCATTTCAGAGGTTGGAATACTATGACGAGTAACTCACCACCTGACTGTCCACCGTCTACAAGGCACAAGTCAAGGGTGTGATGGAATACTCCCCACTTGCCTGGATGGGTGAAGCTCCAACAACATTCAAGAAGCTTGACACATCCAGCGCAAGGTAGCCCACTTGATTGACACTACATCCACAAGCATCCACTCCCTCCACCACCGATGCTCAGTACACTCTGCTGCTACTATCTACAAGAAGCACTGCAGAAATTCACCAAAGATCCTTAGACAGTGACTTCCAAACCCACAACCACTTCCATCTAGAAGGATAAGGGCAGCAGGTATATGGGAACTGCACCACCTTCAGGTACCCCTCTAATCTACTCACCATCCTGACTTCACTGTCACTGGGTCAAAATCCTGAAATTCCCCTCTCACTACATTGTGGGTCAACCCTCAGCGTTTGGCCTGCTACGGTTCAAAAAGGCAGCTCAACACCACCTTCTGAAGGGCAACTAGGGACGGTCAATAAATGCTGGCCAGCCAGCAACACCCACATCCCAAAAATGAATAATAAAAACAACTTGTGAAATCACAATTTGTTTGCATTTGAAGAGTACCGTCATGGAGAGTATTACTTTGTCTCTGAGTGACCAAAAGGAATGGAGTAGCTCAGGGAACTGTTGGGTATTTTGAGGCCACCTGCTGATGATCATCTTGAGCAGTTCCAGTGATTATCCTGAGACATAGTTTGCTGAATCTGCTCTGCTGAGCTGTAATCAAAAGGTGTGAGATTGAGGTTGGCTTCTAGAATCATTTACTGTGCAAGTGATGTCTCCTTGTAGACGATTATATGTATATCTATGTATGTCACTACACCAATAATACAAGGTCTACCTGTATCAAAGATGTAAACATTCCAGGTATCCATCCTAAGGATCCATAATAATATTTAAGATGGAAAATACCAAAGCAAGGGATATCCAACTTGCAAACAGTTAAGAATGTCTATACCATGCGATAGGAGTTTCCTGAGTACATCTCATGTTAGATGCAAAAAGGAATGATATTTGCACTGGCATCAGTGTCTGTCTCAAAATATAGTGCATGTTGTTCATTCCTTTTAGGACAGATCACTTGGAAGATGGTAAAAGCTGCAGGTTTTCTGATGAGGTGTGTAAGGTTTTCCACATGTTGTCTCTGACTAGATTTTACTCTAACATTGCAGTTACCTCTTCGACTTTACTGACCTGCTTGCATGTTATGGATGGAATTTTAGAAACTTTTGTTTGGTTGTGTTCCTTGATTGGCTGTACTTCACATGTAGGATTTCTCTGGGTTATTGGCTAAAATTTGTCAGAAACCCTTGTAGAGTAAAGCTTGCACCTGCCACAAAATACTCAGCATTGTCTTGGTGGGTGAAACAAGCCACACCTCATACAAGATTTTTATAGAACACTATCCTCGTTGATGGATTTGGTTCAGAATTAAGCATTTCAAAATGCTTCTGGCCTGCTCCAATTGCTTTGAACTTGCATCCTTCTTCTAGCTGTACACTAAGGGTGTATTTTTTGGGTTTATCTAGAAGAGCTGTCAGAGGAAGTAGTGGAGGCTGGTACAATTACAACATTTAAAAGGCATCTGAATAGGTATTTGAATAGGAAGGGTTTAGTGGGAAATGGGCCAAATGCTGGCAAATGGGACTAGATTAGTTTCGAATATCTGGTCAGCGTGGATGAGTTGGACTGAAGGATCTGTTTCCGTGCTGTACAACTCTGACTCTATGACTCTAAGTGCCTTTCAGAGAATAATAATGGATGTGGATATGATGAGGAGATCCATGAATTGTCCAGCTAGTTAGTTACAGGGAAATCATTCCTGTGTATTTGCACTGGTGCTGGTCTGATTGATTATTTCACTGGGCTTTTGTCAGTATGGTATGCATTTAAGCCTGTGTCGCATGAAATTTACTCAAACATTGAACTGATCCTCTAAAATCTGAATTTTCCATGATCATTGCAGGCATTGTAGAAATACTGGAGGATTTTTTTTTGTTCTTAATCCTTCATTGCCGAAATCAAAAAGACTTTTGACACTCTGTCACTATTTGCCAATTAGATTGTATATTTTTTTGAATGAGTGAGGTTCTGACAAAGTGTTCATGGAATGCCAATCCATGGATTTGTGTGTGTTCTTGACCTTTTTTGCTTTTAAAATGCCAAAGTAAGAATCTGTATAGTAGTGTGGTGCATTTTTGTCGTGTTGGCTTCTATACATTTTTCATAGTACCTTGTTGCCCCTTTAAAAATTGCAATTTTGTACCAGTAGATTTTTACCTGTAGGCAGTATTGATACCAGAAAGGGAACTATGATATCCCATCAGCATTTCTAAATTTTTTGAGCCAATTTGAAAAAAGAAAATGGAGGAATCAGCTGATATAGGTCAAGAGTGTGATCTCTTAAATATAGTATTAGCTACATTTGCTTCTGAACTGTCTCAAAAAGCTTTTTTTTCCAAAAAGATTAGGTGTTTGCATTTTTTTTCTTCAAGAGGTAAATACTCGCTGTGCTTAAGTGTGGGTTTATAGCTTTAGTTTTGGTTGTGGTTGTAACTTTAGCTCTGAACTCAAACAGATTGATAGATAATTTAGGACAAAGACTTTTCAAAACATTCTTTTGCATCCACTTACTGTCAGTTACTAGCCGCCAAGACCAATCTTCCCAATAAGCTGTATGGTGTGCACATCCATTCCAAGGTTCCATGGACAGTGATTGGCATCAACACCCCATTTGTGGCATTGATTTCTGGCTCTGGAAGTCACTGCTGTGCCTGGACCTTGGAGGCCTGAACAACTGCAAAGAAAATTAGAGAGAACCATTGGTCATGACTAGCTTTTAGTGCAGACTTGCTGCCACCATGATGTGATACTGTGTGTAGATGTGTTAGCCCAGGTTACCAGAAGAGTAGGTTATTGTGAGACAGATATCTTGAAGTTTACTCACCACACTAAGTACAATATTCACACACAAACAAGAATACTGTTTCCATTACACAAGAGAATGACTGAAGGCAAGGTGGGTATATTTATAGCAGTAAATCACATGTCATGATGTCATATTAATTATCTTAAAGACACAGTGCCTGTGTGCGTTGGAGTCTATGCCATTAAACAACACTTAATAAAGAAAACAATGTTTCTTCCATCATCCCTTCTTTACAACAGAACAGCGGCATGATTCCTCCCTCTGTGCCTTGGAAAGCAGTGTCTCCCTGCAATTAGGGGAGAGGGAAAGGGTTACAGAACTGTGGTATCAAGAATTGCGTCGAATGATACCACTTTGGAATTTTCTTTCCTACTGGATGCAACTATGCCTCCTACTGCAGTAGGCACAATCTCAGTGAAGCATTGAGTTCAGAAGGGGAGCAGGGAGGTTGCTTCACATTTTCTGGCCTTTTAGTCATTTACTTGATAGTTTCTGGAGCAAATGCTTCCTTCTTGACTCTGTCTTCTGGTGGGTTGTGTGGGAGAGGATAATTTCTGTCCAATAGTTTATTTAAAGACCTCATTTGTCAGGACAGAAACATTGTACTCTGCAAAACACAGGTATCCAGGTGTGCCCCCATTTCTTCTTGCCAATGTAGAGATGCACAGCTAGGAGTATTCTATTCTGTCTTCTTTATTTTATTCACCCATGGGATGTAGGCATCCCTGACAAGCCCAGCATTTGTTGCCTATTAATAATTTCCTTCAGAACAGTTAAGAGTCAAATACGTTGCTGCAGATCTAGAGTCACAAGTTGATTAGATCTGGTAAGGATGGCAGAATTTCCTTCCCTGAAGGATATTAGTAAACCAGATGGGTCTTTATAATGAACTATGATAGTTTTATGGTCTGAGACAAATCTTCAATTTTAAAATAAAACTCGGATTTTAATTTGAATTCCATTAGCTGCTGTTGTGGGATTTGTATCCATAGCCCCAAGACATTGGTCTGGCCCTCTGGATTACTGGTTGAGTGTCTGAAGGTCACTAGGACTGTGAAAATAATATGGAGGACAGAAACTTTGAGCTGCTGTGTGCATGGCACCAATATAATGTCCATTGAGGAATATTTTGCCTTGCCTGTCTGCAGGAGGGAGTTGAGATATTTTATTGACACAAGACCTAAGGCAGGCATAACAATTAATAAATTGTTTTCATTAGATCTGGTAAATTGTTCTCCACAATGTCGATAAGTCTATTTCTGTTGACATTCAGTGCAATTTAACAGTGCAAACCAAGTCACTGTTAAGGCTAATAGATTCGACTCTTCTGCCTTTGTGCTTTGCTGCCTGTTTATTGTGTCTACTTCAGTCTCATAAATATGTTCAGTCACGTTTGATTTATATTTTGGTTGTTGGTTTTCTCTTTAAGTGGCTTGCTTTTCTTACAACTTCATAATTTACTTTTATGACCAGACTGCAAGTAAATAGAAAAAAAATATTTTATTGATGAGCCTAAGTTGCACAGTACAGCCACAGAGCATGAGACACACAACATTACTATCTTGCCTACTATCTGATACAGGATGTCTTCTCAGTAAATGGAATGTAATGAGAGCTGGATTTCCTCGTAGAACACTATCAGATGGCACATAGTGCTTGATGACCCTGTTAATAATCCTGCCTTTCAGAAAATTTTGATGATTCTTCTATCCCCCATCATGAAGTGCAGTGAAAATTAGCATGTAATATTCTCTTGTAATGAAATATTGAAGATTTAAATCTCATTGTACTTTATTTTCTTATCCAATTACCAAACCATACTGTACTCTCCTTATTGGATAGTAGGAACTGCAGATGCTGGAGAATCTGAGATAACAAGGTGTAGTGCTGGATGAACACAGCAGGCCAAGCAGCATCAGAGGAGCAGGAAGGCTGATGTTTCGGGCCTAGACCATTCTTCAGAAATTCAGAGATAGTAGGAACTGCAGATGCCGGAGAATCTGAGATAACAATACCCCTTCAGAAGAAGGGTCGAGGCCCGAAACGTCAGCCTTCCTGCTCCTCTGATGCTGCTTCGCCTGCTGTGTTCATCTAATTCTACACCTTGTTATCTCAGTATTCTCTTTATGCCAGGCTAGACATAAGTTTTGTGGTTACAATCTAATTACTTCATAGGCATGTATTTTTAATGAAGGGATTTGTTTTGTTTTCCCAAATAGTTGGCAAGACATAATTGTCGGAGCTCCTCATTACTTCGACCAGAAGAAGGAGATCAGTGGGGCTGTGTATATTTACATGAATGAGGCAGGACAGTTCTCAGAGGAACCCAACCTGGTATTAAATGGCTCAAAGGATTCCATGTTCGGTTATGCCATCAGCACTATTGGAGACGTTAATCAAGATGGATTTCAAGGTTAGATGATTCATGAACTATTTAAAATGAAATACTTCACATTGTAATCTTTGTACTGCATCTGTCCTTGCAATTCCCATCAGATAGGAATTAAAACTGTCTGGGCTAAAATCAGAAACCTTGATCCCGTCAGTGAGAACCCCAATCGTGAGGCCAAATTTCCAGGAGCTGGAGAGGACTGAAAGCCCTATTTCTACCTGAGCACCAGGACGCAAGACACATCTCAGTTCAGCCGAGATTCCCTCACATTTACTGTGTGTAAATTCCAGTGGAGTAGGGGAAGTGATATTTTCTGCCTGCTTCGTGTCAAGGGTGTTTCTGCATTACACAAGGAATAGTCTTCAGTACTCATGTCTTCATGTAACTTTAAAATTTCCAATAAGACTCATTTGCTTTTTATTTTGGGAGCATAGGATCTGTGTAAAATTTTCTTTGAGACCTCGGCAAGTTGGCTGTTCCTTCTGTCTGATGGTTCAGAATGGCTGTATCAGTGCACAGCCTGTGCAAAAACAAACAACCCCAGAAACTTAGTTTGAGGCTAAGATGGATGAGGGTTCTATGCACTGATGCCAAGACAGTAAACCCTGAAAAAATTTAAGCTTTGAGATGTTCTAACAAGCCAGCACAAACAATGAGTGACTGTTGAAGTGCATTAACTGTTGGTGCACCCATTCTACACCATATCCCATAGAAAAGAATGAAAATAATTGGTTTTGCTTTTGCCAGTGTTGGTCTTCTGTCCAACATTCTTTCTTTGGAGAACTCTGTTCTTGCTCCATGTCTTGTTAATATGGCTAGACCCACCAGAACAGTCAGACTGAGCCTTAGTTTGAAAGTGCTGCCAAATGATGGCATTGCTAGAATTCCTCAGTACAGCATTGGAGTGTCAGTGTAAAGCTATTTGCTTAATTTGGTTAAAAGACTGCATGGTATTTCCTTCATCTTGTAAACCTCAGTACTTCTGATGGGAAATGCATTCACATCTGCTGTGAACTTGCAATATTGCTTGGGAAATGCAGGTGAAGTCACCCACTCAAGTGCAAATACATGCCTAGTGGCTCAAGGAGTGCCTTTTCCTATTGTTGGTTCTTTATATATCTTCTGCAATAATGTACATGTTGAGGAATGATGCCTCCACCTGGTGGCTATTTAGTGTCATCATTGTACTTGTCTCCATTGTAATAGTGTTTACTGAGGGACTGGGATCTTCAGCAACATGCAGCATTTGTCAGATTATTTGACATGTGATTTTCCACTTAATCGCTCAAGTCAGTCTATGAAATTGGCGGGGTGCAAAAAGAGATGTTATCACCCCATTTCTGTACTATGCTGTAGCTGCTGTTTAGGTTAGAGCCTCCAATGTGAGGGAGGGAGAATAATTTCCTATAGAGTGAACAGGGGTGAGAGGGTTAATAGCCTATGATAGAGCAGGAATGATTTGGCGGAGGATAATCTCCTGCAGACTGGGTGTGCAGAAAGAGGCTTACTCAATATTTGCTTTCTCTCTCCAGTTGCTTGCTTTAGGCCATTGATGCTTCCTGGAAATATTTCCTTTGTCCGTTACATAAAAGTGAATTGTTAACTTGATGATTTGAAACAAAAGTCATCACTTTGCTCACATCATGCTCAATTTCCCACTCCGGCTGCAAGAGGATCGTTTGCTGCATATGGGAAAATAGGTAGTTAACAGGACTCCTTACAGCCCCTGCTCTTGTCTTGGTTTCTGCACTTCAGTGCCACAAAATCTTTAAGGTTTCCACTGCTCTGAGCAACCTAGTGTGCTTGAGTTACATGTCTGTTTTAGCTTCCTGCACATTCTTGCAGGAATATCTCAGCAATAACCCCCATCATTAAATTGTTTTTTACAATATTTATTTCTGCAAATACGATGTGCACATTTATGTATGACGTAAGAAAAATTATATCAGATCTTAAGGGTTTGAAATAGAAGACATAGTCTGGTATGTGGGTTTAAAACTGAGATAGGAATCACGAGTTGAATCTTGCCTTTGCTGACTTCTGCACAGGGCTCCAAGATAACCCACAGCATGTTGAACTTGAGTCAAGCTTCCATCAGAACAGAATATGGAAGTGACTTACAACCACAGCATAGTAAACATAGATATGTATCTTCCAATTGTCTGCAACGTTAATTTCCCTCTCCACTTGATGTAGTATGTTAAATTAAATTTCTCTCACTTGAACTTGGTATCTGTAGGCCAGCTCCCCCAGCATCCATGAGTTTTGACTGCTTTGTTTTTTGATAATAAAGCTACACCTGGCATCAAAATGGTCTTTTTAAAAATGCACACCTAAAATTGAATTCCGTATTTGTAAATTTACTGAGTTTTTGACTCAAAAACTAAGATTGTTGTATACAATGTTCACAACTCCTGGAAACTGGCTTTGTTTTTTATTCATTCATTACAAGGCTCTGAATGTCACTGACAAGACCAGATTTTATTTCTTATCCATAAGCTGATTTTGTACTTTGACGCTAACACATGGTGGTGTATCAGTGAGACCTGCACACTTGTAGTTTTAACTGCAGAGAAGGAAACAGTGACATCTGTTGGCGAGCTGATGTTACTTGCATATTAAAGATGATTAGCAGCCATGTTAACCCATTGTATGGGAGATTAGTAACTTTCTCGTATGTACTAAAGTCAAACTAGATAAATCTATTCCGAGATCAATTATGTGATTCAGTATGATCTTCAAATAATATTTAGCCGTTGAAATGTCTCCATCCAAATGTCTTTTAAATGTTGTAATTGTGCTCACATCCACCCCTTCATCAGGAAGTACATCAGGAAGTTCATTCCGCATGTGAACCACCTTCTAGGGGAAAAAAAAAGCCTCGTGTCTGACTTAAATCTCTCTACTCTCACCTTAAAAATGTATCCCCTAATCTCGAAATTCTGCATCCTAAGGAAAAGACAACTACTATCAACTCTACCTATACCTCTCATTATTTTATAAACTTTTATCAGGTCACCTCTCAACCTCCTATGCTCTAGTGAAAAAAGTCCCAGTCTATCCAGCCTTTCTTTATAACTCAAACCTTCCATACTTGGCAACATCCTGGTAAATCTCTTCTGAACCCTCTCCAGCTTGATCATTTCCTTCCTATAACTGTGCAGCTCTGTCTGATTAAAATGGCTATTTATGATTTGTGAACGGTCTACTCTGAAGTCTGGTTTTCGTTGTTCAGGGCTGATGTAGCCTTTATTTGGAATTTGTTAACTTCACATTATTTGTAGCAGTCTTGGCAAGGAATTAATTCTGGAATGGGAATGATTTGCTGGGATAAGTTCCCACAGCAATTTCACACCTCAGTTGATGGATAGTGTGCTGTACCAAAGCTATCTTGAAATGTGTTTTGCAAATCCAATTTCCAGCAGTTCCAGTTACAGACTTTCCACTCACTCAGTGGTGACTGAGTTCCTCTTGACCTAGCTCTGTGAAGTGAGTATGAGAATGTCTGTCTGCAGTCCATTGAATGTCAGACGCTTGTCAACATTACAAGTAATCTTTTGATACCTCTTGATTTCAGAGCTGTTTGAACTTACCTCAACAGTATCTTTTGAGGACAGTTTTACTTGAGCAGTTGTTTCAAGGATAGTCAATGTCAACACCTCACCTGAGACCACACATGGCCCCTTAGAACAGTTGCTCTACAGTTGTGAAACTTATTTCAGAAAATTGCCTTGCAGTAACTTATGCACACCCATATCACCAACTTTGCACAGCAGGGAAAACATGAGTTTTTGCTTTTTTTTATTCTTTTGTGAATGAGGGCATCACTGGCAGGGCCAGCATTTGTTGCCCATCCCTAATTGCCCTGAAACTGAGTTCCCTTTTCAGAAGGTTGTTAACAGTCAGTAATATCGCTGTTGGTCCAGAGTCACACATGGGTCAGACCAGGCTAATGATGGCAGATTTTCTTTGGACCAGTTAGTGAACCTGATGGGTTTTCACAGCAATTGTTAGTTGTAATGGTCACCATTACTCTGACTAATCCATATTTATGAGTTAATGAGAGATTGAGAAAACAGAACCTGGTATTCTCTCATATTTTAAAGAATGAAAAGTGATCTCATTGAAACTTGCAACATTCTTAGAGGACATGACAGGGATCGATGTAATTAGAAACCGAAAGAAATGTGGATGCTAGAAATCAGAAACAAAAACAGAAACTGCTGGAAATGTCTGGCAGGTCCAGGAGCATCTGCGGAGAGAAATCAAAGTTAATGTTTTGGGTTCAGCGACCCTTCCTCAAATCTGGATGAAGAATCCTGAGGAAGTGTCTCTGGACCCGAAACGTTAACCAATTTCTCTCCACTGATGCTGCCAGACCTGCTGAGCTTTTTCCAGCAATTTCTGTCAATGTAAATAGGGTGGTCACTCTGACTGGCATTAGGGTCGATCATCTAAGACTGAAGTGAGGAGGGACTTCTTCACTGAGACCATGAGGTTTTGGAATTTTCTACCCTAGAAGCAGTGGAAGTGCAATTTTTGAGCTTGTTCAATCAGAAATTGATACATTTCTGAATGCTAATGATACCAAGGGATATAAGGAGAGCATGGGAAAGTAGCTTTGAGATAGAAAATCAGCCATGATCTAATTCATTGGTGGAGAATGCTGTAGGCTGAATAGCCTGCTCTCCCATATTGCTACGAGACGTTTGGTGGTTTTATAATTTATCATTCAGAAAAAATACAAATAGATTTATTTGACTTTTCCTATAGCTCTGGTTCACTGTTACACAACAGGTATTACTGTCAATATCTTTGTTTTCCAATTAAATGTCTTTAAAGCCATGGTATCGATGATGCCAGCAATGAGGAAAACAGAGTTTCATGCTTGAGGTTTGAATTTTCACTCTTTGCTTATACTTTCACAATCTTCTGGTTCACACACATCAACTATTGGCATGAAATTTAACTGATGAAAGGGCACAAAATTAGGAGCAGGAGTAGGCCATTTGGCCCCTAAAGCCTGCTCCACTATTCAGTAAATATCCAGTAAGATCACAGCTGATGTACTTTTGGCTTCAATTCTGTTCCTGTCTATGTATCCTCCTCCCTATAACCATGAACTCCGAGAAACCCAAATGTTATCAGGCAAACACCAGAATCATTGTAAATGTGGCCATGTGTCATCTGATCAAATGTCATCTGATCAGGGGTCAAAGATTAAACTTCTAAGAGTTCACCCAAGCGGGCCACTGGAGTAAACTTCTTTCTTATAAACAGATTTCACACTCTGCTGTAATGACTGCCCAGAGAATAGCTTTCCCAAGTGTTTGTCTACTGCTTCCATCAAAACCTGATTATTAACGATATTCATAGACTTACGAATCCGAATTAGCATTTTCCACATTGCTACATTATGTCTGTTTTGTATTTAATTAAAATCCAGAATGTTAATATTAGGCAATGGTCAGAAAGTGGTAGTGAATTTGTAATCTGCCCCTCGTGTTTACAGGTGTGTTTCATATACAGGCTCTGGTTACTACCCTGAAAAAAAAATCCTGACAGCTACAGTTTGTGATATCTCACTCTGCTGTAAGAGTTCAGATAGCCGAGTGCTCCTTCAAATGCTGGTTGCATTACTGTCTGCGACAAGAACCAATGATCTTTCACCCAGGGAGCACACAGATGAATGTTTCCATTGTTAAAGGACCAGGAGAGGGGGGTACAGTACAGAGCATTGTCACTTTAAATGTTTCAAAGTGTCACAAAGCACCACATTATTAAACTGCTTTTATTGAAGTGTTAGAAACAACTCTCTTGTGGTTTCTGTAGCAGCTTTTACAAAGTAACCTATTCTCAGAATGGTATGGTTCACAGGGCATTTTGGAAGTTTAGATTTGGCTCAACATCTGGTGAGGTGAAATTCTTTTATTAATGAAAAACAGGAGAAGGTCGGAGGTTTCTCTACAATTAATGACCTGCTAACAATTACATTTTTCAAAGCCAGCTACTCCTGAACTGTGCTCAATAGAACATGAATCCTAGAGTGAAATTGGCATGTCCAATTTTTCTGGAGGAAGAAATTCTGTGACCTTTTTGAAATGTGGCATTGAAGTGTTTTAAATGTTACCTCCAGTGCAGTTAGTTTATCATCCTTTATCTTTGCTGTTGAGCCATGTCTGTTTCTGCAACAGGGCACAGGATCTTCCTCATACACCAGCAAATGGCATAGAATGGGACAAGCTGCAATTTTTCCTTCTGCCTACTGTCAGGTTGTGGCTCAAATTGGCAACTCAGCCTTGATTCTCATTTGTCCCTATTACACAATTCTATGCAGTGATGTTACAGGCAGCCAAACCAAATTGATGCCATGATCACTTGACAGTGGACTTCTACCCCTCATACTCATATTTATCTTCCCTTCTGCTGTTACTGCATCTTACCAGCTGTTCTCTGTTACAGTTACTGAAAGAACATCTTGGCAGATTTCTGCAGGGAGCTTTCAATTGTGTTGTTGCCTACACTGCTCTGCTCAATCCCAACAGTGTGGATTCATATATTTTTGGCTACTCTAGAGCATTAGATCTCAGTATAACTACACCAGGAAGGAAGTAATTGACTGGAATGAGCAGAGGTCAAAGCATTTCCTCTCTGGACGTGTTTTGTTGTGGGACAACATCTATGGGAGTAAATGTTCAGTGGTTGCTTCAAAGCCAAAGGTTGCTGTTCACAGCAGCTGAAATAAAGCAGATATTTCTGTCTGCTGAGGTCAAGGATTTATTTACGTGTTGCCCTTTGAAGGTTGTCTTGTTTAAAAGCCGGAGGAATGTTGAGATCTGTTAGCAGATATGTTTGCTTCCTTCTCTTTCTTGTTGACACTTTGTACAATATAATAGATAAACAACACATTTTTGCTCATAGTTACACTGAAGCTTGTTCTGAGCCATTGAGACAGAGTTCAACCTAACAAGAGTTATTCAGCACTTTGTGGTCTACAAAGTCAGGATTGATCTGAAGGAGGAGTTGGTGAGTTACTATTGTCATCAGCGATATTGCCAGTGTAATAGGAACAGCCTAGCTGACTACATAATTATCCTCTTACAATGTCCCGAAATTGATGGTTTAGGCCTAACTTCAGAGCAGTTCAGTGCACCGCTGCATCGTTCATACTTGCCATTTTAGCCAATGGGTCGTGTGCACTGTTGCCAATTTATTATCAAATTATGATCATGATTATATTCTGGGCCTGTTAACTTCCTGTTGTCAAAGTGCAAAGTGTGTGTGACTCCACTGTAAATGACATGACATGGGAACTTGGCAGCAACTGGCCAAATTCTGTTTCACTTACAACAACTGTAAGAGAATTTGAACTGATTCTGACTTTTCATTAGGCCCCAGGAAATATTTTTGACTTTTCTTGCAAACATCCACTTTCTTCCTTCCCATCTAATCTGAAGGTATCGAGTTCTTGTTGCTTTTACAGGCAGCCACCAGTGTCGCTCCTAAGTAGCCTTTGGAATCTGGATAGTGACTACTAAGTACGAGAGTATGAGATAATACAGGTGTGCCTTATTTTCCTGTTGTCTGACCCAACATACAGAAATTCTCATTTTGTCAGATGACATTCAATGTGTACTAAGCAGGACATCTGGATAATTTCTTCCCCTATTGCTGTTGGTTTGATTTTCTTCCCAAAAAGAACATGAGTGAATCGAGATGGGCTTCTATAACAACTTTTTATTGAATTCACATTTCACCGTCTGCCTTGGTGGGATTCATACTCACGTCCCAAGGACATTAGCCTGGAGTTCTTCTTTGTGATATTACTATTACACCACTGCTTCCCCTACTTAACTGCACAGACTAAGTCTGAACGCACAATATTTTGAAATGCATTTCACCTTCCTTCTCAGAGCTGAGAAGTTAGAGCAAGTGAAAGTCCGGACTGAGTTGTCAACTTGAGCTGTGACCAAAGTGCAACCTAGTAACAGGCAAAAGGGAAATTCACAGCTAATTCCATTCAGTGTCATTTACTGGCGAAGTAAATGAGGAAGATTGTTAACAGCCTCAAACTTTTAGTCAGAAAAAAAATTGTGATTTAAAAATCTATCCCTCAAGCACTTGCAGTCTCATCTTTCAAAATCCTTTAACCATTCCTTCAGAAGACCACTGATTTCAATTAAAAAATCTGAAAATTATCCCTTTCACAGAGGTAAAAATCCTGTAATCCCACACGTGAATCTTACTTGCTCAGTCATCATAAATTATTCCAGGGGATGAGATGTTCATAAATATAATCCTTTTGCAAACAATTAGCATGATGGGGAACTGGAGAAACAACTCCATATTCTTGTGATGATTGAAATGCCAGGCAACCCTGTTCTGGTGAATCGTCATGTATATTTGTGAGAATTTTTCCATTTGACTGCAGCATTAAGGACTGTTGAAATACATTAGTTTTCTTTCCACAGATATTGCCATTGGAGCTCCATATGATGGTTTTGGCAAAGTTTTCATATACCATGGCAGCAAGGATGGACTGAATCCTGAACCTAGTCAGGTATGGCTTTTTACGAACTGTGAAACTATAGTTGCATAAAATTTAGAAGAGTAACAGGCTATTTGGCCCAACCAGTTCATGCTGGCATTGATGCTCCTCTTGAAAATCCCATGTCTGTCCTCGTCTAGTTCTACTGTGCTGGGTAAGGGCTTTTCTTCTGACTATGCAATCACTCAGGGGGAAGATTCTAATGTAGTGGTTATTGAACTATTACATCAGAGGCACAATTTAATGCTCTAGAGACAAGGGTTCAAATCTCACCATGGCAGCTCGTGCAATTTAATTCCAATTAATTAAAATCTGGAATTGTAATCCAATCTTAGTAATGGTGACCATGTAGCTACGATTGTTATAAAAACCTGTTCATGAGTATCCTGTAGGAAAGGAAATATGCATTCCTTGCCTGGTCTCTCCTACATGTCACTTTTTTGCTCCAAGCAATGTAATTAACTGTAAATTTCCCCCTGAAATAGTCTAGCAAGCCATTTAGTTCGAGAGTGATTAGGGATTTTCAACAAATGTTGGCTTTGCCAACAATGCCCATGATCTATGAAAGAATTATTTTTTAAATATTCATGCTGTAGGCCTAGACTGCCGTTCAAAAGAAAGGAAGAAGTTGCACAAATGCTGTACAGATGCCTTTATAGGTAGATGCTGCATTTGGTGTTGGTTAGAGCCATGCAGAAGATTGAGATTCCAGATTTAATCTTGAGTCTCCACCGACATGGCTGAGTTAGTTGGAATGGTGCTGGATGTTGTTAGCTGTTGGTGTTCTCTGGGTTGGGGGAATAGATTTGGTGGGATCCCTGATTGTTGTCTGGTGCCTCATGCTGCCGGAGCTGAGTGGATACGTTTAGGTTCAGTAACAACGTTGTGCCCAGTAAAATTGCTTGCTATAACAACCACTCATTAGATGTTTGCTAGAATATGAAGTAAATTCTTTTGTTTCCAAGCATTCTTTCCCATTGATAGACTTATGTTAGTTTGGTTTATCTGATGACATTATAACCTTCAAGTCAAAAGGTTTTGGGTTCAAAGCTGTTTGCTACAACTTCAGCACATTGGCTAAGATGACCCACTAGTGTATAGTTGAGGGCATACTACATTCCCAGTGATACCAAACTTAAGGTCTGACTGAACATCTATCTGATGATTCGGACATTACAGAACTCTGTTCTAAGAAGAATACAGAGCCATGGTGACCTAGGCAACATTTCTTTCCCCTCTTGCTACTACCAAAGGCAGATTATCTACTTACTTATTTCAGTTATTTTCATTCATGGGTGTTTCTTACTCGGCCGGCATTGTCCATGGACTAAGGGTGGTGAGCTGCAACCTTGGAATGTAGGGACGCCAGCTGCTATTCAGAAGGGATTTCTGGGATTTTGACTGAGCAACAATGAAGGAATGGCGATATATTTCCATGTCAGGATGGTGTATGTCTTGGAGAGGAACTTGTAGGTGGTGGTCCTCTGCATCTACAGCCCTTGTCTTTCTCAGTAGTTGAATTTGCAAGTTTGGAAGCTGCAGTCGAAGAATGTCACAAAATGAGGATTTTGGTCACAGGTAAAGGGAATCAGAATGAAATGGGAAACATAAATGAGGCATTTTTCTCTGCCTCCCGGTAGGTAAACCAGAGACTTGCAAAGCAGCTTTAGAACAAAACATCAGATGTTCACAACCAAGGAAGCGTTTTAAAGAGGGAAAAGTAGTCTTGAAGACATAGAAGACTGCAATTTCAGACATAATATATATCAATGAAAATGTTTGATCATTTATATATTCAGAAATAAAAAAAACAAAGTATAGGTGAAACTCAGCAGGTCTGGCAGCATTTGAGGAAAGAGAAAAACAGAGTCAATGATTTATGCCCAGTGACTTTTTCTTTGGGGAGGGAGAGATGTGAGTGTGTTTAAGTCTGTATACAAGTATGTGTGTTAAATTATTTATACACAATCTAAATTTTCAATTCTCCTAGTGCCTGTTACTCTGTTTGCCTTCCTCCCCAGAGGAGATAATAATCCAGGATGATATTTCTACATTTCTTGTTAAAAGACAGCTTTAGTGTCAGTGGCTCAGTGTTAATGGACTTGTGTTTGAATCAGAAGGTCATTCACTGCAGTACTGATGGAATGTTGTCCACTGAGGTGAGGTCCTTCTATCTTCCCAGGTGGAACATAAAAGATACCACCATCCAAAGAAGAACAGGCAAATTTCTTGGTGTCTTGGCCCATATTTTATCTCTCAAACATCATTCAAAGCCACTTAATGAATCATTTCTCTCATTGGTACCTTTAGAATCATGTTAGTATACTGATAGCTGTATTGCCTCACATTACAATTGTGGCTAAAGTACTTCATTAACCAAGAAGTGCTTTTGGATGTTATTGGAAAATCTTCTATAAATACAAATGCATCCTAAAATAGGTTTTTCAATTTTCTTATTCTATTTTAAGTATTTCTCTCTCTGGTTCCCAAACCACAGCTTTAGTGACAACACCAAAATGTTGGATGTTATTGACGACAATAGATATGGATCAAGGAGGAAAGGTCCCTTTTAATGCACAGCTATACTTCTCTGTAATCCACCGAAGGGAATCTAGAATCTTACTAAAGAGTGCTGACTGGACCAGCTTTTCTGTCCCCCTCCCCCATCTTCAATAAATGTTGTTTCAAAGTGATGTATTCTTGATCTCAATATACTTTATCATCACTACTATCCTCCTATTGAAAAGCAAGAATTGGGCCATATTTTAAGGCTTTCTCTATTTGAGCTATACACCCTTGAGAATAGCAATTTGATTCTTGCTTATCTTTGACATGTTATCCTCTTGGTCCCTATTCTGATAGATTGGCAGAGGTAAACTGGAACTTGAATCTGGTCATACAGGAGAGGCAAAGGTCTATTGGTATTATTGCTGGACTGTTAATCCAGAGACCCAGATAATGTTCTGGGGATCCTGGTTAAAATCGGGCCACGGCAGATAAAGGAATTTGCATTCAAAAAAAAGAAATCTGGAATTAAGAGTCTAACGATTGCCGTGAATCCACGGCTGATTGTCGTAAAAACCCAACTGGTTCATTAATATCCTTTAGGGAAGGAAACTGCCATCCTTACCTGGTCTGGCCTACATGTGATTCCAGATCCACAGCAATATGGTTGACTCGTAACTGCCCTCTGGGCAATTATGGATGGGCAATAAATGCTGCCTGGCCAGCGATGCCCATATCCCATGAATGAATAAAATAAACACAAATTCTCCAGAGCAAGAAATTCTGGGAATGTTGTGAGTCATGGTAAATAGAAATAGATTTCCAGACAATGGAAAGTAGCCAGTTCTACAATGAAGACATTTGATTGCTTGATTGAAAAGTTTTATTGAAAATTTGTCTGAGCCTTACCCATCAGAGATCTATGGCTGTGTGTCAAGATGGCTGTTGTTTGGAGTTCTCTTTGAAGAAAGTTATTAAGTACATGAGAGTGTCACAGAATGAGTGCCTTGCCTAGTTCATGATCTTGGGCTCCCCTATGCTTTATTTGAAGTTAGTTTTAGTTCTGCTGACACAGTGATGTCTCTGGATTCTGTTTCTCATGTACAGGGAGTTAATAAACCACGGGGCCCTTAACAACTTGGCTTTCTGGTTTGAAGTCCCTCCTGCCACATCATCAGGAAAGCTTGTTAGATTGATACAGGAGAGAGCAAGAACTACAGATGCTGGAGTCGGAAACAACACAGTATGGAGCTGGAGGAACACAGCAGGCCAGGCAGCATCAGAGGTGGAGGAAAGTTGACGTTTCAGGTCACAACCCTTCTTCAGAAATGGGTAAGGGGAAGGGACTGGGAAATAAATAGAGAGAGCAGGGGTGGGGTTAGGAAAGGTAGATGGGATGGTAATAGGTAAGTGCAGGTAGGGAGTGGTGGGATTGGTCAGTGTGATGTGTGGGGCAGATAGGCGGGAGAGAAGATGGGCAGGTTGTGTCAGGTTAAGGGGGTGGGGATGAGACCCCATCCCATGTCCAAGCCTCCCTCTTATCCCTGCCTCCTTGACCTGACACAACCTGTCCGTATTCTCTTCCACTGACCAATCCCCACCACTCCCTACCTGCACTCACCCGTCACCATCCCACCTACCTTCCCCAGCCCCACCCCTCCTCTCTCTATTTATTTCCCAGCTCCCTTCCCCCTCCCCATTTCTGAAGAAGGGTCCCGACCCAAAACGTTAACTTTCCTGCTGCTCTGATGCTGCCTAGCCTGCTGTGTTCCTCCAGCTCTACACTGTGTTGTTAGATTGATATTTCATTTTACAGTATAGGTCATTCCTCTTCCCCTCTTGAGAGTGATGAGCTGCACTAGAAGTGGTTCCATGAACCCTGGCCACCCTTCAATACCTCAACCAAACCCTTCCACAGTTCCTCTACCCAAGGTGTTCAGTTCACCATCAAATTTACTTAACATTCAAAATAGGAATATTTTCTGAAGCAGCATGAGAATCTATAACAACCCAAAGAGGTTTAGATTTATACTCTAAACACTTATTCACCAGCAGCGTGCACAATCACATCTTATTTTGTTTGGTGACACTACATCGACAGATATCTGGAATTTTAAGCTCTGATGAATAGATAAAAATGAAAGAGAGAAATAGTTTCATTTGAAATAATTTACCAGTGGAGCCATTGGAAAGGAAACTCAGGCAGGGTGTATAAGATACAACCAATTTATACCGTATATTCACTGCCTGCATTAAAAATTAACATAAGTTCCATTGTAACACTCCTTTTGATTCATGTAGCTTTTGGCTGTACAAGCTTCTACTTGAATGTCTGCCCAAATCAATTGGTTCCCTAATGGATATTTTTAGGCAGGGAAATGATTTGATTTCTCTGCAGATTAAAATTTCACATAGCAGCACGTGGGATACATTTTTAACTCAATTTCTCACCATTCATTCTCCTGAGGTCTATAGTCTTGCTCCATTCACCTGATCAAAATCTATCAGAAACTCTTTCAAACATCCTTTTGGCAGAGTTGTCAGCCACAGCATACCCCAAGAAGGAGTCAGTGCTGCACACAGGAGTGGTGTGGTTGGGAACCCTGTTCATTAAAGAGAGATAAGATGAAAAAAACTCAACCGCATCTCTCGCATTTCCCACACCACAGCCCTCACACCCTCTTCCCCAACAAAAACAAAGACAGAATCCCCCTTGTCCTCACAAATCACCCCACCAACCTCCCTATCCAGTGTATTATTCTCCGCCACTTCCGCCACCTACAATCCGACCCCACAGCCAAAGAGAGATTTAACTCCCCACCCCTATCTGCCTTTCATAGGGACTGCTCTCTCTGCGACTCCCTTGTCCGCTCCACTCTCCCCACTAACCCCACCACAGCCGGCACCTGTCCCTGCAACTGCAGGAGGTGCTACACCTGCCCCTACAGCTCCCCTACCACCCCCCACTCCCTCCACTCACCTCCATTCAAGGCCCAAAACAGAATGCCTACTTTTCTCTATACCTAGTAACTTACTAACACAACTACGTTATCAAAAATTGTTATTTCAAAGCTAAGCCTCAATACAATTTTGATTAAATGATCTCATTCCCAGAATGATTTGTGCTGTCTCCCACAAAACGCACAGCAAATTATTTCAATCCTTTGGTTCTGGAATTAAGAAAATATTGCTCCGAAAATCAATTTCATAGCTGCTGTGTTGATCATCTGTGCAGTTTCAGTCTGTGACAGATTCTGTATCTGCGGTAACACAAGCAATGCTGTTGTTTCTACACTGACACTTTCATCATTAATTGGCCTTTTGTTTCATTATGTAAATATGATGGCTCAGGCTGATTGCCAAAATAAGCACTTTAATTGGTTATGTCATCAAGAAATAAAATATCTTGGTTCAGTGTCGTACAGCATGGTGGTGATGAAATTCAAAAATGTTTTATGTAACTCCTCATCAAACTGAAAATATCCAGTGCTGGATGCAATCAAAAGGCATCGTCCCTTTTTAGTAGCGCCACTTGTTTTAGATGGTGTTACTATCTCCTTTCAAATCTATCTGACACTTCCATTCAAATCTAATTTGGGTTCAATTGCAATCCTGTCTCCCCTTTCTATTACCCTTACGGGACTTGTTATGCCAAATAAATATAAAAACAGTCAAATATCTGTAATAATTAAAACCATTTGACACAAACACACAGCTATATACAATTTGAAATAATGTGGAATTCTAGACAGTATATCAAAAATTAAGAAATATCATGGGTAAAATTGTTTTCATGGAAAACGAGAATTTTTCTGGAAATAACATTTTAAATGAGCAATGAAATGCTGTGACAATAAGTTATGAGTTCATTTTCATTTTTAAGGTCATCAGCGGAGCAGGTCTGGAGAAAACTGACCCGATCAATACATTTGGCTATTCAATCAGTGGAGGACTTGATGTCGATAGGAATGATTACCCTGACATTCTAATTGGAACATTATCCGACAGAGTCATTTTACTGAGGTACGACCTTCACATGAGTACGATGTGGTCATAGAGTTTTTGTAGGAGTTAGATTTAAGACAACAGTTGTAACTGGATCAGGATATACAGACATGGCTCAGACTCTCTTTTAAAGTCATACATTTAACTGAACTTCTCTGTGATGTTCCGATGGCCAGGGATTCGCTGGGACAGTGTAACCTGAAGTTGCACATCGAGGCCATGTGGAATCCCCTGATGTAGCTAACTCCATGGTAATTCTTGGGAAATGGAATTTTTGGATGAGCAATTACTCTGTGTGTTTTTAGAACCCTCTGAAGAAATTCATTAAATTCCAGTGAATTCAGAGGATTCTGATTCATTTAAGTTTAATAGTTACCCAGGAAACCTGAAAGGACTATAATTAAACTATGAGCAACAAACCTCCAAACAATACCTCCTGCTGATCTGGCCTCCACCATGGCCCACCTTACTGGAGTTGGTTTCTCTTTTCCACCCAATCCCCATGAACACCCTACCCACCTGCCACTCCATCCCCTCACTTACTTTGGCAGTGATGGAGGAAATGTAAGTGTGCAAAGTGCCTTGGGATATTTAGCCTTTAAATTACAGCAGCAAGTGTCATATAAAAGGGTGTGCCTTGACCTACAACACTGTGCCTGTACTCAGTAGATTTCTGCCTGGTTGTCTCTGACAGATACATTTTGAATGGGTCAGAATCGGAATCTTGGCCACAAAAATTCCAACATATCAGTGAGTAATTTTAAAGAGGATTACCATTAATTGAATCCGGTCCAATGGAAATCAGAATCTCTGGACCATTATTTAGTTAAGTAGGAAAGCATTAAGAATTAAAAGCAGGAAAGTCTAGTTAGCTGGATCTTAAAGATTTCCCTTAAATGCAGGCTGAGTAGCTGGGAATTCTACATAACAGAGGCTATATAGCACCTCTGATGGGAGCAGTATGTAATTACCATGTGACGGGTTTAAATAAGCAACTTCCAATTTAAAGGTAAATACAGGAATTTATCATGAGAAAAATGGCAGGAAGATTTCACGAAAATGTATGAAACACATAAGTTTGTTGGAGATTCCCACAGATAGGGAATATTTTATGTAGTTTAAGCTTCTGTTCCTTTTCCAATCTTTGAGTCTATACAATTTCAGCAAAAACAAAATTGTACAGGCAGCAAGAGGATTAAAGAACCCGGAGCATGTTAGGTATAAGTGGTGGAATTTCTGAAACTAATGGCATGTATCTGTTTCCAGATCTCGGCCAGTTATTAATATTAGTAAAAATTTCACTGTACATCCAAGCATCATTGATCCCAGCACCTGCACTATTAAGTCCTGGTAAGCATTTTGAAATATTGTTATTTTCTCTGAAACTGCTGTTACTTTCGATAACTGATAATTTGTTCATTTACGGCCAGCAATAACATTTTAGCAAGGGGCCCAAGTGTCATCAAATGTTATGAATGCAATCTAGCTGAGCTTTACACAACAGTCTAGATTTTCCAAATAACATTACTATATTATAAATGGGGGATTGCTGACATTAAAATAACACCGTTTGGAGATTCTCATTTCAACCATGCTGCTGTACTGTTGTCATTTGGAGCAAAAGTCATGGAGGGCCACTCGATACTGTTATACTGTACATTTTCATCACTTGCTTAAATATATTGGTAAATATAAAAAGCTGTCAAACAAAGCAGACTTTTTAAAAAATTAAATCTCCTTTATTATTAGAAAAATCAGAGTTAAGCATGCACAGTTGGTAATTATGGATGGATTT
>JAHRHZ010000056.1:11761058-11776397 GCA_024137785.1 Ginglymostoma cirratum | reverse complement strand
TCCTCTATCCGGCTCCCCCTCTCTCCCTATTTATTTCAGAACCCTCTTCCCCTCCCCCATTTCTGATGAAGGGTTTAGGCCCGAAACGTCGAGTTTTCCTGCTCCTATGATGCTGCTTGACCTGCTGTGTTCATCCAGCCCCATGCTTGTTATCTTCAGTATCACAGTTGTTTTGTGCCAAGACGCTTCTTTCTAATGTTTCAACTGTACAAAATTTAGGTTTTGACCAACTGTGGTGCCATAATTAGTCAATGGACAGTGTGGAACCACTAAATCTAACATTGCATTGGCCGTGTGGAAGCTTTTCTCTATGATTGCCGCCACTTGTTTGTCATCTTGCTACTTTGCCTTGAGTTCACTTATTTTGCCCTCCGTTTTCTCTTAGCTTGGCCTCCTTGCTCTATTCTTCCTTCGCAATGACTTTCAGGTGCTAACTTGCTCCCACTGTTTGTCACTGGGTCCCTGAACAATTCAGAGCTCCTCTGGTTTAGACAGCCACTAGGCCAATGCTCTGTCTCCACTGCTAACCCAGGCAACCTTGGACTACTTACCTCTCTCTTTGTTGCTTCTAACTTCACTGTACCTTGGGACCTATTCTGTTCTCTTGGGTTTTATTTTCTTCCTCACTAACCCAGAACCCTGTCAAGTGTGAAGGCACAACTAGCCCTAATAGAAGACTTATAAGGATGATACCAGACATACATGGGTTTCCATATTAGGAAAGGGTTGACAGGCTAGATCTTCTTTCTCCTGGATAAAGAAGGCTGAGAGGTGACCTACTAGGGGTATTTAAAATTATTGAACATTTGGATACAGGAAGAGTGCTACGTCTTACAGATAAGAGGATAATGAGAGGCCGTCAATATAAGATAGTCGCCAAGGAAGTCAGAAGAAACCCCTTTACCCAAAGGAACAAATACAGAAGTTGCTGGAAAAGCTCAGCAGGCCTGGCAGTATCTGTGAAAAGAAAAATAGAGTTAACATTTTGGGTCTGGTGACCCTTCCTCAGAATTGATGGTGGCTGGGAAAATGTCAGTTTATATGCAGAAAATAGGGAGGGGTACGGGGTAGGGAGTAAACTGTATTCACAGTTCTTTTGGTTTTTACCTTTACCCAAAGTGTGGTAAGAACGCGGGACTCACTACCGCACAAAATTATTAAAGCGAATAGCATAGACATATTTAAGTGGAAGCTAGACAAACACTTGAAGGAGAAGGGAATAGATGATTACAACAAGAGACATAGATGGGGAAGGATGAGAGGAAGCTTGAGTAGATCATAAACAGTAGCATAGACTGGTAGAGTCAAATGGCTTGTTTCTGTGCTGTAATTCTTATGTAATCCTATGAAATGTGACAATGAGAGAGATGTACCTGTTCTCGGATTACCGAGGAAAGGGAGATATGCTGGAGGTGGAGATGGACACAACAAAAAGAAAGAGGTGCTTTATTCAGGTTACAGGTATAAGGATTTCAAACTTGAAAAGAATATTGTGCCTCTCAAGGAACACAATGATCTTGAGAAGTGATGAAAGATTCGGCTTCTTCCCTGGTCATGCCATTCATGTAAAATCCTGATTTGCAGCTTACAATGTCTCATTTCACCACTGAGCAAACTGTGTTGTCCAAGAGGTCGTAGCCCTGTGAACAACTTTTACAGAAAATAAACTAAACTGAAAGACCATAAATCCATTGTTTCCAAATATCATTTATTATTCATGCTGACATCTGTTTTAAAACAAAATCAATCAACCTGTTCGAGAATGTTGTTATACTCTTCACAGGTTGTGGGATTCAAACCTGTATTTTCTGACCTAGAAACAAAAACAGGAATTGCTGGAAAAGCTCAGCAGGTCTGACAGCACTGTGGAGAGAAATTGAGAGTTAACGTTTTGGGTCAAGTGACCCTTCCTCAGAACTCTAAGTTCTGATTTACAGCATCCACAGTTCTTTCAGTTTTAATTTTATGACATAGATGTAGGATACTAGCACTGCAATACAAAACAAATGACTTAAACGTGATAATGTGAAACACCATGGCAAAGGAGCTAGAAATGGTCCATACTATTTAGAATTTCGTTACCATAGGCTGTCTGTGGATGGCTCCTGGAGCTCTCTCTTTTTGTCAAAGTCCAAGGGAAACATTGTTGTATCTCCATCTTGGGAAAGAGAAATGTTGTTACCCAAAAATTTAACTATATTATACTATTTTTCTGGGAGGAAGATGTTGCAATATCAAGCATTTGAGACTCATGCGGTCTGAAGTTTTTTTTTGATGTTAGTAATTACAGTAACTTCTTGTTGTATTAGGAATGGAATGAGTGGCATCTGAGCATAGCTATTAATCATATGTTTTCTAAAGCAAACTAAATAGCTACAAATATGTAAAAATTTAAATGATAGATCAATTTTATATCACACATTAAACATTTCTGTAAAAGTTTTGCCTGTTTTCTGTTTCATTTAGTGTCACAGTGACAGTTTGCTTCTCATACATCGTGAGCACAGGAAATAGAAAGTACAATCGCAGTATTGGTAAGTATCAGCACTCCATGAGCTACCACATTTCAACAAGGTAGTACATGTAAATCTGTACATCAATGGTCTCACTGGAGAAATTGGGTGTGGTCGTTGGATCTGCATTATTTTTACAATCAGAGCAACTGACCTGTTCAAAATCATCAACAATCAAATTATTAACTTAAAATTGCTAGTTAGGTGTTGCGTCTTGTGGCTCCCTGAAGTTTGGGATAACCACACTTTTAATCAAAACTACAGGACCTTTACATCAAGTGTAATTTACAGATGTCACCATGTGTCTGGAGTGATGCTTGGCCCCTGACTGCAGTGCAGTCATGATTGATATGGCAGTCTGGAAATACATTTATATAAAAATATAATTTCTAACTCATTGTGAATAATAAAAACACAAAAATACCATTGATCTGAACTAGCCAAGTATTTATTTTGCATATTGGGTTTAAAATTTAATATCAATCTGTGAATTGATTATCCATTTCCTTTAAGCAGGAGGTGAGTGTACTCAAAAATACTGGTAGCCAATTAGACTTTGTACAGAGGTAGTTTACCAAAAAATGTTTGTGGCTTAAGTCTCAGGTATATGTGAACAAACACTGCTTCCTTTCAGTTACCCTCCATATGATACCCTGTGGTCTATTCTAGTAAATATTTACTATGCAGCAATTGGAATAGTCACTTTCTATTATTGTTAACTGTAGGGATTGGAACAAGGTCAGCCAGGTGGACTTCATAGAATATGAGTTTCCTGATTAGGGCTGTTAACTTGGTCCAATCAGGGACCCCTGGCTGACAGATATAAATAGGAGTGTCAGGGGGTTCTGCTCGCCATATGACCCAGCTCTGAGGTAGCCGAGTCAGTGTCATGTACTATGCACGTGTAAATAAAGAGTAACTTGGTAACGGGATGCCGGCCTTCATGGAGTTAATTCAAGAACATTTTCTTCATTTGTTATTAAGGATTCAGTTTGTTGACAATGTTGCACATAGTCAACTTGCCACCTAATACCTTGGTGATGTGTTTATTCAAAATCTTTTACTGAGGCCATGTCTTCCTTAGCTCTGACCCCTTTTTGTTCCTCATTGTCACCTGCTGTTATTTTTCCAGCTGAACTTTATGTTCTTTAAAGTGCCTTGATAGACCTGAGGCATTCTATAGAGGTGCCAATTGTTGGTGCAGGCCATTGCATTCACTTTTTTTTCTTTCTGCATAGGTCTTAAATATACATTGGAGGTCGAAAAAGAGAGGCGCTCTTCTCCACGTGTTAAATTTGTTAAGACAAACAGTGCCATTTATAATGGCATTTTAACCATGCCACAAACCAAATGCCAGAGTGTCCAGCTAGGGTTGATGGTAAGGTCAACCTGCTTCCTGTTTAATTATAATCTTCAAATTAGCTTTCAACTGAATGTTGAGTGTCTCGCTCTGATATGTTCAAAATGACATTTGGTACAGTACAGGCTTCACGTTAACCTTTCCTAACAAAGCCAACTTTCAACTAGAATCCTTTCAAATAGAAATTCAACCAAACTGAGGAATTTTGGTTCAAAAAATTTGTAAGTTACCTTGATTTATGTTTCTCTTCGAACAGCCATTTCCATTCTGACCCTGGGGGTGTTTCACAACAAGAAAAAAGTGTGCATGATAAATGTTCCTTTTGTTTTTCTTGGACTGTACTTGCACTCATTTACCAAAATATGCAACCATCAAATAAAATATAATTGCATGAGATGGTGTAAACTGCATGAAACAACATAGGCACTGTTCCCAACTCTGTGCTTAATATTAGCTAATTTTAAACACGCAGATAATTGATAAAGATTTACAGCCTCTATTTTCCTACACTCTTTCCCTAAACTAGTGCTGGAATCCAGACGATAACAATAACAAATTCTATAAATATAGTGTTGGTAATATAGTCCAAAGATGTGCAGGTTAGGTGGATTGGCCGTGCTAAATTGCCCCTAGTGCCTAAAGGGATGTGTAGAGTTCCAGGGATAGGGTAGGGGGGTGGATCTGAGTGGGATACTCTGCAGAGGGTCAGTGTGGACTTGATGGGCTGAATGGTCTGCTTCCACACTCTAGGGATTCTATGATACTGTTAAATTATGGAAGAATTTGCAGTAACGTAGCACTTTCACAATCTCAGCATGTCCCAAAATATATCATAGGTGCAGACGTAGGCCATTTGGCTCACTGAGTCCATTCTACCATTCTGTTCGATCAAGGTTGATCTGATTATCCTCAACTCCACTTCCCTGCCTCATCCTGAGAACCGTTGATTTCCTTACTAATAACTTATCTGTCAATCTCAGTCTTGAATATTCATATTGACCCAGTGTTGATACTGGTTTTTGATGTAGGTATTTTTAAGTGGCCTGTAATTATGTTATAGCACACCTCTCGAGCAAGTGAAACTTGATTCTCAGTCTCTGGACCAGAGCTAGGGACACTACCATTTTGCTGCAAGAGTCAGGCACTTTGCAGGGGTGTAATCAAACATAATTTGGCACCACATTAGAGAAAGAAACATTAAAGTAGATTATTGAAATCATAATGAAAACAGAGGTTTTAGTCACCCCCATTTAAAGAAGAGAGAAGCAAAAAGGAAATTCCAGCATTTAGGATATTCTATGATAAACCACCAGTGCAGTGGAAGAAGTTGGTGATGCACAGGAGATTTTGTTGTAACCTAGCTAGGCTAAACTAGGCTCTCGCAATAATCCACATTCCTTCTCTCAGAATAACAGAATCTGTCAGTAGTCTGGTTCCTCACTCAATCTTTCCCTCCTCTCCCAGACGTAAACTCTCCATCTGCTGTTTTCCTGTTTTGGTATCCACATCCCATTGTTCCTGAATCCTGGGGCCTCCTTTCCATTAACCTAGACCCTCTTCCCTATGTTTTGGCCCTCCTGGGATACTTTTTTCTGTTCTGCACAGTCCATTACAGTTCAGATTCTGGATACTCTCTGTTGAGCTGAGTTAGTGAGCAATATTACAAAGAAACATCATTGACTATGAATATATCACTCTAAGATGAAATGTGAGTGTGGTCTGTTAGGTGCAGACTAATTTTGCTGCATCCACCACCAAGAAAGTTTGCTGTATTTTGTGCTAGTCAGCTTATAAAGAGCTGACTGGAGAGTTTGCCAGCCCTATCATAGGCCTCCATACCAGAATCCTCGCTCAGCCAAACCTGTTGACCAATCAAATGCTTTGGGGTCCTAACCACTGTCAGTTGAGACCTACACCTTGAGGAAACAAAGCTGAGAAAGTTAGTCTCTTCCATTTTGCTTTTCACAGGTTTGTGAAGGGGGAGTGAAGGGTGTCATAGGGTGAAGGGATTCAGTGGGAAAGGCAAGGGATGTCTTTCAGAGGCTATCCATGCCCCTCAATTGCCCAGATTGGGTTAAGAGGAGCCCCAACATCCCCACAAGCCACCGTCCACTTTGCATACCCCTGCCACTGCAAAAGGGAAACAAAATGAAGGGCAGGCAGTCATGCCAGTACCCAGTCAGAAAACCAGCCACTTTACCCATCTTTCTAGCAGGCGAGAAATCCGGGAGGTGGTGTGTTGAGGACTATAAGTGACTGTTAATTCACCACAAGGACTGCCAAGTCGGGAATGTCCCCAGTGGACCTTCTTTCCTGGTAAATAATTGGTGCATAGGAATATTACTCTAGGGCAAATTGTCCAATTGCAGGCACCACCAATGAAGGGAAAAGTGTGCCTATTGATATGGTACATTCCCCAGCAGTCATTCAGTTCCTTTGTATGCTGCTCTGTACTATGTTGTTCAGCTTAGCTAAATTGATCATACTTATTCATCTTTAACTTTTTGTTGAGTCTGTGTAGCACTGTCTAATTTTTCTCATTTTTGCTCTTCTCTTTGTTCCAATCCCTTGTCACCTATTGTTTGTTACGACATCGTCATCCCAGTTCATCTTTTATGATTCATTGTATTCCACTGCTAACTTCTTTTATTACATGTAGAATTTTTGATTATTGATTTCTGTATCCTCCAGCCATTATCCTGTTTGATTGTGGACTTAAAAATCTCAACACTTGCAAGAACTTCCTGTCACAAAATTCTGGCTTATTTCTCTCTCTAAGACTAATTCAAACGCTCTTAGATTCAGCTCTTCTAAGGCTGAACAACTGAGTACAATAAAGCCTGAAGTCTTAACCGAGCATCAGGGGTTTAATGTAGTATTACTCTCCTTGGCAATGACAAATTCCTGATATTTATTTGCACTAAAATAATCTTCCTTGCATTTTACAGGACAACGTGGAGGATAAGCTTCAACCCATTTCAGTCGTTCTAAATTATTCAATTGCCAATAACAGTGAGGCTAGAGGAAGAAAGGCTGAAATGAATAATTATCCCATTTTGAATGTATTGCAAGACCATACTGGCCTGGAAGAGGTAAGGTGTGACATATAATCACTAGATCAGTGACTTCTGAAGAGCAGTAAGCAGTGAGGAAAAGGGGGAGTGTGCAAAACAATAAGAGGAAGTTCAAGGAAACGTATAGGAAGTTAGGGCCTAGAAATGAGCCAAGAATCACGTCACCTGTTGGGAATTTTTTGTTTCTTGTTGGAAATACAAGACAGCGGCAAAAAAGTATTTTTTTAATTACAAATGAAGTAAACAATGATCATGATTGTATCATATAACTATTGTTAGTAATAATACATTGATTAAAAGAATATTGTCAAACATTCTTCGCATTTTTGCTGATATTAGTTAAGCCACACACATCAGAAATCTTATGTTGATCACTGGTCTGTCCTGAGTGATGTGACCTCTGTTACGGAAATGGCCTTCGTGCTCCAGGGTTGAATAAAGGAAATGGATTTTTTTCTTCTGATTATCCAGCCATCTGTGGTGCAAGTCCTCATGTGTGAAAATTCATTTAGTGCAGGAGTAGGATTAGTATGTGGTTGAATATCTCATAAGAATGACCTACATTTGGATGTGATTAATGGCACTTTGACAGGTTGTTGGAATGTGAGCAGGGACCAGCTGTTATAAATACAGGGTATGAAAGGGATTTGGGTTGGAGTTGGGAGCAGGAGGGTATTTGACAATTAAAATTACTAAGTTTTGGATAGGCATCAATAAATTTCTTCCAAGTACAATGGGAAAATGCATAATCCTTTATATTGGCTTAAATTAAATTTTTTTAAAAAGTGTTTTCCACAGCATTAGTTTTGCACTTTTTGATGGATTTCCTGTTTTAATATATACAAGAAATGCTTTTTGCAGATACATATTCAGAAGGAATGTGGCGATGACCGCATATGCAACAGCAACCTCCAAATGAAACATGCATTTGGCAGATTGGGGAACAATGAGGTTTTCCATCCCATAAGAAGGTAAGGGGGAAATAAAGGAAAGGCTGGTGTATTGGAGAAAATAAAAACAAAATGCTGGAGAAACTCAGCAGGTTTGTTAGCATCTGGCTGTTCTTTATTTTTGAGAGCTGGTGGAGAGAAGGATGTGGGAAGTGTGTTTAAATGTGCATGCAAGTGTGTATGTTTAAGTAGGGAAAAAAAGTTAACATTTTGAGTCCAGTATGATTCTTCTTTAGAGACAACAAAAGCAAAGTTGCTGGAAAAGCTCAGCAGGTCTGGCAGCATCTGTGAAGGAGAAAACAGAGTTAACGTTTCGGGTCCGGTGACCATTTCTCAGTTCTGCTGAGCAGGTCTGGCAGCATCTGTGAAGGAGAAAACAGAGTTAAAGTTTCCGGTCCGGTGACCATTCCTCAGTTCTGCTGAGCTTTTCCAGCAACTTTATTTTTGTTCTTGATTTACAGCATCTGCAGTTCTTTTGGTTTTTATTTGGTGATTCTTCTTTAGAACTGCCAGTCATATTGGACTCGAAACATTAATACTGTCTCTCCCTCAACAGAAGCTGCCAGAACTGCTGAGTTTCTCCAGCATTTTCTGTTTTTTTTTTAAATTTCTGCTCACCATCCAAGAGCCTAAACAGTCTTTCAAGGTGAAGCAGCATTTCACCTGTACCACCTCCAATCTTATGTGTTGTATTCATTGCACCCAATCTGGCCTACTCCACATTGGAGAAACCAAGCGCAGACTGGGTGACCGCTTTGCAGAGCACCTCCAGTCCGTGCACAAGCATGACCCTGACCTTCCATTAGCCGGTCATTTTGACACTGCATCCTGCTCACATGCCCACTTGTCTGTCCTTAGCATGTTGCAATTCTCCAGCAAAAACTGGAAGAGCAACATCTCATCTTCAAACTAGGCATTTTACAATCTTCTGGGCTCAATATTAAGTTCAGCACCTTCAAATTGTAAACCCATTCCTTCCCTTTTTTTGAGCTTTGCTTGTTACATTCTCTGCCTCCATGTCCTCTTTCCCCTCCCCCCACCCCAGTGGGACTGTCTGTTCTTTCCAGTCTGGCACTTAGACAAACCATTGTTCTGCCATTCTCAATTTCTGATCAATTAATCTGAACTATCAGCATCCTTTGCCCCCCCAGGAGTCCAACACCTCCACCCCACCAGCTACTGCGTAAGTGCTGCCCTCTCCACACTTCACTTCAGCTCCAATGAAGAGTCTTCTAGGCTCGAAAACGTTAGCTCGCTCTCTCTCCATGGATGCTGTCCGGCCCTCCAGCATTTTTTTTGTCTCCTTTTGAGTGTCTACAGAGTTCGTCACAGATCTACAGGCAAATTGGGGATTAAATCCTGCTGACACAGATTGAAGATTTGAGAGAGTAAGGTTGGAAGGAAAGAATGGAAATTACAGGAGGAAATGTTAATGTTATTAGGGGAATTTACATTTGATTGTCTTGCTGCTGCATATTTTAAGCGAGGCTGGCACTGATTCCTTCTTTCTCCTTTCATCTCAGAAAAAAGGGCAAGCAAATCTTGGACTTTGATCCACAATCCAACCCATATTCCAATAAGCTTGTGTTACAAGTGAATGTTACAAATTTCCCAACAAATGCCACTAATGGCGAAGATGCTCACCAGGCCAGGCTCAACATTACCCTACCTGATACGTTGACATATGTTGGTATTCGTGCAGTAAGTGGACAAGTACTTAATGTTTCTCATTATTGGGAGCTTCGCAGATGATTACCTAAGCTTCAGCTCTATATTGATTCGGAACCTTGTTTGATACGAGTTGCTTTGGGTTAAAGAACAAGGTACAATTGCATAAAATATGGGACAAATGTGATCAAATTGCCACTCTGCTCCCAAACACTTACATTACTCAAGGGCTCTGCATTTCTGGTAGGTGTTTCCAGCCATGAACCCTGCAGAAATACAGAATATACCTTCAGTTCAACTGTGTCCTCTAGTGCAAGATGGTCAGGGAAAGGCAAACTATGGCCCTTTGTCACAGCAGACATTGCCCTGCTTTATGATTTAAATGTCCAGCAGCACACGAGCCACTTTCACAGCTCCAAGAAAGGGTAACTTTGTGATGTAAGTCTGAGGGTAGGGTGACAGGTGGGAATGGTGCACTGTGGGCAGGGTGCCATGGCACAATGTGAGAAGGGTGCCAAGTAAGAAATTGAGCGTTTAGGGCAAGTCAGAGATAAAGGGCTTCTGGCCAGGAGATGGCAGGTATCAAGACCAGCAAAGGGGATGGGAGATATCGGCTCTGAGGCAGAAAGACGATTGGTTGTCAGGTTTGTCAGGTCTGAGGAATGAGGAGTTGGGAGTGGTGTTGGGTCTGACAGCGGGTGATCAGTTTAATTGTAAGGGGTCTGAGAGAAATGTAGTGGGATGTGAATAGTAGCTTGTGAGGGGTGGGGATCACCTTATCCAAGAGTTAGACTTTGTTTTGTTGTCTGTCTTTTCCCGGGTAACTACAGTGGAAGCCTCTGAATTCTCAAATTTAAATGGATACTTTCAGAGGATTCCAGGTACAGTTGAATTGTCCAACAGAATCTTCAATTTGAGGTCTTGAGATTACAACTCCAATTTGCACTGCAGGTTTGCGATTATTGGCCCTTGACAAACATGGGCCATCATTTCCCACACAGGTTCCCACATTTATTGCTGTTGTTGTTGTGGTTGGTTCAGATATCATTTAACACCACCACATCATGATGGTGCGTAATAAATGCACTGCCAATGTGATCCTGACCACTAGAGATTAGATATTGGGCTTTACCTAATGGAGCAATGCTTACGTTATACCTCATAATGTAACCTAGGCATTGATAATGTGGAATTGAAAGATCCAACAGATGTTTGATTATAGCTGGATATTAAATACAATTACTACATTCACAGACTAAAGTGTCTGGGCTAGTGTTAACCAAACATTAACAGCAGAAGAGCATGCTTCAAGTGCTTCCAAGTAATGGGAATGGGTCTGAGATCTTTACACCTTCAGGTCACACACTATGATGTAGTGATGCTATATTATTGATCATGTCTGTTCAATGTATACTGACATACTGAAGGTGAGACATCACACAACACGCTACTACTGTAGTCCTGTCTGATAGAGTTTAGAACGTTCCCCTATTTGATTCTCTGATCTATATTGAGTTGGCTGATCTCAGCCGTGCTGGGCCCAGGCATTCACCATTGTATAGTTAAGGGAAAATTAGGCAGGGTCCTATTTGGTGACTGCAGCTGAAAAGTATGCATATTGTCAACAATGTGCAGTATTAATTTGGAGTCAACTCTGGCGTTGATGCTCTTCACTGTTGAGCACCCACCAACGAGCTCATAGTGGAGCTATCAATTTAACAGACGTATACTGCGGCCTTCATTCTGAGACTAGAGGGTGGAAAATGAAAACTTACTGTTATGTCTTCCTTCTCAGGAATCAGTCAGGTGCGATCCTGCAGATCGTTACACTGTGATTTGTGAATTGGGAAATCCTTTCAAGAAGAATCGGATGGTAGGTGATTTACTACTTGCATTCATTCATAATCTGTCAGGTTTAAATGGACAAGCATCTAATCTGTGATCATCAAGTGTATCATCTTATTGTATTCCTCGGTATTGAATAGATTATCCGTGTTGTAGTTCTGGATGTCGGGGTCCACTATCTCTATAGGAAATAATCACTTCCATCAAATGAGTTCTGTAGAGTTGAGTTTCATAGTTAAAAGACTGCTTCACTATTGGATGCTTTCTCTAGGTATTAATTTGAAACTTTGAAAGGTGTCACTGGTAACGTCCAAATTTTACCCTTCGACGCCTTAAACCATCAGAGGAAGCTGTTTTCTGAAAAATAGATGTACTTTTTTGAATGTTTTCATTTATTTCAAGTCACTTGTCATTCCTGCATTAATTCCTTTCTTCCCATTTGCATAGAAACAAGCTGAGGCTTTAATATGTTCCATATAAAAATAATTGCTGTGCTTTTAACTTTATGAAACTCCTTGGCAGATAACATTCTTGGGTGTATATGTAATGGATTTTACCCTTCAGGTTCCCACCTGTTGATGAAATTTGGATGCAATCTTGCGCCAGCCACTTCATCTGTAAGAAACAGCATAATTGTGGCCTAACTTGCTCACTGTGGCATTGTACACTGTAAGATCCCAACCTTTTCTGAGATGACTGGCTAAATATCCTCTTTGTCAGGCGTATGCCCTGGATATGTCACACATCTTGCTGGAATTTTGCTTCAGATCCGTTATCCTCTCACTCAGATCATTGTCTGCTTCCCTGGCTCTAGAATGCATGCAGTTAGAAGAGTGACACCCCTCTTGAAGTCCAGAAGATGTTGACCATATCGTCACATAGTTGAGCTCACCAGCTGAGCTGGCATGATGGCATATATCCCATTTGAGCATGTTAAAACTGCTTGGAGGTGTGAGAGAGAGCTGAAAAAACTGTGGGTAACCAATAAGCCTTGTCCACAAACAAAACTGGGGTGTCCTCTGCAGTAATTCAGAGGTAGCAGCCCTGTCCCCCAATGTGTGGATCTGTTCAATGTATTAATAACGCAAGTCACATTTCCTTTAAGATTTCATCTGAGCCTTCTGAAAATTCTGTTAGAGTATTTGGTTGTTTGACAGACTGCAGGAAAGGTCATGGATAAACATGTGCGCACATACAACAAAAGGAAGATCAATATGAAGAGTGCGAACCATGTTTTCCATTTGCTTCCAGTGCAATCACAAAATGCAATCTGGAATAACAAGGTGTAGAGCTGGATGAACACAGCAGGCCTAGCAGCATCAGAGGAGCAGGAAAGCTGATGTTTCGGGCGTAGGCCCTTCTTCAGAAAGTGCAATCTGGAATGACTTGTTTCGAACATATGCAATGATCATTCTTGACCACTAGATGGTGAAACTACCCTTTATAATTACAGGCACCTTAACTGATGTGGTAGCATGATTTACAATGTTAAGCAGATTGTCATTTTAAAACTTCCACGCTACAAAAATATATTTCCTTAAGTTATTGTTTTTCTAAATGACTGCAATAGTGCAACCTGATCTTTCACCCTGCTATGCCTCACAGCCAAATGAGTTGATATTTTGTGCTAAAGTAATGCAGACATGTGAATGTGTTAACAGGTTAACAGGTGACTAGATACAACTAGAAAAGTAAGCCCTTTGGAAATATCGAGGGCAGCCTGGTACCAGGCGGGTGTTTGAATCAATTTTCCCCTTGACTGTGGTACAGCAACTGACCACCATTGATTCTCTGTAGCCCCTCTCCAATAACCATGTCTCGCTCTGCCAATCAAAAGCACAAGTGAGATAGGCAATCTGTAGGAATAGCGATTTAAACCATGAGTCCCACTCTCTAGGGCTTTTATTGTTTTGTTGTGTCCCAAGTTCAGAAAAGGCATTACTTATGACATTTTCAATAAAACAATTACTAGCAAAATTGCATTTTTCTGTTGTTTTTTTTAATTTTAAAATTTTTCTATGAGATTGAAAATTGTAAATTCTGCACTGGATACAGTGGGCGTCCTAATATCTGCCCTCCTACTTTTGAGTCAAAGATTGAGGTGAAGAACAACAATTGCTGGAATAAATTCACAAGTCTCCAGTTTTAATCTGATCTCAGATTTTGTTTGAAGCAGAGAGGTGAAATTGATAAAAGGTTTGACAGCAAACATAAACATCAGAAAAGCCTAATATTGGCACATCTTTCTTTTGTAGGCTACGGTCAACATAATTCTAGAAGTAACTGGAATTACTCTTAACACAAGAGAGATTGATGTGGAACTCCAACTTCAAACGTAAGCATTCAATATGTTTGAAAATAAAAAAACGAAAGAACTGTGGATGCTGCAAATCAGAAGCAAAAACAGAAATTGCTGCAAAACCTCAGCAGGTCTGGCAGCATCTGTGGAGTCTCCGCGGACCTGCTGAGCTTTTGCAGCAATTTCTGTTTTGGCTTCAGTTTTTTTTTGTTACTTACTTTTCTTAAAACTCCATCCCCAGATTGATTTTGAAAACAAAGTTCTTTTTGTCTCAAAATTTGTCCCTTCCTGGTTCCATATTTTCTTAATAAAGTTAGGATTGGCCTTAGCGGTGGGAGGCCAGCACAAATTAATAATGCCTCAGGGATTTAATGAGTGCCTTTCCCTTTCGAGGCTGTCACAGCCTTGGGGGAGCTGGGGACTGGGAAAGAGGTGGAAGGAGAACATCCTTTATCGTCGGTCACACTGTGCCTAATTGAGAGACCCAGCATCAAGCAGGAGAGAGCTGCTGAAAGCTTTCCCCTACCCCTATGCCTTGGCCTCTGACAAAAGTGCACCCCACCCGTGGCCTCCACCCCACAACTCTCATACCACCCTTAGTTATATTTGATCTGGGATCCCATGACATTCCCCAGTCCCTCGTTAATACAGTGCTGACCAAAGTCATCACTTGGTGCTGACAGCATAGAGTAACTTAAGACTGATTGGGATTGATTGAGGGTGAATTGAGATTGGCTGACAGTTCCCAGTGGATGGGGTTTTGGTAGCCATGGACTTCAATCACAAGAGAGGCTTCTTAGTGGCTATTTCAATATCTAAAGATCCCTTGATTCTGTCAGGGCTCCACAACATAACTGCTAAGAGTGCCTCTGGTTCCCTGACCGTCACTCAGTCCAACAAGTTCCAGCCCTGTGAAGATTCTAGAAAAAATGCTGATGTTTTGAATTAAAGATGCAGTTAGGTTATCCATTTATTAGAACTGTTTATAAATCACTTAATATCTGAATAGGTACAAATACAAAGAACCGAAAATCCCATCCCATGATAAAAGCAAGGATAAGATTTATGAAAATATCGAGAGAGAGAAGAAAATACTTTTGTGAAGAAGAGGCTAAAACATCGTCCATTTTTAACTAGAACAAAGAAAATTGAGAGGAGATCTGAATGAGTTCCTCAGAACTGAGATGAGGGTGGGGTTATGGGAGGGTGCATGTTGTGGACGCAAAAAGGGAAGAATGTTCACGTCGTTTGTTAGTAAATGATTACTGGAGAGTAAACATTCAAAATGATCACTGAGAAATTGAAGCAGAAAGTGATAAGAATCATTTTATGCAGGAAGTTGTTGGGATTTGGATTTTTTTCCAAGGATGGTGTTGGAAAAATAACTACAGTGGAATTTTGGGGAGAGGACCGCATTTTAAAAAGACAAAAAAAGTCTTCCTAAATGTTTCCTATACCATTCACCTGATATATGAAATCGTTACTGTAGCATTAAGTTTTCTGATGACTCCATTGCATAAAAACAATCTGCTTGATTTCCCTGAGATAGCAAGAACTGCCGATGCTGGAGTCAGAGATAACAGTGTGGAGCTGGAGGAACACAGCAGGCCAGGCAGGATCAGAGGAACAG
>JAHRHZ010000056.1:11632889-11745598 GCA_024137785.1 Ginglymostoma cirratum | reverse complement strand
CTTGTTATCTCGGATTCTCCAGCATCTGCAGTACCTTTTATCTCTGATATAACTTTTTTAATATGTCTGATTATTCCCTGTTGCATAATCATTGGAGTTTCTGTGAAGGTTTACTGAATCACTTAAAGTCCTGAGATGTATTATTTGTTTTACTATTCTAGGAATACAGGGACTACGATCGGATTATTGTAGTGGTAGAGGCGTCCTTGCATTTGATGACAAACGTCACCACTATCAAAATGAAACAACCAGATGTGACAGTGAGTTCTTCCAAATCTTCTATTAATCGATAAACATTTGAAACTGTGTGCTGTCGTTCTTCATATTTGTGAATATAGGTGAAATTAAAGCAAAGTTGTTTAGTTATAGAAATTACATCTAATACCGGCAGTATTTTTTTGCAGCCTTAGCATGATAAAACATCTCCTAGATGCTACACTAGAGCCATACCCAACAAAATTTGATACAGAATCACCTAAGGTGATATTATGACAGTATCCAGAGTAGGCAGGGTGAAGAGGTTTAAGAGTGGAATTCCAAAGATTCAGATCTAAACAGGTCAAAGCACAGCTGCAAATGATGGAGTGATGGAAGTAGTGGTGGTGGATGTATGGGAGGCTGCACAAGGTCAGAATTTGAAGAAATTTTGAGGTAAATTACAGGAATGTGGAGGTTTGAACGTAAAAGCCAGGAGCCTCCGTAGGCAATTCAGCCCCTCAGTCCTGCTGTGTTGTGTAATAATGATCGTGACCTATCTCATCTCGGCCTCAATTACACATTACTGGCTGCTCCCCATCATGCAGGAACCATTGAATGTTTTGAAAATGAGGAGGAGGCTGCTTTCCACAGAAAGTGAGGTAACTGGAGTGACACATAGCATGTTCTAATTGTGTACCTGAAGGAATTCAGAAGAGAGATTGTGACATCTGACATCACCAAGCAAATGCAATGCACAAAGACTAAAATTGGCTAATTGTTAAGGGAATATCTTCCTTGTTTATTTCAGAAACACTGACTTCTAGGAGGTAGGACGATGCCTCTTCTCGAGCTATTTAAAGGGTCATTCAGCATATTAAAACTCAGAAGCTTTTGGTTGACTTGTGCTCAAGTGAAGTTAATGAAAGCATTGGCTGAGTTGCTGGTAGAGTTTGATCACAGAAAAAAAAGGAAGGGACACTGCATTTTGCATAGGCATGGGAAGCATTAGTTGGATTGACACTTGCTTTGCAGCCTGAATAGAACATGGAGCTTAGAGAAGCAAATGCCCAGAAGGAGGGAATAATCTTACCGGTGTACCATTCCGACATTACAATCAGCAAGATCATTGCTTCAGGAGCCTTTGCATAAGGAAGGAGCAACTGAGTTTCACAAAAACCAGAAAACTTCAATCTCAAGCGAGGATGGCTGCCCCATTGGCTGTGAAAATCAACTTTGCCCTTTCATTCATTGCATCCAGTTCCTTCCAATTAGGAGCTAGCAATGTTGGTAACATGTCAAAATTTGCCAAAACTTGAGCATCTATACAGAAGTGTTTTACAGAAGAATGGACTGCTTTCTCTTGTCAGTCCTTTGTACTGGTGAGCACTGCAAAAATTGTTTTCCATGATGCAATATAGCAATTGTGGACCTTTCCTGAATTAATGTACAGGAAAAGTATCACAACATTTAAATAAAGGATGGTAATCTACCAAATGTACAATTGTTTCATACAAAGCTAGGTGGAGGTTAGTCTTTTCTGAAAACATTCTCTTGAAATAAACTCGACATCTCTTTTTATTTAATCCAGACGTTGCTCTACGTTGAATCCCAAGTTGATGATGAACCACCTTATGAGATACCAGAATGGATTATTGCTGTAGCAGTGCTGGCAGGAATCATATTATTGAGTCTGATAATCCTTTTACTCTGGAAGGTATGTTCTACTTTATTTTCATAGAATCAGTTTTTATACTCTGAATATTCTGTAAATTCTAGGCTCAATTTTAGGCTACAGAAACCATCAAAGCCAAGAAATCAGAAACACAACCACAAACACAGAGAAGATGATTGGCATACCTACAATCTGGACATATACAAATTCTCCTCTTGTGTACAGGAGTTTCTGGGTAGCAATTGTTTACACAATGGCAATTGAGGAATCTAATTCTATAGTTAGACCACACTAACATGTAGTTCCTCTTCTATGACTCCAGATATGCTTCTGGCCTCTGCTTGGGAATGCTAATTTGAGTCTTTTTGATGCTTGAAGTGTTAATTATTTTGGTGATAACATAAATCATCCAGTGGGAAAGGAAATATGGAGAATTATAACATGTGGCAAGTCCAACATTGCCAATTTTATACTCTTAATCGAAGTTAGAATTATCCTGTTATCATTTTGTTTGCCCTGCTAATTATCTGGCGTCACGCAGTTGTTTTTCAAGACTGATCTCTGTCATTATTCTAAAATCCATTTGAAATTAGACTAAAGTTCAAAATGAAATGCAATATTTGGTTTCATTGGTTTCTAGGTGAAGTGAAAGATCTCTCTTATTACTTATATCAAGAAAAGAAAAAAAACTTTTCCCCAGTAGATAGAAACTTGTATAATTGCTGCATAATTACTTTGCACTGTCTACACAGTTACCCCAATCAATTTAATCTGCTAATACACATATGGAATGCATTGATGTCAATGACCAGACAATAATAATTTGCCAATTTGTTCTTACTTGAAAAATAGCCCCAAAGGTTTTAAGGTTTATTTTTTGCGATTAAGTATTTAACAGATCAATGGCTTAGACGATATAATGTATTGTGATTCAACAGACATTTTGTTCAAATGTCATTATCTTATCAAATATTTAGTTGTATCACGTTTCTTTTGCACTTGGCTATTCAGTTGTGAAGTATAGAATTCCTTTGGTCAAATTAAATGCCGCATGTGCAACTAGGTACTGCAGGACATCTGGCCTTTCTATTAATCAAATGCTTCATCGGAACATTGTTTTAATTGAATAGATCCATCTAGAAACTTGTCAAAAGAAAGCAATATTAATAAAATGTGTTAATATTTAATAATAAAGTATGAAGAGAAAGGAATATAACAGGTTATTGTGAGACTGTTAGAGTCACTGCAAATCGTTTGTGGCCAATCTATGGTATATTTTGATTTTATGTGTTTCAAGTGATAACAAGCAGATTTACATTTTTATTTGATTGTATGGAACCGATATCAGTTAATTGTTCAATGCATTAAAGACTGCTTTATCTCACGCTTCACAATATTTTTGGCAATTCTGTTCAGCATGAAATTTAGGTGGTGATTTATATTTATAAAAATATTTCATATTGACATATTTGCATAACTGAAACAAAAATGGCATAAATGTATACTAAAGGAATAGTCTATCTTTTCAGCTGTTTCAGCTGGTCATCTATGAAGACTTGCCACATTGGTTGTCATATTGGCAACTTCCAGTTGCTGGTCATCTAATTCTAGTATAGCTTCTGTTCATTTAAATCTGTTTTGACCCATAAAGTGGCATATTCTAATGTATTTGATACTGCAATGCTTGCACCTGTATGAACATTCCTTATAGATTTGTTCCTCTACATTCTTCCCACTTAGTGGAAGATTTATAGATTATAATTATAGATTATAATATAATTGCACCCTTTGGCTCTAGCGAAATTAATTTTGTCCTTGAACCCTCTGGAATATCCTCTTTTTTTTCCTGGAAATACAGTACACTTTTTGACCAAAACTTCTGTCATTGCTGAACACTGTGCAACCAGGAATATTTAACACCCAGCTAGGACCTCATTGAGTCAGGGCTGTTTTGTCAATACAACATCATAATCCCACATGGTAATCTGTTCTGTAACTCCCCAATCTTATTAACAACACTCTGTGTATTCACATATATACAGCATAACTCTGATTCATTTTTTTCTTTGTTACTCTGACTTCACCTATTAATTTACTGTTCTCTATTCTTGTGTGCTCTGCCTCTCTCAGTATTTCATCATTGACTTTTTATTTTCTTGAACTTAAAAAATGCTGCAAACAGTTTATATAAAGATAACAGCAAAACATGAAACATTAAGTATGGCACATAGGAAGAAATATGTAAAATAAACTTAAATGGGATTAAAATAGTCAGGGGTGACACTTGAAGATGCTTAGGAGTCTGACTAAATTCAACAATTAGCATGTTCATCTTATGCAGAGTTGTAGTCCGCAACTGGATGTTGAACTACAGGCAAAACAAAAATGTCAGAATGTTTGATAGTGATGCAGCTTAAATACTGTATATAGTTCTGATCAGAACAAGTGAGATAGTCATTCAAACATTACAGGCAATGTAAAAGATTTGTAGTTTGATCTTAAATTATGTAGAAATGTTGGTGAAGTTGCTAAAAAGGAAGCTTCTAAAGATGATCTCAACAGTTAAAAGAAATTGTTCTCTGGATGAGGACCTAAAGCTGGAACACTATTTCAAATCAAGTTGTCCAAGAACTACAGGAGAACACATGATCAAACCAGTAACAATAACTTGAGCACTGATACTATGAAATTCTGCTTCACTCAAGTAGTAACCAACATGTGCAACAGGCTTCTAGATAGATTCACAGACTCATCTGTAATTTTCTTGTGAAAAGGAAATATTGGATCCTTTTTTTTGTAAAGTCAATGTCAGTTTGTTGATCACTTTAATTTAATAACTTCCTTCTTTATAGTGTGGTTTCTTCAAGAGAGCGAACACACGAGCCATGTATGAAGCCAAAAAGCAAAAGGCTGAAATCAAGATTCAGCCTTCAGAAACTAAGCGGCTTACTGATGGTGACTAATGCTGGCCAACGTCGCTTCCTGCACTTTTTGGTAATACAGGGTGCAAGGACTGAATAGGGTGTGGTAGGGAGGAGCTCGGGGGTTTATTCTTGGGAAAAAAATACAATAAGCTAGATGTCTGTTTTCCCTTTCTTCAAATATTAATGTCTCCAAGAAAAATCTTTAATGTAAATTGTTCTCCAGCTTCAAGTTGTTGAAGTTATGCTTTAACTTCTATTGAAAGACATTGTTGTAGGATTTGTCTCTTTCCCCACTCCCCACCTCCCCGTTACTGAAAAAACAGCTTTTTTCTCAAGGAATGAGTCGCCCTCAGTGGCCTTTCATGAATTGTTCAAGAAATTGGACTTACAAAATTAACAGGCAGCAAAAGAACAACTGGTTCATCAAAAGTACATGTCGTGATGGCTGGATTATCATAACTAAAAACTTCCCATAATTAGCTTTGCTGTCCAAATTTGCTACTTCTGCCACCAATCTGCTATTTAATTTCATCCAGAAAATTGAAGAAAAGTTAATTCCTAAATGTCAGAAGGCCAAGGAATGGAAGAGAACATGAGTAACCTTAATTAAAACCTCACAGAATATTTACAGTTAGATTTTCAACAGGAATGATCAAGTAGAAACTGGGAGTGGGAAATCTGAGGGCAATTGCCTTGTCCTTCCTGATTCTGGTACTCAGATTAGCTAGTTCAGTGTCAGCCAGGCAAGCATTTGTCCTTATCCCAATAGTAATTTCTAACCTATACTGCTTGTTATATTGTTTTCTTAGCTAACAAAGTGGTTATGTTCATGGAAATTCAGTAATAATTTGTATATGAATTGTGATAGTGATGTTCACTTTTAGGATTGCGACTACTTCAACCTCTTCCTTAACACCTTTACTCTGTTTGTATTTCTGTGAAATTGTTATTTTATAATCACCAAAATGCTATTCAACTATTTACGAAATGTCATGGACACTTTTTTCCTATGTCGAAAAAGAACTTTAGGAGAAAAGACTACTTTAATCCGTTTCATAAACAACTTTGATTTTCCTTCCCTTTTCTCTGTGTGGAGTGGGTTAACCTTCTGCTACTTTTCTTTCTAACAGCTTCCTGGGTTATGTGGTTTCTTCTCTAATTTACTAACTGTTTTTATCCTCTTTGTTATATAACATTTTATAGACTAAACATATTGTTTTATTACTGCATTGAATTGCAGTGATTTTATTGGAAATCTTTTAATTGTGGATGTTAGTCATTATTAACCATTGATGCTTTTCCCTTTTTCTTTCCTGTGTGTAAAAGTGGAGAAGTGAACGATCAATCTCAACTGTTTAGACTTTTAGCACACAAGGAGCACTTTTAGTCTGAAATTTGCTATACCACCATACCATTTATAATGATACATATTTATTTCATATTAATGATACATAGTGAATTATTGCTATCATTTGACACGATTTACAAAGCTTTATTAGGTCCATTGTCACTGCCGCTACAGGTATGTATGTCAACAGGTGAAGTTTTCTATTAACAAAATTAGATATAGCTAGAAAAGTTCAGCAACATCCATGGAGAGAAAGCAGAGTTAATGTTTCTTCAGAACTAATCCCAGCTAAGAAAAGGTTGGTATATATGATGAAGATGAGGAGGGGGAGAAGTAAATGATAGGTGGAGATGGTTACTGTTAGGAGACCTATGGATCACTCCCACTAGTTTCCCCTGCCATCTTTAGCCGAAGTGAATCTACATCCTGTTCTCCTCAACCAAGCTCACCTTTAACTCTTGCACTAATGACATCTTTGATTAACAGTGCTATCCATCCAGCATTACCTAACTCTCCACTTCTCTAGAATGCCATATATCCCCTAATTTCAGTACCAAATCCTTGTCATTCTGAAGCAATGTCTCTGTCTTAGCTATCAGAACATGTTTATTTACTTAAGTGTTCATTCCTAATTTGTTTACTTTGTTATGAATGCTACCTGCATACAGAGACTTCAGTTTTGATTTTTATTGTTATCTTTGTAACATCAGGCCTTGACTGTTGTATTCCTAAATTGATTTTTCTGTCCCTTCCTGCATTCCTACATTCGACCTGCAGATCCTGTTTTCATCAAAGTGCCTGAAAGAACACCAAACTTGTTCAACAATTCCAGAGGCTGACCCTCCTTGCCCTCTGGGTCCCCTTACCTGTCTCACTGTCGATTATACCTTCCTGATCACTGACCAAGAAGGATCCTACCCTAAATGGAGTGATTAACTCCTTTTCCCTCCTTGATGTGTTGCAGTGTCTGTAGTTCAGCCTCCAGCTCATAAGCTCTGAGCTCAAGGAGTTCCCATATGCTGCAGCTTTGACACATCACCTGAACTATATCCTTTAATGCGTTTTAATGATTTAATTATATTCACTTACTTACGTTACCTTTTCTATGTTTAATTAACACTACCATCAATTTGTAAATTATGTTAAAATTAAAGAGTAGACATCATCTTAATCACTAACCAAAGTCTCACCAAACAGCCAGCTTCTTTCTTTTGTAGTTCAGTAAAAACCAATTTCAATCTGCTGTAATGAATCTACAGCTCTGTCTGTGACTACCTGCTGTATGGTCCTCACATCACTTACTTCTTTCAATGACGCTTACTACCTGTCTTAGAGTCCTCACCTCACCCACTTAGAATTGATTCCAATCATTTGCCCATCTACTGAGGTTAGACTGAGGAGCCTTTTGGTGGGGTCAGCCAGCTTAGTTGGCTGGATAGCTGGTTTGTATTTTCGAGTGATTCCAATAGCATGGATTCAGTTCCTGTACCAGCTGACGGTACCATGAAGGTTCTTCCTTCTCAACTTCTCCCTTTGCCTGAGATGTGGTGACATTCAGGTTAAACCACCACCAGTCATCTCTCTCTCTTTAACGGGAGAGTGGGGCAATGGTGACCACTCAGTTATTTGTTCTATACCTTACCCCATTTTTAAACAAAAGTACAATGCTATCAATCTTTCAATCTCCAAAAACAAGTCCTGCATCCAAAGCGAATTGGTAAGTCAGATCATCTGCTATTTCCTCCCTGGCTTCTTTTAACTGCCTAAGACACACTTCAGCTGGCTGGAGTGATTTGTCCACTTTCAAGGACACTTATTCCCCTCATGCTTATCACACCTAATGATGCACACTCCTCAACTAAAGTTATGCACACCCCCCTCTTTTGTAAAGACGGATGCAAAATATTGGAAGCATATCCAAATTTTCCACCTCTACACATTAGTTACCTTTTTGGTCTTTAGTGGGAAATATTGTTTCCATTGTTATCTTCTTACTCTTGTGTAATGATAAAACATCTTTTGGATCTCCTTGATTTATTTCCCACTATTATTTCATGCACTCTTATCTAATCTCCCAGAAGTTAACCACATGCCCACAGTAGTTGTATTGGTCAGTCACTTCTTCACAAATTAGTTGCAGCTCTAAATTCACATTATAATTTTTTTTCTGCCCTTTTCTCTTTTGAGCAGTGTGGCTTCTTCAAGAGAACACGATACTACAGGAGCATGCCAAAGTATCATGCTGTGAAGATCCGCAAAGAAGAGCGCTATTTTATCACAGAAGGTTTTACAAAAAAGAAAACACAGAAGAAGCAGTGGGTAACAAACTGGAAAGATAAAGACAGTTACTAATATTTGCTTCTCCGTGAATTTAAAGGGGCCACATTGATGAGACCACGTATTTTTACAATTAAGATTACAAAGAACTGGACCAGTGTATCAACATTTCTGTTCACATTAATTTAGTTCTATTTATGATAACTTGTGTTTCAGTCAAATGCAAGAATTTTTTATGAGACAAAGTTTATAAAGCACAGTAGGAACAGCTCTTGATGCCATTTGAAGTTGATCTTTGAGCTAAGCATAGTGCAGGAACTTAGTTTTCCTTATGGATGAGACTGTTAAGAATTCAATGCACTGAAATATTGGGGAGGAAAGGGGATAAAAGTGCTTAATGTTAAATATATTGTTCAGTGATAATTTTATTCTTAAAGGGTTAAAATTTAATTTATTGTGTTATAAAGGGAAGAAAGGTCCATTTGAAATGTAATTGGAAGGTAGGGAGGTACTCTAATTGAAAATCAATTGAAGGGTGTTCAAAAGAGTTGCTGCTGGCCGTAGTTGTGTATGCGAATATGATCCAAATCATAAGACAAATAAGGCCAACACATATTGGATAACTGGGATTATGTTTGTGCTGTTGCATATCCTTTTTCCTGACCCAAGCTGTATTTGCAATATAACTGTTTACATGATTACATCGTAAGCATAATGGTCAAGTGTAAGACCTTTCTCTCTGTGCCCTGTCTACTGACTAGCCATTGCAGATTGCAATTTCTAAAAGTGTTTTATTCTGTGATACCAATATTCACTTATTAAAGGAAAATGAGAAATAGAAAGCTTTTTTAAAAATCAATCTATAAATTAAATATCAAGTTTTAGGTATCCCTTTGATATCTAATGAAAAATGGTACTGTTTTCTTTAAAATACAGTTTATATATTAGCCGTAAGGGTGCCAAATACCATTTATTTTTCCCATTGTTGTCTAGATAGCATTGGGAAACATTCAAAGTTTTCTTCTGTTGTTTAGGTATTGAGTTTGAGGAGATTGGAGATCTGTTATTTGTCATCCTGATTACAACTTTGCTAGGCAAACAAGAAAGATGAAGGAAAGCATAAATCAGATATCCACTCACTTTAGTTCTTTTTATAAGATGAGTACAATTACCTTACAAAGAGCCTGATTATTTAAAAATAACCTTATACGGAAGCCAAGACTTTTGGCATGTAGTGATTAAACAAAAGCCTTTCCTTTTTACTGGATGACACAATGGTAATCCTCACTTCTGGTAATTATCAGCTAGAAATAAAGCATCCCATACCAGTACTATATGTACATTTTTGTTCATATTAGATGGCATTGATGAATATAATCTTGTATGTATATGTGTGTTTGTATAAATATATACATGCACACAAATAATGGAGACAGAATATGTGATAGGAGAAAGCATGTAGTCTACGTAGTTTATTCAACATATATAGCATAGACTTACAAAAAAGTGGAGAAACTGGCCATAATATTTTCAAAGAAGTGCCAATCCATTTAATTCAAACAGGATAGCATTTCCTTTACAGTACAGAATGAAACTGATGTTCTTGCTAACAGTTATTACAATTTGAAACTCTGCATACAGAACAAACATATTTGCTGACTTGAGATTGTAAAGTCCCTAGTAAGTGGAAACATTTCGGTTCCCCATCACAAATAACTTGCTCTTCTTAAGTTTAGTTGTGTATTTTGTAATGTTATTAGTAATTTGTAACCAAAGCAAAATGTAGCTTGTTTTACATCTGCTGTCTGATGCAATTATAACAAAAAAGTGCTATTTTAAGATGAAAATATAGAACACTGGTTGAGCCTCAGCTGAGATTTTGTGGCCGAAGCAAGGATAAAGACTGGGGGAAGGATGTCAAGGCCTTGGAAATGGGGCTGAGGTGATTTACTAGAAAGGTCTGAGAAATGAAAGACATCAGTTTCTTGAGTCACCAGGGAATCTGGGATATTTCTCCTTAAAGCTCAGAAGGTTAACAGCAGATTTGATGAAGGGTTTTGATGGAGTAGATGAGGAAAAAATTCACATGTAAATGGGCCAAAGTCACCAGATAGAAGTAATTGGCAAAAAAATGACATGAACAGAAAGAAAATACTGTATTTTGTCATGATCTGAAATGCACTAGCTGGAAGAGTAGAAGCAGGTTCAATAGCACGTTTCAAAAGAAAGTGGATAAATGCTTGAATCAGAAAAGCTTGAGGTGAGGAGCTATGGGGTTTGAGCAAGAGAATAGGATTAATTGGCTATCTCTTTCAAAAAGCTGCTATCTCTTTCAAAAAGCCAGGATGAGCTAAATGCTCTCCTTCCATGTTGAATGATTTTATGACCAAGAAAACATTGTAAATTCAGAGTAAAATTCATTTCATTGAGAATTTCTAGTGTTTTTATATTTTTCTGGATGGAAAATGTTTATAGGTTTAAATTGCTTTCATTTTAGTATCAATCCGAATAGTTGCGCAAAACAACTTTGTATTGTTGGGATTATGTGATCATTATATTATTGAAGTACATTATTCTTTGGAATTCTGGTTAAGAAGTATGTGCTGGGAGATGGTAAATATTGAAACCACAAAGTGCGATTCAGAACACCTAAGGGTGTTTCATCATTTTGGTATTTAAGGTCTGTTAAAGCATCTAACGATGATTTTCGGATAAAATTGAAAGAAAAACTCATCCAATTTTATCTGGAAAATAATTGATCTTGTTGAGATCTGGGTGTCTTACTTATTGCTGGGGAGCCAGCAAGGGATCCATGCTCCCTCTTTTCGGGAAACTCCCTGAACAACAAGCCAATAAGGCAATGACAAGGTCACTGGTGGGCTTTCCCCTCCAATTAAGTCCCTTGAGGGTAGACGTCTTGTCTACTGCATGACTGGGAAGGTAGTGGCTGCTGCAAGAAGGCGACCAATCAAGTTCTTCAAGATCAAGAGTAGCTGGATCACATAAGTAATTCAGGGGTTTGCAGGTGAGGCCCATGGGGAAAAAGGTGTGGAATTTCAGCAGCAAGGGCAGGCTGTGCCTCCCTGAGCCCCTCCACCTGACGTCCAGTCCTTCGATTATATACTTAATACTTTTAGAACCAGAGCTCTCCCTCCTGCCACTTGATGTAGCAAGCTGACAACAGTCTCAGCTGCCACTGAGTTTGTACCAGCAATGTGGGACATGGCCATTAATTGACCACTTAAGATTCTCAATTTGTAGCAGGTCAGAAAGGTCAACTGTGGGCTTCCCCACCCAGAACTCAAATCTGGAAGAAGTAGGAAAGGAGTTGGGCTGAGTTACACCACTAACTTGCTTAATTACATACTCTTTCCACCTTCAAATTTCCCCTTGGCGACTTTACCTCACCGTGTGAGGAAGTACAATCCAAATTCTCCTTCATATTAATCTGCTCCAGGGACTGCCAGCCTGATTATCTACTTGTTCATTTTTTGTTGAAGGAGGCAGATTTTGTTTTCCATCAAGTGCTTGGGTGAGAGCAATGAACCATGTGGAGAACTCTGATATATCAATTCCCAAAGGGATCAACAGAACTCAACTCCACCAGGAATCTCCCCTGTATCTTCCATTTCATTGTTTTCTGTTTCATTTTTTTCTAGTGAGCAAGGGTTAAAGGAGACCTAGTGGCTGATCACCCCTGGAGGTTGGCACTTTGCACCCTCTGTTGAGCTTGATGGAATTCAAGTATCAAGTCTTTGAGGGGAAGGTGATTGATCCCCCAAAGGGATCGCCCACAAGAACTTGATGGCTCTGTTCAGAAGTGAACGCATTCCTTCAGACCCCATTTTGTTTCCTCTCCACCGCTAAATAACATTGCACCATTTTGAAAATACATTTTATTCAATGTGTCTATGTGGATGCATGTGGCTAGCCCTGGCCAGCAAGGTCATCAAGTCACCATAATTTGGGCCAGACTTTCAGAGGCAGGTTGAGATTCTGTTCCATCAAATTTGGGGTGGAATGAACCTGCGTAAATCTGCGTCTCCCGTGTTGTTTCAATATTTAGAAATCTGGACCTTCTTTCTCTAAGGGGCTGAGAATGTTAAGTCATTTGAAATGACCAAGAATGAGACTGATAGATTTTAGTTAGGTTAGAGATTTCGTTAATGCCTCTAACATTGAGGAAAAGACAAGTAAATAGAATAGCGATACAGTTTGGCCATGCTTTATGCATTGGCAGAAAAGTCTCAAGTCTGCATGGCTTACTAATGTTCCAACATTTAGTGTTAAAACCAGTTCCAAGTCTTTGTTTATTATAACATGCTTCAGGATATATTCACATTTATTTAAGTTTGTTTTAAATGATCTATGCAATACTTAAGAAATGAATCAGGCTAACTTTAGAATAATGCCTAAAAAAGTGACAAAAGTTAACTGTAAAATTTGAATAGCAACTTTTCCACATTAATACATACAATATATTTGCAAATCTCTTATCTTTACTCATTTGGAGAAATGAAATTGGGTGCAGCGTTTTTTGATTGTTCACACATAGCTACACTCAATAATTGGAGGTGTGGTTGAGAGCATGTAATCTCTAAAGTATTGATGTGACAATTCTTAAAACCAAAGATCAGGGAAGAGTGTATGGTCTATAATTAAATAACAATACACTTGTTCTTCAGATTGGTTATTATATTAGACTTCTCACAGTGTTAGCCTGCTTGTGGTTAACTCAAGAGGTTAAGCATATAACCTTGCTGATGTTTCAGTCCTGTACGTTATTATTTTTAAGAAGTGCACTTTCCATGGGACACTAATCCAAGGCCCCCATCTGCTCTATCAGGTGAATCTAAAAGGTCCGATAGCGCTATTCAAAGAGGACCAGTCGATTTCCATGTCCTGGCTAACAATCAGCTTAATCAACATCACTGAAGCAGACGATCTGGTCATGAATTTCATTGCTGTTTATTGTGAGACTTTACTTTGAGCTAAGTTGTTATTGAAGAATTCTGCACATTCTGTACTAATGAATACACTTCAAAACTACTTGTCCCAGAAGCATGTTGGGATGTCCTCATGTTGCAAAAGGAATATAAAATGCAAACTCTAACTTTCTGATCAGATCTATGCAGTTTGTTCCACTAGGTGCTTATTGGCAGTGGCCTTTTAACCAGAGAGATAGCAATTCAAATTGTGTTTAGCAATTTTTTGATTGTTATCATGTGCACATAACCTAATAGTGGAGGAGTGCTTTCCAGCTAAAAATTGACTGCCCTTTTCATATTGCTAAAGATACTCTGCCCTTAAATTACTTTAATATATCTCCAAAAAAAACCTAAATACTAGAAGTTTTATTTAGCAAACTAAAAGATGAAAATATTTCTAAACTGTGTATAGTCAATAAGGTAAACAGATGGGAGGATACTTTTAGATTTAGATAAGAAATGAAGCAACCAGTAGCAGCAAGCTCAAAATTATTCCATCGTTTAATGAAAATATACAGCAAATTCTGTATCAGCCAAAGGCCTTGAAACTTAGCTTTCAAATTCTTCATCATGGAAACAATATCAGAGATAATAGATTGGTGAACAAATTTGGCACTGAACTGGAGTTCATTTTGTATAACTTAACAGTTGAGGTGATTAAAGCTGTGAATAAAGATTTGTGCAATAAATATTCCAGCTGTACAGAGAAATATTTTGTACTCCACATTCTGTTCTGCTACAGCTTTTTGAGTCTGGATGTCTCTTTCTTAGTCAGGAAGTAGAAAGTGCAATAGACTAATGTTTGGCCATTCTCCTCTATTTTTTAACCTTGCACAGAAATTGTTAAAGATTTACAACTTCATTGAGAGGATCCAAATCTCCTGAGTAGAAGCACAGATTTTTTTATTTCAAATGCCAGACCAGAAATCTGCTATTTTTGTATTAATCTTTTCTTTGAAGTCATGAAATATCCCTAATATTCACTCAAAGCACTGACCATATGTGTTGCTGGGTATGAACAAATAAATTCAGGGTTTGCATTTCTTTTATACCTAGTATCAAAAATCTAAAGGAACAACAGTCCCATTTAGATACGCAACCAAATCTGATTAGATTTTATTGCTTGCAAATTTAATTGATTTTATTTTTTTTAATGAGCTGTTGAACATACATTTATTGTAGGATTATGTCTTAATTTACCTATGCTCCCCAAGAAAGAATCTTTCAAAAAGTACAAATAATAGCTCTACCCATCTGACTACAAGAAAAATTCTTACTTAAAATACAGGTTTTTGTGAATCTAGCATAAACATTTAATATTTAGAGATATTTTCGGCAAGTTGAGAAAGGTTGACTCTTTTTCCCAATTTATATTGCTTTTGTTTAATTTAGCCCAAATAACAGATCTGATGCCAAGTAAACCTGCTGTATTAAAAAACACCTTTGCAGTCAAGGCGGTTATTTTACATTTCACAATTACTTCAACTCTGTTCCCTAAAAATCAGGAATAGTTATTGTTTTTCTATTTTAAGCAATCAGGTAATTTTAAAAACACATATATTTAATCTATTTCCAACCTTTTACCCCTAAACCATTTTGAAATATCACTTTCTTCACCATAATTAGCTTTATATTCTGCTGCTTAAATGTCTCAGGAAATTATACAATATTGCTATCCAAATGCAGATTTTTGTACGTTAAAACAAACATGTGTCCTTGCTCTTTTTAACAGTCTACAGAAAAGATAGGAACACTCTCCTTTCCGTGGATTGCCACATGAATGAATACATATTATTACTATTGTTCTACTAACAGTGCTTTGATGTATATATTATGTCACTGGACCCCGTACTCTGATTACATTATTTTAAGGTTGGAATTTTAGCATTTAAAGTATTGATTCAACAAAGAACATGTCAGGTGAAAGTACAAAACTTGTAATAACATATACTAGTGCAAATGTGTGTACAACATTCTACAGGGAAATCAGAATACAGCCTCATCCAAATACTTCTTCATTATATGCAAACATATTTCTATTTTGTCACCGACTCAGAAACCTGGAATGAAAATTGGGCGGATTGTACAGAGGAAATTTGCTTTGGAAAGTTACCATCTAGCTAGAAGTTTGAAAATTGCCCTCCCTGGTATATGAGATTGCTACAGTTTTATAACTACATCTAATATCGATCACAAGTTAAATAACCAGGAATAAGTACCTTGGGTTTTTATTTTAGAAAACAATGTTTTCCTTGTTAAATTATTCCAAGTGATTTTCCTTCCAATCTTATGGCTGCTATATCAATGCAACAATCACAAAAAGGGGAACGAAATGGTTGAAAGAAATAGAAATATTTATTGCAGACAATGTGCACCAAAATATGAAAGACTTGGTATGAGTTACTTAGTTTGCCAGTACTTGGCCAAACCAAATCTCAGCAGGGTCTCAATAACCCTGACTTCAGAAGATCTTGTGCCCAGATTCCTGTTCTCAATCGCAACAACAACACATGTGTTTTCACATATGTGTGGTAAACTAGATTTAAGATTTGCTGTGACCCCTTTTCATCCAGAGACAGTCAATTGAATAGTAGCACATGAAGTAAAGCATTTGGAAGAAATGCCCAAAAAAGGTGCCAAGTGGAATTGTATCCCAGCAAGGAATCGCATGCCTTAAGGAAAGGTGAGCAAAATGTAATTATTTTGTTTAATGTCAGTCACACCGTGATACCGGGAGTTGGGGAATAGCACTAGGTGAATTGCTCATTCAGCGAGTCAGTGCAGACACAGTGGGCCAAATGGCCTTACTCTGTGTCACAACAATTCTGCAATTCCATGTTACATTGCAGATTGATTAATTAGACTATTCATTTATCTGTTTTTACACAATAGTCTGCATTTGAGGATTTTGCACTTCTGCTTGCAGCGTCATGTGTTGGCAGGAATTTTCCAAATACCAACTATTTCCATTTCATAAATTGTACTTCATTTCTAGTCTGCATTATGAAGTTCAGCCTGGTATTCTGATCAATATTATTTGTGAATCAGAAATAAGCACGACAGTTCCTTCACGTGAAATGTGTGCTAAATATACGAACTGATGAGAATTGTTTAGATCTCATTAACTTTGAAATTTAAACAGAAAACGGGGAAAATACTCAGCAAGTCAGCAATATCTGTGGATAAGTGGAGATTCTCTCTCTATAGATGCTGCTTGACCTGGTCAGTATTTCCAGTATTTTCCACTGCTTCTGCAGTTGTTAGAAATTTGAAATGTTTACCCTTTGTCTTAAGTCTGTCTTTTTAAAATCTTTTGGGCAATTCTCTAATTATTTGTATCTTTTATGTTTACTTACCCTCACAAAGAAAAAGTTCTGTGATGATCACACGAAGAAGGAAATTGTTAAACTGGACATGAGTTCTCCTCTGTTCAGGATTATGTTTTCTACACTTTTGATCCTGCCAATATGAAATGATTCTACAATGCAGTTTAACACTGAAAGCAATGAATTGTTCTTTTACTTGCATTTATATAGCACTTTTAATATAAAGCATCCCAGGGTGTTTTAAACAAAATTTGAGATTGTGGTATGTAAGGCAATGTTAAAAAAGTTTGGTCACAAAGAGTTATTCAACATCTTGAAGCAAAGGTAGAGTCAGAGACATTTATATGGATGGAATTTCTGAATTTAGGGCCTGAAGAGGTAACAGCACTGCCAGTAATAGGTTGATTAAAATCAGGAATATTCAAGAGATCAGGATCTCCAGAGGATTGAAGGAATGGAAGAGATTAATACAGAAATAGATAACAATTAAAGCAAAAAGCAGAGGACACCATAGAAGGATTTGAAATCAGGAATAACAATTTCATTTTGGAGACCAGGAACCAATAAAGAACAAAGAGTATGGTGAGATGGAGGGTGGTGGGGGGTTGCTGGTGTATTGAAACTTGAATCAAGTTAGAACAGAGGCAGCGGAGATTTGGATGACCTCAGATTTGCACAGGGTACAGGGGCTGGTCTGAAGTATGCAAGATAGTCAAGTCAGGAGCTAACAAATGCGTGAATGAGTGCTCTAGCATCAGTAAGGCTGAGATGAAGGTCGGGTTGGGCGATGCTAGTTCACATGTGGTAAGGAACTCCGTAAGAAGTTGAAGGTAGCTCAATGGCATAGAAGACTAAAGATTATTGATCAACACTACTTTTTACGAAAATGCAGCCATGTCTTTAGTATAGAACCTGTGAAAACTATATAGTCCCACACAACATAACATGCTCTACTCCACAATTTCCTCCTTTCCAATATTTCAAGTTTCTTCCAGATGGTCAGGAATTGTTTTAGTAATTTGAAGAGCTACAATTCCCAGTCTCAACATGCAGATGGTTCAATTATCCACCATCAACAATATCAAATAGGAGAAGATGGCAAGCAAACAAGCTCCAAGAACCTAGGGTATTGGAGAGATAGCAGTGGTTATGCAAAAGGGGAGGGGAGGATGAATTGCCAATGTGAACAAGGCTAAACAAGATAATGGAAGAATGGCAGCCAAAGCTGAGAAGGATGGGAGAGATTATTTTCCACACAATGATGCATTCTAGTTTAGCAATCAAGAACTGATATTGATCAACCAGCAGCAACTTCAAGAAATTATGAAAAGTCTCAATTTTTCCAATTGTCATAGTAAGAGAATTTCATTTATGATTGTTTTGTACATCCCTTAGACCAAACAGGTTCATAATAATGGCATTGTCTCAAGTTGCGTTTAGAATCTCGGATGGAACGAAAATGGACCCTTTTCTCTTTCCCTAGAGATGAAACCGTTTAAAATTTGACAGTAACTAAGCAGTCTCAAAAGGTATATCATCCGAGATGCAAATTTCACATTATTGCAAAAATGGGTGCCAAAGTTGAGGGAGCCTGTTTTGTGCTGGCAATATACATGTAAAGCAGTTTAAACATAGTTGAGAGACACTTGGAGATAGCAAGAGCTGCAGGTGCTGGAGTCAGAGATAACAGTGTGGAAATGGGCATTTCTGAAGAAGGGTCCCGACCTGTAACATCAACTTTCCTGCTCCTCTGATGCTGCCTGGCCTGCTGTGTTCCTCCAGTTTCACACTGTAATATCTATGAGACACACTTGGTCTGTTTTGCATCTGGTGTTGGCATTGGCCAGTTACTACTGTATTTAACATTCTTTACTACTGTTCAAAGATATAACTATTATGTCAAAGGACAAAGATTTTTGTACTGTACTTGTGATCTGTAAATATCTGACACTCTGTTGTATGGATGTGGGGATTCTAATTTACCACTGTAGTCTTTGAAACAAATTGTACGAAAATGCTGTATAAAATTGGTCATCAGTGTTTCTGAAGTTACTGAAATGGGTAAGAATGTCTTTTTAATAGTGTGCTATTGGAAAATCTGAATAAAAATATTTTTGTTAAAACTAATTAAAGATTGGACATTCACCTTAATCCCTCTTTCAACCCATTCTGAGTAACTGACTGGAAATTATGCTGTTGCTGACACTGGATAGCAATGCAGGCACAGTTAATTGTGCGAGAGCTAAGATGTCACAGTGGTAGGATGGAATTTTCAAAATAAGCCTGTAATAGATAGTACATCGAACTTTTCTGGTGCTAACTGGCAGGAATCTCTTTATTTTAATGCATTAGCAAATCTTGTATACCCATGAAAGAACATGTGCTGGATTAAATAGTACTTTGGTCATTAACTGCAGCAAAATCCTACATTCAGATTTATGACTGATTACAGGTGGCATCAAACAGGCAAGGCAAACTTCCTGACAAATTTGGATTGAATGGTACCTGCTTTTGTTTCATGGGGTGTTTTCTTGCATTTTGAGAGAGGAGCCACTGATGCACTGAAATTTGGTGATGGCAGTGAAAGGGGATCAGTTCATGACTGGCAGAGGGAGGGAGGGACATTTGGCAGTGGCTAGATCTACAACAGCATGTAGGAGCAGAATGAGGAACCTAGAAGCTGGACTATACAGGGACGATGAACATCTATGACAACCATAACTGTGGAGAGATGTAGAGTTACAGAAGGTAGGACGATGGCAAAGTCCTGAAAGTTTAGTGTAACAAATGATGGACCCAAATGCCAGGGAGAACATATCAAGGACAGAATTGTCCATGATAGAGTAGTTAAGACTACAGTACAGTTGATGCAAAGTATAGGGTTCTCCATGGGTCAAAAGTTCTCATGTAAGGACAGAGCGCAATAAAGATTATGCTAACCAGATCTTTGCTTTCTGTCTGCAGTTCACCTCAGACAGAGATGATGGGTGAAGTACACCCAGTGTGTCTGCTAGCACTGATGAATCTAGGGAGAAACCAGCAAAGGGTGACAAAAGGACTATGCACAACATTGGCCAGAATGCTAACAAAGGGCATCAGCAGCCAATTAAGCCAATTCTTATGTAGTTGAATATATTGTTGGCATAGCAACAATGTGCAAATATCAGAGATGTCAAAGGATTCTGTTACTCACCTGCTTCAGGAAGATATTTTTCCTTATGAATTGGGAAGCAATCCAATTCCAGCAAATTTTAGAGTCACTAAAGTATTTAATTTCAAAATCATCAGACCATGTCTGGGCTCCACTGAGGATGGGTGGAATCTTACAATTAACCACTCACGGCTATATTAGGGAAGTCACTAATGCGTTGTTCAGAAGAGCCAATAAATTTGTGAAAAGCAGACTCAGAGCCAATTGGTTAGATTCCACATCATCACTTGATTTCCAAAGGTATGAAAAGCAATTGATTAGATGTGTTGAACTCTGAGCTGCTTGGGATCATCTAGTAGCCTTCACAAATTAAATGAATGTGAGAAAATATGTGCTGTTCATGTGTGACCATCACGAGCAAGCCCAGATGTGCTTGCTTTGCAATTGTCTCTCATGAAACTTACTTCCTCTGTCATAGTCAGGTACTATGTTTTCCTCAGCAACTATAAGGGATGCTCTTTGGAAAAAGGACTATCCTCTGAAGAGTGCATAACATAGCTATATTGCCGATGCCAGGTCAGTGGAACATTCCAGGTAGACCAAACAGCTAGATCATTCTATCTTTTCCTCCAAATGTTGTGGGGAAGTGCTTGTGGATCTTGCACCTTTCGTTTGGACTAAACTGTGATCTCTGGTACCTAGAAGGAAGAGTGCTGCAGGTCCCCTTGCATGTTTTAATCAATGCCATGTGTGTGAGTTGGAAGGAAGTTGTGCATGACTCAATGCTTTACAAAAACTCTTTACATTCATGCATTCACCTGAACTATAAGAATGTCACAGCTACAGATGCTGTTTAGATATTAGCTTCTGATGGAGGATAAGCAGATGAAAAGTATGAGCTGGCTTATCAAACAGCTTCTAAACTCCAACTTGAGAAAGGTTACCTAAAAGTGAAATCCGCATGTGAGATGGCTTTTAATCCCACCACTTCTGATTTTACATAATAATTGATATTTCCACACAGCCATCAATTTGTACAATTCCCAACATAACTATTCCATTCAATATACATGAATAAATTTAAACCAAAATTTATGTGTGACATAAAGTATTCATACAAAAGTCAACACTGCAATCTCTATGCTATTAGATTTTTTTTCATCTTAGTTTCCCAATACTACACCTTGATGGTGCCTCTATATCCGCAACTAAGGTGGAAACATCCTGCTGGTTGCTTAGTCCCACTGCGTAAGATGACCTTGACTCTCATCCACCAGTGGCTCAGAGATAGGTCTCCAGCCCGCTGAGGGATTCCTGTATATGTGCAGTTGCACCTTCTTCAATGATTACGTCACCGGGAGAGTGAAGGAGGAGCAGCAGCTCACCCCTGGATCATCTCTGGTGCGTGATGGCACCTCACAGATGCCTGATGCAGCAGAGCAACCTGGAGACAGATCAAGGTGCTTCGTCCCTTTCATACCTAGTCACTTCTATTTAAACCCTATGGTCAGAGCACGGCACCCACTGAGTGATCAGCTAGACTTGACCCTCCCTGATGTTCACCAACCATTCCAGCAAGTATGCCATGTTCTCACATGGTCGAACTACAGAACTGTGGACATGAATAGACTACTTCAACTTTTGCTCAAGGCTGTGCCTGGCCTCTACATCCCTACTAGCTGTTCCCCTGACTGCTTCTTTATCAGGTTTCTTACAACTGTTTCCAGAATTGGGTCCAAGCATGAACCTGGTTTCAAAATATCGTTTGATTACTGGGGACCTCAGATGTGCTGTTATCTCTGTAGTATGTTGAACAAATTGTGACCTTGAGTTTGTCTATGAAATCAAAACCACCAAAAAGAATATCTCTGTATTGGTGGAGGGTGCAAGATAATGATGTGACCGTAACTCATACTGGTTCGTTTTATCCTCAGAGGCAAAGGGTGGACTTGCTGCAAATTGCTTTTTGCCATCTATCACGACTGAGTATCTGCATAACCGTTAGTTGATTTTTGTTATGGACAGAGATAAAAGAACTGCACATGCTAGAGTCAGAGATATCACAGTGTGCAGCTGGAGGAACACAGCAGGCCAAGCAGCATCAGAGGAGCAGGAAAGTTGACATTTCAGGTCGGTACCCTTCTTCAGAAATGGGGAGGGGGAAGGGAGCTCAGAACTAAATAGAGAGAGGACTGGGGAAAGTAGGTGGGATGGTGATAGGTAAGTACAGGTAGGGACTGGTGGGGTTTGGTCAGTGAGGTGGGAGGGGTGGATAGGTAGAAGAGAAGATGGACAGGTTGTATCAGGTCAAGCAGGTGGGGATGAGACGGAGGGTTGGACTTGGGATGAGGCCGGGGATGGGGAGATTTTAAAACTGGTGAAAACTATGTTTAGGCCATTGGGCTGTAGGCTCCCAAGGTGGCATATGAGGTGCTGCTCCTCCAGTTTGCGGGTGGCATGATTGTGATACTAGAGGAGGCCCAGGATGGACATGTCACCCAGGGAATGGGAGGAGGAGTTAAAATGGTTCGCAACTGGAAGATGTTGGCGTTGTTCGCGTTGTCCTATTCTTAGGTTTACATTGTCTCATGCCCAAATCAGTGCCATTTTGTACTGATTACATTGTGCCATTTGCCGCTGCAGAATGCAGAGGGTCTATTATCTCTGTTCTATCTTATTCCTGATGTATTTGGATCCATTTGGGCAGTTTATAAATCACCATGTCCACATCCAGAGTATTCTACTTCACTTTAAATGGAAAAAAACGTTAAAAACATAGCCACCTTAAAAAGTCCTATCTTCATTAAAAAAAAAAAAATCACCTGTACTTACTCCCATTTTCAGAGAATTTATTCCATTCAACAATATTGTCTGGAGGATGATCATGGGGCAGGCAATGGCCTGGTGGTATTATCGCTGAACTGTTAATCTAGAGACCCAGATAATGTTCTGGGGACCAGGGTTCGAATCACATCATAGCAGAAGGTAGAATTTGAATTCAATAAAAAAAAATCTGGAATTAAGAATCTAATGATAACCGTGAATCCATTGTCAATTGTCAGGGGAAACCCATCTGGTTCACTAATGTCCTTTAGGGAAGGAAACTGCCATCCTTACTTGGTCTGGCCTACATATGACTCCATAAGCAACGTGGTCAACTCTGAACTGCCCTCTGGGCAATTAGGGATGGGCAATAAATGCTGCTTAGCCAGCGATGCCCTCATCCTGTTAATGAATAAAGGAACTCCCTATTTGCAGAAATCTGACATTAAACCTATTCTCCCTGATCTAATGTACTATTAAGTTAAGTGGTGCATCATCAGATCATGTAGAATTTGAAATTAAATACTGTATATACCAGCATAAAGTAATAAAGCAGTGCTGTATTTAGTTTACTAAATGTGATTTAATGTTTCAAAAATTGCAGAAAAATAAACAATTCTACTTATATACTGGCCAGTGTAGGTTTTTTTAAACTTTTGTTGAGAACAAAAATAGGATCAAATGAATTGGTATTCCAAAAATAGGCTTTCCACTCACTGGTATCAATTGAACAAAATTAGCCTTCCAAAGCACATAACAGTCCATTGCAGAAATTAAATGAAGAACGTTAATCTACTCAAGTACTTGAAGCATTAAATTATAAACTAAAACATTCTTGTTTGTATCAAGATGGAATTCCTGCTTAAGGCATGCATTCAATGAAGTGAAATTGATTTTTACAAGTCATTTTTGAGACTGGGATTAAACAAGATGAAAATATTAAAGAGCCTCTATATGTTGTGAACCACAGTATCAAAATATTTTGAAGGCTCTGGCCCCAAGACAGCTGTAAAAATGCTTTCCAGTCAGTAACATCACAAGGTTTACTTTTAAAGGGTATTGTCAGGGTCTGTAGCCTTTGCAGGATCCAGTACCTGCAGCTATTTCTTAACATCATATGGAGTGGATTGAATGGGCTGAAACTGACAACTGTGAGGCTAGTGAGCTCATTTGGAGGTTGAGGAATCACCCATTCAACACTTCTACAAAAGATAATTGCAAATAGTTTGATCTTCCTTTTTGCACAAATGTGCAGAGTATTCCCATTATTGAGGAAGGGGGATGATTGTGGGTTGTCCACTAGTTAGCTGCTTTACAATTCACACAGTTTACACTTGGATATGACATAGGTTCGGATCTTTGATCTGGTCCAATGACTGCAAATTTTTTCAAAACTCTAGGGCATGTTTTCAGTGGTCTGTCACCTTGGGTTTTTTGTATTTCCATTTTCCTTAATTTGTCATAAGGTAGCCTTTTCCATTATCTGGTGTTTACTTAGCACTTGTTCATTTAACACTATACATTCTTAGGCTTTATTTTATCTCCTGTGAACACTTTTGCTACTTTTCTTCTCATATCTATAGACTACTTATCAACTTCCAACAACCTTTTTCAGGCCACCAATCAAATGGACCTTAACTTTAGATAAATTTAAGGTCCCACAAATGAATCCAATTCAAGCAGCTAAAATGTAGTTACAGTAAAATTTTGACGTCAAATTCACATAGCCTGAAACTCTAGTTGTAGTGAAGAAATCAGCCAAGAATGCCCATGATAAGTCAAAGTTCTGGACTGGTAACTTCAAATTAACTGAACTTGTGTCAATCAATTAGTGTGGAGGTAGACCATGCTGGAGCACAAAATCACTGGAAAACTGGTACAAAGTGAAAATCAGAGATTGCCACAGAGTGGGAGATTCCACCATCAAGTTTGTCAACCATTCTGAAGAACAAGGCTAACATCGTGAAACAGTCTGTCAAACAGGTATCCTCTCCAACAAGGTGGAGAATAAGAACAACTTGAGAACATCCATGAAACTAGACTGTTGTATCAGGCTGAATCTTTTATCATATTTTGGCAAAGCATCACCTTTTACAGGTTCATGAACATTTCTCTATGTGGGTTTTCTCACATTATCATCCCAAACTTACCTCAGTAACTGTAACTTGGCCCAATGGCACCCCTCTCAGTCAATGCTCAGCCGATTCTTCTACTTGCTATAGCCAGAAATACACGCTACTATTAGTATATCCCAAGATTCCAGGCACCATCTTTAAAAGGGTGCTGTGCACACAATTAACCACTGGCAACTTGGAATTACCCTGCAGAGTTGTGACATTACTCAGACATGGCAACTAAGGGGAAATTGTTGCCCAGATTTGCTGACAAGGACCTGACGGTTCTGCTTAACTGGCTGGTGCAGAGAAGGGATGTCCTGTTCCCACAGGACTGGCAAAGGTGGCCATGACAATAGACCCGGCCAGCCCGGCCTGAGGTCATCACCAGTGAGAGTGCAGTCTCAGTACCCACATCCACCACTGCCTCAGGAAGTTCATTCCACACGTAAACCACCCTATGTGAAAAATTTGTCCGTCACGTCTTTTTTAAATCTCTCTCCTCTTATCCTAAAAATGTGCCCCATAGTCTTGAAATCCCTTATCTTAAGTATCTATCCACCTTTCCCCCAACTGCATCAGTACTAACAGCTATGTCATCCACTGTCCTCTCACTCAATCATTCCCCTTTTCTTATTCCAGAAGATGATTGCCACAAAAGGGCACAGACAGTGGAAGTGAGTTAATCTTCCCAATACTCAAATACCATATACTGAATTAAATGAACTGAGAAAGGGAGAGAAGGATTGGGAGATGGGGGAGGGGAGAGGGGAGGAGGGGACGGGCTGTGGGGGCAGGAGAATGGGGGGAGAGAAAAGGGATGGGATCTTCGGAGTGATGGAGAAAATAGGGGAGGAGCGAGAGAGGGGGAACAAGGAAGGAGAGCAGGCAGAGAGGGGAAAGGAAAGCAGCGAAAAAGGAACATCCAAGGAAAACAACAAAACCTCGCGCCACGAAGAGACGTTAACGGTTACTCGTCACCGTAACGCAGTACAGGCTGCTGATTGGTGGAGCGGCTGGTTGTTATGCTCAGCTCGAATGCTGTCCACGCACAGTAGAGAGGTCCCGGATGTAGGGAATTGTGAGAGCGGGGCGAGAGAGAGGCCCTGGGTATAGGGGATAGTGACAGCGAGGAGAGAGAGAGAGAGAGAGGGAGCGCCCCTAGTATAGAGGTCAGTGAGGGCGGCCTGAGTCATTAGAGCAGGAGACTGCTGCAATAACAGCAGCAACTATGAAATTCGTTCGCTTTCTTATGAAGAACTCGGCCTTGGCCAACGTACCGAAACATGTCGACCATTTTTCCAAATTCTCGCCATCCCCGCTCTCCATTAAGCAGTTTTTGGATTTTGGTGAGTTTTTTTTTAAAAATAAGGTAGTGGAGCTAACCGCTTTGTGAAGAGCTGGGGCTGCATTGTCCACACCATCCCCCGGCTTACCGTGGGAAGGGGAATGAGAATGAGAATGCAGGCGACTAATCTTCCCCAATTCAGGTCATTGGTCTTGAACGGGACATAATGTTGTCTCGTAATAAATCTCCGCCAACTCAGCTCGTCCTGCCAGAGGAAGAAGAATGGGACGCATGACGAGTTTGATCGAATGTTTTTTTTATGTTGAAGGGCAATAGGGAAATGCAGCCCCTATTCGCTTTTATCTGACGCATTTAGTCAAATTAACGTTTATGGTATTGATTTGATTTTTGGCAAGCCACTGAGCAGGGCTCCTTTACGGAAATGTGCGTGCTGTTGTTTTTGTGTGTGTGGAAATGAACTGCCAAAGTCGTATCAAGTTATAATGTTTCGAAATTTGACTCTCGTGATGCCAATCTGTTTTGCGCATTGCTGCAGATTCACATTTTGGACCTTTTCCCATACATTGGCCATCAAAATAGTTATCAGACAAAAACTCTGCCACTTGGCTTTCAGGGGTTCATTGCTTCAAACCATCTAGAGCGCACAGTCATCGATTTGGAAATTATAAAGCATCATCAGAGGTGCCTGTAAGCAATACTGCAACTTAAAATTCATATTAATAAATATCACCATCGAACTGCCTGTTTTGGATAGCTAGTCGTTTTGCAAAAAAAAAAGTAATCATTACTTCTGCTTACATGACCTAAAATGCAACGTAAATAAAAGTGAATACATCAGAGATAGTGTAGGTCTCACTAATTTTCAGTCGATCTAGGAGTTTCCTGAAAACATGTGCCAAAGGTTGGCATATCTTTAAGATCACAAAAGATCAAGAAATTCAAACATTCAGGCTGGCTGGTCCTGATCAGCCGATTCTGCGTGCTTAATGCTGGTATTTATGTTCGAGTCAGGATTTTGTGGTACAGTTGTAATGCACCCTGCAGCTGAGCCAGAAGATCTGTCCCAGAGATTTGTCATAACATGTTTGAACAGTTTGATTTTGAAAAGAAGTTCCAGTGTACTTTAATTAAATTTGATTGCCATCTTTTAAGAAATAATTTCCTAAGACTGCTTCTAATTCAGTGTACAATAAACTGAGACAGGTTAAATTCATAGAATGATAGAAGTGAAGAATTCAGCATTGTTTGTTCTGCTGTGCTTGATCTACCTATATTATCCCATTTGTTTGTACCACTGTTACAGCCCTGTAAACATTTTCTTTTAAAAAATTGTATGACTTTCTGTTTCTCTTGCTAATAAATGTTTGGTCAAGCTACATTTTTACAGCACATCCTCTTGCACTTCACAGAATCCCAGGAGTGTTACGGTGAAGAAGGAGGCCAAGTGACCCAACATAACTGCACCTGCTCTTCAAATTAGCATCATTACATTGTACCAGTTTCCTGCTTTGCCTCCCAAAGCCTTGCAAATCATTTCTGTCCAAATAATAGTCTAATGTCCTCTTGAATGTTTTAATTGAAGCTACCTCCACCACACTTCAAGGCAGTGCATTCCATATCCTAACTACTTACTGTGTAGAGAAGTTTTATTCTCCTATAACATTTGCTGCTTTTACAAATTGTTTTAAATCTATACCCTCTCATTTACACCTTCTACGAGTTTCTCCTTATCCATTCTATCCAGCCCACTCATGATTTTGAAAACCTCTGTCCGATCTGTTAGCTGCTTTCTCTCCAAGGAGAGTAATCCAACATCTTCAATCTATCCTCAACTCTCTTTTTCCTATCACTCAGCTAGTTTTGCATCCACATTGCTCCTGTCCCTTTTATTTCCAGGGCCTAGACTTTCTCCATATCCATTGATTCCTTCAGTATCAAAAAATCCGATGTTTTTTTTTTTGCTCCTTTTGAATATACTAATTCAGAGGTACAGAATTTTGAAAATTCACAATCCACTGAGTGAAATTTATCTTCATCTCAGTCCTAATCAGCCAACCTATCATTCTAAGACCATTGAACCCTAATTCAGAGGGGGAGGGGCTTTTTCCAGCATCTGTACTGAACCGTTTTGACTCCTGAGCGCATGAACTGTGGTGGTGCATGAGATACATTGCAGTCTCCACAGTTGTGTAGTTTTAACCAGAAAGTAGCTGAAAATAGAAACACATTTCATTCAAGAACAAAGAATACACCAGGAACAGAGATTTGATTCAGGCACTAGTAAGATGATGATATTGGCAGAACTGATTTACAGAGTTGCACCAATAATTCTCTTGCCGCCCAGGTGTGATAGTCATTGGTCTATCAAGATAGATGGTTTTCATTCCTCTACAGGCTCATGATGCTCTGGCTTTTCTCTTGTTTGAATTTTCCTCGTGCAAACTACTGCTTCCTGCAGCACAGTGCTATGTAGTTATTATTTGGGTGCTGTGGAATGTTTTTAGGATGTTTGGACCACATAATTTAAAGTTGTATGCAGTATTATGTAAATGAAATATCTTAAATATAGGACATAGAAAGAACTGCAGATGCTGGAGTCAGAGACAACACAATGTGGAACTGGTGGAACACAGCAGGCCAGGCAGCATCAGAGGAACAGGACAGTTGACCTATCAGGTCAGGACCTTTCCCGACCCAAAATGTCAACTGTCCTGTACCTCTGCAGGCTGGTTGGCTGTGTTCCTCCAGCTCCACACTGTGTTGTCTCTATCTTCAACATAGCATAGATCATATAGCCATCTCCTAGCATAACGTCATTGAATTTTAATCAGGAATTTGAAACACAATTTCTTTTTCTTCTTTTTAGTTTATGGTCATTAAACCCTGATTGAATAACAGGTAGGGAGCAATGACTCAGTGGTCTAGGAATTTTATTTGAATATTGAATACTAATCCATGTAATTGTGGCGGTGGGAGAGATAGGAGCTTCCAGACGTATGCCTCTGTCGCTTGCAGAAGCCCTTCACTGAGTGCAGATCTTTCCATTCGATACAGACATTAACATGCAGAATTAGCTATAATTTAGTTATTCAGGCTTGCAAAAACACGTTAGGTAATAGGAAGTATAACTTGTTCGTTAGCCACAGGCAAAATTGTTTCTGTGATTACAGCAGCTACCAGCTTGATATTTCTTCCAGAATCTGCCCTTGCAATTTTTCCAATAAGCAATACATTGCAGATGTTGTTTTTCTCACTATGAAGTATGCACACTTATCTTTATCATATGCACATATAGAAATATTTAATAAGATCAGCTACATTCCCAGGAGATATTCTCAGTAATAATCTGTTTCACCGTTTCTGGGAGATTTGTCCTCTTTCATTGACATCAGCCTCAAAGAAAAAAGCATTATATAGAGTCTTACAGCTTTCTGACAATGGACACTAAATACTGATAGTTTGAGCTGGAAAACTCAGTACAAGCTGTGTTACCAGTATTTATTTGATTCTTAAGATTTCCTGCATCACTTGCCTTTCCCTTGGAATTCAAAAGTGGAACTTACCTTACATTATACCCAAATTAAATCATGTGCTGATGCTTCAGGTGCCGTCAAACCAGTTCCATGCGTGGAACAAGAGTTGGAATAAAGGAAGTATGAGGAGAGAAAACAGAATTAAGCCAGTGTAATGAAAGATAAATCATTGCCTCCAGTGTGTGTTTGGACATCAAGTGAGGGTGATATTACATTGCACACATCAGGTGTGTTATTACTGAGTTGCAAGCACAATGGAACTGAATTGTCTTACTATTTTTGGAAGGGAAGAAAATTGAGTGGAAGTTTTTGAAACTTCGCATTTAAGTACAGTGTTGCATTCTTATCCACTTAGGCTCAACAAATGCCTGTGAGAAGACCTCCTTTATGTTTCTGAGGCAAGAGCTGCCTGTGAGACTCTCTAATATTATGAAGGAAATCAATCTCCTCCCAGACCGGCTACTTGGCACACCTTCTGTCCAGTTAGTCCAAAGCTGGTGAGTAGCCACACAGAAGATGGTCATACAAGTGAGAGAATCTCCTCTTCGAATAATGTGTCTCTTATGTGTGGCTTCTTCAAAGCAGTAAATTTTCAATGCAGGAAAATAATATTGTGCAATACTGACATGTTTTCCATCCACTTCAGCGATACTCACTTTATGCTTGTTACAGTATTAGAAAGGTGTTACTAAAACTGGCCATCTAATAATATATTATGTTCAGTAATGATATGAGTTGACTTGTATAGTTGACATATATAAGCTGATGTATCCTGTTTCAATTATTTGACAGTTATCCAACTGGAACTGTGTAAACTATACTGTGAACTTTCCCCCACTTCAGTTATGAGACTTATTTATTTGTACCTTCTTATACTTGGATCATATCTATCTTGATTGTAAAAGCCAGTGTAGTGAAATGTGAGATATCCTATTAACCCCACTCATTATCATTAAGTTACTAGCAAATTTGATTGCAATTGTTTTATTGTAGGTTGTTAGACATAATTTCCACAATTACAGTCTCTGTTTTAGTACAAAAATGCTTCTAAGGAGCATTACACTTTTACATGTTAGTCATTATTGTGTCCTACAGTCTGCTTAAGTGAATTCTGTATCTATAGAACTCAAAGCAGTTTTAATTTCCAGTCACTACTAAATCAATTCAATTTTTCTAAACTTTGTGTGGAAGTAGTAAGTAGTTTAGAATTTCCTGCATTGACACCTAAACTTTCTAGATTGCAGTATCACTCATAAAGTTGTACTTTATAGGAGACTGGAAGGGTAAATTCCTAGTTTTCATCTAAAAGTTGAGTTTTAAGTAAAAGTATGTCTTAAGAGGCCCCATTGGGTTTGCTTTGCAGATCTGGCTTTGTACTTTGTGTGCAGACCAGCTAACAAGTTATAGGAACATGAACATTTTTGCTGTGTATTTCGTATTGGTATTAATCATTCCATGATATTCTCTAAATTCTATATGAATAATTAATTTTGATTTTGGATGTGACTATATACTACTGTACTAGTGTCATTTTCATGCCCAAGTATGGCTGTCTTGTGAGTTGACTGCCGGATTGTCAAGATACAATAAGTGAGTTTATATGAGAGAGATCACAGATGGTAGTAAACTAATTGACCTGCCCAAGTCTATTTTCTGTAAGATCGTTACAATTATTGTGAAGGATAAATTTATCCTATTAGACTGGACTGAGAGATAGAATCCCTACAGTGTGGAAACAGGCCCTTTGACCCAACAAGTCCACACCGACCATTGGAGCATCCCACCCAGACCCATCCCCTTCTCACCCACCTAAGCTACACATCCCTGAACTCTACGGGCAATTTAGCCTGGCCAATCCACCTAACCTGCACATCTTTAGACTGTGGGAGGAAACCAGAGTACCTGGAGGAAACCCATGCAAGACGTGGGGAGAATGTCTGTGTGGAGTTTGCACAACCTCCCAAGGGCGGAATTGAATCCGGGTCCCTGGCCCTGTGAGGCAGCAGTGCTACCCACTGAGCCAATCAAGATTTTCCAAGTTAAATGGTTTTGAGGAACAGTGTTCATTTTTTTAAAAAAAGTGTTAGAAACTAATGTTAAATGGTGAAAAATCTTGGAGCTTTTTTGGAGTACAGGTATTTGCATTGCATTAGGCACCAGTTAGTCAAGTATAATTGACAATGGATGCCATTGAATCTGACCCATACAGAGCCTTGCAGGATAGTGTATATTCCAACCACACAAACTGACAAAAAACCTAATGTGTAATTGAATTAACAGGTCTGGAAGTTTCCAGTTCCAGTCACCAGTTTGTGCTGAGCTAATGGATTTTAGCTGAAAATTGTTGAAGTGCCATTATTGCTCACTGTGACTAATCTAGCAAGAATAAAGATTAGATATTTTTTGTGCTTGATCACTATACGTGGTGCAAATGTAAGGACATTGTTCCTGAATTATGACTGGGTTTGTTGTGAAGTCAACAGTACAATAGTAGTCTGACTAGACTTGCATATGTTGCTAGTATTTGGAGGGCTGCTGCTCCCTAATAAAAGGAAAGGAGAATATCTTAAATCAAAATTGAAAACTTGAAGTCAGAAATGAATTATGTCACTCCCTTTACACTTAAAGAATTTGTTTTGGATGATTTTAACCACTTGAGATCATTGTGTTTTACATGTAGCTTGAACTCAAAGTAAACTAATTTATTCCGGTAAAGGCAGTTTCTCTGACTACATTTTCATCAAATGATGATCATGTTGAGGCAGATGAGAGCAACTGTAGTGAAGTTAAAGATCGTCAGTCGTTAATTTTAAGAAAATTTGGCAATTTGATATTAAACTAATGTACTTGTACAACAGTGTAGTTGTAATCAGTGATACTGCATCAACTAAACAGCCAAAACCTTTGCTGTATCTTGATCTTATGGTCTAGAACATTTTTTAAACACTGAGCCCTGTGAGCTCCATGAAGCTGCTCTAAATGCTTCTTTCCAGAAGAGTACCCTCACAAGCATATTTTCATCGATTTACATATGACCACTGTCGTCTTCCATTTAATTCTTAAATTGTTTAACTGATTTTATTGGTCCTTGTGTTTTGTACATTCCATGATAAATTGGACTTTCATACATGCCAATTTTCTTTTTATCTAGGTATGTTCAAAGTCTCTTGGATATTCTTGAGTTTTATGACCAGAACCCTGATGACCTGAGAGTTTTATCAGGGTATGTATTGTAAATTTGAAATAATTTGAGACTTACTGTAGTTCTTTTATGTGCTTATTTATTTTTGATAGAATATTCAACTATTTTCTTGTTGAGCTCTTTACCTGCAATCCCTTTCTTACCAAAGGCAGTCAGTACAAATACATTGGGAAGGATTCATCATAACCTGCTTGTCTGCATTATAAACACATCATCTTTCAAAGCCATCATTTTCCAGAATGATTCTTGAGCCTGGACCTTTTGACACAAGCAAGGTTACTACATAATGTACCACAGGACAACCTCATCCAGCCCTTGCCAAACAGATCAGCTTATTGGTGTCGTGTGTGGTAGTCCTTTCGAAAGTGTGTTGTTCCCTGATTGTGAAATAAAAGCCCTGTTAACAACTGCTGGTTGTCATTACAATGTTTGGCTTTGAGGTAGCATTTTCTAATATGTTAAATTGGCGTGAGATATTAACAGTAAGACCAATTTAAGGTAATCATAGATTCTCTGCAGTGCAGAGAATCTGCTATTCGGCCCGTTGGGTCTACACATACCCTCTGAAGAGCTTCCCATGCAGCCCTAGTTCCTGACCCTATCTCTGTAACCCCACATCTGCTATGCCTAATCCACCAAACCTGCACATCCCTGGACACTATGGAGCGACTTAGCATGGCCAGTTCACTTACACACCATTTGGACTGTGATAAAAAAACGAAAACACCCGGAGGATCCCACGCAAACACTGGGAGAATGTGCAAACTCCACACCAGACAATTGCGTAAGGCTGAAATCGAACCGGGGTACCTGGTGCTGTGAGGTAGCAGTGCCAACCACTGAGCCACCTTCTTTGATTCTTTGTAGTACTTTAAGACCTTTTAAAGGTCTCAAATTCATTTTTGTTGACAATGACCTGCTTGGGAGCTCACAGGAGCCCAGGGCATTGAAATGTGAATTGTCAACTGCACTGTTGATGAGAAAAAGCAAGCATTTTTATGCTTTCAGTTTACTACAGCATATTTGTGCTTCCAGTGCTTATAAACTTCACTATTGATATCATTTGGAGTGCTGACTAAGTGCAGTTTGAGGAAGAAAATATCAGTATATTCTTTGGGCAACTTTTTTTAGATATTTTAATATTGGTCTTTCACATTAGTTTTTGGAAGCTTGACATCAGGGGCAGCAATTTGTATTGTCTGTTAAATTTTCTTTCTGTAGAAAGGTTGGATATAAAGTCAATCTAATCTAATGATGTATGAAGCTTTCATATGTAATATATCTCAAAGGCTTTTTTTTTTGCATGATCTTAGTTTTACAGATGCTTTAATCACAATCCGGAATAGGCATAATGATGTTGTTCCAACAATGGCACAAGGTGTTATTGAGTACAAGGAATCTTACTTGGAAGATAGCATTACTAGTCAAAATGTACAGTACTTTCTGGATCGATTTTACATGAGCCGTATTTCCATCAGAATGCTCATCAATCAGCATAGTAAGTGAAAAGTTTGTGAGAAAACCCATGTTATCTTTAATGAGTGAGTTTTCATTTCAGAAATAACCTTGTGTACTTTGTAAAGAATTGAATAATGTAATACACTTCTACGAACAGGACTAGGCTATTCAGCTCCTGAAATCTGCTCTGCCATTCATTAAGACTTTGGCATATCTTCATTCCCATCTATATCTGATGACCTCCCACCTTACTTCACAAAAATCTGTGTACTTTTGCCTTAACAATATTCAAACACTCTGTTTCTGTTACCTTTTCAGGAATAGGAGTTCCAAAGGCTTTTGACTCGCTAAAACAAAATTTCATCTCTTCCCTGTTTTAAATGGTTGACCCCTGAATTTTTAACAGCAACCCCTAGATGTAGATCCTCTCTCAGGAGGAGACCTTTTCTCTATCTTTATTCTATTAAGATCTCTCAGGATTTTGTTTGTTTCAATCAAGTTGTGTCTCACTCTTCAAAACTGCAGCATATACAAGCCTAACCTTTCCAATCTTTAATCTTTCCAAGTATTAGCTTGGGTAACCCTTCTCTGAACTGCCTCCAATGTATTTAACAGCTTTCCTTAAAGGTAACCAGTGCTGTGCACAATGAACGTTGGCGTATGTTGAATATTTATGATTTTACTGCTATGAATGACAGGGTTACTGTGATCAAGTTCTTAAACATTTGTGTCACATAATCAAAATCTGTTGTGCTAATATTAAATATTTTCTTCTTTTCCAAGCACTAATTTTTGATGGCACAACAAACCCAGCTCATCCCAAGCACATAGGCAGTATTGATCCAGACTGTGAAGTTGTAAATGTCATCAGGGGTAAGTATTTTTTTCCCCACTGTGAAGTACTTTCATGTATTGATGTGGTAATTTATAATTCCTAAATCAGTTAAAATCCACAATCCGAATCTGTTTTTTTGACTCTTTGTTTGCATTTTCATATTCATACACTTTAGTGGAAGAGAAACATAGAAAATAGCAGCAGGCATAGGCCATTCAGCCCTTTGAGCCTACTCTGTCATTCAATATGACCTGATCAACTCAATACTCTGTTCCCATTTTCTCCCCGTACACATTGATCCCTTTAGCCCTAAAACCCATATCTAAGTCTAAATCTTCATTGTTTTGGCTTCAGCGGCTTTATGTGGCGGCGAATTCTACAGGCTTGCCACTCTGTAGGTGAAGACATTTCTCCTAATCTCAGTCCTAAATGACACATGCCATGCCTTAACTGTAACCACTGGTTCTGGATTCCCTAGTCACCAGTAATGTCCTTCCTGCATTTATCCTGTCTAGTCCTGTTAGAATTTTATAGGTTTGAGATTTCTCTACCACCACTAGTCCCCATTTTCTAAACCTCAGTGAATATTGTCATAACTTATCCAGTATCTTTTCCTAGCAGTCCTGCCATCCCAGGAATTAGTCTAGTAAACCTTCAATGCCTCTTTCCATACCCAGAACATCCTTCCTTGAATCAGGAGACTAAAACTGCAAACAGTATTCCAATGTGGTCTCACCAAGGCCCTGTATGATTGCAGCAAGACATCCCTGCACCTGTACGCTGGTTCTTTCCTTAATATGCAGATAATTTAGAATCTGTGACTAAGTCAGGATTAAAGGTTTGTGCGAACAATGTTTTCATGCGTATTTGTGTTTACATGCCCATAACGCCATAATTTTTGCTGCTAATATTAGCCTATGACCTTTTTAAAACTAACAAAATAACCATTTGTATTGTATAATGATTGGCTGCTGCTATAATCAGACAATGATGCTCTGCTTTGTGTACAACATATCTGTCAATTCACAAGAAGTTCTTTGTAAGTATCTCGGAAACGTCAACTTCTAATGTCATGAACATCACTGAAAGGAAATAAGAATTTGAAACATTTTGTCTTGCACTCATCAGGACTAGGACAGAAGAAAGACAATTGTGAAAAGAAACACATATTTATACAGCAGAATAAGAGAGTGCTGATAGGTTGGGCTAACATTGGCAGGGAGATCCAGCAGGAACAGTCTACTGTCAATCTTAACTCTCAGACCAGGTAGGTAAGTCTGAGAACTGAGATCTATTCTGGCTGCATCACCATGCCAATTACAGCTCTGCCAATCACCCTCCTCTCATGCTATATAAATTGATATCCTGTTTTTCCAAGTCTGGTTGGAATAGTCTGCACCGCAGTCCTGATGAATGTAAGTAGTAAATCTTTCATTTTTGTAACATTTGGATATGTCTTGAGCAAAATGGTGATTTCAGTATTTATTAAAGTCAATGTCTACTTTTTTTCCACAAAAGTGGCAGTGTCATTTTTCAAAACTTCTATTTAGTGAGCAAGTATTCTTCAGTTTTTTTTAATACCAAAATACATTTTTAAAGAATTTATGACAAAGACTACAAAACCTAATGTATGGTACGTAATAATAAATCATTTCCAAGATTTTAGATGGTCATGAAAATTGACTTACCCTTTTGTTCCTTGCTGATAAAGCAGTTAATGATTTCCATACCCTGTCCTATGTTGCTAGTGCAACAACCAGTTAAAGCATTGTACACATGGATTTTGTTGATTCATCTGCCTTTGTTTCAACATTTTCCCACAAAGAAATCATTTGATGCTTCTTGTCTCCACCTTCACCAAAATGAATGGTCAGTATCAGGATTCTACTTGTTAATAGTCTTTTTGTCGAAGTTCCATGTTCCACAGGTATCATAAAGCACATGTAGCAGGTAATTTGAGAGGTAGAAGCTTTGCATAAAGCAGTTCTATGTTAAGATGTGCATTTTTGCTTTGAAAATGATTGCTGTTGCTTTATGGATAGTCACTATCATCTTGTTCACAGATGCATATGAAACAGCTAAACTCCTTTGTGACCAATATTACATGGACTCCCCTGCACTGGAAGTGGACCAATACAATGGTAAAGTTGCATTAATTAATTTGTAACACTCAATGCTGAAGTTATTGATCAGATCACAGCATCTTGTAACCTGTCATTAGTGCTGTTTGTTCCTTTTTCCAAAGTAACTGTACCTTTCAAAAAAAGTGTACAAACCTTCTGAAATTGTTGTTTGTTGGCAGTTATTAACCCCTCACTTATGCTGAGACCTGTATATCATTCAACCTTGACATGGCACTTTTTTTTATTTGCTTTTATTAATTTCTTTATCACTGTCTCATTTAATAATCCCTACAACTTTTTTCCTGTTTCTCCCACCCCTCCTCTTTTGATGCATTGGCTGCAATGAGATTATAGGAATTTGATGATGGATGAACAATCCCTACCCCATATATCTGCCTTTTGTCTTGCATCTCTTTAATAACATTGGTCAATTAAAATACATCAAGTTCGATTTTGAAGTTAACAATCCTCTTCCCCTCCCCCATTTCTGATGAAGGGTCTAGGCCCGAAACGTCAAGCTTTCCTGCTCCTATGATGCTGCTTGTCCTGCTGTGTTCATCCAGCTCCACACCTTGTTATCTCATGTGACGGGAGTTGTTGTTTGCATGAGACTATTCCGTAAGACCATTAGATAAAGGAGCAAAATTGGGCCATTTGGCCCATCAAGTCAGCGCTGCTGTTTGATCATGACTGATATGTTTTTCAACTCCATTCCTCTGCCTTCTCCCTGTAACCCTTGATCCCTATACTAGTCAATAACCTATCTTTCTCTATCTTAAATACACACAATGACATGGCCTTCACAGCTGTCTGTGACAATGAATTTCACAGATTCACAACCCTCTGGCTGAAGAAATTCCTCATCACAGTTCTAAAGGGTCATCTTTTCACTCCAAGGCTTTGCCCTTGGTTTCCAGTCTCTCCTCCTAGTCAAAACATCTTCTCCATGTTCGCTCTATCCAGGCCTTTTATTATTCTGTAAGTTTCAGTGAGATCCCTGTCATCCTTCCAAACTCCATTGAGTACACACCTAAAAATTTTCAAACACTCCTCATAAGACAAGCCCTTAATCTCTGGGATCATTCCTGTAAACCTTATCTGGACCCTCTCTAATGCCAGCATATCCATCCCTATATATGAATTCCAAAACTGCTGGTAATATTCCAAATGTGTTCTACCAGAGCCTTATGCAGCCTCAGCAATACATCTATGGTCTTGAATTCTAGCCCTCTTGAAATGAATGCTGGCACTGTATTTGCCTTGCTAACTACCAGCTGAATCTGCATATTAATCTTAAGAAAAGATCTTAGGACTCCCAAGTCCCTTTGTGCTTCAGATTTCCAAAGCTTGCCTTTGTTTAGAAAATAGCCAATGCCTCCTCTTCCTACCAAAGTGCAAAACGTCATACTTTACCATATTGTATTCCACCTGCAACTTCTTTGTCTACTCTTCTAGCTTGTCCAAGCCCTTCTGTAACCTCCCTGCTTCCTTAACACTGCCTGTCCTTCTACTTATCTTTGTGTCATCTGCAGATTTAACAACAGTGCCCTCAGTTCCTTCATCCAGATTGTTAATGTATAGCATGAATAGTTTTGGTCCCAATACTGACGCCTGCAGAACTCCACTAGCTATCGCTGCCATCCTGAAAAGATGCCTTTATCCCCACTCTCTGCCTTCTGCCAGTCAGCCAATCCTCTATCCATGCCAGTACCTTGCCCCTAACACCACAGTTCTTATCTTCTTTAGCAGCCTCCCGTGTGATGCATTGTCTGAAGCCTTCTGGAAGTCCAAATAGATCACATTTACTGGCTTTCCATTGTCTAACTTGCTTGTTACCTCCTTCTACTAGTTTTATGACTTTTATTTTTCATGTTGTAATGCTTTCCCCTCCTAACTTGAAAGGTCTGGCACTAATATTTAGCAGTCTTGGTGCTAGACTTCCCGACCCAAAGAAATAATTACTGTCGCTCTCCCATGTATTTCCCCTAGATTTCTTTAAATATCCATCAAATCATCCCTTAACTTTCTAAACTACATGACGTGCAACCTTATTTCATGTAATCTTTGTCTATTGTTTAGCCAATAAGTCTGGCTATAATTCTATAAATCTGCCCTGTACTCCTTCCAAAGCAATTTGTCTTGAACTGTTTGCAGTGCACCAGATGCTGTCTTCAGTACACTGCCACTACTTCTTGAAAGCTAATCTCTTCTAAGATATTTCTTTTTGTTCCAACAGTGAATGGTTCAGGACCTGTCCATATTGTTTATGTACCATCTCATCTCTACCATATGCTGTTTGAACTTTTCAAAGTAAGAAACCAGCTGTTAAACTTTTATATATTGCAATGTGATGTTATGCAATAATATTGTTAAAATATTATCATATTCCAGAAGAAATATGTCTCCATTTTCTTTTGACAAGAAGTTTAAGTAAATCGTGCCTTAAGTTAAAATATGTACAAAATATAAAGGAACTAGTCAAAGACCATGTACGCAAACTACATTCTTATCCAAGATACTCAGCTAAGGACTGTCTGTTTATTATTGCTTATTTATCCTTCTTTTCAAAACAAAAATCTTCCTCCATTTCTACGTAAGTGCTTTCAGTGCTGAAGCCTGGAGAGAGAAAACTCTAACTGAGAGCTATTCGCTTTTATAAAACCTTTAGTCTTGTGGCCATTGAGCAAAGTGCCTTCTTTCTTAATAACATTTTATTAAAGTGCAAATTTAATCAGATTTGTGCTACAATAGTCTGATAGCCCATATGATTTAAATCCTGTTCACTACTTTGTCCATAAGAGAAAGTGAGCAAGAACAGGGTGAAGCATAAGCAAATCGGAGGTGCAACTTAAGATTCGGATGAGAACAATAGCTTTGGGAGGGAATGAGTCAACACTGAAATGTTACATGGGAATAGACCATGACTACTATGATACAAAGGACAACACAAATCAATACGTTCGTCTTTTAGTTAATGGACTGTATGCTGAAAAGTACATCTTGTGTATAGATCTACATTTTAACTCCTAAAGTTCAGTAAGGTTGTATTTCTTGTTGCAGTGAATGTTAGTACCTCATTTATTAACCATTACTGTAACTATAGTATTAAAAAAATAAAAGTATTGTGGATGCTGGAGATGTGAAGTAAAAACACAAGATGCTAGAGAAACACAGTAGATCTGGCAGCATCTGTGGAGAGAAACACAGTTAATGATTTCAAGTCCAGGGTTAATGTTTCCAGTCCAGTGAATGTTCTTTGGAATCTTCTTGTACTCAAAACATTAACTCTGTGTTTCTCTGCGCACAGATGCTGCCATACCAGCTGAGTTTCTACAGTACTTCGTTTATATTAATAAACCAGTATTCCTGTTGGAAAGTATTGCTTATATATATCTAGTAAAATGTTCTCATACATTCATTTTACATTTAGTAACATTGTTAAGCAATTTTTTAGAAGTTCATTTCAATAGTGTGACTATCTTGTGTTTAATCAGTTGATTTTTATTACTTTTCTGCCTTGCAATGAATTGTTATTCCTGTGCTTCCAAAAAGTAAAAACATTCAGTAACATGTCTTTTTATTCAAGAATGCTATGAGAGCTACTGTAGAAAGTCATGAATCCAGTCCTTGCCTTCCATCTATCAAAGTGAAAGTTGCACTGGGTGGTGAAGATGTCACAATTAAGGTGAAAATACTTTGTTTTACATTTCGGAATTACTTTACCTAGGCACTTTGTAAGACAGCAAACAAGATGTCCAAATTGACAATTCACCTTATTAAAAAGTAGTGTGCTAAGTGTAATGAAAAACAATGCATTTCCTTTGAAGTGTGCTGTCGCAGTTCCATTTATCCTTATTCTAGATAACCCATGGATGTAGCATGTAGATCATGAATATAAAATCTTTAATGAGAAGCATTTTCTTTTGATCATTGGCTTTCTTTGTTTCTTTCAGATGAGTGACAAAGGCGGTGGTGTTTCCCTGAGTAAGATAGACCGGCTGTTTAGTTATATGTATAGCACAGCTCCCACACCACACTTGGAAAGCTCAAGAGGCACACCACTGGTATGTTTTATTCACACGTAATTTCTGTTTGTAAATACAGTCTGTATACAATGCTCTTTTAATCAATGTTGATGAATGTTGTTTTGCAAATGTAGTCTACTCATTCAACATTATTACATTTCAGGCTGGTTTTGGCTATGGGCTGCCTATTTCGAGACTTTATGCCAAGTACTTTCAGGGAGATCTTCAGCTGTATTCCATGGAGGGTTATGGAACTGATGCAGTCATTTACCTAAAGGTGAACAACTGTTTTGGGGGCATAAAATATATGTATCAGTTTTGTTCTCCGTTTTGATACTTCACATTGAAATGCAAACAGTGAGTGGTTACTGTATGCAAAGATATGCAAAGAACTTAATGCAGTTCAACAGTAGATTATGAAAGTGAAATTCAAATAGAGGGGTAAATATTAACCACATGAACACCCTTTTCAGGTGGTGTCATGTGATCCCTTATCACCACCTAATGAGAGAAATGTGATTAAAATTCTCATCTGCAAGACAGCAGTTCCAACACTGCAACCAACCCTAAGTACTATGCTGCGGTGTAGTCCAAATGAGGTGCTTGGGTCTTAAGTATAGTTTGAAACCACAAACTTAACTTCAATTACAATAGTGTTACTTCTGAGCTGTGACTGAAAGAGTTGAAAGGTATGAAATTAAGTGAATATGCATTGCAAAAGTACAATGTAAATCTAATTTTGAATACACAAGTTTTAAATTATGTATTTTCTTAAGTATTAGTTGAACTGGCCAAAATCTGTTGTGAAGTAAAAGTGCAACTCGTTGTTGCATGTTTTGACAGAACTGTAGTCAAGTGGCAAACTACATTTTTACACTTCCTTTCGTATAATGAAACACAAATGAACTGAGAATTAAGAGGGATGAGTTGGATACAGAGTCAAGAAGATTTTAAGGTTTTCTTTAAATTATCAGAGCTGAAGAGTAAAGACAGCAAGGTCAGTTAAGGCATTTGCATACAAAGAATTACTTTGGTCATAAAAAAATGATTTGGATATGAATATACGAGGTATGGTAAGAAAGTTTGTAGATGACGCCAAAATTAGTGGTGTAGTGGACAGTGAAGAAGGTTACCTGAAAGTACAATGGGATCTTGATTAGGTGAGTCAAAGATGGGCAGATGGAGTTTAATTTAGATAAATGTGAGGTGTTGTATTTTGGGAGGGCAGATCAGGGCGGGACTTAGACATTTAGTGGTAAGGACCTGGGGAGTGTTGCCGAACACAGATCGTGGTGTGTAGGTTCATAGTTCTTTAGAAGTGGAGCTGCAGGTAGACAGGGTGCTGAAGAAAGCCTTTGTATGTTTGCCTTTATTGGTCATGCATTGAGTACAGGAGTTGGGCGGTCATGTTGAGGCTGTACAGGACACTGGTTAAGCCACTTTCGGAATACTGCATTCAGTTCTGGTCTCCCTCTTAAAGGAAAGATGTCGTTAAACTTGAAATGGTTCAGAAAGGATTTACAAGGATGTTGGGATAACAAGGTGTAGAGCTGGATGAACACAGCAGGCCAAGCAGTATCAGAGGAGCAGGAAAGCTGAAGTTTCAGGTCTGGACCCTTTTCAGAAAATTAGGATGTTGCAAGCATTTGGAGATTTGAACTGTAGGGAGAGGCTGAATAGGCTGGGGCTGTTTTCCGTGGAGGTTGAGGGGTGACCTTGTAGACATTTATAAAATCATGAGGGGTGTGGATGTAGTGAATTTGCTAAGGTCTTTTTCCCTAGGTAGGGAAGTCCAAAACTTGAAAACATGGGTTTAAGGTGAGCGCGGAAAGATTTAAAAGGGACCTAAGGGCGAACTTTTTCACGCAGGTGGTGATGTGTGTATGGAATGAGCTGCCAGAGGAGGTGGTGAAGGCTGGTAAAATTATAACATTTAAAAGTCACCTGGATGGGTACGTGAATAGGAACAGTTGAGGGATATGGGCCAAATGCTGGCAAATGGACCAGATTTAACTTAGGATATCTGGTTGGCATGGATGAGTTGGACCAAAGGGTCTGTTTCCGTCCTGTACACCTGACTGAACAGTACAGTACAGGAACAGGCCTTTTAGCCCACCAAGACTGTGCTAACACACGATGCCTTTCTAAACTTAAAAACCTTTTGCCTCTACGCTGTCTGTATCCCTCTATTCCTTGGTTGTTCATACATCTGTCAAGAGCCTCTAAAACGTTGTTATTCTGTCTGCCTCCACCGCTTCCTCTGGTAGCTCATTCCAGACACGCACCACCTTCTGCGTTTTTAAAAAAAATTGCCCCTTGCTACATCTTTTTAGTTGTTTTTTCATATTTTGCAGCAAAATCTTATCACTTTCTGCATTAAAGAAAGTGATAAGATTTTGCTGCAAAATAATATTCATATTCCAATCAGAAATTTGCTTGTGATTATGTAAGTAACTGGGAGAAAATTCTCAATGGTACAGAACATGGTTTTGGTGCAAAAAAGTTGAACTTGTAATGAATAGATCTAGAACTGTTTCCAAAATTTTGATTACTCGAATCAGATGAAAACCTTTTCTGCTTTTGGCCACGTCTTTTTGTCATGTTGAAACTAAGATGAAATCAGTGTTTGATTTCAGAATGCAAACTAATCAAATAATGGCCTCGATTGCATACAATTAGCACAACAGCAAGGACAGAGCTATTAAACTGGAGCAAGTCTGAGTACTTTCTAAATCAGGCAGGTTCTGAACACTGATGCTTGTGTTCAGATACTGACAAAATTATCTGTGCAACAGCATTTTACTACCTGTTCAGTAATGAATTGTAAACATTTTAGCTTTGTCTCTTTGCAGCACAACAAATCAGATCTGAGCATAATTGGGGCCAGTTTCTCGAATGCTCCTCGAGCATAACCATAGCTGTATAACTTTGGATATTTGTGAATCGACAACTACTTTTCCTTGCTGCATCCTTCTGACTGTACTTAAAATAGTTGTGATGTGGTCACGATATGTCACATTTTTAACTAAAACTTTAGCTTGTATCAAGAATTATTAAAATTGACTGCTGTGCACTGTGATAAATTTAAATTGGTTTTACCATTGATTTGTTTTCAGAGAGCAGAGTCTAGCTTTTTTTGGATAAGTCCCAAGTCCTTTTGTAAAGGAGAAATTTTGGGAAAGTGCAGCCACAGTGACATCTGTCCAAAAAAAGTGAGAATTGTAACACATTTATGGTTTAACTCTTATAGCTTGTCTAGAGGCAAATTGGTCATGCATAAGTTACTCAAATTTAGCTAAAAGCATCAGATAAGAGAAACAACAATAGTGACACATATTTTCTCCCAAATCCTTCTGTATTGAGTGACAGCTGATTGAAGTATGGTTGAATAAGTGTTTCTAACAATTCCAAATTACTACTTTCATACTATGTATAAGGTAATTCAGTCATAGTGAGCAACCTTTAAATTTATTGGTACAGCTTTCCATTTTTGGAATAAATTCTTGTGGGATTTGTAATACTTCGAATTTGGGGTGATGTGCTGTGATTCATTTCTCTCCATCTCTATTTCCCAGTCAAGGGCTGACTGAGACTGCCAATGATGTCTTGTTCTGAGGAAAGAAGCAATTTTTTTTTTCAGTCCACCAGTCTGCATTAGGTAAACACTAATGACGCTGTTTAGTCACCTTGCGCTGTCAACATTCGACTACTTTGAGCAAAGTAGACAAATGTTGAGTTTGAAAGTTCACAATTCCCTGCCAGAAAAAAAGGTACTGAGGCAGGACGTTTTTGATTCCTGTTGTTTATTACAATTAGCTTAAGTGGATTTTTGGTAAGTAATTTGCATGCTTATTCTGATTGCATGTTTACTAATTAGTATTGTTACATCCCTTTCAGGCTCTATCAAAAGACTCAGTAGAGAGACTACCAGTTTATAACAAATCTGCTTGGCGACATTACCAACATAGTCATGAGGCTGATGATTGGTGTGTACCTAGCAGTGATCCAAAGAACATGGCTGCACACAAGATTCAGCAATGATGCACAAGCGCATCGGTTCACTGGTATAGAAAAGAATAAAAATGACTCTATTTTTACAAAGTCAGTCAGCCATGACATGGAATTTTTGGACTATAGAATGGCTCTTTCGAGCATTTGATAACATAGAAGCAATAATTAAAATGAGGAATCTTCTCAAATGATTAACCTAGAGTTGATTCTGAAGAAGTTTTTGTCTCATTTTATTTTTGCGGAATGTTGTATTCCTATTGAGAGTTGAAAGATCTTTATTGATTTATTGTGGCATTGTTTAGTGTTTAAGCTTCAAGTGTCAGATTACAGAAAAAGCACATTAGGTAACATTAAAGATTCTGGTTTGAGTTCTAAGCTAAGACTGTAGGTAAAGGTATCAGTAGTCCAGAGAAGTCTGGGCTGCTTCTCACCAGTAAAACGGCTATGAAAATTCAAATTTTGAGCCATACATCACAAAGAAGAAATATCCCAAACTTGAAACTTAAAATGCAGCCATGTACTATGCACATTATTGACCTAAATGTTGACATTTAACAAACCAATAAGCTAAGATGCATTAAAAATACCTTTAGTATGATTAAGTGAGTTAAATTTGCATTTTTTTAGGGGTGTATGTGTTTACTTTCTATGAATAGGTGATTCTAAAATCATATGGCCTGTCTCCATCACTGACTCTTAGACTACTTTTGAGTTCAGTTAGAATTAAACCCTGAAATGTAGAAATAGTTCTGAAATTCAGTTTGTCTCGCTACCTTTGTTATTTTTCTTAGGGCCTTTTAGCTCTGGTTTTTTGCTGCCTTCGGGTCCTTTAATTTCATGTATTGACTTTGCATCAGTGACATTTTGACCAAACTCTGTGCACGCAATCCTTTTCGTGGGAAGAAGGGTTTCCTAGGTTAAATTGGCTTCAATTCTTAGACTATATCTTGTTCTGCATTTTTCTAGTAGAGGGAACATTCTTTGTTAATTGCTTTTATTTACATTACTTTTATATTTCAAGTTTGCTCAGTCCCTTCAACCTTGATATCTTCCTGGTCGTTCAATGCTGGAATTTTTCCAAAGTCAGAAATCTTATTCTGTTCATTTTAGTGTTTATGATATATTTTGACCAGTACTATATATGATTGAACCATTTCTTTTTTAATATTCTAAATTGTTGTGATGAAGTTCAGTGTCACAACATTTTATATAATTAATTTTTGCCCATGTAGGCTATTTTTGTTTTGACCATTAGACCCCCTAGACCCCTTCCTTTCTTTTCCTCTTTTCCCTTTGCCTTGCCACTATCCCCTCCCCAGGGCTTTGTTGTTATAATCCTATCAGAAATGCTTTCTAAATTTATTTTTTTTTAATTTCAACTGCCCTTCATCTTTATAACAGTCTGCTCCCTTGAAAATTTACACTACCTCTGTATCAACTGTAGATGCTGTATCCCAATTTCTTTCTTCGTAAATGTATTGGTGGAATGCTATCTGTTTCTTTTATCTGTATATACATTGTGTGTAAATCTGTATATGTGCTGAATGCAAGATGTGCCAAAGATGTTTATTAACAAAAAGTGAATTGTTAGCCTTTTAAATTGTTCAGTTGTTGCGATATATTAATGCTTTTTTAAAAAAAATTAGAGCACAACTCTTGTAGATCCTAAAATGAATGAATGATTGATTAAACCTAAATTTTGTTTCATTTAAAATAATTAGTTTTAAGAAGATTAAAATACGTCTCATTTTAATGCGAATTTATGTAATGCATGACTGCCATCTTTGGTTGTGTGCAATTACTATCAGCTCTGACTTTATTCTTCACAATACTGTGGCTCATCATTGTATATTCATATTCATCATTATACATGTATTTGGAAATACGTCATGTCAATATAATTGTTTCAAGGACAATTTTTCTCAAGTTTCAACTTTCCAAATTTGGTTCAAAATTCAAACTTTCAGAAAGTATTTAACAATTAAATTAAAAACTATCTGATCTGGCCATATTTCTGAGAAGCGCAAGGTTTGAATCACCACAATTACAATTGTAAGTGATGTATAATCTTCAACTAGATAGAAAGAGGAAGATTACCCTAGTTGTCATACAAATCAAATTATGGGTATTCTTTCTTCAGTTTGCTCTAGGACCTGGAAGTATGGTGAATGCAGGTTCAGTAGTGGCATTAATGATTATTTGGATTGAAATGGTGTGCAGGGATATGGGGAAAAGGCACTAGGTAATAGAACTAGTGCAAGCATGATGTGCTGTAACAAGTGTGATTTTATTTAAGCAAAACTCTTAAAGGTTTCAGTACACTATTTATTGTAGATGCACCAGAGTTCCTTTTTTTAAAAATTGAATAATGACCAAAATAATAGTACCAACTGATTCAAATTGAGCTTTCACTAATGGAAGCTTCACACACTATTCATGGGATGAACATGTATACAAAGAGTGGACTACTTTGTTTAAGTTGCTGTACTTTTCATGTGCAGGAATGAAAACATACCCAAATGTTGGCTTCTATAAATCCTGAAGTATTAACGTAAAAATGAAAAGTAATAGTTGTCAATTTTAGAATGTGTGTCTAAATATTTGAGTAAGCAATAAACTGGATCACTTGAACGAACTTTATTTTTGAGTAGATTCTTTATCCAGGATATTTTCTTTTTCTTCATCTGCTCTTAAAAAGAGTAATCTGGACTCAAAATAGTAGCTTGCTTTCTCTCCATGGATGCTGCCTGACCCTCTGACCTGCAGCATTTTTTGTTTGTTTTGGTTTTCAGTTCAGATTCCAGCATCTGCAGTAATTTGCTCCTATTTAATTTCTCCATTCTCCTCTCCTCCAACCCACCACCCCCCATCCCTCCCCATTTCTTGTTGACTGCTTCATTTACTTGATTATAAACTGGCTATTTAAACATGAGTTAGATTCTGGTTCTCTTTTTCTATTAACTTAACTAGAAATTAAATATTCAATCAAGTTCTACATATACCTCAGCCACGTGATGTACATTTCATTTTTGGTTTTGTTGACATGACAGTTAGGCTTTCAAAAGAAAAGCACTTCAGGTCCTATTTTTCATTTGTGTTAATGAGATTAGTAACAGCAACTGTCAGCAAAAAAAACTGAGGAGTATGGATGCTGTGCCAGCTGTACAAGGTTCATTACTTCCAGTATGTTGGGTCAAGGAAAAAGTAATCCATCATATGTACAGTTTAGTGATTACACTTTGAAATATAAGTGACAGAGAAACCCTCAGACTTTTGATCGTGTACAATAAAATTAGGATTTCTGATTATTATACGAGAAAAGCATGGCAAATTTTTCCCAATCTGGAGAATATAGAATTCTTTTTATTGAATGCTATTTGGCAAATTGCTTTATACTGACTTCCTTGTTGGAGATTCCAGGCATTGCTGTTCACATTTTGTGGGTTAGGTGCAACTCTGCCCATAAAAGATTTCCTGCAAAACACACTTAGTTTTCTGATCCTATTTCTTTGAATACACCAGGCAGAACACATCATGATTTTAATCTAATGTGTGAATTAATGACAGACTGTGGTGTACATAAACAATAAAATTTATTTATAATGCCTGTTTTAACTTTAAATAAAGATATTCCATGTACAGCCCTTTATTCAATATTATTAATTTTCTAGCAACAAGTTGGTATATCCTTGTTTTTAAACTGCCTACTTCAAATCACTGAATCATTTTTAAAAATCAGGGTATGTAACATGACCCAATTGAAACTACTGCCAGTCTCTGAAGCGTTAACCAGATCAGTTGCTGTAAGTTTACTTTTAAGGTAGCAGAAGCTAGAAAAAAAAAAAATCTGTATTTTGAACACTGGTCTTATGAGGATGATAATATTGGTACGCTTAGCTATCTTCAAACTGGAAGAACAGAAACTTGGGTGTTATAAGAACGGTCAATGCTAATGGAATTAAGGAGTCTGAATTTTCAGAAAAGAAGAGAAAAATCTGGAGGGTAGGAATCAGATCCTAACAATTGTGCATATATAGTTGGCTCTAGGGTGTCTGTGCTGTGAGGAAGAAAACCCCTCTGGCATAATTGATGTTTCAGAGTATATGAATCGTGATATATTTGCCTAGTGAAGCCAGTAAATTGCTGGATACGTTATGAATATCAACTAGACTAAAAAAAAAGAAAGTTAATGCTCTGAGCAAGAACCATTGTTCTTTCTTTTGCTAAATAACCTTATGCAATGGTTGCTTCGAAGAATTCTGGAGCATTATTTCATGCTACTTCACAGCATCATGCAACAAGGAGCATTATCACAAACTAAAACAAAGCTGATTAAATTTTACATGATTAAGTGTTAGAAAGTACTAAATATTCAACGTTTACATGCCATATAGATTAGAACATAAGACACATGCATTGGTTAAGAGGAGAAATTAGACTGCATTATTGATTGTGGACTAGTTTTGGTTATGGGCCCAATAAGTATGGGATTGGACTAATGTTACTTGTCCGATATCTTTGGGTATCTTTTTTCAATAATGAGAAGTCTTGAGTTCAAGCCTCATCTGCATGGATCTGAGCATATTTCAGTTTCTTCAGTGAAAAGTTCAGACAAGTTGAGTTGAGTCCTAGCCAATGTCTAGTAAGTGTCAATTTTAGTGAGTTTTGTGCAATGTTTCTTTCCACAAGTTTTCTTATTTATCTTCCCAAACTCATTGCATTAACTATGCACAATGATGTTATAGCATACCATTCGTTGTATTCTCCCAAATGCTGTGGACAGAAGTACTTACCATTGCCAGGACATCCTGCGATTCCATATTTAAAAGGCTGTGGTGCACCAGGTCAAGTGGTGACAGTCTGGAGAAGCCTGACAAGGTTTGTTTTTTTTTGTCCTCAGCACAGCAGAAAAGAAAATTGTTACCTCACGTGAATTGCATACCACAAGTGACACTTTATAGATTGCCTGTGTTTCACAGATTACTAGGATTGATTTGTAATGGGAAATGTGTGATTGCCTGTGCTCAGGATTTGTAACCAGAGGTGGTCAGTGTGTGTTCTACACAAGCAGAATTGTGGTTACAGATGACTTTAACCTGGAATGTGACTGCCTAATTAATTCCATAGCCTCTTGAAGGGCCTCACATCACGTACAAGTCAAGCCTATTCCTACAGACAAAAACAAACATGTTTATCCAGTCTGGGTTTGCTGGCAATCATATTTTTTCATTATGCAATCGTGATTTGGATGAAGCCAGCAACACAGCTAGCATTCCAGAGAGTGAGCTGCTGTCTTCACCTGTTATTCTCATGCCTCTCCACCTCAACCTTAACAGTCCTTTTATTTTAATGTGTTGCACTGTCTGTCAACCCCAACCTAACCCTTTTTATTTAAATGCTTTATCTCCTTAATTTAACCCCATGTCCCAGACCTAGTGTTACATTATATCTAACACACTGATTCCCCATGAAAGATAACAAGCATGGGGCTGGATGAACACAGCAGGTCAAGCAGCATCATAGGAGCAGGAAATCTCAATGTTTCGGGCCTAAACCCTTCATGAAAGCCAGGGTGGTGATGAAGATCAATAGCTGTGCCCCACAGTTCTCCATGCCTTCCATGCTGTTATCATCTCCCACCCTTGGAGGCATATTTCAACATATTTGTCCCCTTTGTGGTGACCCCTGACTGACCTGGAATGACAACACAGACTGATGATTCATTAGACTCTGACTAATCTCTGTGCAATTTTGACCGATTTACTGCTAATCCCAGACTTGTTAGACTCAACCTGCAGATTATTTATGGCTAATTCCCCCACTATGTAATCACACAGATTCCCAGACCCTGATTGCACCAAACAATGAAATGACCACATCCAGCTTCCTGAACTGGGAACTGATGATGTCCTTGACTAATTGTGCCAGGACATTCTGAATGACTATTGTCCCCTTTGAATTATGGGCTGCTCCCTTTAGACTTTCAGGTGTGGTGCCTTGGCTGCTCACTAGTACCATTCTCATTGTGAAAAATTGGACTTCTTACGCTTGATGCTGAAAATCTTATTTTTCCATTCTCACCATTGCGCTTGTCATTCAGAAGCTAGGAAAATTCTGCCCAACATACAACAACTATGGAAAGAGAAACCGAGTTCACTCTATGTACTGATAAAAAGATATCTATAAAATGCACCTGGAACATTAGGCAAGATTTAATGCATTAAGCATGGGATGAGTCAGTATGCAGACTGACTGATTCCCTTGCTCCACCAGTACGAAAGCTCATCTGATCAACCTCCAGTTGACTGACTGGTAAACTTCTTACTGCATCATAAACGTTTTTACCAAGATCCTACAAACAGCTTCTGCCTCCCAGAAATCATCAGTGGAAGACCAGGATTTAGAACCTTAAACAGTGAAAGAGTAAATGCTCTTTTGTTGGTCACACAAGGTGAGAGTTCTTACAATTACTGGTTTGATTCAGCCTTCAGTAGCAACCCCTTGACCTTCCATCAGTAATAGATGTCTCCCTTCCCCCAACCCCCTCACCAATTTTATCAAATTCATTTCAGCTTGCTTTTCTATTTCTTTTCAACCATTGAATGTTGATTCATTAGCAAATAAGTACAGGTATCTATGGTAGAAGTTTTGGGCTGCTGGTATTGACTAGATCAAATACTCTTTGTTCCCTTTTATGTAGAAATTATTTACTCATACAACTGCATAAAATCAACATTGAACAATGATTATTACAATCCATTTAATCCTGTCATGAATCTAGATCACACACACCTTTGTTAAACCAATAAACCCGAAGAAAGGCTGATCTTGTTTTGGAAATCAAGTAAATATTTTACCTATCACATTTGAAAATGGCCATTCAGCAAAATAAAGTTGAGTTTTTGAATTAAATAATCAACTCCGAGCACAGTACTCTTATTAAAATTACACAGAACCATCTCAATCGTAGTTGAACATTAGTATATGCTAAGGTTTTCTATTACTGTTAAGTTGTCAAAATGTTTTTAAAGTATGACTTCCGAAGCTGTTAAGAAAATCCTACAGCGTGAAATTCTAAGTTTTTTTTTAAAAGTTAATTTACTACCTTCCTTCACCTCTTCTTTAGTCAAGATAGTCACATAGATTTGGATGCATGTTTGGCCAGCACTTAATGCTTAAACTCATGCTTGGTAGTTACCAACTTGTCACACTCTACTTACTTGATTTATTTTGATGGAATAAGTAGCCAGTAATCCTGCAATACATTGGCCCTTCCTACTGCAGAGAGCATAATAATGAGCTTTTTTTTTTCCCTGAGATTACCTTTCAATTCCAGATTTTATTAATTGAATTTAAATTCTCCAAGATGCAATGGTGGAAATAGAACTTTTGTCTTCCAGGCCTCTCGATTACTAGTCCATCAACCAGCTCACTGTGCTACCATTACCTACTCCACATTAACTTGGTGAGGAAAGAATTGTGTTCAGCTGTGATCCCACAATCCTTCCCACAGCTAATTAACTGTCTCGCATTTGCATCTAGACTCGTACAGATAGATTGGCCATTTGAAAAGGGTAATCGAAGGCAACAGGTGTTTTTCAAACCAAACCTCAGAAAATGTCCTCACAAGAAGAGAAATAAAAATAATCAGATGTGAAGGTTGACTCAACAGGGTTATGTAATTTGCAACTCATTGCAATTTATTTTCCATCTTTCTCTAATCTCGAGTCACATGCCACATTTGATATCCACACTCCAAATGATTGTGAATCAATTCTCCCCAGTATTTAAAACAAAGTCATATTGCTACAAAAGAGATCGGGGATAAAATAATGAATTAAACAGGGAAAAGCATGTGCTGGAATGCTACCTTTTGTTTTCTAATCAACCTGTTCAGAGATATTATTACACACCTCTGCAGCAAGTGGGACTTAAACCCAGGCCTCCTAGGTCCAGAGGTAGGGACACTGCCACTGCACCACAAGAGGGTCCCTGTGCCAGTAGTCTAAAATGGCTAGAAGAGATTATTGCACAACGCCTTTGTTTTTCTTTCATTAACAGCAAGATGACAAGCAAACAGCAGTCTCAGCAATATATTGTTGGCATTAAATGTTGTTTTCTTGTCTGAAGGTCCATGGTCACTGCCAATTTTCCAAGATGATTATCACATGGAAGCCAGGTGGGTGGAGTTTAAAAAAGATCTGAACAGCAAATGAAAATCTCTTAGCAGTTCATGCAAGAAGTAATCTATCCATTTTCTACAGTGTTCACTCAGAAATGCAAAAGAAAATTACAAAGCTCAGGAAATGCAGTTTTGATAAGGAATGATGTTTACATCAGCATTTCCGCAGAACAATATTGAAATATAATCAGTCTGCCAAATTGTGTATTCATTAGTACCTGTTTTTATGCCTGACTAATCAAACAGAAAAACATTTACCATCAAAATACTACTGATGACAGTACTTTTTGTTAACACATGTATATACTTTCTGTATGATTTTATTTACAAAGGGTGCCTCCTTTAAAGAGTCGAGATTAAGAGCTTACATGCATGTAGCTACACATTACATGTGGACTGTTTTTAAAAATATATATTTCATTGATATTTGTTTGCTGGACTCATGACTTTTTAATTTGATCTTTCATGGGATGTGGACATCAGTGGCAAGGCCAACTTTTATTGACCGTCCCTAAGTACACCTTGTACTGAGTGGCTGCTAAATCAGTTCAGTTAGGAGCCAATTGTATTTCTGAGAGACTGAAATTACAAATAAGACAGGCCAAATAGGGACCAAAGGCTTCCTTCCTGAAATGGCATTACTGATTTTTTTTAAACTCTTACAGTAGTCACTATATCAGAGGCTAGCTTTTCAAGCAGAAGCTGAAATGGGAGGATCCTTCGTAGAAAGTAGTACAATGCTAGTTTGAGGCAGCGGAAGTACTTCTTTAGGACTGCTTGAAATTTGCGGACTGGACCATATTCAAGAACTTCGTGAAAAACATAGATGACTATGCCACCACCGTCATGGACTTACATTAGCAAGTGAATGGAGGACTGTATGGCAAAGAATTCAATCCATGTGTTCCCCAACTACAAACCTTGGATGGGCCGAGAAATCCACTGCCTACTGAAGACCAGGCGTCCAGCATTCAAGTCAGGTGATTCAGACCTATGCAGGACATTCAGATATGACTTCCACAAAGCCATCAGATTCCAAGAGGCGGTGCTGGACTGTAGAGGCCCAAACCAACACAACATAATGGAATACAAAAAGAAGTTGAGCAGGGTAGCAGACAAAAACGGATCCCTCCCTGATGTGCTCAATGCTTTCTATGCTTGTTTCACACAGAATGCCAGTGGCGCAGTGTCACCTGCCCCAACAGCCCCTCCGTCACGCTGCAGACATCAGATCGGTCTTCCTGATAGTCAACCCAAGGAAAGCAATGGGCCCAGACAGAGTCCCTGGTCGTGCACTTAGATCCTGTGTGGACCAGCTGGCGGGGGTATTCACTGACATCTTCAACCTCTCGCTCCCACAGGCTGAAGTCCCACCTGCTTCCAGTTCTGAAGAAGGGTCACTGGACCCGAAACGTTAACTCTGATTGTTTCTTCACAGATGCTGCCAGACCTGCTGAGCTTTTCCAGCAACTTCTGTTTTTGTGCTTCAATAAAATCAGCATCATCCCGATACCGAAGAAAGTACATGCAACTGCCCAGTGGTTCTGTCCTCTATAATCATGAACTACTTTGAGAAGTGGTCATGGCCCACATCAACTTTAGTCTCCCAGCCTGCCGTGATCCCCTGCAATCTGCCTACCAACGTAACAGGTCCACAGCAGATGCCACTTCCCTAGCTCTGAATTCATCCCTGGAACATCTGGACAACAAGGACACCTAAGCCAGACCCATACCCATCAACTATAGCTCCGCCTTCAACACCATAATCCTGTCCTGACTAATCTCAAACTCTGAGACCAAGGTCTTGGCTCCACACTCTGCAACTGGATCCTCAGCTTCCTGACCAACAGACCGCAATCAGTGAAGGTAGACAACTGCACCTCCTCCATGATAAACCTCAACACTGGAGCCCCCAAAGGATGCGTTCTCAGCCCCCCATTGTACTCCCTGTACACCCATAACTCTGTAGTCAAATTCCGAACAAATGACATTTACAAATTTGCTGACGACACACCGTGGTAGGATGGATACCAAACAATGATGAATCAGAATGTATGAAGAAACTAGAGGGCTTGGTTTTGTGGTGAAACCTCTCTCTCAATGTCAGCAAAACAAAAGAACCGATCATTGACTTCAGGAAGAAAGGAGGAGGACACAACCCCATCTACATCAACAGTGGAGAGGGTTGAGAGTGTCAAGTTCCTAGGGGTGACGATAATTGACAACCTGTCCTGGACTTCCCACGTAGATGCAATGGACAAGAAGACACAACAATGCTTCTTCTTCCTCGGGTAGCTTAGGAAATTTGGCACGTCCATTACGACTCTTGCCAACTTTTACAGCTGCACAATAAAAGGATATTGTCCGGGTACATAATGGCCTGATATAGCAAGTGCTATGCTCAGGACTATTAAGAAACTACAGAAGGTTGTGTGGATAGTGCAGACCATCGCAGAAGCCCACCTCCCATCCTTGGACTCTGTTTACACTTCTTGTTGCCATGGAAAGGCTGCCAACAACATCAGAGACTCCTCCCACCCCGGTAATACTATCCTACAACCTCTTCCATCAGGCAGAAGATACACAAGATTGAAGACGCGTGCCAACAAGTTCAAGAACAGCTCGTTCCCTGCTGTTATTAGGCTGCTGAATGGACTTCTCTAACTTCAAATAACGTTGATCTTGTTAATGTTGATCTTGCTTTTCGCACCTTCTGTGCAGTGTAACCTGTCTGCCTCACTCCGTCTAAGCACCCTATGATCTGCATGTCCTCGTTTGCCATGATCTGTCTGTACTGCTCATAAAACAAAGTTTTTACTTTACCTATTTATACGTGACTACAATAAATCCAATCAAATTCTAGAACCATTAATTGAATATAAATTCCACCATCTGCCATAATGGAATTTGAATTCATGTCCTCAGATCACTGATCTGACGACACCACTCCCTCACCATTTCCCCACTAAGTAATGAGTAGGAGAATCCACAGCACCACACTTGCCATCACGAGCTCAATTATGCATATATACCCACATTACCAGACATGGTATAATTCCAGAACAACAAATTATTTTCCTCTACCATCACATAAACTGAGTGAAAACATGTACATTAATCCAAGTCAGCCTCCACTCATTAGCATTGGTACAGTAACGACTTCCAATCGTGTATTGAGTGAATTTGAGGAGGAGGTAAGAGACAAGTGAAAAGACAAGAGAATAAGAAAGGAAGGGCATCTCGTCAAGCTGTGGACCCTCAGCTGAATGTGCCAACTGAATGAACAAAGTTTGAGATCCTGCAGGACCTGTTTTCACAGGGGAATTCATGAAAAAGTGGAGGTTTGTTGCAACCTTCCCTTTAGTGCACAATTGCATAAAAATTGATTTCAAGGTGACATAGCTCACCAATTCTATTATATATATACACATGGAGTATCATTGGAGTCAAAATTGTTCATGAATTTCTTCTTATCCAATTTTTTTTATGTGCATTGCTTCTTGGATTTTGTTAGTGACAACTTATACTGTATCTACCTGGTGGGTTTCAGCAGAAATATAACAATATATATCACATTATATTCAAAACTCAAGGAGAGAATGCTCACTACACAGTCAAAAATAACAGAATCCACAAATCCATACAATAACAGCAACTTGCTTTAAGGAAACTCGGAAATTGACCAGATCTATTTCTTTGCCATGGTCCATTTTACCTCTGTGAGACAGAAAGCCTCCAAGATGCAATTCTGACTTAGCCACAAAGAACAGTCTACAATCTGTACCTATATAAATCATGTAAGGTTTTCTTGTCCGTTGTGTTGACTAATTGCTGTCATTAAAATCGAACCTTGGAAGATTGGGCACCAAGTTGCATCATTTCTATTTTCCAATTCAGTCTCTGAGTTTCATTTTTATTCTGCGCTGGTAAATTGTTAAAGAGAGAAGCATTTATTAAGCTCCGAAGAGCTGAGAAATTTTTTGATGGAGTAACATGTGCTAAACAGTGTTTCTAAGGGCTTTAAAAGAATGAAATTACTTAAAATGAGAAGTTATTATTTATACCAGACCAGAGTATTGGGATACAATTGGTAGAGAAGAGTGAAGTTAAGCTTTTGAAGTTGTTTTTTAGAAAATGAAAGGGAATTGAGGCTGTGTCAGGGATAGTATAGCACTAGAAGAAAGCTAAATCAGGAGCACAAAGAGTTAACTACTGTTCTGGTGATTAATTCAAATTTAAATTACATCAAGACCATTAAGAAAGAAAAGTCTTGCTCCCTTAGAAATGAGCTGGACTGTATCTTGCAAATGGTATAGCACTAGATGTTCATAGAATTGCAATTATGTTCATACAGTGCACTGAGGTGTACCGATCCCTATAATAAACCTGTTGCTTATGTTCAATCCATAAAGACAGCTTGAGTTATTTCTGTGTGTTCAAAATCGTTGAATCAGTGTTATAATGGAATAGAATTATTTTTCCATGTTTATTTCTGAAAGGAAGAGACTTCTATTTTAGTTTGTTATTAAAACAAAGATTGCTTCTGCTTTAGTTAGAATCCCCTTTGGTAACAAAGAGAGATCTATATAGTCAAGTTCACATGGTGGAGCTGACTTGTCCAGTTTTGATAATTTCATAACCCATACCAATTAGGACAGTTAGATCATATTACTTCCAACTCTTTATTCTCACTTGGCCCTTTAGGTTAACATTTCAGGGAGATTTTTTCTTGCATCTTCCATTAAGGTAGACACAAGCAATTATTTAGCTTCTCTGCAATTGCCCTTTTCCCCCATTATATATTATCCTGAATTTGCTTGAATTGGACCCACATTTGTCTTTGCTAATAATGCTTCTTTTTACATAGATACAGAAGATTTTGCTGTCTGTTTTTACATTCTTTGCTAATTTACATTCATATTCTATTCTCCATTTTTAAAAATAAAATCAGTTTCTGGGTCCTCCTTTCCTGAATTCTAATATGTTCCCAATCTACCTTCTTTGGCAACTTTATATTAGATCAAAGGAGGCTTATAATCTTCAAGTTTCTTTATTTTGAGTACTTGTTAGTCTAAGTATGTAAAGTCTACAATTTACCTGTCAGATGGACGTAGATTGGCAGACAACACTGACCAGAAGACAAGAACTGCTATTTATTACAAATAAATAAGCAATAGCAGCAGGTAAACAAAAAACAAAGAGCTATCAACATATAACTCTGCTGGTTGAAACTGTAACCCTTCAAAACCCTTATATGCACATATAGATATAAACAACAAAAAGGTGTTAGGTATGGAGGGAAAAAAAACAGGAGAACATAGTTCAATAGCACCAGTTTGCAGGATTGATAAGATGTTCCTTTTGCTTCCCAACACATTCTGTTTCCTAACCTCTTTTATCAGATTCTTTCACTTCTTTGCGGGAGGTATAGAGGGACTGGTACATTGATTATAAAGTCTGTTAGTCACACACTAAAGGCAAAAGCGTTCAGGGACTGATGAGCTAAAATAAAATCTTCAGGCTTCAGTTAGTTTACTGCAGAGAGATAAAGCCACAGATCCTGCTCGTGAGCATTTAAAGGCTTTTCCGCCTCTATCGTAAGCACTCAAACTGCCCAGGAGCCAATTGGAGAGATGTCATGATGCTGATGACTTTGGCATCCACAACTGATCACAATTACCCAAACCAATCAGCAATGTCTTACAGGATAATTCTTGTTCTGCTTGTACACCCCGGTGCCTACTGTTGTATCTCTCCTCTCCCACGGTATGTAAAACAAAACTGTAAAAACAACTCCCAATATACTATGATACTTTGTATTTAAAATTGTAGCAATTCTTTCCACAGTCCTTGATTTAAAAATAGTCCTTTTCCCATTTCTGTCCACATCAAGAATAAAGAAAAATTAAAAGATGTGATTACAATCACATTTCCAAATGAAATGTTAAAGCTATTTAGTGTTTTCTTTTCTAAGCCATTCAATGCAGAATATAATTTATTAAGTCTAAACTGAACTTCTTTTGTTCTTGAAAGGGTTAAATCTAAACTGCTTAGAGTCCAGAATTTTAATTCCATTTCTTTCATCCAAACTTCTGTTTGCCATATGAAACAAATCCCAGATAAACAGCCATTTGACATAAACAGCCGTTTAACATAAACAGCAAGGAATGTTGATTTCCCACACTGTAGTTGGTCCATTTAAAAAGATACTTGTTATTGCAACACCAATGTGCAGTTGTCTGGCTACTCAGTTAAACTTGACGAGAACAGTATCAAGCAAAGTTTGACACTGTCTCATATCATAACGTTATATTCGATAGGTGATCACAATCCTAAATCAAAGAGGTGTGTTTCAGCCACATCTTAAAGGAGGTGAAGGTGATAGAGAGCTGTAGATACTTTGGGAGAAAGTTGATGGCTTCTGGGCCTGGATAGCTGATGGTATTACTTTCAATGGTGGGTTGCTTAAAATCAGGAGTGTCCAGGAGGCCAGAATTGAAAGAGTGCAGAAACCTCAGAAGTTGTAGGGCTTGAGGCTCTTACAAAAATAGGGAAAGCATTTGAAAACAACAATGAACATTTTAGGATTAAGGCACTGCCAGACCAGAAGTCAATATAGGTTATTAAGTACAGGGGTGACTGATGAATAGATTAGAAAATGAAATGAGCATTTTGGAGCAGCTCAAGTTGTAGAATTAGTGTATCAAGCAAAGTAACAAAATCAAAACATTTGGGTTATTCAAACTAAAATAAATGTTAGAGTGGGGAAGTATTAAAAAGAGAAATAAATTTAAATGAGCTGAATGTCCTTTACCCTTGTTCAGCATTGTTATAATCATTTGAAATCAGCACAAACTGGTTAACTATTTTGTTGCAATTGTCACATTTTTGCGAAGCAACATGTTTCCATTGAGACATTTATGGCACCTAGAGGGATATTAATTAAGTTGATTCTGCCTCTCTGTACAGTTATCTGATTAGTCCCATTCCACTGATCTACTTCCATTGACTTATACATTTATTTCCTTCAAATGCTCATCCAATCTTCTTTGAAAGCCTTGATCGTTTCTGCTACTGCTGTCACCCACTTGCAACCATCTGCCGCGTTTGAAAAAGATCATCCTCACCTTTCTCCTACATGTCTTGCTCAAAACCTTAAATCTGTGTTCCCTTATCTTTGATCTTTCAACTAATGGGAATGGGTGTTCCTCACGTCCCTTGTTTAACCTGCCATCGACTTATATACACTTCTTAATCTCCCCTCTATCTCAAGGAGAACATTCTTAGCTTTTTCAACCTTACCTTCTATTTAAACTTCCTCATCCCAAAACATTCCAGCAAACCTCCTCTACACACTTCCAAGAACTCCCCCATCCTTTCTAGAGTGTAGTGACCAGCACTGGACACGTTACACTAATTAAAAACCGAAAGAACTGCGAATGCTGTGAATCAGGAACAAAAACAAAGTTGCCAGAAAAGCGCAGCAGGTCTGGCAGCATCTGTGTACGAAAAAACAGAATTAACATTTCAGGTCCAGTGACCCTTCCTCAGAACTGGTTGTGAGGAAGGGTCACCGGACCCGAAACGTTAACTCTGGTTTTTCATACACAGAGATGCTGCCAGACCTGCTGAGCTTTTCCAGCAACTTTGTTTTTGTTGTACATTACACTAGTTACTATGTCTTTCCAACATCAAAGGTCTTTGCACGTTGATTCTGTCTCTCTGTCCATTTAGAACTGCTGCTGCTGCCATCACTCACATTCTTTAGAACTGTGCTATTAAACCAATATTGCCTCTCCTAATCTTTTCAGTATCAACTCTTTTCTGTATTAAATTTCCTTTGTCTTTTTAAGTTGCATCATCATGTTGCAATATTTGGCAAACAAGAAAAGGATTAATGTGCAAATTTGAAAGAATAACAGTGTTTCTTTAAATATGTGCTTGCTTTTTTTCACCTTTATCACAAGCCTCATAGTGAAGCCTAAATTGTTGACACTTTTAGGAACGTTCATGTTTTGTAAAATTTGGAAAGCAGCCATGCAGTACAGGGTTTACAGGAACAAAATGAAGTAACTATGTAGTCCGTTACACTGACAACTGCTCCTTCAACTCTTGATTAAATGGTCTCTGTTGGTTACAAGCCAAAATAACATTTGAGAATGGTCTATAATTGGATCTCTTGAATTACACGTGTAATAGAGAAGCCAGAGGAAAACGTTGAACAGTTTGTTCCTTGACTGAACTTTCAAATGTGAACACAGCAGTGACGGCAAACAGTTTCTGACAAATCTTGTCTAACAGTTTCCATAATGGATTGCACCAAGCTGCTACTGATAGCCTGTGAACGTGATAACTAACAGGCACCAAGATATAAAGATGGGATACCACACATATTTGCATTCCACTACTAATGCTACATATTGTATTAAAATTACATTGAACAACATCTGACAATATCAGAGCAGAAGGCCCCAACTTTAATCTTTGGCCAGTACTGAATTAAATGATCTGAGCCAGAACAGTCGCAATAGTTCTGGAATTGCCTCAGCACCCATGGGACTTCAGAGGTCATCAAAACAGAGGATTTAGGGACTTGAGAAGGTCATTCACCTCTTTGAGCCTTCCCCATAGTTTGACAAGTTAATGACTGAGCTGGCTGTGGTCTCCAACTGTACTTTCTCCCTGCCCAACATAACCCTTAATTCCTCATTTATCAAAAAATCTAACTAACTTTTCCTTGAATAAATTCAATGGCACGGCTTCTGTTGCTTTCTGGGGTGGAGACTTCCACAAACTGGTGACCCCGAGAGAAGAAACATTCTCTTTTTATCAAACTTAAAAGAGAGACTTTTTATTTCCAAACTGTGTTGCCTAAGGCTCTTGTGAAGATTTGTAGCTCGGCACTCCATGTGTAACAGTTTGCCAACTCAATAAAGATACTTGATGCCTACACTGCTTCCTGTTAACTAACAAAACCTTTATCCAAATAAGAATGTTGGCCCTACACTTTTTGATCTTACTTTATGTAGTAATCCTTGATGCGGCACCTTATCAAATTAACATGAGCTCCTTTTCTCAGATTTGTAATTCCAGAATATCAACAGGAATGGAAAAAGCTCAAGAAGGAAATCGATAACTATCAGTATCATGAGTTAAGACAGTATAGTAAAGATATGTGCTCTGCTCGGTGCTCTCTTCACTTCTAATAATATGATCATAGTTACAAAAAGAGGAGTACTTCAATTTATGATTTCCTTTAACCTTTCAATTTTTAAAATATGGTTTCTTTGATTTATTAACTGTATTCACGTCGCTACAAACGATTCAATATTTTTTTCAGGGCTTAGCACTTAATGTAAGGTAGATGCACTCAAATTTGCTAACAATAGGCAAATGCTCTATGATCAAATATATGATTAAATGTGAGTTGAAAGGTATTGCGACTAAATGTTACATGTCATTCATATGCCAAACAAAGCTGGCAAACACAGCATTCCTGAATACTGGTGAAATAATGCAACTTATTTTACCATTGACCTGCTCTGCTATCAAATCATAACAAAACACTCGACAAAGGTTTTAGTTTTTGAATGAGGAGATAGATTAGGAAAGCTAAATGTGCCTTTTTTTTAGCATAGTGTGCTAAACACTTGCCTTGTAGACAATGTTCTTTAAAAATTGATGCTCAATGGTCCTTTTGTTTTGATGAAGGGACTGACTACAACCAACTTAAGTAGATTCATAGAACGGTTGCAACTCAGGAGATGACAATTTGCTTTGTGTCCTCGGCAGCTTGGTGCAAGAACAACCCAACTAGTCTCAGTCCACACGCTTTTCCTCATAAAATTTTCTTTTTCATTCAGACAATTATCAATTTTGAAAGTCAAGATCGAATTGAATTGGGATTGCTGTGGTTCCATGTGCTGAATGATTTGCCAAATTGGAAACCTCAATAATAAGGAATGAGTCAGATGTTTGCCAGGGAATCTTGATGCTGAAATAGGGCACACCAAAGCCAGCCTGTGGGGTAACGGCCAACCTGATCGAATCATTCCTCTCTGTACATGGCACACTCATGGAAGGCCCTAAGTTGGTCATTCTTGCTCCTGAGAAGTGCCCAGTCTATCTCAAAAAGGTAAAGCACCTCAAAAGTTTAAGGAACAGGCGGAGCTAGCTATGTCATGTTGCAACTATGTCATAGTTGCGCAATTGTTCACTACTAACAGGATGATGCCCAGAAGCCAAAAATTTGTTCTGCCTCTCACACAGATGGATACAATGGTATATGTATTCCAGTGCCGGTGTGATGCCAGGTATATAAGTTGCAGGTCCCAAAGAATGGTAGATCATAGCAAATAACATGTACCTGCAGCCAATGTTCCCTGTAAGCTGTGCAGCCACTTGGAGGTTCCATGCGCACCGATTGATGTGCTGTTACATTGACTTCCAGTTCCAGAAGTCACTGTTGTGCATGGTACTTTGAGGTCTGCACGGTGGCAAGAAAATGTACAGCAAATGTTGCCTTCAGCTGTTGATGATAAGTTGCTGACCGTATCTAACTAGTTTGTACTTGCAAAGCTTGAGCATTAGTTGTGGTTGAGTAACTAGATAACACTTTCTTGATAATTCTGAATATGTGAGGAATTACACTGCTTTTGGATTGTCAGTCGGGTTCACAGTGTGGGGTCTTGTATTTACTGTGAAACACATACATTGTTACACAGAGCCCTGTTCCTAACAGACGCAAAGGACATTTATACTCAGTGTGCCTGTTTCAACTCAAATAAATAGAAGACAGCCATTTGCTGGTTTCTTTATCAGGGTAAAGCCCTAAACAATCAGAATTGACCTGCCTGGTTTAAAAATTAACAAAGTGTGACTGTTAACGTTAATCAGCATCAACGGTGCATTGTACATGTCATTACCCCTACCAATCACAGTCCACTTGCCAACAAATCAGTACTCTTAACTTGGAAAATAAATGTTGTTTTTTTCCCTTGAATTTATATTCTTGTGGAAAATCCTGACGAGTGCAAGGCAAAAGCTTCAACAAAATGTGTCTTTTATCAGCAATACTCAAGCTCTGTGCTTTCAGATGAATACAATTCTTTCGAAAAGTTTCCCCACCACTTTCCCACACAATGTGTAGAGGTGCCAGTGTTGGACAAAGTCAGAAATCAAACAACATCAGGTTATAATTGAACAGGTTTATTTGAAATCACAAGCCTTTTGAGCACTGCTCCTTCATCTTCACCTGACTTTGAAAGCTTGTGATTTAAAATAAACATGTTGGGCCATAACCTGGTGTCATGTGGCTTCTGACTTCAAACACAACTGCAGTTTCTGGACCTATTCTTTTACCTTTTATTTGAACAGGAGTGTAACTTTTACAGTTCTTCAAACCTCTGGCACCCACTATGTTTCAAAGTTTTCAGGTCTTGAACAGCACCTACAAAATCTCCACCCTTATTCCCCTCAGTATCTTGAATGGCTGGTGACTTGTCAATTTTAAATGTTGTCAGCATTTTTAATAACCTCTCTTTGTCACTTTTGAGCATATCCAGTGCCTGAACCGTTCACTTTCATTATGAAAGCTAACATATTGCTGCTGAAAACAGTCAGGAAGGCAATGTATGATGGCTTTCATTTTAAGGGGATTTATCAGAAATAAAGATGTCAATTTAATTCTATTGAACTTTGGTGACACCACACATGGAGTATTGTGTGTAGTTTTCGTCTCCTTATCTAAGAAAGAATATACTTGCCATTGAGAGAGTGCAATAAGTGCAATGGAAGTTTACCAGACTAAATCTGGTGAAACTGTGCTATGAAGAAAGATTGAGGAGACTGGGTGCATTCTCCACAGTTTAGAAGAATTAGAGGTGATTTTTTTTTTTCAAATTTACAACATTCTTAAATGGCTATTTATAGTAGATCAAAAAAAGGATGTTTGCTCCAGCTGGAGTATTTAGAAGCGATCTTAGAATAAGACCAAGCTGAGATAAGGAGGAATTTCATTATTTGGGATAGTGCATCTTTGGAATTCTCTAGCCCCAATGGCTGTGGAATCTCAGTCATTGACCAAGTTCAAGACAGAGATTCATAGATTTCTAGATGCTAAAGACATCAAAGGGATTTAGGGTACCGGGGTAAAGGATTTGAAGTAGCTGATCAGCTAGAGTGACAGAACAGGCTCATAAGACTGAATAGCTAACTCCTGCTCCAATGTTCCTGACTTTGGCAACACCTTCTTCACTGGTTAAGGCAGAAGAAAAATATCTACTTATTACCTCTGCCATGCTCTTTGCCTTCATGCATATATCCATCTTTTTATCTTTAATCAGCTCCACTCTTTTTTTACTAATCTTTTACTAATTATTTCCCTTCAGAAGATGGTTGTCTTTCATTTTATGTTACCTGCCAGTTCATCCCCACACTGTCTTTGTTTCTCTTGTTTTCTTTTCTCACCTTCCCTCTGAACTTTCTATATTCAACCAGAATTTCCAACTGGATTATCAACTTGACATTCTTTATGCACAGCCTTCTTTTACTTCATATTTCCTTTTCTCTAATATCATTAGGCAAACTCTGGCTTTGTTTACTCTATCTACCCTTATGGAAACATAATTTGACTGAACTCAACTACTTCCTTAAACACAGCCTGTTTTTCCATTGCAGTTTTATCTACCAAGCTTTGATTCCAAGTTACCTGGGCAAATTCATTTGAATCTTGTCAACTTTGACCCTTTCCCAGTTAGTTATTTTAAATCTGGGAAAATACTATGATCAAGCCAGAGCTAACTTAAGTTTTTTTGATATTATGATCACATCCCATTTGATGTCCCCTGGCTGACGCTTGATCTACTGAACAGAACTCATTTTCCCAAGACAGAGCTTACAATTTCTCTTTATTGGTTGTGTTGCAAATATATGATCTCAAAAATTCTCATCAATGCACTCTTTTCCTCTTCCCTGCTCTTTAGCCTCTCTTTAGTCTCTCTTTCTAAGCCCTAAATAATGAATGATCTTTGATCCCTCTAGGACATCTCTCTCTCTAGTACTTCAATATTCTTTCTAATCATTACTGCCACTCTCCCTTCTCTCTTTCCTTTCTTATCTTGCTTGAACTATTTGTGTCCCAGAATATTTAGGACCAATTTTGGCCTTTTTAGAAAAATAGCAATAGAAAGGTGACTGGATCTGAAACATTAACTTTGCTTTCTCTCCTTAGATGCTGTCAGATCTGCTCAGTTTCTCCAGCAACTTCTGTTTTTATTGCCCTTTTCAGTGTTAGGTTCATGTTATTATGAGGGCAACATATTCTCACCTCGCTATCTGCACACCAGCCTTATCTACCACACTCATTGCATTCACATCCAAGTACAGTAAATATAATTTAAATCTTACTATTCTCTACTCTTTGACTCCACCTTATACCATCCTATTCCTGACTGAGTTTCTCTCAATTCTTTGAACACTTTATTTTTCCTCTAACGTAACTTCTGGTTCCCAATTGTCCGAGCTAATTTAGTTTAAATCCTCCACAATAGTATTTCTTTTAATTTCAACTGTTTTTAAGTATTTTTACTGTTTAAAAGTATTTTTACTTCATTCGCCAGTTGAGGAATGATAATCCACTCCAGCCCCTGCAGTTCCTGTTCTACAATGTAGCTACTGGGCCTACAAGTGGCCATTGTTGACCAACTTACAGGTCTCACTTTTTGGAAGTGAACTGACTTTCTTCCAGGTCTTTCCAATTGGTACCTAGTATATGGTTGCATATCTAACTTGACGTTCAGAGTGCGTGCATCTGCCAAGGTCTATTTTGGTCTCCTGTACCTCATTCATGATTTTGAAACAACAGACCCTTTTGGTAGCTGTCCAGATGAAACCAGATTTAAAATGTTGCACTAATTCAAGGTAAGAATAATTTGATCAACTTAAGCAAAGGCCAATGAGAAAATAGTAACCAGTATTCATTCTTTGATGTGTCCCTTGTCATTTCAGATGATACAGCTTATGCTCTGACAATCTTATTTCTAAGTTAAGGAAAGGATGCATAGGCACATGTTAATTTAGTCAGAATGACAAAAATAGCCAGTGTTGTATTAATCAGTATTGAGTCACTGTTCCGTTTAATTTATATTAGGCACTTTGATTCAATCTTTGAATACAAGCCCAAAGTCGTAGCGCAAGATCTACAAAAACCAGATCTAGTAAACTGCATAAGTAAGTTGGGAAGTGATGCACAAAATTTTAAAATTGGCAATAAGAAGAAATGATGAGTGACGTTGATACTGCATGTATTGTATCAAGATAGCTAAGGGTGGAGTTGGAAAGAGATCTGGGTTATTAATAGACTTGGGAAAACAATGAAAGGTTACTTTATGAAGGACGTTTGAGGCATTTAGGCTTATACTTATTGGAGTTTCAAATAACAAGAGATGTTTTTCTTGAAAAATGAGGAAGCTTGATAGGGTAAACGCTGACATGGGATTTCTGGGGGAATCTAGTGGACACAGTTTTAATACTACGTGTCTTCCATTTCTGATGGAGATGGGAAGGAATTTCTTCTCGGAATGTCATTTCCCTTGTTTTAATCAAGGTCATTTTTCTGGTTGACTCTCATTGATTAAGCTTTGCTGAGTTTTGGTATCACACTGTAATATCCTCGCAGAACACACGTAATCAACTCTAAACAAAACCAGTTTCTTTTCTAAATGGCCACGAGAGGGTGCTATTACACGAATGGCTCGGATTAGCACAAATTTGGAATCACTCAAATCTTCCCAGTGTTGGCCCACTGACAGTACAGAAAAAGAGAGACAACAGTGCAACTGCTGGCCCCTCAAAAGTCAGTGCTTCTAAAAATGGCATTGAGGGCTTCAAGCTGCTGCCAGTTTTGGAGACATTAGCAGTTAGAAGGGTGTGGGGTAGATTTCATGATGAAAAAGCTGTTATCTTTCACTTCCTTGCTTCCCATCTCCCCACATAACCCCTCACCCCAAAACCTTCGCCTTCACCACCCGTAGGATCTCTGCACAACATCTGGTATTTGTACTATTTAAAAACATAGAATAATGTTTTTGTTTTAAATATGTAGCAGCCTATGATCATACCAAGATGTTATGCGGGACATGCAGTCCTTCCCTGATTGCAGTCACTATGTGACTTGCAGCCAAAAGCTCAGAGTGACTCATTTTGTGAATTCCCAATGCAGCATTGTGAGGAGCATAATTTTATTTTTGTTATATTTGGAAACAGTGTCTTCCAGGCACAACAAAGACAAAAGTGTATCTATCCAATTACTGTGAAGCATGTAACAAAGAAAATTGAATACTGGTATAAAATAACCATGATGGTAGAGTTGAAAATGCCTTGTTGTACCTGCTCTAATCAGACCAGGCTTGAATATTGTGCCCAAATTATGGAACAAAAGAAACACTCAAATCTCCAAAGAGTTGGTGACAGGAGACAACAGATTGATTTCTTACATCAGGAAAGACTAGCTCTCCCAGGTTTACCAGGAAATAAGTTGTACAGAAAAACTTCTTGAACAGGATAAGATTTACCCTGCACTGTTCCTGTAGTATACTTAACTGGTTGGTTGATCCCAAACATCAGTTTAAAAAGGTTGATACATGTTCCACCATCCAACTCTGGTCAGTAAAGAAGCAGGAAGTGGTTAATGGGTGCATACGTTGATAACCCATTATAAGTTCACTAAAAAGAAATCCAATCAATTCAGTCTGATGACTGATCTAAATTTAATTACATTTAATTTATGTCAATTGATTTATTTTTAATTGAGTTGCAAATATTTGTGACAGCCTTATTACTGAAATAGTCCCAGTCATGATTTTGATTCTTATGCTCTTTGTCTCACAGCCCAATATATATGCTAGCACTTACGATGAAGTGCAATTTTCGCACAGATATCATATTTTAATGAGGATTTTTATTTAAAGCAAGTATGATCCATACGCAATTTAACTACTACTTGTGTCGTTATTTTAGTTCACAGTATATTACAATCCTATGACTAAAACTGGCAAAATGATTGAATCATTTTACTAGATGACTGTCTCAAATTTTTATTTTCAAATGCCCTGGAAACTGAAAAGAAATTCATTGCCTTTTCAGCGACAGGATATTTGAAGTGAGGACTGTGAAGCATAGCAACACCACACGAAAAATATTTTGAGTAATAAGATAATAAAAAGGCAGCATGTTGGATGATACAATTGGCCTAGCAACTTTTAAACATAATTGGATGCAATAATTTCTTTAATTAAAATGTGTTATGAACCTGAACAGAAATCAATTACTAGAGTATTTTTGTTTCCTAAAAGAAAAATGGTTAACAACATGTAACTCGACTTGGCCAGTGATCACTGTTGCAACTTGTAATTAATTACATTAGGATAGCATGGCAAAACCAAATTCTGCCGCTCTATTCCGCCACCTGCTGGTTAGTCCTGATATTTAACTGTCAACAACTCACCCTTTACACTATTTTGATGTTGACAAATACACCATTGTGATCTCATATTTTTAAATGTTTTCGATCAACAAACTTGGATAAAATGAAAGTCCATGTATATTTCAGTTTCAGAACTATTGGCAGATGCAGTCTTCTGCCTCTTTTATTTTCTGCACTTGAATGCAACTAGTTCATCATTCAGGAAACTCTTGCAATTGTAACTGCATCAAAATACCTACCCAACAAGTAAAGGATGCTTGGTGCAGGAGCGTAAACACAAGGACAAATTCCTCTCTATTTAGACGTTTGGATGCCCAAAGTATTCAACCAAACCTAAAGGCCATCACCTAAGAGATGCTTTAGGATAAGAGTGCACAAGGATGTTGGTTTCTAATGAGCATATAATCGTTTCTCACTTCAGTATTTCAAGAAACATCCGCACAGGGTGGCTGTACCTCTGGTGAGTTTAGAGCTACTTTAAATTGTAAACACAGCGGATTAAGTAAAATCTCACAATCTAGTCATTTGTTTAAATAAGCTGTATAAATGTCCATACGTAGATATGGTATTAGTCATACTCAATAAATGTCATGCAAAAGGAACTGCTCAAGTGTATCTAGAGCAGGATAGCAGGCTCATTAGTTTCTATGACATTCAGCTTGATTTACCTCTTGGATTGACCATCTATTCAAAGGCAATGGAGGAAAAGCCTAGTCCTGTGGAAGGAATGGATTTAATGCATTGAATTTGTATTTCAATTTTTTTGTCTCAACCTTTATTTTAACCCTTTACTTAATTTTCCTAGGAAAACTGGGATTTGCTTGGTGAATTAAATGTTTAAAAAAAATGACGACGAAGAATAGAGTGTGGAGTTTTCTACCTTACTAAGAATTACAACGTAAGAAATTACATTCTGCTAATTAATATCTTAACCTGAAAACCAAAGTAAAGTCTATGTTAAACTGATTTTCTATTGACACAATGTACTCATTTTGGAAGGGCATTTGGCACCCTTTAAGTTTCTCGACTGGTTTTCATTTTCCTTCTGGTTTTTGTGCATGAAGGATGTACACATCCAGCTGTCAAATTTGTGAAACTGAGAAACAAAAGATGAAAATCACTACCTGAACTGTAGAAATGGAAAGTAAGGAAAAAAGTTTGGAAAGACTATGTTAAACTTGCTCAGCTTTACGAATGATTTGTATTGGAATGTTCACCTCCTCTAAGCTGAAATCCTGGTTTGTTACATTGTTTTTGAACTGTTTGTAGGGAATGAGTACATTCTGGCTTTCGGTCACTTTAGGAGCCAGGGTGTGTGGTAAATGCCAAATTGTGACATTTCTTTATGCTCAATCTCGACACATTTCTGGTTGGGATAATAATCAACTCCTTGATATAATAGATTCTGTATAAAGTCATTAATGGCCAGAGTGATTTCCAGGACTAGTTTTGATCACCTAAAATGGTCAAAGAGAAATTTTCCTGACCTTTTCTTCTGTCTCCACACGGGTTTTTGATTCCGGGAATAAAGATTTTGATCATCAACACTTTCTATGGATCTCATAATTTTACAGACTTTTATCAATTCTGTCCTCAGCCTCCACCACTTCAGAGAAAACAACCTGAATTTTTCTAGCCTCTCCTTATAGCTCATACTGTCTAATCCAGGCAGCATCCTGGTAAACCTCTTCTGCACCCTCTCCAAAGCCTCTACATCCTTCCTGTAATATGTCGACCAGAATTGAATGTAATACTCCAAGTGTGGCCTAACCAAAGTCTTATAAAGCTGCGATGTGACATCCTGACTCTTGTAGTCAATTCCTTGACTAATAAATGTACTCATGTTGTACACCTTCTTTACCACCCTATCTACTTGCATGACCACTTTCAGGGAGCTATGAATTTGAACCCCAAGATCTGTCTATATATCAATGCTGTTCAGGGTACTGCCATTAACTGTATACTTATCCTTATCACATGATCTCCCAAAATGCAGCTCCTAACACTTACTAGGATTAAACACCATCTGCTATCTCTCCACCCATATCTGCAACTGATCTATATACTGCTGTATCCTTTGACAATGTTCTATATTATCCACAACTCCATTGAACTTTGTAACAAAGAAAATTGAATACTGGTATAAAACAACCATGATGGTAGAGTTGAGAATGCTTTGTTTAGCCTGCTCTGATTAGACCACGCTTGAATATTGTGCCCAAATTAAGGAACAAAAGAAACACTCAAATCTCCAAAGAGATGGAGACAAGAGACAACAGGTCGATTTCTTACATCAGGAAAGACTAGATCTCCAAGGTTTACTAGGAAATAAGCTGTACAGAATAAAATAATTCTTGAACAGGATAAGATTTACCCTGCACTGTGCCTGTGGTATACTTAGCTTTGAGTGATTGATGCTAAACATCAGTCTAAAAAGGTTGATACATGTTCCATCATCCAACTCTGTTGTCAATAAAGAAGCAGGAAATGTTGACCAAGAGAGAAGTAAAATTAACTTTGAACAACATATTCAGCAGTATATATCTTCGTCACCCACACCACCCCAAAACATCACCAACTCCCAGTCCCTTTTCTTCATACCATCCTTGAAGCAAATGTTCGTATTCCACAACAGAAGTCAATTTCAACAGTGTGGGGTTTGGATATCCTCAGTGGCCATTCTTTTCTTCTGAATTGGAGTTAGGTAATTGGATGCAACACCTCAGGCAAAGAATGAAGGCTATTGGGTGCTTACATTGATAGCCCATATCTGCAACTGATCTATGTCCCACTGTATCCTTTGACAATGTTCTACACTATCCACAAGTTCACCGGTCTTTGTCTCGTCTACAAACTTACTAACCCACCCATCTATCAAAGTCATGAATATATCACATATAAAACATAAAATCCATTGCTTTATGCTTTTTCTCTCTAGGTGTGTCTCATAGTTTATAGCCTTCATGAATTCTTTCCTCCTTTAGCCTGGTTTCAATAATCATTCTCCCCTACTTTCTTCTTCCATAAGACACTGCTTCAGCTCCTAAACTTCCCCAAAACTGCTTTAATGCTGGCTCTGCAATATTCCTATTGAATAAATGGTATTTACTTGATGTTTCTTGCTGTGATCAAAGATATAGTTGCACCACAGAAGTAGTTTTTATTCTTAATTATCTTTAAATTCATCTTTTTTGCTCTTCCTTTGATTTTATTTTTATTCATTCATTGGGAGGTTGGCATCACTGCATCGGCCAGCATTTATTGCCCCCAGTTTTTCTTGAGAAGGTGCTGGTGAACTTGTTTCTTAAACAGCCGCAGTCCATGTGCTGCTGGTGGATCCAAAATACAGAAGGAGTTCAGCCACGATGAATGAACAGTGGTGTATTTCCAATCAGGATGGTGAATGACTGGAAGGAGAACTTACATGGGGCCATCACCATCTGCAGGTGCTGCCTTTGACCTTCGATATGGTAATGGTTCTGTGTTTGGAAGGTGCTGTCCATGAACCCTTGTTGAATTGCTATAGTGCATCTTATAGATGGTAGACATTACTGCTACTGTGTGTTGGTGGTGGAGGGAATGAGTATTTGTGAATGTGATGCCAGTCAAGCTGATTGCTTTGTCCTGGATGGTGTCAAACTTCTTGAACACTATTGGAGGTGCACTGCTCCAGGGAAGGGGGGAGTATTCCAGCAGTCTCCTGACTAATGCTTTGTAGGTAGAGAATAGGTTTTGGACAGTTAGAAGGTGAGCTACTCATGGAAGGATCCCTAGCCTCTGACCTGTTCTTGTAGCCACAGCACTTATATGGCTAGTCCATTTCAGTTTCTGATCAATGGTAACTCCCAGGATGTTGATAGTTGGGACTTACAATGACGGTAATGCCATTGAATGTTAAGGATGGTTAGATTCTCTCTTGTTGGAGATGGTCCTTGCCAGGCACTTATGAGGTGCGAATATTACTGAATATTATTCCATGACTTGTAATATTTGGGCCTAGACTGCTACTGTATCTGAAGAGTTGTAAACAGTGCCGAATACTGTGCAGTAATCATCCTTACCTCTGACCTTAGGATAGAAGGAAGGTCATTAATGAAGCTGCTGAAGATGGTTGTTACGTAACTATGTAATTCACCTTACGACAAAACAAAATCTAACTTATTTACTTTGGGGCTTTATGAAGCTAAAGCACTCAACAAACGTTATTGTGTCAACATTAGTTTAACAGTGAACGAGAGCCACAGAGTGATTTATGTGATTGAATGTCACGTGTTTGCATGTGTTTAAATGTCATCATATGATCAAATGCCAAATGATCAAAGCTCCAGGAATATGTCAAACTAGAAATCGCAACTATAGTTATTATTGGCGTTTAACAAATTAAATCTCACACATTAACAGAGCAGGTGACTGCTCACCCTACAATTTAGAGCTTTCGGTTTCAGGATTATATGAAGTAGAAAGCATGCCATGTTGGTTTTGATGAATGAGTCAGGTTGGCAGTGTATCTTTTACATCTTCTGTTCAGACCTTTCAAAGGTCAAGATTCACATTCCTTTTGTTCCGCATCAGATGGAATTTCATTGCCCTTTCAATTATTCACATCTGACTAAATCCCACCATTTGTGCTCTACCAATCTGAGTCCAGAAGATTGTCCATTTAAGATAACAAACTGATCAAGCAGACTTCATTCATGCATGTTGCATGAGCTTTTCTTTTATGGAATAAGTTGCACTTCCAAGTGCTCTTCACCTTCTGTTGCGTAATATCCACAAAGAACATAGAACTGTACAGCACAGTACAGGCCCTTCGGCCCACGATGTTGTGCCAAACTTTTACCCTAATCCTAAGGTCTATCTAACTCCCACCCCTACCTTATACTATCATCCATATGCCTATCTAATAGCCGCTTAAATGCCCCTCATGAGGCCGTCTCCACTACCCTCTCTGGCCATGCATTCCGCACTCTTACCACTCTCTGAGTAAAGAACCTACCTCTGACGTCTCCCCTATATCTACCTCCACTCACTTTAAAACTATGCCCCCTTGTAATAGCTACCTCCATCCTAGAAAAAAGTGTCTGGCTGTCTACTCTATCTATACCTCTGATCATTTTGTACACGTCTATCAAGTCACCTCTCATCCTTCGTCGTTCTAAAGAGAAAAGCCTTAGCTCTCTCAGCCTTTCCTCGTAAGACCTTCCCTCCATTCCAGGCAACATCCTGGTAAATCTCGTCTGCACCTTTTCCAACACTTCCACATCTTTCCTGTAATGAGGTGACCAGAACTGGACTCAATACTCCAGATGTGGCCGAACCAGGCTTTTGTACAGCTGGAGCATAACTTCATGGCTCTTGAATTCAATCCGTCTATTAATGAAAGCTAACACACCATCAGCCTTCTTAACAACTTTATCCACCTGGGTGGCAGCTTTCAGGGAACTGTGAACATGAACCCCAAGATCCCTCTGCTCCTCCATACTCCCAAGAATCTTTCCGTTAACCCTGTATTCTGCTTTCAAGTTTGTCCTTTCAAAATTAATCGCCTCACACTTTTCAGGGTTAAACTCCACCTGCCACTTCTCAGCCCAGCTCTGCATCCTATCAATGTCCTTTTTTAAATTAGAACAGCCCTCCACACTGTCCACAGCGCGACCCACCATCGTATCATCCGCGAATTTACTAATCCACCCCTCTACTCCTCCATCATTTACAAAAATCACAAATCACCTTGTGGTACACCACTCGTAAATGAGCACCATGTTGAACATAATCCCCCATGAGATACTAGAGGACTGCTGTGCAATTTTCATGGGGAAGCATTAGCAACTCCAGGTGAAGAGGGGAAAAGATTGGCAAAAAATTGAAGGTATTAATGAAAAAAGTTTAATCTTAATTTTGAATTTACAATATAATCAGATTTGGATAACAATTTCATTATTAATAATTACCGATCGGATGTAAAATTACAGCGTATATGACGTGGGGTTCTGGTTTGCAATCAGTAATTTGCTGATTTTTAGATGGTTCAAATGACTCCCAGATCCTTGGTTCTGACACTGGACTTATTTAGGAATGTGAAATGAAGAAGGCAGAAGACAGGTGTTTCAGCGCAGAAGAATCTCTGCATTTATTTAAATACAGAAGGTAAGTATAATACAAGAAATAAAGGCAAATGTAATAAACAGTAAAATTCACCAATCAACTATACAGAGGACAGTAATTAAATATGCTCTTAAATTAAAGACAGGTTAAACATTATTAGAAGCTAAATTGTAGTTTTAATCACTGACACTTTCATCAGGCTTCCTATCCTCGGGAGTTCCCTGTACTGTCAGTAACCACCTTCCCCTCGCTGCCAGCTAGGCTGGATACTTTGAAGTCTTGGGAGTTTAAGCTTACCAGTGGGGAAAAAAGCAATATTGAAGTACAGCTGGCCGTTATCACTTGCCGCACCTAGTGCATCTTTGAAGACTTCAGCTGGTGCAGGCCTTCATTCTAGGTTGAGTCCACTGATGCGGTAGGAATCGCTTAGGATTTATCGAGTGAGTACTTGGTCTTCCTTAATTTCTGGTGCTTTTTGTGGGCCGGTTTTCACTTTAGGATGTGATTGAGGCCTTGTGGTGTCAGCCAAGTTGGTGGTTTTTGGAGTGTGTGGGTTCTTAGGTCTGCTGGTCGTGGTCGGTTGCTATTGATTCCCCTCGTATAGAACAGGCCTGTGTCAAGTAGGCTTCAGAATTGTTGTTCAGATCCCTCTTCTGGCGGTAGCAGTGCAGATAGCTCTTGGGGAGAGAGCTCTTTTGGATCCCTCTCCTGGGAGTAGCACTGGAGATAGCTCTTCGGATGAGGTCGGGGCCTGCAATTATACTCATTGTGGGCCTCTTATCTTCATGCCAAATCTGCACTTGCCATTGTGTTACTGGTGTTCCCTTTGAAGGCAGTTGACTTCCTGACAGTTAAGAGTATATGGGAATGAAGAAGGGTCCTTTTTCTGAAGAAGGGTCTAGGCCCGAAACGTCAGCCTTCCTGCTCCTCTGATGCTGCTTGACCTGCTGTGTTCATCCAGCTCTGCACCTTGTTATTAGGGAATGTACCTTGATTGAGGTTGAATGCACCATATCTCTGTGAATTAATGTTATTTTAAGTTGGATGTCTGGTATCTGTAGAAGTTCCAAGATGTCTGGGTTTAGTAGCCTGAGGTGTAAAAGGGTTAGTTTTCAGTATAGAATGTTAGGTCTGGTTGATTGTTCTCTTAGAGTCAGGTGAGAATTGGATTTTTGGGCTGAACAATGATTCCAGGCAGCTATATCTGTGTCTGTGTATTTTTCGCAGGGCATAGCCCAGTTGTGTTGTTTCTTACTTTTAAAGGTTTTTGAAAAGTCTAGGGTTTTGGTCCAGTATTTTAGGTGGTAGGGAATTTTGCTCAATCCTACAATGAAGAAGTTGCTCCTTTGTGCAGCTCCTTTATTCTGATGAATAATTAATATATCGATAGCTTCACATTACGATTATAGTCTGCTTTTAATTCAAAATTGCTTCATTCAAATAATCTGTTATTTGTATATGAAATCATGCACAGAAAATCATTTTCTGAACACATTATTAAATAGTTTAACTCAAATCATTGAATAATTGGATTTCTTCTAATGTAAACCCAAGTAAATTAATAATTACTGTGTGACCTCTATCACTCATAAACCTACAGATGACTTTTGGTCAAAAATGATAGATTTGGAGCAGTCCTTTTAGGACATCAATGGATGTGAGACACAGAAACTGAAAAGCTTGGAAACACTTAGCAGGTCAGATGGCATTGGTAAAGAAAGACAAGGCCTATAAAATGCAAACGCATGCGACTAGTTAGTTCAATTTGTACAGAATTTATTTATATGATGAATAAAACATTTATTTTGTTTTCTAAAATTGAACCACACCTAACAAAACTAAACATGCTCCACGTATACCATGTTCAACTTGCTTCTCTGGTGATGAAGGTGGGTATGTACGAAAGGATATTTTTTATACCCCTTATACACTTGCATTGAAAATACAGCTTCACAATAGGACATTCAGGCAAACCAGGTTTGGTGATTTTTATACTCCACTCAAACATCCTCGATTCTTTTCCATTTAACTCCATCAGGATAATCTTTCAATAGTATCTTCTAAATACCATCTCAAGGAACAAGAGCAGCAACTAAATGGGAACATCATCATCTTCAAGCTACACATCATCTGACTTGGAACTATATCACTGTTCCTTCACTGTCACTACCACAATCCTGAACCTCCCTTCCTAACGGTACTATGGTGCACCCAAATCATAGGGATTGCAGCAGTTTAACAAGTAGTTCCCACTACCTTCTCAAAGACAATGAATTTTGGCATAAATTTTGCTATCCACCCACATTTTATGAAAAAATACATGCTTGTAGAGCCTTGCCTTTAATGTATCAATGCTATTTGATTCAATTGTTCCCTGTTCTAGCAAGCTCCACAACCTCACCATTCTCTGGTTGAAGAAGTTTCTCCCAAATTCCTAATTTGGTTTCTTTATGAATACATTGGCTTTAGTTCTTTGATGTGAGTTACTAGGAAGTTGACCCAGTGATTCATAAAAATCTAAGAAATAGGAGCAGAAGCCTGACAGCCCCTGAAGTCCGAAGAAGGGTCACTTGATCCGAAACATTAACTCTGCTTTTTCCTCACAGATGCTGCCAGACCCGCTGAGTTTCTACAGCAATTTCTTTTCTTAGTTTTACATTTCCAGCATACACTGTACTTTGTTTTATTTATCTGATTCCTTAAAATTGTAATTATTGTTGTAGATTTAAAAAATATATATATTGCTATTACCTTTGTCTCTTTCATTCACTCTTAATCCTATCTTTCGATCCCATTCTTTGTACTGTCTTCTGTACCTAAATTGACATTCTAGTTTCCAGGTTCAGTCTCTATATCGCTGCTCATTAACAATTCTCCAACAATTGAAGAAATAAACAGTTGTTTGCCCCACTTATAATTTCTAGACACTTTGGAGAGGGTCCTGTCATTTTTAGCTCTCTGATTTACATTCAACTCCAGTGCTAAATCCCATAGGAACTCCACTTGTAATATAATGTCATTCATTCTCTGTTGAAAGCAAAGTCAGACCCATTGCATTTGTCATCATTTTACAATTTGATGCATGGGGTCACCGCTACAGCTTTTGAACCATTACCCATCAACCACAAAGACGCCCCATTACTTTATTATTTTGTGAAATCCGGCAGTGTACCATCTGGTCTACGTGCAAGTGAGACCAATCACTACATAGAACAGTTCCTAGTCTGAAAATGAAAAAAAATCTTCTACAAAAGAAATCCCCAGGGAAGTTACCAGGAGATTTCTGACAGCTCTATTGCTGATTATACTTGAGAAGAAACATAACAGTTTTCTTGGGAACAATAATGATATCGTTGAGGTAATTAATTGAAGGGAGTTAAAAGTGACAGTAGGCAGAAGACAAGTGAATCAGATCAGCCAAACAGGAATTTCACTGCTGCTCGATAGGACAATTTGCTAACAGTGTTAAGAAGGATGGCAGTGGAATTTAGCGAAGATGCCTCTGGCATATTAGCAGTGTGTTGCATCAAAATTTAATCAAGATAAGGGGTGTAGGAGGTGACTGAGTTCAGCTTATTATTGAGGTTTTAGAAAATAATGCCAGTCTGATTTTACAAGCTTGATACAAATTCTCAATATTTGCTGTGAGCTTCCCATTAAAGCAAAGATGTCACCAAAGTCCAAGTTGCACTTAAAATTAGGGCATTGACAGAACAAAAATGTGGTGGCCTTTGGGTTGACCTTCAGCCTCCATTTCTTGAGCAGATTTCCATTCCTAGGTATCAGAAACAAAAGAAAAAGACAATTAAGATGCCTATGCTATTGGGCCACAGATGTAGAGACACTTAATTCCAATGACAGATATTTTTAAACCAACCTGTTCAGAGAAGTTATAATATGCCTCTGCAGCAGGTCAGATTGAAACCAGGGCTCCTGGCTGAGAAGTAGGGACATTACCACTGCACCATAAGGGCCCCCAGTTCTACTGACATTAAAAGCAGCCACTTCTGTTATTAGGGACAGCCTGATGAATGTAACAACATCCATTTGTGTAGCTTTTAAACAGTGGTGTATTTGTTGTTTTTGGTTCCATATGTTACTTATTGTTCAATAGTTCTGTTTTCAATACCGAGATACAATATACAAGATATTACTTTTTCCTTCTGGGTAACAAGAGGAGAGAACAGACTGGAGTTGAACTGAACAATCAAATACAAATAATCAGCACAGACTAACTTCTTCAATAAACAGAAGACCAGAAATATAACAGTAATAATCCATTGACTACTTCGAATTATAACAGCTGATGTCATAAATTGGGACTTGAACCTAAAATGAACTGATCATTTTAGAATGATACTTTGCTTTAAATGAATGAAAATATTTTGTCAATGAGGTTTTAAAAGAAAGAAATCTAAACAATTGTTACCCATGTTATTGGAAGTAGAAATTGAGAATTTAAAAAGCTTTTGATTTAAGAAGAGAATGGACAGCTTGTTAACTAAGGAATGCACTGCCAAAACATGCTAAAAAAAAGCAGAGATTATATGACATTAAAAGTACTTCATTCTCATCATGCCTTGAAGAAGATGTGAGACATTGTATTATGATTCTTTTTACCACCTCAGTCACAAGCTCTCTATTTTTATTAAAACACGTTTCCATTAATTCATAACTTGTTACTAATTCATTCACCAGCACACTATTTACTTTACCGTGTTTCTATTCACTCGTTCATAAACTGCGTTTTTGTATTACATTTTTACTCTTACAAGATAAACTAATTAAACATCCCTTCTAACCCATTACCGTTTCTTTACACCTTTCAATACTTATCAGACCATGCTACAAGCAGTGTTTACAACTGTTTCTGTATCAAATGCTACCCCTGAATTAGTGTTAATACTGTAACCTACTCAGAACAATGCCATCCCTGCCTTTGTGTCTCCATAACTCACTCAAAACTACGGAAAGATTATAATACTATTTCGCCCTTAGCAACTATATTTTGGGACCTGAATAGGTTGCAGAACATCAAGCAGTTTCCTCCCCTACTACGTACTTTTTAGATACAGAGTAAATAGGGCTGTTGCTCCCTTTAAGAAACTGACTATCAAAACAGTGCTTCCGTGAAACTGCATGAATGAGTGTGTAAGAGCTATCAAAACCGGCAATAGTAAATGCAATCTCATGACCCAGCTGTGGGAGATCAGTTTGGTATCATCTACATTTTTATTTAGTACACGTATAATTTCTCCCTTATTTAGATCATATAGGTCTGGTATTTTTACTAACATTACTAACTTTAAAGACAAAAGGACTAACACCTCTTAATTACGCTAGTTCAGACCAGACAGACATTCTAATCCCAACAGGAGCAACAGCCAGCATTTAACAAGTCCTTAAATCATCTCCTGCTTCCCCAGGACAGATGTCATGCCAACTTTTGTGTACCATACATAGAACTATGTAACACCACAGTGCTAAAATTTTAATAGATGTAAGAACTGTATATAAAAGACACTACTGTAAAACAATTCTTCAGATTTCATCACCACCTTGAACTATGGTACTGCGAATGTTCAATAAAGAGCATTTTTCTGAAGAAGGGTCCTGACCCAAAACGTCAGCTTTCCTGCTTCTCTGATGCTGCCTGTCCTGCTGTGTTCCTTCAGCTCCACACTGTATTGAGCAAATAACAAAGAAGCTATTTTTGCCACTCACCGATTTTGATTGCTACTGAAACATGATCCCCCACTTTGGTGTAGCTGGCAGGATCACTGGGGACACCATTCCAGTAGTAAGAAACGTCCTTCATAGAGTCTTCTCCTAGTCCCTGAACAACCCGTGAGTTGGCCACTTTTCTAATTCCGCCCATCCAGACTTCCAGCGCTCCAAATCGGCTGAAATTGCCTACGATGCGAGTATTCAGGTGACCATGAGTGACCCCAGTTAGCTACCTGCAAACTCCAAATGCGGGTTGGCCCCTCCTGGCATAAATGAGTTAAAAATGCTGCAATAGTTACAGAAGTACCTTGAAGTACAGGTTCTTGTTAGGGAAAACCCTAACCAAAATTGGGCAGAAATACAATATTCTCAAAGGACAGTGGACCCTAGATGATGTGAAATGGTTCTGGGGGAGAAACCACATGACAGAAAGATAAGGACAGAACTAAATGGTCCATTACATTAGTGGGACAAATCTGCCAAAGAAATGAAACCATGCCTTGATCAGCCCATGATCATGAAATAAACAATCTTAAAAAGCGACTAAAAGCTGTGCATGAACAGATGCAAAAGGAGAGATCAAAGCGAGAAAAAGCTGAACTTGAAATCAGGAGCTTGAGAAAGAAAACAAGAAACTGAAGCACAAAATAACAGTCCTGTCAGTTTCTTTCCCGGTTCCCAAGCCCACGCAGAATTTGTATCCAACTACTCGCGACATTCAGGAAGTGGTTAATCAAAACCTAGCTATTGCCCTTTGGAAACAGAGGGACGAGAATGATGGTCCTCTAGCAGTGAAAGCGATGAGGACTGTTTGTCCTTGACACCATTTTTACAACCCCTTAAAACCTAGGAGGTAAAAATAGAGAAAGTGGTAAGGCAAAGGTTAGAGGATGGCACTGAGGTGGATGTTCCAGTAAAATGGACTGTGCATGGACCTGTGACTCCTGAAAACATTGCTAGGTGGTCTAAAGAAATGTCTCACCAAAAGAAGGAGCCAATGAATGCATGGGAATGCCTAGACCAGTTCAGGGGAATATATATGCTCCATCCCTGGGACAGGGTACAGATTCTGAATGTCATTGTCACTAAAAGAGAAAGATGCCTTCTCCCTGAAGCAGTCAAAGGTGCCTTGGAGAGAACGAGCAGAAGCTACAAGCTGGGCTGGGCAGCAATAAAACATTGGTTACAGGGGGATAGTCCACCTAAGATCAATTAGATGAAAGTCAGGGCTTGCTGTCAAAAAGCTACAGAGGAAGTTCCAGAATACAAGGAAAGGTTTAGGACGACCTGGAAAGAGTATGCAGGAGTCCCAAATGTGCAGGACGGTAGTGATTTTGAAGGTCGTGAATATGGCCCTTGAAGTCTGCTTTTGTAGCTGGACTTAAACTTAAGCTCACTAAGATGATAAAGCTCACCAAACGAGTCTGGGACCAGAGGGAAACTAATTATTATGAACTGCTGGACAGAGGACACCAGGGTTGACTGAGGTATGGGCACCAAACTGTGAGTCCTACTGACAGGAAAAATAGGACAGACCCCCAGTAACCCTGGAAAGACCCAAGACAAATGCCCAGGGAAGTGTTACATCTGTGGGAAGGGAGGACAATAGACCAAAGGGTGCTGGCAAAAGGGAAAGGGATGAAGTCACCCAATAAGCAATAAGAGGAGACCCGGAGAGCTGGGTGTAAGACTGAACAGTTTAAGGAGCTAACCACCAAGCCACAGCAGAAGCTGCTGAAGATAACAAAAAAACTGAGAGACCCCGCTCTGTGCCCTATACACTCCCACTGGCTTTATGCCAGCAGAGGGGAGACAGACAATACATGATCATGAGGGTGGGCGACCTGGACATTGAGTGCCTTTTGAACACAGGAGCAGAGTTGATGCGCCTACCCCAGAAGTATGAGACCAAATTCTCACTAGACAGGACAATGAGAGCAGTTAATGGAGCATGAGCTGACAGGGTCAAAATTAAAAGGACCAAACCCATGTACATGGCATTCGGCCCCCATGGGTTAGTAACCTTTGTGCGGGCAGGACCTGTAGCCCAGTTGGTTGTCAGAATGGATATGCTCACCCAAATAAATTTGTCTTTACATTTCGATGATGGACAGATAATGTGGTCCATCAGAACCCTACAAAGGGAAGAATTAAAAGATCACTCCATCTGGGCTAAAGACAAGGACGACTGCGGGTTACTGCAAATGGAACATGTGACTTTTACAGGGACACCTCCACCTGGCACTAAACAGTACCCCATCAGCCCGACATCAATTGTAGGAATCTTCCTGATATTTCAGAGGTTAGAGGAGAAAGGGATTTTGGTAAAAACCTATAACACCTCTAACAGCATGGTGTTGCGAAAGGCAAGTGGAGAATGGCGATTAACTATAGATAACAGGAACGCCAATCAATGCATCGATCATAAGGTCCCACAAGTAGCTGATCCACCTACTACATTCAGTGCTTTAACACCAGACCACAAGTGGTTGTCAGTCATACATATAGCTAACGGCTTCTGGTCAGTACCCTTAGCACCTGGAGTACAGTCGTGGTTTACCTTTACTGTACGACAACAACAGTACACATGGACCCAACTCCCACTGCGATTCCACAACAGCCCGATGGCATACCATATGGCCTTACAAAACCACCTCTATGAAATGCTGCCAACCGAGTCAATTATCATTCAGTACGTGGATGACATACTGCTAGCTTCAGTAATGGAAAAGCAACATGAGATAGACCGTAAGACCCTCCTAAATGACCTGCCATGAAAATGTAATTAGGCAATCTTTGAAAAGGCTCAGATTGCCCAGAAAGGGGTAGTCTAAGGACAGAAAATCTCCCATGGGAAATGGGAGGTCACCCAAAGTCAGACTGCAGTCATACAGGCTGCCAAACTGCCTACGACAATTCGAGAACTGAGGGCTTTCCTGGGTCTGTGTAACTCTAACCGGAGTTCGTTTGATTCATATACTCAACTAGGCCAGCCCCTGACAGACATCCTGAAGGGGAAACAGAATGAAAAAGAACAAATTGCACTGACAAAAGAACAGGAAGAAGCCTTCCAGGACCTAAAGAGTGCTCTGTTCCGCACCAGCAATGGGGATCCCCAATAATGGAAAACTCTTTACATTATTTGTCCATGAGAAGGGGGGCTATATGGCAGCAGTGCTGGCCCAGGAACACAGAGGCAGGTTGAAAAGTGTTGGGTATTACTCAGGGAAATTGGACAATGTAGCTTTCAGATTGGGGCACTATTTGAGATTGGTGCAAGCTATGTGCATAGAGGTGGAAGTTACTGCAAATCTGGTGTTGGATCAGAGATTAATAGTTAAATGCCCACATGCCATACACACTTTGCTCCCAGGTAAATGCTGCCCAGTGGACCAGGTGGACAGCTGTCCTAGAAGTCCCTGACCAAAAATAGTTTGTGTGAGCCCCGTCAATTCAGCCACACTATTACCGATGCCTGCAGAAGGGGAAGGAGATAACAATGATTGTGCTGGAATCCTGCAGGAATTGGAGGACAATAACCAAACGATGAATGAGGTATTGCAAAACCCAGACCTCATCCTTTACAATGGCAGATCCTGTTTTGTGGGAAATCGTATGAGGAAAGCCAGATGCGCCGTCACGACACTCCACACTGTCATGGCATCGGGAATCCTATCCCCTAGAGCATCGGCATAGCAAGCAGAATTACCGGCTCTGACTGAAGCCTGCAGAATGGCAGAGTATCAGTCTGCCAACATTTACACGGATTCCCGCAATGCTTTTGGAGTTGCCCATGACTTTGGCCAACTATGGAAACAATATGAATTCCTAACGGCTACACCTACCCCAAACAGACATGGGAATGAAGTCAATGATTTGCTGGAGGATCTCTGGCTGCCCAAAGATGTGGCCATATTAAAGTGCAAAGCCCAGACTAAAGATAACACCATGGAAGCCCAGGGTAATGCCCTGGCAGATCAGACAGCCAAAAGATCCACATCCAATCACTCTTGCCAAGAGCCACAAGCGCACGTCTGCTAGCTTCGCCATTGAGACAGCAAAATCTTAAGACAATGCCGAATGAATATTCTCAAGAGGAGAAATGGGAATGGTTTGAAAATGAACAGGCTATACAAAGATGGAGTTTGGAGGCATTGAGAATCAAATCGACCAGTTGCACCCACTGTCTTGGTGCCATATCTGGCACAACAAATGCATTCCCGGGGACACTTGGGGCCTGAACAGTCGACAGCCCGGTTCTAGCGCAGTTGGTGGGGTCAAGGTTTTAAAAAGTATGCCCAAGCAGTGATGGAACGCTGCTTCACTTGCCGGAAGAACAACCCTACAAGTACCCGAGCAGAAAGCACCAGCGACTCCAGGGCTGTTCCAGCACTTGTAAGTTGATTATTTTTCACTCCCACGCTTTTCCAAATGGGTGGGAGTTTTCCAAATGGGTGGGAGCTGTTCCTGCGAGAATGGTCACAGCCAATTACACAGCCAAAGTACTGTGTAAGGATTACATATCCCGGTAGGAGCTACCCACCAGCATTGACTCGGATCAGGGAAGCCGTTTCATGGGAACAGTGTGTCAAGAGATTTGCTGGTTATTGAGGAATGACTGGAATGTTCACTGTCCATAACATCCACAATCATCGGGGCAGGGGGAAAGAATGAATCAGACCCCAAAACAGCGACTGGCTAAATACCACCAGGAGGGAATGTCCTGGCCCCAGGCTTTACCAATAGTTCTGTGCAGTGTCAGGACGACATCCAACAAAACAACAGCTCTGAGTCCATTTGAAATAGCGACAGGCAGGTCAATGTCCCTACTTGGGACAATACCGAGGGCTGAATGTCATCTTATGAGTGACGCCCTATTGTGTTACTGCCAAGCATTAACAGATGCTGTAAGTTTTGCGTCCTCACAGGTATTTGTTGCCTGGAAGGACTCGCCGGAGAGAGGTCATGAAATTGTACCAGGCAAGTGGGTTCTTGCGAAAAAGATGCAAATGGAATGTTTAGGCGCAAAGTGGGAAGGACCATACCAGGTGCTGCTGGTCATCCAGCCGGCTGTCAAAGTCTGAAGAAGGCCTGGATTCATGTCTCCCACATCAACCAGGCATCCTACAACACAGCAGAACCAGACACTGACAGAACGCCATGGTGTCTACAGTCATTTTTCTCAGTTATGGCTATTGTTATTCTAGCTGTGTATGTTGTTTTCTCTTTTATGAAGCACAGTTGCCAACAAGCTATTAAAAGTATGAACTATCGCCAATTATGAGCCATGTCTCCACAAGCCCCTCCAACATCTAAAAGACCCATGTGCTACATTTGAGTTACGATAGGAAATGAGTGATTCTCTTCGAAGGGGAATCAAAAGGGGGGACTGTGAGATATTGTATTATGATTCTCTTTACTAACTCACTCACAAGTGCACTATGTTTACTACGCCACATTTCCATTCACTCGTTGATAAAACCGCATTTTCGTAGTACATTTTTACTCTTACAACATAAATTAATTAAATATCCCTTCTAACCCATTACCGTTTCTTTACATCATTCAATGCTTATCAGACCATGCTACAAGCAGTGTTTACATCTGTTTCTGTATCAAATGCTACCCCTGAATTAGTGTTAATACTGTAACCTACTCAGAACAATGCCATCCCTGCCTATGTGTCTCCATAACTCACTCAAAACTACGGAAAGATTATAATACTATTTCGCCCTTAGCAATCATATCTCGGGACCCGAATAGGTTGCAGAACATCAAGCAGTTTCCTCCCCTACTACGTACTTTTTAGATACAGAGTAAATAGGGCTGTTGCTCCCTTTAAGAAACTTACTATCAAAACAGTGCTTCCGTGAAACTGCATGAATGAGTGTGTAAGAGCTATCAAAACCGGCAATAGTAAATGCAATCTCATGACCCAGCTGTGGGAGATCAGTTTGGTATCATCTACATTTTTATTTAGTACACGTATAATTTCTCCCTTATTTAGATCATATAGGTCTAGTATTTTTACTAACATTACTAACTTTAAAAACAAAAGGACTAACACCTCTTAATTATGCTAGTTCAGACCGGACAGACATTCTAATCCCGTCAGGAGCAACAGCCAGCGTTTAACAAGTCCTTAAATCATCTCCTGCTTCCCCAGGACAGATGACACGCAAACCTTTGTGTACAATAGATACAACTATGTAACACCGTAAAATTTTAATGTATGTAAGGACTGGGTATAAAAGATGCTACTGTAAAACTGTACTTTGGATTCCATCGCCACTTTGAACTGTGCTACTACGGACACTCAATAAAGAGGATATTTTCGCCACTCACCGATCTGGATCGTTATTGAGAAACAATCCCACAGAGAGGAGCCTCAATATAGCAGGAAACCATTGAATATAGGGATCACAATCTTCTGAATTTTGCATGCTATCCAAAACAACATGCTTCCAAATCCACACCGAAAAATTATAGTCTGGAGGGTGCATTATACACTCAGTTTTAATCACTTTGCATCAAATAATTGAGGATTTGTATAGATGTTTTCAGTCATAAGTTACATGCCTTCAAAAATGCTAAATTAATTGCAAAGCATTAAACGTATTGCACTTGCTTCATGCCCATGATACTAAATGGACTGGCTGAAGTAGTAATGTAGAAATATAAAGGATGATGCTATATATTGGGCCAAACATGCTCTAACTCATAGCATCACCCTCACCAGTGTGTTGTACTTGATGCTATGAATGTATACTGCATGAGTATATGTACTCCAACACATGGTCATTCTCACATGGTTCTTTACAAAACAGAGAATAGTGAAAAATGCAACTTGTTCACTAAAATAATGCAAATTATACTGGAGTTTCTGAAAACAATTATTCTTTGCTTCCAGGCACAGATTACATCATTCCTATTTAAGTCATCAAATGATATTTTGAATTTTAAGCATTAATTTAGTTCAGTGTGAACAAGGAAGCCAAACCTCTCTGTCATTAGAGGTAACATGAGTAAGCTTTATCAGCTTATTTCCTTTTTTGTGATGTCTTACTGCTCACTGTATGTGAGAGACTGCTATCACATTAAGCATCCTTTGTGGTTTATCCTCTATAGATTTAGATTGTTGACCATTCCCAGATTATTAGTTGTCAATAACAATTCCACCATCAAAACCTATGTATTGATACATAAACAGCTTAGATTTCATTAGAAAATGACATCAAATTTAAGTAAAAATGAGTCAGCCATTTTGTTATCCAATTTAACATGACAACATCTGCATTTTAAAACCATTTGCAAACAAACTGCTTACATTTCAAAACAAGTCACCATTATACCATTTTTATTGAATTTTGGACAGACAGAAAAACCAAAACCCCTTTGATTTTGGACAGTATCTCCTTTCCTTCTGCTAATCAATCCCAAGTAACTTGGTAGGCAACAGTCCATCAGAAATTAAAGCAATTTTAACATTAATGTAACATGTGCTGACATAAGACCTGTCGTAACCAATACCCGTACTTTTATCTTTTTCAAACAAACAGCAAATACATATTTGTACCCAAAACCTTAGCAAGGAGTTGATATAGACTATGATTATTTTTAACATACAGTTCCCAACATTACAATTACTCCAGGCTATGAAACGTAACAGTAATCTTATATTCTCAACGAACATAGAGACAATAGTCTTATCATTGCAGATCCAAGTCCATGCAGTGAGTAGTTGCACACTTGTGTTTGTTTTTGTGCAGTACATTTATTCTGACAGTGAAAGTGAGTGCAGCACTTTTGAGATCAAGCATACATAATCAAATTAAAAACACGGTTGATCTGAGCCACAATTTGAACTACTTGAAAATTTGAGCAATTTACTATTTGTTTTATTCAAGTGGAGGTTTTTTTGTCAGAAATTCCTGCTACTTACTTGGCCGCAACCAACACTTCAGTCTAGATATTAAGGCTATTACAGTAATCGTTCATCTCCTTGGTCAGAATAACAATATTTTAAAAGAAACATTCTAATTGGCACAGTGCTCCTTACTTTGGACATTGGTAGCAAATATTTTGTTCTTTCTGCTGAAGACTTGTTGTATAGGGATTCTGCTCCAGATATTTACGATGTTCAAAAACAAGGTGAATACATGAGTAATGTTTATGAGGAGATAGGATCAGATAGATTTAAGAGTCACATTTAATAACTAAGGAGTCAGCTTAAATGTTCAGAAACCTTATCTTTTCCCCAGAGAATTGTGGAACAGGAGGTAGGGAGTAATTAAAAAAAGTACTGTTAGATGGATTTCTGAAACAGTTGCCAATAATTGAATTCATTTTTGCTTTCTTTGCCTCTCTGGACAAGAGGAGAATGGTGCATGGGGATAAAATCAACCAAAGGACAGGATGGTGAGTTGAGCATTGCATAGGCATTTTATCCCCAAAACAGAAACATAAATGGGCTGAAAGGGAAGCCTGCAAGCTTCAGGAAATACTTGCCAGTCAACAAGAATCAAAAACACCACATTTTCTATAATTTCACAACCCTGAGTTTTTATGCTATTAATATTTATACCAAAGCAAACTGGCACTCAGATTTCAATAAAACACTGTCTTCCATTTTTTTTGTAACACATCATACGTTTACATCAGCCCATTTTGTGGAACAAGTATACCCATGTAAAAAGTGCAAATATGTAGGAGTGAACAAAAATGGTTTTAAAAAAGAGCAAGGTTGAACAGAATTGACATAAGTGGTAAATATAGTCATCCCAGGAGTAAGCAGCATTGATTTCACACCATGAATATTTGCATAATCACTATTATGGAAGGATTAAAATACAGAGCATAAGAGACAGCAAAAAAGAAATGGCACTTGGTGGTATTGCATTTTGGTTGTTCTTTCTCATTAGGGTAGTTCATTAATTCAGCTTCAAGGATATTAACCTCAGCATTATGCAGTTTGGTTACACTGAGACTGCGTGTTGCAACAGACAAAAACATTATAAATAAAAGTGAGGCAAAGCAATGTATATATTGCAGGATCCTGCTGTTTTACAATATTAATAGAAAGGATTCTAAGAATGCCCAGACTTAAAAAGTCTCTTTGAAAGGGCACTACCACCTCATAGAATGCTGCTTTGTATTTGACCAACATTTATTGCCCATTCCTGTAGAAGATAGTGGTGAACTGCTTTCTTGAAGTACTGCAGTCCTTGGGATGAAGGGACACTTACTGTTGTTAGGAAAGGAGTTCCAGGGTTTCGGCTCAGTGATAGTGAAAAGAAGAAAAACCAATAAAACTTGTGAATGGTGTGAAGTGATCCTATTTGACTTGCACACTTTCAAAGGGCTCCAGTATGATCATTATGTTCCATTTCTAAGTATTACTGTATTTTTGTAACTGCTTTTTTACCTTTCTGGGCTAAAAGGCTGACATAATTCTAAATTAGGACAGCATGCACCTTGAAGGGAATCTTGCAGGTTTGGAAGATGCTTATGCAGGAGCCTTTGTTGCATTTGGCAAGGTTGCAGTGCATTTTGTAGATGGAACACACTGCTGCTGCTCTTCTGCCTCTGTGTGGAGGGAGTAAATGGTAAATGTTATGGATAGGATGTCAATGAAGCAGGATGCCTTGTCTCGGCTGGCTGAATTCTCTCTTGTTTGAGATTGTAATTGCCTGGCACGTCCAATGTGCATTAAAGTACTTTGACAGTCTTGTGAAAAATGTGTACGCAATCAGTGATAACAGAAGTGTAATGTTTCATTGCCACTGTCTGATTGCCATTTCAAGGCTTAAGATTAAAATAAAAGTAGTCTGCTCAATATAATAAAGACTTATCATTAAATTCAGCCCATCTTTCTCACCTACTTTCCTATTGTTTAGTCCATGTTAGAAATGATTTTCCTAAGCCTGTCATTACTAGATGTGATTTTCCCAGACTGATGGCCTTTGGAATGTCCTCTAAGAAACACGCTCCATCATCATACACCTCCCCTCATCTCCTGAAGAACTGGCTCAGACTGGAAACAGGTTAGTGAGGACTTAATATCCTCCAGTGCCCAAGAATTGATTTTTATGTGAACGTAACCAGTAATTGTCAGTAGGCAGTTTAGAGTGGATGGGGTTGGCATGGGCATGTGGGCGCGCATTTGAGCCAATTCTATTTTCACCCAATATTGGCAGTCAGGAATTTTTCAACAGTTAATAGCATTTTCCTTCTTCGTTTCTAGCAGCACAGGCAATGAATACAACTTTGTGCACCCTAAATGGAAGTCAGCTCATTCAGTCTAAACCAGGCATTGATGTTTCATGCTGCATGTGATTAGCAGCACATTAGTCTTTGCCTGCTAAGCGAGTAGACATGTGTTTTGCCACGGACTTTGATTTACTCTTAAGCAGAGGTCTTTCTTTTTGAATTTTCATCAGAATTTTCAGATCAGCTGTGAACTCATTGAATGGTGGAACAGACTTGATGGGCTGAATGGCCTACTTCTGCACCTATTTCTTAAGGTCTTATTTCCATAAGCATATCACAAAATACCCACTAGGCCTTAAGGCCAGCCTGCACTGCTGCCCATGTATAGATCAATGGGATTTTAAAATTAATTATTTGAAGCTATAGCTCACTAATCAGCAGCACATAACAGCTAGTTTATAGAGGTGTTGAGGTCAGTGAGAATCGCTACCAGCACAGCTAGCACATGCTTCCTGAAGCATATTTTATATTTGTGGTAAGTACTATTTAATAATATGATTAAAGTAAAAGAAAGATTCATATACATTTAAAACATTTCCCTCAATGCTAAATCATTTAGTGCAAAATAGCAAATGTTCCCAAAAATGTAAACTTTTTTCCAGTACAAATCTGGTTACAGGATGACATCAATTTAAGCTATATCTGGGTTGGCAGCCTAATTGCCAGTGGCGAGAAAAAAATAGAATAGCAAGTCCCTGCTGAGGACAGTAGAGGACACTATTGTGGCAGTTTGAAGCCTAGAATATTGATTAACAAGTTTATTTTTAGGCACATAAGAGAGGATCTGCAAGTACAGTTGCTGGTGCAAGGGGTACTCATAAGCTGAAATAACTGGCCACAAAGGACCATCTTATTCATACAGCATAGAAACAGCATCGCTGTACAAGCACAAATGTACACGATAATTGCAGATTGACTAATGGCAACAGTTTTCATGCTGTATTAATTGTGCAACCCACTGTCAATATTTCTTTGAGGGATTTTTATTACTCCAGAACAATGTCTTTAAGACAAAACACTTAATGAACATAAGTTAGTCAAATCAATTAAAGTGGCTGCAGATTATGGATTATATTTATTGTTCCTTGATTGTTTTCCTGCCACCCACTTCCATTGCCCAACATCATCCTGGGAGGGTTTGAGTCTTCTACAACTTTGCTGACACAGCTCAGTGGTCGTTCAATTAAATGAATAATTCCATCATACCATGCATGTGATGCCAGCTCACATGGCATGGCATGGCAGATCTTGCTCCCAAATTTGCTATATTACCAACACAACAAATCCTCGTTGAACCAATTGTTCTGTTGTCTGCAGTGTTAACTTGGAAGGAAATACAGTCATGAATGTTACTGCAATGACAACTTAAAAGTTTGGATTCCAAACCAATGTGACATTGGTTATTAACAACAAAAACAGATGTTGCTGGAAAAGCTCAGCAGGTTTGGCAGCATCTGTGACGAGAAAATCAGAGTTAACATTTCAGGCCTGGTAACCCTTCCTCAGAACTTTGGTTGTTGACTTGACTGAATGCAAATCTGAATTTACTGAGTTATTGGTTAGTAAAATGTACTAAAGGTTATTTCTGACTGATCCTTTTTGGAATATGCCAAAAAAACTTTTAAAACACTGTGAACTAGATCCTCTTTGGTTTTATACTTTCTAAGTCTCCTTTGAATGCTGAATGAAATACATCTTCCAAATTAAACTCTAACTGTTTAAGTTTCATTTTGGACTATATATATATATAGAAAGATGGAGAATAGATTTTCATACATAACCAACAAACCAACTGAAACTGTGGATATTTATCAAGATTGTAACTACATAGTGCGACTGTTCAAAATCATTATGAATAGTTCTTGCAAAAAATAAACAATGTAATAAGGCATATTAGACTAAAGCTGAAACCTGAGCCTAACTCCTATGATGCTGCTTGGCCTGCTGTGTTCATCCAGCTCCACACCTTGTTACCCCTGAACCTAACAGGCTTGTTTTGGTTGGCATAATTTGAATTAACAATGCAACAATAATCAACATGTGCCATGAAATTGATCAATGATGCCAGAAATTTGACAAAGTCTGGCTCAACAATGAATCAGACCGATATGAAAAATGATTTTTCTTTGTGTCCTAATTCACAAAATGAAGGAAAATGAGGTAATTCAAAGTGCAAAATATTTTCAGTGGGACTTACTTCAGATTTCAGGAATGTGCTGAAATATTTTGTGTAAGTTTAGCAGTAGGAATTTTTTGTTTAAATAGCCACAAAGAAGTTAAAAATTACCAGTTAAAAAATGACATAAAAGCCTATGTGTGCTTTTGGTTAGGCAATATTTCTTGTGGTGACTGATTCAGCTACTGGAATGCAGATTAGACCCTTGCTAAAATAGAACAAAATTGTTAAACTCAGCAATGATTTAACTATATATCCTAATATGAAAGTCATACATATTCAGCATTCTGATTCTACTTATGACAGCTTAATAAAGTTCTGGACTTACATTTTAATGAATCTTCAGATATGGTGCATCTGTTTAATTGATTCATATCCTCACATAGTTAATCATGTAGACACCAATTTGCTTAAGAAGAGGTCACAGACCCCTCCATTGCTTTCTCTGTCAATTCAGCACTAATAATTGCTCACAAGGTGTAGAATTAGACAGAGGCAAGATATTTATTTTGAGCAGATGAGAGCTGCCACATGATAGCTACACATGCAGGTTGGGGGATTCTGTGCGCATTGTACATAAAGCTCCGAAGGAGATCATTTTGTCACCTAACTACCATATCCTTAAATCAGTATAAACGTTGTCAATCCAGTTGATAATTTATTTCCATTTAAATTGAATGCTAGAGTAAGTAACTTATTGATTGAGATATCTGAGAGGTAACTGAATAGAAATTAGTTGATTTGGATGGATTTCAGCAAGGCATTTGGCAAGTTCTTACATGGCAGACTGGTTTAAAAAAATGTTCAAGACTCTCAGGCGATGTGGCAAGGTGGATATGAAATTGGCTCCATGGCAGGAAACAAAACGTAATGGCTGACAGCATTTTTGCAGCAGGAAGGCTGTTTCCAATGGGATTTCTCAGGGTACAGTATTTGTTGCCTTGCTTTTAGTGGTAAATATTAACGATTTAAATGTAGGCAATTGATCAAGAAATTCGCAGATGGCAGAAAAATTGGGCATATGATTGACAGTGAGGAAGGTATCTGGAGACTGCAGGAAGGTTTAATGAATTGGTCAGGTCGGCAGATAAGTGGCAAATGGAATTCAACCTGGAGAAGTGTGAGGTGGTCAAACAAAGAAAGGAATCTGCAATAAATGAAAGACTACTGAGAAGTATAAGTAAGTAAGGGACCTTGGAGTGAATGTTTGCAGATCCTTAAAGGTATCAAGACAAGCTAATAAGGCAATTAAGAAGTCATTTGGATTACAGAGGGTCCCCGATTTACAAGCACCTGACTTAAAAATGTTCATAATTATCAATGTGATCCCACCCAGGGGTGTACCTTTAAAGATCCAACATATGAACCTTCCCCGTATGTGCAAGTGGCTACTTTATCTTGTCCTGCATTGCATTTTGACTTGCATACAAATTGACTTACTGACTGTCTCAAGAACAGGACCTGTTTGCAACCTGAGGGTTGCCTGCACTTCTATTTGTTAGTTTAGGCATAGAATATAAGAGCAGTGGGCTTATGCTGGAGCCATATAAAACACTAAATTGGCCACAATTTGCACAACACAGATAGTGTGTTTAGCTCTGAAGACCTCATTACAGAAAGGATGCAGTTGCAAAAAAGATGATACAGAGGATGCTGTTAGATCTACAAAATTACAGCTATAAGAAAGGATTTGGGTAGAGTGAGGTAGGTTTCCTTGGAAAAAAGGAAGCTAAGGGGAGATTTGATCAAGATGTACAAAGTTGTGAGAGGCTTCGATAGAGTGAATAGGGCTAACACATTTCCCTTAGATGAGGAAAATGATTTCACTACTTGGGTGGTGATATCTGTTATTCACTGCCCGAAAGGATAGTAAAGGCAGAAATCTTGAACACATCGACAAGGTGTCTGGATATGCAGCCGAAGTCCGGTAACTTTCTGACATATGTACCAAGTGCTGCATTAAACTGAGAAGTTTGACTCTCACTTGGTGCAGACACAATGGTAGATTGGCTTTCTTTGGTGCTGTAAATTTTTCAAATTTTCAAAATATCAGAAGGGGAGAGATAAGTAGGAGTGTAGGAATAGAATGGGGGACAAGTGGCAGCGTGTGAATTATTCTTAGGAAGACTAGAACATTCACAATTGGTCAAATGGCCTTCTCTACTGTAACAATTCAATAATTCTATTTTGTGGATGTAAAACAGTGTAAATAATAAACTAGGACTGGTAATGTGATATTTTTCAGCATTAATTCATGTTGGGCGCTGAATATTTACATTAAGAGGTGCTTAGCTTTATTTAGAACCATGTTTACCTATCAAACAAAATTTGCGTCCCAACCAAAGGTCTATGGTACTCAGAGCCATTGCACTTTCCATGCATTAGGAACATCAAGAACTCAATTCTGCTGTATATCAGCAGTCTTCCCTGATATACAGCTGAAATACTTGAGTATCATATCAGGTGCACAGTTACAAATACAAAAATGAAATTGGGAACCCCAAAACCAGAAAAGGAACTTAATGTCAGCGGTATGGTCCTTTCATTTCAAAAGAACCATTCTCTACCTATGGATGCTTCTCTTTGTGTTCTGGTGAGTAATTATCAAAAGGCTTTGTTACATTAGATCAGCTCACCATGGGAAAAAAATCTCTAAGTGGAAAATGGGTAGGCAGCAGCTCTTCCATTCTTGCTGATGACCAACATTTGGATCTAAATATGTCTCACGAGTCCAGAAAATTTAAACAAATTGATCTTAAATCATTCTGCTAGATCTTCTAGCTTGGACACGCAGTCTAAGGTGCAGAACTGGTGGTGCTGTGCCAGAGACATTATTGGTTTTGCTCTGCCCTTCAAAGTCCAGCAGCAGCTACCTACAATTGCTTTAACGTCTTTGTCTAGCATTTCAGAAGCATCTGAACAGCATTTTCACCAGGCTCGAGGGTTATCAATTGTTTACGGTTTCTTCACTCAATATCAGATGTTAAAATTCATAGGCTCTACTGGTATCAGCAATATTGAAATACAGACGTCTTAATGGCTTGTGTAGATTTTCAATCAATGTGAAATTCCAATATCTATGTAAATTTTGAGCCAAATGCAAAATCTCTTCAGTGAGTTTTAAACCAAGTATCCAAAAATACATTTTACAAAAAAAAAGTCATCTTCAGATGATTTAAAATGGTAGATTTCAAAATCTATCTCATACTTAAAGGGCCTTATATTTTTTCTAAAGAAATCCAAAATTAAATCAATTCATTCAAACAAAACCCTTCTCCAAATGTTTTGACCTGTATGTGGCTGGCAAATTCTAGCTTGAATTGAATGTGAATAATATAACTGCATCTTGTTCAATAGTACTTTTAACAGAAAAGGAGTCATCTTGACTAATTTATGCTTTCTCAAAGCCATGCTGTATATTTGCAGGTGTGTGAAGCCTTAAATAAAATCTGTATTTAAAATAGACAGTTCTACTAGTAAATGTTGTGTTTCCTACAATGCACACGGGAATGGAAAACAGTTGTCCCATGGGGCAAACAATTCACTGGAGTTCATAAAGAGGTGGTGCACAATTTACAATAGATTGAGCTTCCAATAAAAAGAAATAATTTGATTTTTATCTCTTCTTTCTAATTCCCTGAATCAAATATCATGGTAAAATTAGAGCCACTATGAAAATATTCTGAAATTGCCTCTTGCAGGGTGTTCCGCAATTCTCTTTAAATCATAACTATGATATTTGGCAGGTTCTACCAAGTGTCACGGTTTGGATTTAAAACATTGGCTACATTTGCAACACACAAAACATATATGCACATCACAAATATTTTAACTTGCAATGGGTCTATACTTGTTAAGTACAAGCCAGAATTTTTGTTTAAGGTCACATAACTGGTACTATTATTACATCTGAACAACGTTCATCACCTCCTAGATCTTTGGATTAATTTCAAACTTTTGTTAATGAACTCACTTGCAAGTCCTGAATAGTTTGTACAACTACACGTACAAAATGAGATCTTCTGAAAGCACACAGTTTATGACCAAAATACCATATATCATACTCTCTGGGACAGTCTATTAAGGAAGACTTTATCGAGAAATGACAAGGTACCGAGTACATCCATTGTCTGACTCCCCTTCCTTAATCCCAATTCTTATCACTTATTTGCAGCATTCCATCTGCGCATGTATGCAATGTTTTTCTGCTAGGATAGCACAATTTCCAGCAAACTCTTTTGATTAGTTAAGATCTTCTTCACAACCTAGGTTGTGGAAGAATTCAGGTTTTGAGAAGATTGTGCTTAAACAGGTATAATATTTCAAATGCAGGCATGATTAATCCTCAGCTCTCCCTTGTCCTTCTCATCGCTGCTTTAATCATTAGAGTGTATTTTTGACAATTACAAGACATAGATGTAAAAAAAGTTTCTTCAATTTCTAAAGGATAGTTTTCTCATTCTTCTCTCTGTTTGAAAGTAAACAGTGCTTCAAATACACTCAGAACCACTTCTGCAAATTACTTTATAAAACTCAGGAACATTTTGTTCTCAGAGGTAAGTCTAAGTCTGTTTTTCTTAATGTATATTATCCTGACAGAATATTCTTTATTTGTATCTGAGCGAGGATGGGTTCATTATTGAGGAAACGCAGCACAATTTTCAGTGATAATCCACCAAGGAGAATTCTGCCTGCCTTGTGAAATATTACTTGTTTTTAATGCTACAGGTTGTCAGTACAGACCTGAACTGTCCAAGTGTGAAGGACGGCTGCACTTCACATTCACAAATCCCACAAACCGATCTGCCGTACAATGTCTTGTTTATTCCACTGACTCCTTGCACTTCTTCTTGTTGCTCATGTTTTAAAATCTGAAGAACTGGAAACAAATGTTTAGGTGTGTTTACACCTCATCATTCTGCCCAGCTTAACTCTTTTTCTGCAATTGTTCCTGTTCCTTTCTCTTCTGCTTCTCCTTCTGTTTTTCCAGCTTCTCCAAGGCTTTTCTTTCTTTCTCAACTGCTGTGTTCATGTCTTTAATTTTCCTTTTGATAGTCGCTCGATCCTGTGAGTTGATAACTCCCAAAGCCTGGGCAAAACAAGTAAAATAATCCTCAAATTCTAGCTTATAGGACATGACGAGCTTTTAAATTACTACAAGCCTCAAAAGTATCAGGGCTAAATGGAAGATGATTCAGCCATTAATGTAACTTTTCCATCTTAGTACTAAATTACCTTTTAAAATGCTCTAGTCTTTTTCAATCTGGAGCCGGTTGGTAGACTCTTCATTTGGACCAGCCAGATGGGCTACTGTGCTTTTTCTGATGCCACCACATATTTTAGTGCAATATTCTAAGCACTTTTCTCTACATAATCAGTGGCTGTTTTGATTGTATGCTTCAGCATTTTATGCCTTTGGTCATTGGCCTTTCTTTCTTTGCTTAATTTCAAGTTACAGTCTAGGCTCATTTCAGGGAGCAATTACTACTTCAATAAAATGGTCCCTTAATTCCTTCTTTCTGGGCTGAATAGTTTGACCTGTCTCTAAACATCTCTTATAGCTTATTCCCTATATAGTTGGGATAAATCTTCTTGCTCTTCTGTGACCTCATTCTAATGCTCATATATGTATCTGGATCACAATGAACAGTATTAAACCAGTAGGTTTGATTCCCCAAACAAGGAACATTGTTTGAGAATGTACAGTCCCCTTGATATTTAGCATCTACCCAAATCAAGGCTTTCAGTCTGCTCTTTGCAACCAGCACTCCCTGCTTATCACATGGAGAACCGCTGGAAGCTTTGCATGAGCATTTTGGAGAGAGCACATCCTGAGTGAGTCACAGACATAATGAGTGCGTGTCGCTGGGAATTTGGAGCACAATGGGAATTCAGTGTAGAGGGAAAATGTGGTTTGTAGCTTGTAAAGTCATTTCTGTGGTTTATGACTTGTAAGGGGTTTATAAGATTAAGTAAGTTAAAGATTAAGTCATCGCAGATGAGATCAGCTGAGTGGAATGTGTGACCTGTTATATCTGGAAGTAATGGACACTACTAGGATCCCAGCTGACCACATATGCAGAAAGTACTCCCAACTGTAGAAACATGAGCTCTATGTTTATGAGCTCTGTGTTCCTGAGCTTGAGCAGTGGCTGGTTACACTGTGGCACATCCATGAGGCTGAGTGTTATGTGGATTGCACGTCTAGAGAGGGGGTCATACTGCGGCTCATGGAACTGGAGGAAAAATTGGAATGGGTGACCACAGGCAATCAAAGAGAACCAGGCATGTATTGCAGGAGACCCCTGGGGTCTGTTCACAGATTGGTTTTCCATTTTGGAGATTCTTAAGAGACCTGGTTCATCAAAGGAGGACTGACAGAGCCAGGTTTCTGGCACACCACAGCATCCTTACTATAGAGGAGAGGAGGATGAAAAAAGTAGGAATGATTAGTGATAGGGGATTCATTATTTAGGGGAACATACAGGCATTTCTGCAGCTGCAAATGTGGCTCCAGGATGGTAAGTCCCCTCCCTCGTGCTAGGGTGAAGGATGGTACCAAGCAGCTGCAGGGCATCCTGTAGGGAGAAGGTGATAAGACTGAGGTCATGAAACACATTAGTAGTGATGATATTGATAGAATGAGGGATAGGGTCTTGCATTAAGAATTTAGAGATTTGGCAGTAGACCAAAGAGCAGGACCTGAAAGGTTGCAATTTCTGGATTACTCACAGCGCAAGTTAGCAAGTACAAAAATAGGAAAATTAGGCAGATGAATGCGTGGCTCAAGAGTTGAGGATCTCGGAGAGCAGATAGAACCGGCTAGTGCGGGTATGTACAGCTTACATACCGACATTTACCATAAACCCACCATGAAACAAACCCAGTACCACAGCCATGTGACCTTCCTCAGCTATGACTTGCTACGACTTCTGAAATGCACACTCGCTGCAATGCGCCGGCATCTCCAACTATTACAATTACGACTACCCCAGCTCAGAACCTCCCTCTCCCAGACCTGCAAAGGACCCCTCCTGTTTTTTATCCTTCGTAGGATCCACAACCTAAACTCTCAATTCAACTCGGCTTTATTAGAAACTAAAAACCAAAAGTGCTTTAAACTCACTGGCGCCTGCCACTATACCCAGGGCCTTCCCCACCATGTGCCTGCCACCATTGGCCATGTGGCCACCTTCGAAGCACCAACGGTTTCCACGGATGATGTCACATCCGCCGCCACTCTGTACCCAACTTCCGGTATAACCGACGCCATTGACATCGCTGCTGATGCCGCCACCTCTGTTTCCGAGGCCAACACAAACATCGAGGACGCCGTAACCACCAACATCTTAAATTTACCGGCCGACGTCGCTCCGCCCACGGCCGACGTTGCTCCGCCCACTACCTTCAAAGCCAGCATCTCCAGACAAAAAAAATAATACCCAGCCCTGCCGAGTCTTCACCATACCCCCAGACCTCCCCCTTACTGCGGACGAACGGTCGGTCCTTAGTAAAGGGCTCACCTTTGTCCCCCTCCACCCAAACATCGACGAATACAACACTCGTCTGAACATAGAGCAGTTTTTCCGCCGCCGCCACCTCCGCCTCCGTGCTTACTTCTTTAACCACGAGCCTAACCCTCCCTCTACTGACCCTTTCTCCCACTTCCAACACACCCCCTCCTCCTGGACACCACCCCAAGGCCTCCTACCCTCCCTTGACCTCTTTATCTCTAATTGTCGTCGAGACATCAATCGCCTCAAACTCTCCACCCCTCTCACCCACTCCAACCTCTCTCCCGCAGAACGTGCAGCCTTCCGCTCCAATCCCAACCGCACCATAAAACCTGCTGACAAGGGAAGCGCAGTTGTAGTACGGCGCACTGACCTCTACATTTCAGAGGCCAGGCGCCAAGTCTCCGACACCACCTCCTATCGCCCCCTTGATCATGATCCCACCCCCGAGCACCAAACTGTCATCTCCCAAACAATCCACAACCTCATTACCTCAGGTGACCTCCCACCCACAGCCTCTAACCTCATCATTCCCCAAACCCGCACCGCCCGCTTCTATCTCCTTCCCAAAATCCACAAACCTGACTGCCCTGGTCGACCCATTGTCTCCGCCTGCTCCTGCCCCACTGGACTTATTTCCACCTATCTGGACTCCATCTTCTCCCCCTTGGTCCAGGAACTCCCTATCTATGTCCGTGACACCACCCACGCTCTTCACCTCCTCCAGAACTTCCAATTCCCCGGTCCCCAACAGCTCATTTTTACCATGGACGTCAAGTCCCTATACACCTGCATTCCCCATGCTGATGGCCTAAAGGCCCTCTGCTTCTTCCTGTCCCGCAGGCCCGACCAGTCCCCCTCCACTGACACCCTCATCCGCTTAGCTGAACTCGTCCTCACATTCAACAACTTCTCTTTCAATTCCTCCCACTTCCTACAGACAAAGTGGGTGGCCATGGGTACCCGCATGGGCCCAAGCTATGCCTGCCTCTTTGTAGGGTACGTGGAACAATCCCTCTTCCAAAACTACACTGGTCCTATCCCCCATCTCTTCCTCCGTTACATTGATGACAGTTTTGGCGCTGCCTCGTGCTCCCACGAGGAGCTCGAACAGTTCATCCACTTCACCAACACCTTCCACCCCAACCTTAAGTTTACCTGGACCATCTCTAATACCTCTTCCTCCTTCCTGGACCTCTCTGTCTCCATCTCTGGCCTCCACCTGGAAACCGATATTCACTTTAAGCCTACCGACTCCCACAACTACCTAGAATACACCTCCTCCCACCCACCTTCCTGTAAAAAGGCCATCCCCTATTCCCAATTCCTTCGCCTCCGCCGCATCTGCTCCCGAGATGAGGCATTCCACTCCCGAACATCCCAGATGTCCTCATTTTTCAAGGACCGCGACTTCACCTCCACGGTGATCGAAAATGCCCTCGAGCGTGTCTCTCGCATTTCCCGCAACTCATCCCCCACACCCCCTACCCGCTATAATTACCAAAACAGAATCCCTCTCGTCCTCACATACCACCCCACCAACCTCCGACTCCAACGCAGTATCCTCCGATATTTCCGCCATCTGCAATCTGACCCCACTACTAAAGACACTTTTCCCTCCCCACCCTTATCTGCTTTCCGGAGGGACCACTCTCTCCGTGACTCCCTTGTCCGCTCCACACTCCCCTCCAGCCCTAACACCCCTGCAACCGAAGCAAATGCTACACCTGCCCCTACACCTCCCCCCTTACCCCCATCCCAGGCCCCAAGAAGACCTTCCACATCAAACAGATGTTCACCTGCACATCTGCCAATGTGGTATACTGCATCCGCTGTATCCGTTGTGGCCTCCTCTACATCGGGGAAACCAAACGGAGACTTGGGGACCGCTTTGCGGAACACCTTTGCTCAATTTGCAACAAACAACTCCACCTCCCAGTAGCGAACCATTTCAACTCGCTCCCCCCTCCCCGACTCCTCGGACGACATGTTCATCCTGGGCCTCCTGCATTGCCACAATGATGCCACCCGAAAGCTTCAGGAACAGCATCTCAAATTTCGCTTGGGAACCCTGCAACCCAAAGGTATCAATGTGGATTTCACAAGCTTCAAAATCTCCCCTCCCCCGACAACATCCCAAAACCAGCCCAGCTCATCCCCACCTCCCTAACCATTCCTCCCACCTCAAGCCCCACCCCCATCTCCTTCACACTAACCTCATCCCGCCCCCTTGACCTGTCCGTCCTCCCTGGACTGACCTAGCCCCCAACTAAATCCCCACCTACATTCACCTTCACTGGCTCTAACCCCGCCTCTTTGACCTGTCAGTCTCCTCTCAACCTATCCTCTCCTTTATCCATCTTCTATCCGCCTCCCCCTCTCTCCCTATTTATTTCAGAATCCCCTTCCCCTCCCCCATTTCTGAAGAAGGGTCCCGACCCGAAACGTCAACCTTCCTGCTCCTCTGATGCTGCTTGGCCTGCTGTGTTCATCCAGCTCCACAATGTTTTATCTCACCTTCCTCAGCTCCTGTCTTCACCACCATCTGATCCCTCAAGGTCTACAGGTACATTTTAAACCTTTAAAATTTGGACCTACCTTTGATGCTTCATACTCACAACACCTTCAATGCCTCCAGAAACAATTCTCTCTCTGGATTCTCCTCTCAACTGTCTCTGCAATGCACCAGCACCTCCGCTCATCCCACCCCCAGCTCAAGGTCTCCCTTTCCCAAACTTGTGGAGGACCTTTATTCTTCTATGTTCGCCGCAGAATCCACACACTCAATAAACAACTTTTCTGCTTCATATCGGACATTAAAAATCGTAAGTTTGCAAGACTCTCCTCTACTCACCTCCAGTCAGATAACCCACTCAGCATTCACAACCTGCACCCTCTTTCCACCAGCTTCAGGCCCCCCACGCTGCTGCCACCATTACTCACATGCAGACCTCATCCTGCACTAGGCCTCACCAGTCTGACGTCGTGTTAGGTTCTGGTCTGCTACCCAAGCCTCCGCAACCATCGACTGGAATCTACAGGAAATTACCTTCGACCTCCGTCTTTGCTCCAGATGACTCCACAAACACTGTCCCAGATTCCACCGACGACAGGACTGGGACCTGCCTTGACATCCCTGTAACCTCCGCCTTCACTCCGGACTCGGCCCGCTCTCCAATCAACACATGGACTCCTATCCCCAGGGTCACTCCTGAGTCCTACTACACACTTGCAGCGAGCCAGCACACCCCTCCCTCCTCATCTGTCCACCCCCGCAATACACCCTACCCCTCCACCTCTCCTCTCTCCTCTCGACCTCATCCCTCCCACACCTCTCTCCCCCATCCAATCCTCCATCCTACTCCCCAGGCCACTACCCTCCCACCCTCCTTCCCCTCCCACAACCACTCACTCCTATCACACCGCATCCAACCTATGCCCATGACAAGCTATCGCCCTTCCCCCTCTCCTATTTCAGCCTCCTTGAGACCCCGCAAAACCTCACCCACGAACCTTGTCGCATATTCACCATTCCGCTGGACCTTGAATTCTCTGAGGCGAATGGTGTGTCCTTAATAAAGGGCTTATGTTTGTGCCCCTCTGCCCCACTTTGGTGAGTTCTATGCCACGATGTGGAACTCTTCTTCTGCCACCTCTGTATCCATGCCTTCTTCTTCAATACACATTCCCAACCACCCTCTGAGGACCCCTTCTCCCACCTCCAACCTTCCTCCTCCTCTTGGATAATCCCTGTCAGCCTTTTACCTGTACTGGACCTCTTCATTGCTAACTGCCAAAGTGACATCGACCACCTTGATTTCTCTACCCGGCTCACCCACTCCAACCTCTCCCCCTCTGAACATGCAGCACTCCACTCTCTATGCACCAATCCCCATTTCACTCTCAAACCCGCTGACAAAGGTGGGGCAGTGGTAGTCTGGAGGACAAACCTCTACATTGCAGAGGCCGAACGCCAACTCTCCGACACCACGTCCTATCTCCCCCTTGACCACAACCCCACTACAGCCCATCAAGCCACCATCTCCCACACTGTCCATGACCTCATTGCCTCTGGTGACCTCCCCTCCACTGTCTCCAGCCCTATAGTCCCCCAGCCCTGCACTGCTCGGTTCTACCTGCCCTCCAATATCCACAAGCCCAATCATCCCGGCCGACCCATCGTCTTCGCATGCTCTTGCCCAACTTAACTCATCTCTTCCTACTTCAACGCCATTCTCTCCCCATTGGTTGAAGCACTCCCCACCTACATCCGGGACACAAATCATGCCCTCCACCTCTTTGGTAACTTCCAATTCCCTGGCCCCCAGTGCATCACTTTTGTTATGGACGTTCAATCCCTACAGACATCCATACACGACAAGGACGGCCTACAAGCCCTCAGTGTTTTCCTCTCCAACACTCCCATCCAATCACCCCACCAATACCCTCCTCCGCCTCGCCGGTCTAGTCCTCACCCGCAATAACATTTCCTTCAATTCTTCCAACTTTCTCCAAATCCAGGGGTTTGCCATGGGCACTCGCATGGGCCCCAGCTACGCCTGCCTGTTTGTTGGTCATGCTGAACTGTCCCCCTTCAGTACGTACAGCAGTACTGTTCCCTAACTCCTCCACCGTCACATCGATAACTGCATCGGTGCTGCATCCTGCATCCAGGCTGAACTGGAGCAGTTCATCAGCTTCGCTAACAACTTCCACCCTGCCCTCAAATTCACATGGTCTATCTCAGACAACTCTCTCCCCTTTCCTAATCTCTCCAATTCCATTTCCAGCGACAACTTACATACTGACATTTACTATAAACCCACAGACTCACATAGCTACCCAACCTACACCTCCTCCCACCCTGTATCCTGCAAAAACTCCATCCTATTTTCCCAATTTGTCTGTTTCCATTCGATTTGCTCTGCTGAGGAGACATTCCACTTCCAAGCATCCTGGATGTCCACCCTTTTCAAACAACGCTTTTTTTCCTCCCTCTGTCCTCCAGACAGCCCTCCACCATCCCTCCTCCATTCCCCGCTAACCACCACCCCCCCAAACGTAATAAATAGAGGGTCTCCTTTGTCCTCACTTTCCACCCCACCAGCCTCTGCATCCAACGTATCATCTCCAAACACTTCTGCCAACTCCATTAGACCCCACCACCTGGAACATCTTCCACTCCCCATCCCTCTCTGCCTTCCGCAAGGATCATTCCCTTCGCAACTCCTTAGTTCGCGCCACACTCCCCACCAACCACTCCAACCCACCCGGTACCTTTCCCTGTGACCGTAAAAGATGCAATACCTGCCCAGACACCACCTCCCTCACCTCCATTCAAGGCCCTAAGCAGCCCTTCCAGGTGAGACAGAGTTTCACCTGCATCTCCTCCAACCTAGTCTATTGCATCCAGTGCTCCCGATGTGGTCTTCTCTACGTCAGTGAGACCAAACATAGACAAGGTGGCCGTTTCACTGAACATCTCCGCTTGGCCCACAACGACCAGCCTAACCTCCTGACCACCGCCCATTTCAAAACCTCGCCCCACTCTCCCTCCCGACATGTCCATCTTTGGTCTTGTCCAGTGTTGCAGTGTCTTGGAACGCAAATTTGAAGAACAACATCTTATCGTCCACCTGGACAACCTACAGCCCGGAGGACTTAAGCTTGAGTTTTCCAATTTCAAATAACCTTGCCAACCATACCCTGCCTCCCCTTCCAGTGCCAACCCCTTTCTTCCATTCCACCTTCTGACCCTCCCTTGCAGCCACCAACCTGATTCATCCCTCCCATCAACCAACCAGGTCGTACCTACCACCAGTGTCTATCTATCACCACCATTCTGCCTCCACCCCTTCCTCCCTTACTCTTTATCTGCAGCTCCCCCTACGCCCACATCTGGTCCTGAAGAATGGTAATACCCGAAATGTTGACTGCTCCTTTCCTCCAGATGCTGCCTGGTCTGCTGTGTTCTTCCAGCCTCCTGTTTGTCTACCCAGAAGACTTGTAAGTTCCCTTTAATCACACAAGTAAGGCAACAGGGAAACAACCTCGTGCATTATTCATTTTCTCCAGTCATATTGCTTATTGAAATTGAAAATAGAAGGCTCCCACAAGAAACTGAAGAGGAAAGTATAAGTCTGTGAAGCATAAAGAAATAAGCAGAAGACCTTCCCTGATTATCAAAGTCCCACTTTCAGCTCTACACCCACCCTCTTACCTTCAGTTTGCTTCCATCCAAGTGCAATAATTGTTCACCATCAACATTGCCAGCGGTGAAGTCTGATACATAATGGTCCATGTTCAACTCAGTCAGCCACTGGCAGACTTGTTGAGTTGTCCAGGTAGAAACAAGGCAATAAGGCTGTCCTTCATCAAGAAACTGGTATGTGAAACAAATGGCACACAATTATTTGACATTATAATCTCAGAAATGTATCCAGTGAGGATAAACAAGCTTTAAAAGTATGTTGCTCAGGTGTTGAATACATCATAAAAGTGAACTAACAATAGTATGTTAATGAATTTTGCCACTTGCCTCATCCACAAAAGACAAGTGCATACTTTAAAATAGAATCAATTCTGAAATGTGTGTTTTTTTTTTACAGAGCTTCATGGGAATATTTGGTGTCACGTTGTGGAATGTGATAGGATGTGTAAGTGGTCTGAAAAATAAATACTTGTAAGATAAATATTGAGCTGAAGTAGCCTCCATTACAAACATTTTTGTTTGAATAATGATAAGGCACTTAAACAAAGTATTGACTTTTACACAGATTGCTGCATTCAGTAGAATAATGATCAGGTTCTGTAGTACAGTATCTAGAGAGGATACAAATCAATGGATCCTTCCCTCACTGAGGCTGATTGAACCTGAATCAGTGAACCTGATTAATTGGATTCTTCCTTCATTGAATTCATGGATTCCCTGCTCATTAAAATAGATTTCTTTCAATGTGATGAAAAACATGATAACAGTGGAAAAATGGCTCTGCAGTTAATAACTCACTTTCCTCGTACTGAAAATAATTCCTGATCAATATTTCACTAAAGGATGTGAAAGCAAGCCCAGTGATTTCAAGAAATTTGTACAAAGTGTTGTTAATACAAAATGAGATCACTGTATGAGGTGCATTAATTAGCTGAAGAGAAGGTGGAGTCAAGTGTGACTTCACCCCTTCCATTACATTTATAGCCTTTAACATGTTTTGTACACACCACTAATTGGTAGCATTGGACAAACATCATGAAAACAAGGAAAGTGCCAAGGAAGGCACCATCAAATCCAATATCTAATGTCTCCAAATGTCAATTTAAAAAAAAATCAAATATGAATCAATCATGAATTTAATCCTCTGCGATGTCCATTATGACCCTTCTCAAAGGATATGGAATAATCACATTTTATTGGAACTGCATTCCAATGGGGCACAATGATTTGACTCAAGTGTCTGGAATATCATGCGTTCGATTTAAAATACAAAGCACATAAAGTTCATTCCATCAAACGTTGATGCAAAACCATCCTATTAAGGAACGTAAATGTAACCAAATTTGAATTTTACATTTCAAATAGTCTGACTCTCAGTTATTCGATATATCTTTGCAGAAATAAATTGGTTTGATCGAAGTTTACTGCCGTAAGTTAATGAAATCTGTTTGAAGTGCTCACAGTCACAAGTCAAATTCTGATCCTGAGTTTTAAATCACGCAAACTGTACTGAGTAGACGCTCTAAATAGTTGCCCAGCAACAGTGACTCTAAACTATACAGGTTTGGTTTTGATTTCTCGCTCCTTGATCATTATGTTATTTTTAAACTCCTTTGCAAAATATTGAGATATTAAGGACACATGCTCATTTGGAGAAAATACTGAGTTATAAACTAATTATGTGCTGTAACACTCTGCCTTTACTTAGTGGTACCCGATGTAAATATTCTGTGACCACATGTACATCTGAAAAACAATACGCTTTCTTAATTGTCTCTAACTCCTCATGCCCCTACCAGTTTAAAAGAAAATTTCTACTCATTTTTGCACTTCTTCATACTATGCAGCACTCTTCAGAAAGTGTGAAGGAAACAATCATGTGAACATATGTTAAAGGAACAAGAGTTGTCCACTCAATGTTTCAAGTCTGCTCCAACAATCAATATGATCATGAGTGCTCTGATTCTAACCTCAACTTTACATTCATGCATACCCCTGATAATTTTTAATCCCTTTGGTAATCTTGAAACTACCTACCTCTGACTTTAAAATGTTTAAAGATTCTGCATCCCCTGCCTTTTGAGGAACGGAATTCCAGACACTCTCAATCCACTGAGAGGAGTAAAAGTTTCTCGGACTGAGGTTCCGAAAGCTTGTGTTTTCAAATAAACCTGTTGGACTATAACCAGGTGTCATGTGATTTCTGATCTTGTCCTCCCCAGTTCAACACCGGCACCTCCACATCATCTCTTACTGTTTGCTTTAGCTGGTGAAAATGGTGTTGTGGAATCATTGGGAGCAAGAAGCATGACAACAGACAGGGTCACTCACTCCCCGCAATCTTGTGTCTCAGTTCTGTGGGAAGTCTTTCATTAGCTAATATGTATCAATCCAGGATTGCAAAGCACAAAATGTTACAAATTTAATAAGGAATTGCGAGGGAATGCAGTGAGGTATGTACCAAACGGTTGCATTAATGCAAAGAAAATTATGCAGTTAATTTGAGACAAAATGTATATTCCTAACAAACTGTTGTGGCCATCATTTTAGGAGGTTTCTCTGAATTGCCTGCAGTATCAATTTAGCCTGCTCCAAGTTTACATGCAAAAAAGACTTCTCCACCTTCCCTTCAGGCTAGAACATGAAGACGCAGCAAGCTTTGTTGTCCACAAGAATTATATAACTATTCCAATAGACTGCAGCATCTTTTGGTCAGAGCTTTCCAGAGCATAGATTAGTCTTTAAATTTCCCATCCAGTGGAAATGCTCATCCATTTGTTATGATAACCATGAATGGTGGCGCCACCGCCTGGCTGTGTTTGTTGCTGTAGCTTCTGAAGAGATCAACAACAAACATCAAACTACTTTTTGAATTATCCATTTCTTAATAATATCTGCATACACTGACTGTTACTGTTTGCAATCATCATCTTTTGACAGGCTGCAAACAAGTGAATTCCCCTTTATTCCTTCCCTTAGTAGCAGGTTTAAAGGTGAAATCATCTTCAATTAGATTCTCTTTCCTTCTTCCAGTGCTATACATGCTAGCTGGCTGTTTTACAGTTTTCTGTTTGAAAAAAATGGTTGAAAGGCTCAGCCCAGCAATTACAGACCAGTCAGTTCAAGATAATATGAGAAAATATGTGGTTGTTCACTTTGGCAGCAAGAATAGAGGAACTGAATCTTATTTAGAGAGAGAAAATCTGCAGAACCTGGAGCATAAATCACAAAAAAAAGCTAGCATCCAAGTTCAACAGGTCATAATGAAGGAAAATGGAATAGAGGTCTTTATTTCAAAGGGAACGTTGTATAAAAATAGGGAAGGTTTTCGACAACTATAAAAGCACAAGTCAGAGCACACTGGAATATTGTGAATAGTTTTGGTCTACTTATCTAAGGTAAGATATGGTTGTCACTTAGAGGCAGTCCAGAGAAGGTTCACTAAGCTGGTCCCAGGTATGGAGGGACTGACTTATGAGGATTTATGGCCCTTATGACTTCTGGCCCTGCACTCATTGGAGTTTAGAAGAATGAGAGGCAGCCTCGTTGCAACATAAGTTTCTTAGACTGTTTGACAAGATAGATGTTGATTGGTTACAAACACGAACAGAAATTGCAGGAAAAGTTCAGCAAGTCTGGCAGCAGATGTGGAGAGAAATCAGAGTTAATGTTTCAGGTCCAGTGACCCTCCATCAGAACTGGTTCTGCTATGAACCTTCGTGGCACATCTCCGATCCATTTGCAGGACACTTCTGCACTGGCAACTATCATTGTCAGGCTGTTGCAAGGACTCTGTGCTCTCAGGGATATAAATTCAGCTCACAAACTGGATCAAGTTGGGCTCTTCACTCACTCTCATAGCACTTACTGACTTGGAACACATCTGGATGCGCACAGCATCCCTGCCTTGCATTGCCCTGCCTTTCTGCACTTTGCCCCTTGTAGTCTCAAAACAGCCTCATGTTACTTCTGTCTTGCCTTGCCATTTAGCATAAACAAAAATCCAGGAAGCTTGTCACATTGTCAACAGTCTTCAGTCAAGTCAAGGGACACAGTCTTTGCTCAGGGGCATATTAAGACAAGGACAGCCTCAAACGCCAGTCCAGAGGCTTGGACATGGTCGGTCAGCTATTTATATGGGACAGATTCAGGATGGTCTCCACATAAGGGATGAAGAACTGAAGGTTGGGTAGCCCACAACCTGATTTGACTCTTTCTGCCCTAATGTGGCACCTTTTCCTCCTGCAATGAGAGAGAGAGAGACAGAGAGACAGAGAGACAGAGAGACAGAGAGACAGGTATTCAGGGAGGTGAAAGTGATGGCACAGCTGTAACCTTTGGTACTTACAGTTTGGAATGCAGTGCCTAGAATTGCTGGTACCAGTTGCAGTTGAGGCATTCAGAGGGCATTAGATGATATTTTAAATTGAAACAATGCGCAAAGGCAACAGATTGGCACTAAGTTAGAATGCAGAGAGCTAGTACAGACACAATGGCCTGAGTCGCCTCGTCTGTGCCATAACAATTCTATAATTCTGTGACTTTATTACTTGAACATCAGCTGAAAGCACCCAAATGTCAGCTATCGTCGCCATAACAATGCAGCTTAAAATTGCTCTGACCTCATTGGCCAGTACATCCTTCTGAATTTCACTTAATTGTAAAAAAAATTGTATCAGGAAGCTGTGATAACAAGCGTGGGGCTGGATGAACACAGCAGGTCAA